>OZ010791.1:403207169-404457169 GCA_963932465.1 Maratus speciosus
AAAATATTTGATATTTATAATATATATATCCGATATTTTCAAAATAGTCAACTTATTGACAATTATGAATATTTTCAGACTTAATATAAATTAGAAAATAAAATGTATTGCACATAGCATGAAGACTTAATAAAATAATATTCTACATGTATTTTCCCTTTTTTATTTATCTTAAGTAACGAAACAGGACATCAAAAATTAAAAGCAGACACAACTTGCTTTTTACATCCACAAAAAAAAAAAAAATGCAGGATTTAGTATCAAGAAAATTTTGCTTTATGCAACAAAATTTTAAATACAAGATAGTTTGTTTTAATTAAAAAAATTAAACGTAAGCTTGTTGATTTTTTTGCTTTCATACCCTGTTGTACATTTTACACTGAACTAAACCAAAACCAGAAAATGTTATTTCTAATGAAGATATAAATAGCTTATCTAAATTAGACAGTTTATCTTTCAATGGGTTCTTCTTCTAAATAATAATGTCCAGCATAATTATTGGTTCTACATTTAAAAATTCAGATTAAAACATAAACTTTTATTTATTTTTATTTATTTATTTTTTTTTTTGTGGGGAGGGGGGGGGGGGAGGGGTGCAGAAGCTAAAGTCACTGTCAGAGCAAAAGTTTTTTATCTATGGAATGATACAGTTAATAATAGTTAAAAAATTCCTTAACTCTTGTTTTCACTGAAAATACCAAAAATATCATACACAATAATATTTTGAATTTAAATATCAAACATCATGATATTTTAAAAATAAATATCGGATATATATCATGTTATATATCAAGATATAGAGACCCATTGATAAATATCACCAATCCCAGTTACTTACAAAGTGCCATTTTCTTTCAGGAAGCTCTATTACAGATCCTTTGAAATTTCTTTAACTCGGAAATCTGTGTATTTTTTTTTTCTTACCTGTAAAAAATGTGTAACTGATTTACTTACAGATTTGATTAATTTATGTACATTAATTCAAACAAAAAAAAACTATATGGAAAGGATAAGTTGAAACACGGAAAAATGCTCTTTGGGGAGTGGGGGGGGGGGGGGGGGAATATATTTTAGGTTTTTAAACAAACTGAAACTTTTGGCAGAAAACCAAGACAGCTGACACTGTTTTTCTGTTTAATATTAAAGCTGTTTTACAGTTAAAACTGTCTATTTTTTGACACATTCCTGAAATCCTTTTTATTCACAAATGCAGAAATTGTTTGACATTTTTATTCAGAAACAGTGAAATCGAATAGTATATTCCATTTTCGATAAAGCTAAAGGATCTTTCAGATAAATGCAGGCAAAATATAGATTTTGAACTGAAATTACGAAAGCAATTTGTGGAAAAGATCGTCATGAGACAACTATAACACGTTGTTGTGCAGAGGAAGCATTCTTTTTTTAGATTTGCTTTACGAAATTATTATTTTTTTTAATTTAGAAAACACAAAAAATAGCTCTTCACATGGCCCCTTGCTATGAAACGGTGATTCTGATTTCTACTGCCAGTATTTTCCCGATCACACCAGAGTACACTCCCTGGATACTCATTTTAAGCGCAGATATAAATTCGTTTGGAGAAACCCATAGAGTTATCTGTGAAAGAAACCATGCTCCATCTATAAAACTAGATTAAGCCATATCAGTTTTATCAAAATAAACAGCACATATTAAAGCTCATGTGATTGGCCATGATATATCAATGTCTGGATTTATCACAATATATATAGACCAATAAGTGCAGTGGGAAAAGAAAGGCTGATAAGTGTTATTTAGCATTAATTTCTAACGAACAGTCGAATTTGCAATATGCAGCAAGGGAATATATTACGATAGATTGGGATATTCCTAACTTGGAGATAATCAGCAGAAAGAGAGATAATCAGGGAAGGTAATTTTTCTGTTTTAGATGAAGCAGGATAGTGAAGACATTGGAATGCGATATTTGGCTCTGTTTTTCAGGGCTTGGGCTCAAAATCTCGGTGAATGCAAAACATTGTTAATTTATTGGGATATATCAACAGAGTCAGAGTTTAGATATTGTTATTGCAAAATTTAAAAAATATCAATATTTGACAGATAATATTGATAAATAATCCAGCCCTATTGACAACACAATGTACATTTAAAGGAAAAGCAAAAATGAAGAAAAAAACTTTATGACATATGTCATTATAATGTAAAATTATCTGGTTTGTTGCATGTACATTGCAGCTATGACTAAAGAAAAAAGTCATTTTAATATGTAGATTGTCTCACTCTAAGTCTATAATTGGAGAAAATCAGTTGATTAGCTTTTTTGAATCTACATTACAAGGCTAGGTAGCTACCAAATGTGATAGCAACATGTCCACGTCAATTGCATACTGAAAGATTTTTACTTCAGTCAGATATCAGAACCATGGGAAACTTGTTATTTAAATTTTAATATGTATTGCTTTATTAATATGTATACTTTCAATTTATATGCATGTATAAACTTTTTTATTACTTAATTTATCTGTTTATATGTAGTGCATTGGACATAGATAATCAAAGAGTTGCTTCCCTAGAAGATGGAAAACGACTTCAAATGGAGGAAATGTTGAAAGAAAAAATATTGAATTTGGAATCTTCTTTAGAAATTCAGAATAAAGAGAAGCATGCAATTCAAGAAGAATTATCAAAAGAAAAAGGTACAATTATTTGAGAAATACATATTTAAAATTATACTTAATTTTTAACTATACATTTGTGTGTTTGTCTTTTAACAGATTGTTAAATTTTTAATATTCAACTAAAATGTGATAGCAACAACATTTAAAAAAGTGGTAAGATTTTTTTTTCTAAATCCTTTAATAAAAAAACTACAGTGAAACTCGTTTAAGATACGAATTAAGGGACCGAGAGAATTCCATATCTTAAGCAGGATGGTATCTTATCCAGATTTCTTAGATTCTTGAGTAATAATGCATTTAAAGCCAGTGCTCATTGTTATTAACATATTTTAGCCATTTATAACTCATTTTACCCATTTCTAGCAATTTTTAGATATTCTAGAAAATTTGAGTTTAAGATTTTGGAAATAAAGAGTAACTTTATTTTTCTCCAAAATTTTATTGAGTCACCGTTTGTACAATAACAAAATTAAAATGACTTTATGTAATACTCTCTGCCAAATTAAAAAAAGACAATAAAACAAAACTTTTGTTAATCTTTAGAAAACTGAAACTAAAATACACTACATGCTTAAAGAGGAAAAATAATAAATTTTCATAATTATTTTTGGAAAAACAAACTAAATGTATGCAGGGAACAATAATTATTTGATACATTATCAAAATTAAAGTACGTGAAGTAGTTTTAGTTTGTTGAAAAAAAGTTGTTTACCTTGGTTTGGTGCAACGTAAGGCGAGATTTTATCACAACGTTTTCTGCCTTGTTGATGTGTTAGAAAAAATCTTCAATGGAGGGACTAGCATCCATCAAAGAGGCGTACAGTTGAACTAAGCTGAACAAACTCATTACAGATGTGCGTGATGGTATGGCTGGTACATCTCTTTCTTCATTTATGTCATCTTCTGCTTCTTCTGAAGGCCTAGGTTCATCAGAACTTTTGACATCCGCGATTATATCCGCGATAGAATGAACTTCTCTTGTTACAACCTGATTGTCAATTTTGACAAATGCATCTCAATCTTTGCATTCTTCTTGATGCTGCAATGTCAATGTTTTGCAAACTGCCGTCGACGTCAAAGGCTTTACAGAAGCAGTTCTCAACAGCGGTTGATGTTATGTCTTCCCAGGATGCACTCAGGAAATGCATGGTGTTCAAGGTGTTAATAGGCTTACAGGTTGGGTAGGACAGACCCTTTTCACGTTGATCTATTTGGTGTAGATGACGTAAAATGACATGACTTCTGTATTTCATTTTGAGAACATGAATTATGCCCTGATCCATGGGTTGAACCACGCTAGTCACATTGAGTGGTAAAAAGGCTAGTTGGATGTTTTGCAAGCCAGGAATATCCTTGGGGTGGGCGGTAGAGATGAGACGGGCTCAGCCTGAAAGCCCGAGCCCAACATGGGCTTGGGCTCTATTTTTATTCTAGTCTTCGGGCTCAGGCTCGTTCTTTCTGAAACCGGAAAACTTTATTTATTTATGTATAAAAAGATTGAAAGAACTTTTATCCCCGCTTAAAATTATTTTTCAATGTTATTTTGATCAAAATGAAGGGGTGAACAAACATCGTGTTTATTTATTTTAGTATTTGATTGCTGTTTCAAAAGAAAATTTGTGATATTTTCAGATTTATGTCTACAGAATTTCCAACGACTATCAATTAATATGGCGCCAATCAAAACAAGCACAAACAATGAATTTGTTTTTGGTAGGATTTTCGTTTGTGACAGAAGATATTTTTTAATCGCAAAGAGAATGTTTTCTTTGATTTTTAGTAGACCAGAATTAGCTTGAGGTTTGCAAATTATTTAAGCTTATATTGTGCACGAGTCATAATTGTTCTTCATAGGAAAATAACTTTACTGGTTATTATATCTATTTGTCATGAACTCTGCTCATGCTGAGGACTCTATAGTAGATTTACGAGGTCACTTTCCTTCGTAAGTAAATATAATTACCCTGTTATTCCAATAGAAAGCAATCAGTCAGTGTTTCCTCTTTTAATATAAAAGCATCAGACCTTTAAGATAACAGTGTCAATTTTGTAATTTACATTGATTTTCCAGTTCACATCACTCACGGAAGACTGTTATGAGAAAGGAATTGATTATAGTTAAAGATGTACATCTTTTATGGGAAAATGAAAAACTTTGTTCGATTCTTCAGTATACAAATAGTAATTTCTGAAAACTTCATGCCTCTTCATTAAACACATTTCTTTAACGTGTCCATTAAATTTGCGTGTTAAAGGAAAAAAAAAAAAAAATGAGAATCCTTTTAAGTATAAAGTATATTTTTATTTGATACCGAACTGCTCTTTTGATAAGTGCCTTTTTAAAGTGATTTTTAAAATGCCATTTAACAGTTATTTCTATGTAAGAAGTTTTTAAAAATGAGATATCACTTTTGAAACAATTTTTAAATATCATGCAATTTTTTTAATGTATATTTTTGGTATCAGGCTCGGGCTCTGATGACAAAAAATCTTTCAGGGATCAGGCGGGCTTGGATTTAAAATTATCGGGCCTGGGCTCCAAAAAATGAGCCCAAACTCATCTCTAGCGGGTGGTACAGTTGTCGGCAAGACACAATATTTTCCTGGACTCCTTTGTCCTTCATTCATCAAACTTCCGGATCCACTAAATGAGTATATCGCTTGTCATCCATGCTTTGGCTTGACTTTCATAATTTTAGATTTCTAGAGGGCAGATTTCTAGCATTTTTAAAGCAGCGAGGCATCCATGACTTGCTGGTAACGAGGGGTTTTAATTTATCCGTTCTGCTCATATTTGAGCCAATGAGAACAGTGATACATTCTTTGCTCAGCTTGCCTCCAGAGCATTTCTTACTCTTAATGCCGTTCTTTTATCAGGCATTCATTTTTTAAAAAGGCCCATCTCGTCGATATTGTAAATATCCCGTCTTGAGTACTCTTTCAGTAGTGGCACGAGCACATTATTTTTCTAATAAGTGACATCATCTACATTTACAGCTGTCGACTCTCCGCATATCTTCCTATAAACTATGCCATATCTTTGTCTGAAGCAGCCTAGCCAACTGTTGCTAGGTGTGAAATCCACTCCAAGACATGTAGCAATTTCGCAGGCCTTTTCCTTCATCAATGATCCATTAGTTGGGATGCTCGTTGATCGGGTTTGGGTGAACCACTCAAATAAAATCTACAATTTTTCGAATTTTACTACCTTAATTTTCTTTCTGCCAGAGTCTCCAGCTGATGCACTGTTTTCCAGTTTCTGTCTATTTTTTAACAGAGCTCGAAGTGTTGACTCGTGTATTCCAACAGATTTGGCAAAGACTGTCTTGTTTACCTTATTTTTGGCATCGCATTTCCTTAAGACAACCAATTTTTCAGTCAAAGAAATGCTTTTCTCTTTACTTTAAGTTGCTCATCCATTATTTACCCCTATCACTATTCAGTGGATAAACAAAAGACTAGATTTATGCAATGTCCCCGGTAGAGGTTTCAAAGGCATGGTATGGAATTGCATCATGTCATGTGATTGTGACGTAAAAGAGAACTTTCCCGAACCTTCCATAGTGACTCCAAAATACCGCTACCACATTCATACAGATGAAAGGGTAAGAAGAAATGGGAGGGAGGAAAGGTGGCGAGAGAGACTCGCGCAATTCAGTTGCTCTTTTTACTTATTCTGCCCTATAGACACATGATAAACAGATTACATAAGCACCATTTCGTATATTAAGCAGGTTTTTTGACATCATGAGACAAATTTTCTTCATACATTGAGCGGGATCTTATCATACGTATATTAAGCAGGTAATTTCACACAGGTTTAATAGGCATTTTTAAAGGGACCAAAGATAATTCATATCTTAAGTGGGCATGTCTTAAACAAGTTTCACTGTATATACAAAAATTTGCTTTTTTAAATTTTTTTTTAATGTATATTAAATCTATGAACCATAAAAAAAATTGATAACACTGTGTCATCACAATTAGCATTCATCACAGTCTACTGTATGTTTATTGTAAAATCAAAATTGAGAGAGTTGAGTTTTTAGAAATGAAAATTCATTGATTTCTTTTAAATTGAGTATAATGTGTTTTTTGCTTCAAGTAATTACTTAAAACTATGTATTTATTACTTAAAACTATGTATTATTACTTTACTCTTTCAAAATGTATTTAATGTTGAATATTTTTTTTTATAGCATCAAGTTTATCTATGGAAGAAGCTTATGCTACATTAAAAGATAAGTTCAACCAAGCAGAATCCATGATAGCTGAGTTAAAAGTCAAAGTAGATGTTGTAAAATCGGTTTGTTTATTTGTTATATTTCATTTAGCTTTAAAGTAATATTTTGTAATATAGAAATTAATTTGTAATATAGAATAGTAAAAATAAAATGAAAAAGTTATGAGCTCCATAGGCTTTTCTATTAAATTAACATTGAGAAGTGACACTGGAAATAAATAAATATTGCGCTGTCACGCAGTACTTAAATAACTAGAAAATCTACACTGAGCAGTTACAACTTTTATTCAGAGTTTCCAGTGCACTGTAACACACAGTATTCTAAAATTTTATTATAATATTTAGCAACCCATTGTATCTATTACATTTAAAAATACTCTGTATTGCAGATGAAATGGCAACTCTAAAAATATATAAATCCTTTCTTTTTTTTTTCCTAGCATGACATAGAAGTTCATGATTTAGAAGAAGCTGTGTCGCTTTTGAAATTGAAAAGAGAAAATAAATTGAATTTAGCAGCTGAAGTTCAAGAGGCACCAGAAGCTTCCAAAGTTGCAGAACAAGTAAAAGAAATTAGTCCTGAAATAATACCTGAATCTGCTCCTACAGTTACACTAGCAGAGTTAGAGGAAT
Source organism: Maratus speciosus (assembly GCA_963932465.1). NCBI lineage: Eukaryota > Metazoa > Arthropoda > Arachnida > Araneae > Salticidae > Maratus > Maratus speciosus. The sequence goes on from OZ010791.1 coordinate 403,214,706, forward strand.
TAAAATCCCAGTTGAAAAAGGTAGATATAATTTTTGAATAAATTATTCAAAGAAAAGTCCATTTATTTAGTATATATAAGTATTTAATCTTTGATGTTTTTTATAATAACTTTTTAACTTTCTGACCACCAGACAAAGTAATCTTTGTTCATTTTAATTCATGAACTTAAGAAGTAAGATCAGGGTTGTTATGTTTTAAATATGTTTAGTAATTCTTTATAAAGCAGCAAGAGGCATGTGCCAAAAAGTTTGAGTTGGCACCAGATATCATGTGGAACTTCATGATGGACACAATAGAATCTTATAAGAGAAATTGACTACTATTTTTAAAGCTTTGTGAAGATAATTGTCAGAAAATTGACTATGATATTGCAATAAAAGTCACAGTCATTCATATAAAAAGAAACTTGGGATTATCTGTAGAGACTCAAACCTATTACAGTTGCATGTGACAGGATTCAGAGAGATAATTGTACCATCAGTGAAGAGATTAAAGTATGGAAAGAACTACAAATAGAAATACTATGTTAATTTTAACACAATTATTCTAAATTAATCTAATGTAATTACATATCCAGCATTTTCTGGAGTTCCATTACCTGCGATTTTTATTCTGTTGAGCTGATTCAGATATGAGACCAGATGCTATAATCAGTAAGGTTAGCTAGGTGAATTAGATCCACCAGATTTGTCCGAGATAGCTCAGAGGGTCGATCATTGGCGGCTTCAGCCAAGTGATCCTTGGTTCAAATCTTGGTCCAGACATTTTTCGCCCAGTTGGAAATTTACATCTCGTGTAAATAGAAATGTCAGAGGCATATACAGAGATATATGCTGTAAACAACCTTAATTTAGCATCAAGGAAACAAATTGAAAAAGTTGTAGAACACAAATATGGTTGCTATGACTCCTTCATAGATCTTTACTAACATTATAAATTTCACATTCTTACAATCGACAGGACATCAAAGGGTAGGAGCGTTTCTGCTGATCTGTGTCTTTGATTACTTCTTATAATTATAAACTATAAAGCTAAGTTAGCTCTTCTCTCCAGTTATGTTTGATGCCATTGCCAGGATTATGGTACAAAGAGTAAATAAGTATGGGAATAAAAATAGTTTTCTTAAAAGCAAACACTATTTTAGAAGCATTCAATGTTTATTTTGAAAATCATGCCTTATTTCATGACTGCAATTCATGATTTTTCCAAAAGGTTTCCTTTATAATGCTTCAATTTGGAGTGGGCACTGGACTATGTAGACTCTTTCGATTTACTCAATTGCACTTTTTTACACTTGGTACAAAGTGCAAGTGCATGCAATTTGTTATTTGCATATACAGTGAAATACGTTTAACATGAAAGCGCTTAACACGAAAAATCGGTTAACACGAAATGATATAGAGGTCCGGACAGTATATTATACAATTTAATACATTTTTTTTCTTTTAACACGAAACAAAAATCGTTTAACACGAAAAAAAGTCGCTTTCGATCTAGTTAGTTTGAGTTGAAATTGGTGAATCTTGTGTTAAAATCACTTAATTTTGGGTGAAAAGCAGTGAATTTTGTGGGTATTTGTAAATTAGCTTATGTTCTAATGAGCACAATGGCTGTGAAATCGGTGCAAAAACAAACTGCTATTTCACTTGAAATGAAGATGAAGCTGTTTGCAGTTGATGAAAAAGAAGGACGAATTCAGAAATCTGCAAAGAGTTTAGCATTGCCAATTCTACTTTATCAGCGGTACTAAAAAACAGGGATCCCATTACGTTAATGTTTGAGAGCAGTATGTTTAAGTCAGAGAGAAAACGTATGAGAACTGCTAAGCACGAAGATTTAGAGACAGTTTTGCTTATTTGATTCAAACAAGCTAGATCTCAGAATGCTGAAAAAGACACTTCAAAAAAAGTTATCTGATTTTTTTTTCACAAAAAACAATACTTTTTTTACTTGCCTTTTATCCTAATGATGCAACCTACTAGTACTTTAACAGGAAATCGAAATGAAATTTGACGACATCGAAAATATTTTTGAGCTTAGTTCTTTTTTTTACGAATCTTTTAACGCGAAATTCTTTTAACACGAAAAAAAATTTTGGTCCCCTTAATTTCGTGTTAAATGTATTTCTCTGTATTTATTAAAACTAATCTAATTATTTTATTTTTTTTCAACATTTCATTATTTGAATAGAAATTTAATTCATATTTTGAAATAACCATTTTTTTATCTACTGTTGCTAAATTTTTAAAAACCTGAATAATAATATTTTTAAACACTTTATTTTCAATTGAAATATATATATACATGAATATTGAAAAGAAAAAAAAAACTTTTAAATAATTAAATTATTACATGATAAAAGCAATTGATGGTGAAAATTATGTCTTATTTAATAGCATCTAAAAGAAAACTTTTCTTCTAAATATTATAACAATATGTGCATTTTCATGCATTGAAGTACAGTAATACCTTGACTTACATCAGCAATTCATTCCAAGACTAGCAACGTAAGTCAAGTTGGATTTAGATAAGCAAAAAAAGGATAAGTAATAAAAATTTACCAAAATCTAATGAACATATTCTATTGTATTTAGGATTTATGTTACATACATTTAACATTAGCAAAAAAAAATGTGTTTGCAATACAAGAATTTGGAATAAATCAATAAATTGTTAACTTATAATTTATTGTTCTTCTGGCTGCCCATTCGAGTCTTTAAGTATGTGAAAAAATCTTGCAATGAAGTTTGAAACGACATTTTTTTCTTTTTTTTTTTTCTTAGAAGCTCTTTGAAACAACAGAATGAGTTTTCTAAGCTTTCTCTAGTCATTACTATTCTTTGCTTGTCCGAATCAACATCTTCTTGAACCATCTGTCATTCCAGTTTCAATAAGGTTTGGTTCTTCTGTTAATTTTGAAACCATCGTTTCCAAAGGCTCAAAATCTTCATCTGTTTTTTTGACAGTTCTTTATTTCCTTAATTCAGCAAGTTCTTCGATGGTTAATACTGGATCAAGGGAATTTATGAGTTCAACATCTTTAACATCCATTTCTATGTTGAATTCTCTTCCATTTTCAACTATTTCATCAATTAGGAGAGAAACAGAACCACAATTTTTACTCTTTGGTCAAAATAAAAAATTTCTGGTGAATACCCAGGTGCGTTATCGATAATTAACATAACTTTAAAGAGTAAATTTTAGGATAGGCAATAACGCTCAGCTTCTGGCATAAAATTTTGAATAAACCAATCTTCAAACAATGAGGTGATTACCCAAGCTTTGGAATTTGATTTCCAAATCACCAGAAGTTTAGACTGCCAATTTTCATCCCACTGTTTCTTCTTCCACTGTTTTCTAAGAGCTCATGGATTCTCTGAACGATAAATCAAGAGGAGCTTTAGTTTGCAATCTCCAGCTGCATTTTCACCAAGAAGGAGGATCAATCTATCCTTCAACATTTTAAATCCAGGAAACATTATCTCCTCCCATGCAATGAATGATTTTTTGGGCATATTTTCCAAAAAAAGCTCTCTTTCATTAGCATTAAAAACAGTCTTAGGGCAACATCCCTCCTGTTCTATCATCTTCTTTTTATGGTTGCAGAATGAAAAGGCTGCTGAAAAGTCAGCACTTGCTGCCTCTCCGGATGTTGAAATGCTATGGATATTACACCGTTGTTTGAATTGATGAAATCACCCATTACTAGCGACAAAATATTCTTCACTCATTCTATCTGATTTTTCTTTCAGTTTTTCAAAAATTAACTTGGCTTCATTAGATATTGAACTTTGGTTGATAGGACAATTTTTGGCCATCGCCTTATTCTCACACCATATTATCAGCAACAATCCTACTTCAGAAACCAAGCCACGTCGATTGCGAATAACCACCGTATTTATTTGTCGAGTCTTCTTCACCTTGACAAGTATTCATTCTTTATCTTTGATAATTGTTCCTATAGTCGTGTGGCCTAAATTCTTCTTAGAAGCAATTTCATGTGTCTTCATTCCTCCTTCATAAAACTTGATAATTTAATGTTTTGCTCTCAACGTAAATGCCTTCTGTTTTCTTTTTTCTTCAGATGTTGAATCACTAGTTTTTGTTTTAGGTGCCATCCTCAGAATATGACCGTCACTTAATACTGCATGAGCAAAGAGTGGGTGAATTTAGACTAAAATGTTTTGTGCATACAAGATAATTTTTCTGTGCTGTGGCTTTGTGCATTCTCCGTCCTCCTAATGATAAGATCATCTACATGTTAATACAAAGTATTTAAAATTAATTGCTGCTGTAAATTATATTCTTTAAGTCTTTTTCAGAAGATTTAAAATCTAAAAATCTATTTTCTTTTAGGCAAAAATTCAATAGTTTTTATTTCTTTTCATCCTATCTATAACGGTTTTATAGAATAATAAATGTAATTTAACTTTTTTTCTCATGTGCAGGGTGACACATAAACACTGTGACGCGATGAAAATGTCAATTTATTTTAATGTTTTGCTCATTTTTGAGATATCCTATTGTTTTATTCGTGTTTCTTGTGCTTTTTTGTTGTGTAATTGCTACTTCAACTGATATTAATTCACTGCTTTGAGGTAAAACTTATTGTGCAAAGAAGACCGGCGAGCCATCGTCCCCCATCACAAGAGGGGATTGCCAATTCCTGCAATCGTCAAATTGCATCAGGAACAAATCCATCGTGCCGTAAAACGTTTTAAATAGACCGGAGGGATCAAAGACCGTCAGAGAAGTGGAAGACCGTTAAAAACAAAGACCTCAGTGCCCAGAAATATGGCCAAGAAGACGATCCATTAAAATTCACAAAGAAACATCCGAAAATTGGCCAAGGAGCACAACGTCGACCGCGAATCCATGCAAAGACATGCCAGAGAAGATCTGCAACTCATCCCGTACAAACTGGCAAAGGGACACCGTCTCACTGGCCAAATGAAGGCATCAAGGTTTAAAAAATGCAAGAGGATGAAGTCCCTGTGCTGCAGCAATGCCCTGAATCGGATTTTCTTCAATGATGAAAAGAGTTTTGTGGTCCAACCTTTTCGGAACTCGCAGATGCAATGAGAGTTGCTACTCAAAGGGGCTCCGTGCATCGTGGAGGTGAAAAATGTCTTTTTCCTGAAGTCTGTGATGATGTGTGCGGGGATTTCCGGACTGGAAAAGACAAAACTCGTCTTCATCCCAAAAGGCGTCAAGATCAACGCAGAGACATATCGGGAGCTAACTTTGGAGGGCGCCGTGATCCTCTGGGCCGAAAAGAAAATGAAGAACATCAACTGGAGGATTCAGTAAGACTGGCCGACTATCCACGGAGTGAAAAATAAGCTGGGTGGGTGCGAGGCCAATCTCTTGTGATTATGGATGAAGGGTGTTTGGCCCTCCAACTCCCCTGACTTGAACACTATGGACTCCGTTGTTTGGGGTATCCTGTAGCAAAAAGCCTGCACAATCAAGAACAAATCCCTTTATTCCTTGAAACGCGCTCTGGGAAAAGCCTGGCCCGAAATCATGCCGGAAACAGTCGCAGCCATTTTGAAGAATTTACAGAAGCGTCTAGACGCATGCATCACCACTGGAGGAAGCCGTTTCGAATTATCTTTATTGTTTCTTGTACAGAATTTTCTCCTCTTTCAAATGGTGAATAAAACTTTTTGCTTTGTTCGTTCAGTGAAAAGTTATGGTCTTTTATTTGCGTCACAGTATTTATGTGCCACCCTGTATGTCATTATCAATTCTTCCATACTTCTACAGATAAATAAAACAAAACATATCCATTTAACATTTCGCTGTCTCTCTTTCGGCTATTTCAATGTAATAAAATAAATAAAATAACATAAAATTATCTTTTCTCGAAATGTTTAGTTTTAAAAGTGTGTAGGCACATCTAGCAGTTTTAGGTTTGCCATTTACTTTTTTATTTTTATTCACTATCACGTGACTGTTGTAGGAAATTTTCCTTTCATAGAACCAAAAGTCTTCAAAAAAGTTCAAAGTGCATCTTAATCAAGGGGGAAAAAATTACAGACCTGACAACAGAAATGCATGGTGACATACATGAGTCAGGGTACTACTGTATTTGTTATTGATACTACATTGAGTGTAGATAACAGTACTTGAAGGAAAGTTTTAGCTTGGAGATTACAGCAGGATTTACAAGCCACATTTTTGAAAATCTAATTTTGATTTAAAAGGTTATTTGAAACATTTATTTATTTTATTTTCAAAATAATTAAATTTTTTTTCACATTGGTGCATTTAAAAAAGAAACTGAGAAAGAGTGAATATATATTTTGATGTAATATTATTTTTTAGCATTAATTATATGATTTTTATATGTGAAAGTTGCACTATATTCAGGAGGTCCCGTGCATTTGCATTTATAAATCATGAACATTAAAGCTTCCCCTGGTTAAATTGTCGTATTACTTAAAATGAATCTTCTAGAAAATTTAAATATTTTCAGAAACTTAAATATTTTATTAAAATTACACAAAATGGTGCAAATTCCACAAATTTATTTGTTTATACTTTCTTTTTCCTACATTTTTCTTTTCTTTTCTTTTTTCTTTTTTTTTTTTTTTTTTTGGAAGGGAGAGGGAGTAGTGATATTTTATTAAATTAAAAGTACTTGATGAAATTAATTTTTGCCAGGGGAAACATTTAATTTTAGATTTTCTACACTTTACAGACCCCTTAGGTAGCAGAAATAAGCCTTCTGCTTCGGGCAACATTAGCCTGTCAAAGAAATGATTATTAACTAATTATGATTAGTCAATGCACTACTATAGGAGATTATATTTAACCCTAGTTCCCCCTCCCCCCATCCCTCTCCACCACCACAACTCTGGGACGCCTAGCACTCCAACAGTCTCCAAATTCTCATATTTTTTCTGAACCATGCATTGTTTAATTAAAATTAAAGTTATAGTTATTTCATTTTCAGTGAAGGTTTAACACTTTTAGGGATGGTGGGATATATCATATCCCACTTAATTTTAATTAAGATTCGCCCAGAATCTATTAATTAAAGTTTATAATTTTGGTAAAAAAAAAATTGTAAAATTGCATTCTTTACTTTCAAATAAAAATTTTTGAAAATTCCTGCGTTAATTCAACATTACAGAAACACAATTACTTGTCCTTCAAATGGTTAACAACAGTTTCAACCCACTTTAAGTACTCTTTAAGTGCCTGTGTTGGCTTGGCTAAAAGTACTTTTAGTGCTTTTTAAGTTGTCTTCAAGTGACTATTGTATTTCTATATTTATAGTTTTTTAAAACAGATGAAATTAGCATGTTTAATTACAGCAAAGTCATGAGGTCTGGTATGTGGTTGGCAAGTATAGCTCATAGGGTGTAGAGCCCTATAATTTTTAAACAATTTAGTCAGATTAAATATTTTGTATTTTTGATGGTACATATTCAATTTTAGGAATGAATTTTTATGATAATCTTTTAAATTTTTTTACCTTTATTTTTGTTATTAGAAAACTTATTGCCAAAATGTCCATTGCTTATAAATTAGTTTAATTTTTAACTGCAAACACAGTCTCAAGAAAACTGAATGAGCTCTCGAGAAAATTTGTTCCTGTAATATATTTTAATATATTTTCCCACTTCTATAAAACTTTGATATATTAAAAGTATATAGAATTAGGTAATGGGTACTTTTTTGTATGGTGATTTACAAAAATTATCTTTTACCTTATTAAGCTTATTTTTCCAAACCAAGTTAAAAAAAAGGAACATTACTGTTTTTTTTTTTTTTTTTCTAGTGTAATAAACTAAAAGCTAAAAATTCTAAAATACCACTCTTAATCTAATCAATTTAGTTGTTTATTTGCTTTCTGTATTATTATCATAAACATATAAAGAGACCAAAGAAAAATTATAGAAAAACAGTTAAAATATCTTGGTCATATATTTCATAGATTGAAGAAGAACATGCCGAAGCATTAAAAGAACTTAGCAATGTGCGAGAGCTGTTGATGGCTCAGTATAAAGTCAATGAAGCTTCTCAAGGGGAAATTACCATGCTTACTGAAAAGATAAAAGACCAAGAGAAAGAATTTCAATCTAAACTCCAAGAATATGTGCAGTTTCTTAATATCCGTAATGAAAGAATTCAGGTAAAATATGATTTTATGGTCTTCAAAAGAAAGTTTTCAATTTTTTGAAACAGAAAATTTGTTTCTATGCTTGGGTGCAAGGAGGTGCAGGGTACATCTATTGTCCATTTTTCAATTTTGAACTTGAATTAATTAAATTTCATTTTCCTCTGATGATTTTGGGAGAAAACACAGTAAAACAGCTCTGCCCTCTTGAATCCCCTGTGCAACACAAGTTTCTACCTTTCTCTCTCTCTCTCTTTTTTTTACTTCCATGTGTATAATCTTAAATGGGGAGTTTACAAAGAAATGATTTATATTTCTTAATTGTTACATTTTTTTATTCCTTTTTTTTTATATATGTAAAAATTGTCTTGCACAGCAGATCCTGTAAAAAAAAAAAATGATGATGATATTCTCCATATTAAAGAAGGAAGTTTTAAGAATGTTTTAAAAATTATCGCTATTTTGACATCAAGGATTTCTCTGAACTTTCAGTTTGGCAATCAATGTTGCTTTAAAAAAATCCCCAAGTCTAGGCTACAGAACACCTGTTTCAAAATCTTGTTCCTCCTGCATTTCATTCTCCCATTTCATTCATTTTCACAAATGCATCTTTAAAGCTTAAAAAATAGTGTATTTCTTAGACATTGTAGTCTGTCAGTAGTAATTATTTTTCATTGAACATGTTTTTTTATAAATTTGTTTATTTTTTCAGAAGCTAGAAAAGCAGCTTAATGATATTGCTTATGGAACTCAAACATATCAAAGTTCTCTTCCTACTGCTGTAAGTATTTATAGATTCATATAGATTTTCTATAATATTAATTTTCTCTAAGACTCATAATAGTGAAAATTCTAGCTGTAAATGTCATTACATTCCAGGGTATGAAAAAATCACGATTTTTTTTTAAAAAATCAAAAAAATCGGATTTTTTTTATTTAAATCGGATTTTTTTAAATTAAAATTAACTAACGACATTATTTTAAACTTTGAAGGTTATAACATGTCATTTTCAATTATTTTATAAATACAATTTAGATAGACACTTGAAAATAGTATTTCAAAAAATTTTATGTATATAAATCTTTATACTTGATTTATAATTTTTTGTGTAATGATTAATTACATCACTTACCTTAAGAGCTGTCAATAAGATAGTAACACCATTCAAAGTACCATCCATTGTCTTAATGCACCACTTCCCAAAACAAATCCCATCATTACATATTATTTTAAATATATGTTATTAGTACAATATATAAAAAGATTAATACTCGTAACAAATGCAAGACTAAACCCAGAATAAGCATCCAATAAAGTACAAGTGCATTCTTTGCTCAATTTAGCTAATAAATATATATTTTCACATGTTTAAAGCTCAAAATAAAATTAAAAATACTAATTTTATAGCTGGTCATATTACAAACTGGTGTTAACTAAAATAATAATAAACTAAGTTCTGTTAAACTCTTATAATACAAATTCATAAAAATACTGACATTTTTAAAGAAAAAAATGGACAAGGTAACCAATTATATTTATTTACTTTCTTTAAATCAGGAAACGTAATCATGAAATTTTTAATAAAAAACTAAATTCTTTTAAAATACAAATTATTTTGGACAAGGTATCAAGATAACTAAGGCAAATTTAATGCTTTGTAGAGAAAAATTAATTTTCCTGCTTTTTCATGACCCAACTTGTTTTGAAGTGTAGTAACTAAAACTAAACCATAAGCAGAAAATATTCTTTCTACAGAAGCAGAAGTAGCTACCGCAGAAAGCAGTTGCTTTATCGCATTCTCGTCATCTACACAAACAGTTGTTTTGAAATGCACCCTCCACCATTCCAAAGGTGACATTTGGGATGTGATGCTTTCCTCGAAAAGTAAAGGATAAAAAGGATCTGCCTTAGCTAAATATTTCATAATTAAAGGCATAAAGGAAGTTGAATATTTTTCATTTGCAAATTCAAACGCCTTTTTTTTTCCAGTTCAGTTAGCTTGCTTCCACAAAATCGTGGGTCTATTAAGTATGCAAGAAAATGAGGTGCACCAAGTGCTTGATCATATCGAGTTGAGAAACACTTAAAAAAAATTTTTCAAGCTTTTGCTCGATGAATTTTTCTTCAAGTTTTTTCCAAATATCAACAGAACCAGCAATGGAACAATTATCTTTCTATACAGAATCTAAGGAAATGGCAATGGATTCAAGTCTGTTTATCAAGTCTTCTGCATTTCTTTTAATAGAGAAGTTTAACACTTTATTACTGACAACTTTATCAATTTTTTCTCTGTGTTCCTCGCATATTTTCATTAATGTTGACTAGTGTTTTATATAAGTTGTTGACAGTCAAACATTGTATTCCAGCGAACATCCTGTGGCATTACTAACTTTTGGCCACCTTCTTGTTTATATTTAGCAGCTGTAAAGTGATTATTTCTGAAGTATTTAACCACATAAACAATATGTTCTTTCACATCAGGAATTTGCAAATCACTGGCTAATAAATTTAAAAGATGTGCAGAGCAACCATAAGTAAGAATATCATAATTTTCATCCTTTTCAAACTCTTCACGCATACTTTTAACGTTAGCTGCATTATCAGTTATGAGACTCCTGATAAAACAATTAAATTCTGACTGATATTGTTTCTTGAGCAATTTTAACCAGATATTCTTTTGTGTGAGGATGACCTGATGTGTCAATCGAATCTACCAGATATAAATTCCCATCACAAGTACTGACAGTTGCACAAATGATTGGCTCATTGTGGACATTTGACCACCCATATAAGCTCATACTGACTGTTTGGCCTTCAAGAACTTTAAAGCTTTTCTGTCTCTCTTCTTTATAAATTTCTTCTAAAAGAACACCTCCAACTTCTTTACAGGTTGGTGGAGTATAACCAAGACGTAGCATAGCAATCATGTTTTTAAATTCTTTATGCTTCACACTGCGGAAAGAAGAATTGGTTGCATAAACGAATCTAGCTACCTGTTTATCAATCATGTTCTTTTGATTACTTGATGTTTTACATACATAGCTATCGATTTTTTTTTTTTTTTTTGCTTGTAGTTTGCATTTCATTTTCAGAGGCTTTTCTTTTTTGTTGTTTAGTTAGTCCACAGTATTATTGCATAACATCTGTTGTGAACTTACAAGATGCTGGTGGACAATCTATAAAATTAAATATAAACTTATTTAATAAAAATTAAATTTATAATAATTCATATTTTAAACATTAATAATTTAAAAACACAAGATAATGGAAAGAAAAAATTTATCACAGTCCCATTCAAGACTGTGTTTTATTTTGCTCATGTTAGTTTTGATTATTTAAAATGGTCATTTCATTAAGTTATATGTAAATGTTTATTCTATTTTTATTAACATAAACATGTTTGAATAAAATATAAGTATATTTTAAAAATTAAATTTATAATGATTAATTGTTTTAAACATTAATAATTTAAAAAGAAGATAATTGAAATAAAAATTTTATCCCAGGCTCACTTGATCTTGTGTCTTATTTTGTTAGCTTGGTAGTTTAAAATGATTTAAAATAGACTTTTTATTAAGTTACTATATATAAATGTTTAATCTATTTTTATGAACATAAATATATTTAAATTACACACATATATTTCTTTTTTTTTTTTTTTAAAGCAAAAAAAAAAAAAATAAAATAAAAAAAAAAATAAATAAATAATAACTACTTACCTATTTTATCACTTTCAGTCTTGAAATTACCAGCATCATCAGTAGGATTTTCACATATCTCTTGATGTTTTTTCAGTCTTGCAACTAATCCCATCATTTCTTTCCCACATGTTTTGCATTTAGCTTTCAGACCTTTGCCTGAAACTGTTGATATCTCTGAGAAATAAAGCCATATGGGATCCTTTTTCCTACCAGCCATTTTGTAAAAAAAAAAGAAAAAAAAAACTTTGTCCTATACTATATCAAATTTTTCTATCTGCAGTTCACTAACTTGAAACTTCAAGCAAAGCTTGTAATAGTATAGTTGATTCAAGTATTTTGGACCAAGTGTTCATGCAAAACAGGTTTGAAACTAATTCCTGTTGGTCAGTGGACAAAAGAAAGAAATTCTTCTTTCTTATCTATTTACTCTGGGTCTGGTATACCTTTGTTATCCCAAACAATGAAGTCCCTTATCTCTCCAGGTGACTACAAAGAAAAGCTTTCAGAGAATTTCTGTTGAAAATGAAAGATAGAGTGCATTGAGAATGTACATTTTTTTAAATTATTTAAATAACATGTACTCTTTCCAAGATTATTTTAATTTAGAGTATAGTTAAAAATTAATGAAAAAAAATTGTGATTTTAATCAATGATTTTTTTAAAAAAATCAAGTGATTTAAATCAGCGTACCCTGTTACGTTCTGTTTATTTCTATTATAAAATCTGCATTTCATACATACTTTATCATTATGAAATTAAAAACAGTCAATCAGTCATCTATAGATAAGAAATTTTGTTTTTCATTAATAATTATATCGCATTCTTTAAAAATACTATTTGCAAATGATATTTTAAAAAATTCATATTTTTGTTTAAATTGTGGTATCACAATAGTTATATCAAAAGTACTTTAAATTAATTTTTTAGATGTAGCAACTTATAAAATAAGGTGTCACACTATTAAAAAACGTAGGTAAGATATTCTGTTACAAGTGTATTCAGTTTTACATTTTCTTCTTTATTTCATAAAAATAATTTACGATTACTGAACCAATTAGATAATTCAGATATACAGATTTTTTATTACCAGGAGGTGGCACAGCATACTCTATTATCATTGCCTCTGCCTTTTCAATAATCCATCCAAGAATCTGGTATCTCAGGCTTTGTGTTTGAAGACCACACTTGAACTATCTGAATTTGCAAACCACCTTCTTCACCTCTGATTACTCTCTCCACAAACTTTATATCTAGTAGTATATCCATAGAACCCTTTGATGGGGGAAACATTTGCATAATATCTGGTCATCCCTTTAAAAAATCAAACCTTCATTACATACACAAGTTTTTTCTCTACCAGATCAAAACTACGAATCATTGTCAGTTTCTTCTTGTCTGGCAAAATAAAATCTCTGCTTGCTTCTATCACAACACTCATCACCAGTCAATTGTGTGTGCTTCCCCCCATTGGTCAACCTAAGAGAACCTGCAATGCCATGACACACCTGTGCCAGAGATATATCAAGTACAGAGAATAAATATTGTTGTTGCAGTAGAAATAACATAAAAGAAGGGTTTCTTCGAATGGCAGTAAAAATAAATAAATAAACGATCTTACTTAATGGAGAGGAGACATTAATGATAACACAGAAGCTTGACACTCAATGAATACACATATTCATATGAAATCCAACTTTATTCATTCTTGAGAAGGGAGAGGTGAAACAGGAGGTATTTTATCTGGTCACTGTAAACATAGAAAAATACAACTTAAAAAGGAATTCCATGACATTAAAGAAGGCTGGCTGAATTTATTCTGAAGAGAATGACTTGATAATAAAATGTCCAAATAGAGATGTGTAAAATTAAATTCCAACGGCGATTGAAGATAAACTTTTAGGCATTAAATTATCACCTTAGAAGAACATCATAATCATAGAACAATTGTTCTCGCTTCTTCAAATTAGGCGCTAGGCCCGAATTTAAAAAGGGACAAAAAATACACCATGAAAGTTTGTTAAAATCTGTTGAAAAACTAGCTGCACTTGGTAGAAATACCATGTAAACAGGGTTTACATTAGTGCATGCAAATTAATTTTAAATCTATTAGTTAAATTAAAATTATGTATGAATTGTAGAACAAATAAAAACAGAGAGAAACCAAAACTACACTTAATAGGCTCAGCGAAGGCCCATCTCTAATATGACGTGGGCGGACATCACTACGATACGTGCTAGTCTAAAAATAGCTCAGAGGAGAGGGGGAACAGCTGAAATAAAATTATCTGTTATCTTTTGGTAAAAAGAAAAAAATAGCACTTTGATTGATGCGTTGAATAGAAAAAAATAATTAATTACAGGTGCAAAATAAGAATGCTGCACTACAAATGTAATTACTGCATCACAATGCCCCCAGCTCGTTCTCTGTGAGACCAACACAGTCGTAAATAAGATATCAGCACAGCAAATTGTTAGCATCGCTTCTGATTCACAGTGCCATAAGGAGTTATAAACATCATGTCATAAAAGTCTCAAGTAAAGAACTACAAGAATAGATGTTTGAATTTTATTACTCTCCAAATAGTGGAGACTACTCGGTATATAGCCTTTAATTGCGTAAGAAGCCAATCCTTCTATTGTACAGATTTTAAAAACTGAAATCTTCATAGCAACACACACTTACATTGTGGTCTCAAGTAAAAATAACCTCCCATGTTCCCACATGAAAAACATGCACATCATCACTTGACATCTTAGAATTTGAACCAAAAAAACTTGCTTGCCCTGTTAAATAAATTCCATTCCTTATATCTGATTCTAATCTGTGAAAGTAAATTTTCACCTCTATCCAAAGTGTAATTAGATATTTTTACATGCACAATTTAAATTTTTCTTTGTTTTTAATCTTTATATAATTCCTCATTTTGATGAACTCCCAAATCCAGCACCTGATGCAACTGCCTGCTTGCCCCCCTTACTTTCATCACTACTTGTATATCAAAATAAATAATAATGAATATTGAAAATAGTATTAATTCATGAATGGCTTTTTTGAGTGATTGTACTTTATCTTTAATCCAAAAATTGTACTAAATTTGAAATAATAATGACAATAATAAATCCATTCACATTCAGTTTTTTTAGTTTTAATTCTTATATATTTGATTCAGATTTTTTTTTCTTATCAATATTCATTTAATGTAGGAATTATAAGCTATTCTTTTCTATATACTTGTCTAGAATGAAAATAGTCTTCAAACTGTGGAATTGAGCAAAGGGGAAAATATATTTGAAATTCATATTGTGAAGGTAAAAATCATTTCATATTTTTGCTTAGTATTTTAGAAGTACTTTTGTATTTGAAAGTTTCATATAAAATAAAAAATTTATTAATCACATTGTAACAAAATAATAACTAATAATAAATTAAACAAAACCATAATTTGCATAACAAAATAAAAGAAAAAAACAATTTATTTCCAACTTTGTTTAGGCCCGAGAAGGGACTGATATTAAGCTATTTCATTCAGTTGATTCTACATTTAACGTTAAATTCTTATAAGGAATATGGTTAAACTAATTGAACTTTAAAAAATAAAAATAAAATTCACACAATATGATACTTAAATCGCCCTAAAAACTTAGATTCCGTTAAAATAAAATCGAAATAATTCTTAGACCTTTATTTATGTTTTTATTTATTCATTTAACATTTTCATTTTGCAAGTAGGTTATCATTTTCAATAAACATACAAAATCTGCAATACAAATATTTGCAACTTAAAGATGGAAAAAGGTCTAAGACTTATTTTCATTTCATTTTAACGGAATCTAAGTTTTTAGGGTGGTTTAAGTATCATATTGTTTGAATTTTATTTTTATTTTTTAAAGTTCAATTAGTTTAACCATATTCCTTACAAGATTTTAACATTAAATGTAGAATCAACTAAATGAAATATCTTTATATCAGTCCCTTCTCGGGCCTAAACAAAGTTGGAAATAAATTGTTTTTTCTTTTAATTTGTTATGCAAATTATGGTTTTGTTTAATATGCGAAGTTTTTTAAATAGGTAACAATTAAACGAATTGATGTCAAATTTAACATAATCGAGGTTTAATTTACGCAGTATCGCATTACAATTTGTGATGCAAATTTAGCTAACTATTATTTAGCTGCGACTACAATCTTCAAAACTGTTCCACCGATCGTCTAATGATACAATTTTTCAGTGCCATGGTTTTCATAACAAAAAAAAAGAAAAATCATGTCATTGAGGATTAATTTTAGATTAAAAAAAAATTCCATAGACTTATCATTAAATGTCTTAATATTTTTTTTTATTTACAAATAATTATTTTTTCTTTCTTGTTGCAACAAAAAGAAACGACCTATTAACAATATATATATTATACAGACAAAACATGTTAGTTTGTAATGCTGACGTCATATTAATGCAACCTATAAAATAAATTCCACTTTTACAAATTTATTAACCTCTAAAGATCGAACAATTTCAATTTTTACATTGTCTTAAAGTAATATAAATAGTACAGTATTTGTTTTCGGTTAATATTTCGTAAATTAAAATTTCACCAATCAATAAATAGATACAAGAATAATATAAATAAATCACGCAGTTTACAACTATTTAATGGATCTATGCGCTCATCTGTATGTAACTGATATTTGTGTTTTAAAATTAATATCGTTAAAATATATTTCAATTTTCTTTTAAAGTTTGACATAATGTTCGCCTGTTTTCTGTATTAAATCAAATTAATGCGCTTTGTATTACTAACAAATGTTTGAAAATGTCATTTTTATTTCTACTATGATGCCATATTCATCTTATTTTTAATTCTTTAAAAAATATTTTCAATTTCATTTTTTCACGTGAAAATATTTTAACTGAAAATTATTTGCTGTAGACAAAAATTTATTATGGCTTTTGAATTTTTGCAACAATGAAGGAATGAAGTTGAATTTTATAGGGAAATGTCCATTGATTCTCAATGAAAATAGTGAAATTCGTCATTATTAAGAAAAATATTTGAATTATATAAATAAAACATAGCCTGTGCTATTTTCTGTCTTATAATCCACCCATATGCAAAGGCATTTTACCATTCATTTTGGCAAACGTTTTTACACTTTAAATTTATAATATCATTAGAATTAGTAAAGAATAAAAAATGAGTGGCATCAGGGACAAAAAGGTGGGAAGAAAAAATTAAAAAGTTATGATCTCCATAGGCTTTTCTATGTTAAATTAACATTGAGAAGTGACACTGGAAATAAATAAGTATTGCGCTGCTGCGCTACTTAAACACAATCTATTAAGAAATTATAAAACCACCCTAATTTTGTAAATTATAAAATAAATAGAGATTCTAATTCTAATTTAAACATAAAATATATGTTGTTACAACATATTTATTACAATTAGGTTTCAATAAATGTGAATAATGTGATAAATGATAAAATTAAATTAATTAAAATATTATAAAAAAAAGAAAAGAAATATGAATTATTAGGAAACTATAAAATCACTTGTCCAAAAATAACAACAACAACAAAAAAAAATAAATAAATATGATATTGGTTCTCTGTTTCATCTTATAACCTCAAACTCTGTCTTATATTAAAATGACTATGTTTTTAAAAACTGTTTTAGAAATATTGTACCATTCTATTACCATTGCAAAATGAGAAAAGACTACCAGACGGCTCTAATCTCTTCGAACTGTTGACTGACAATTATGTTTTGTTGGCAGATAGTGTGCGTAGTGTGTTTGTCATTAATATAGATATGTTTCTTCTCTCCTCCCCCACCCCCCTCAAGTAAATGACCTTTATTTGTTAAAGAGTTTTCCGAATAAATCTGAAGCTATATAGAACAAGAACCAGGAATGAATTAGATGAGATCAAACTTTTTCTTACCTCCTTTTATTCCTTTTATGATTACAAAAGTAAATTCTGAAAGTCGATTTTGAATATTGGTGCCAAAACCCAGGAACTAGAAAATATGCAACCTAGTGAATTAGATAAATCTAAAAGCATGCATAAGACTCTTAGAACATCGTTAACTAAGATTATTAACAGAATAACAGAACAATTGGTGCAAGATAAACCGATAATGACCAAATTGAAAATCTTAAAATTCAAATATTTGAAAAATGCTGAACAAGTTTATATAAGATAGATTCAGAAATCCATAAACATGTTGATAACTTAGACACATTTGAAAAAGATGTAGCACCCAGCCAGGTGTTTATGAAAGTTAAAGCTAAAATCGATAGACATTTAAAACAAAATGTTTCTAACAAAAGTAAAATAAATTCCTCTATTATATTGTCCACAGGACCTAAAGAATCTAAGAATAATTCTCATGTAAGATTGCCGTAGCTCACTATAGAGCCTTTCGATTGCAAATATGAAAATTGGAAGGAATTCTGGAGGCAGTTTGAATCTGTGATGAACCTGGCAGGAAAATGTACACTAATGTAAAATCTACTTTTATTATCAGACAAATTAAATATATTTCATATTAAATTTTCTTTAGTGGTACTTAAAGTACCATCGGAAATAGTTGAGAAAGTAACTATTAAAAAAATATTTAGCTTTGACTGTTTCATTGTGCTTTCTAAATGTAATCGAGTAAAAATTTTGTCTGAAAAATAAAGTCTACTTTTATTAATTATAAAATTATTTTATTAATATTAAATTTTCTTTAGTTGTAGTTAAATTACCGCCAGATAGCTATATAATACGTATGTGAAAATACCTACTGCAATATGAGAGCAATAATATCAAATTACACAACAGACTTAAAAGTAACATAGTGTGATGTATGCATAGGATTGGAAAGTGTATCATAATTAATGTTTAATATGAGAAAATGTTATTCTTTTTTATTTCAAAAAGCACCAAAGATTTTTTTGCAAACACTACAGAAAATCCACTTGTTGGATCTGTATACATTAGGGTGGAGCGAAAAAAATTAATTTTTTAAAATCAAAAACGGGTAGGTGCCAAAAGTTGCCTTTATACTAGTGCATAATCTGTGTGCAATATTACCGCTGAAAAAAAATGGCTTGAGTCTGCGCTTTTCGTTCAAAAGTCGAAATTTTGGGTAAAATTTGACATTTTTTTCAAAAATTTAAAAAAAAATTCTATAGAGATGATTATTATTTAAAAGTGTTATATAAACCTTTATTATTAATGACTTAACATATTTAAACGGTAAAACGATATCTTTGTTCTGTATAACTGGAACAAAACAGACAACTTTTGGTGAAAAAAAGGCGTTTCCACTCTGTTGTGTCATACAACTAATTGTTGTTTAGAATACAGCTCTTACCTAGTTGCTTTCAAAACTACCCAGGAGGTACCATGTGAAGATGACTGCATTTCATGTCACAACAATGCATAGCTCGACCACTCTACCATCTGAACTCAATGTTTTATTTATACATTAAATTGTGATTTTT
Organism: Maratus speciosus; assembly: GCA_963932465.1. Taxonomy (NCBI): domain Eukaryota; kingdom Metazoa; phylum Arthropoda; class Arachnida; order Araneae; family Salticidae; genus Maratus; species Maratus speciosus. The sequence goes on from OZ010791.1 coordinate 403,234,031, forward strand.
TATCAAAGACTGGCCTAGGTTTTCTATGTATCAACCTGGTACATCTCTTCTTTGGATCCACAGACTTTGAATGCTGCTGCTGTGATCTCCTTTACGTATTTTTCTACTGCTTGTGTAAGAGAAGACAAACAGTGTAATGCTGTGCGGATGATATTAATGTAATCTATTCAGCCTTCTATTATCATCACCAAGATTGCACGCAATAAATGCATATTGATTAGAGGTTCTGTTACCACAACACTTTTCCAATGAATTAGATTTATATAATTATCCGCTTCAAAGTTGATTGTCGATATTTCAGATTTGCGAATGCCATCATTTACTCTCATCTTACAACTATTATGTGCTGAGCAGCTAGATGTTTAATGTGATGGCAATCGTCAGATAGCATTGAAATAAGAATTTCCTCTGCGTATGCAAAGCAACCAATGTCCTAAATAACCGTTTTTTTAGTATTTGTTTTATTCCGTTTTGTGTGTTGTTTAGTAGTCAAGTTGTTTTTGTGTAGCTAATTTCCCATGATTTTTAGATCCCTTCTTTAGCTGTGGATTACATTTGATTGTAAATTATTCTGGGGCCAAACTTGGATAACGTAGTACTTTTCGAGTGAACGTAGAGACTCTGATGGGCAGTGAGTGCTCATTTGAAGGCGGATAATTCTATTAGTCGTCATCCATTCTGCGAGGGACATGTTTAGAATAAACCATATTGACCAACCGTGAATTGATCATATGCCACTTCCAAGTCCAGTGAATTTCCTCTGCATCATTTATTAGATAAGATCATTGGCAAAAATTAGATTCTAACCCACAGGGATGCGCCGGACCAATAGGAAAATCTTTTCCACGTGCTTATTCCCTTCTTATTTCAATTTTTGAAGCCACAGAGAGTAATTTTTAAACATTATTTCCTGAAATCGAGAAAAGTCTACTCAGCACATACCAGAAATATCTGATAGATATTTGCGAAGTTATTTCATCAAGATATTGCTCAGAAGAACTAGCGAATAGGAATCCAAGAAACTTGTCCTACGCAAGATGCCTCACAACGGCGCATAAAATTATTTGCCTTTATATAAGCACTGATTGACCATCAGAGTCTGGTTCACTCACAAAGTATGTAATGCAAGTTTATGCCGCATGATGGTTTACACCAAATAAAATCCACATCTAAAGAATTGATCTAAAAACTTATGGGAAATTACTCGGCTACTAGATATCACAGAAAACGGCAAAAACAAATACTAAAAAATTTATTTAGGACAATGGTAGCTTTTCACATCGAGAGAAAATTTTTATTGCAATTTTGATGATGATCGCCATCACATTAAACAAAAAGCTTATCGGCATATAAAAAATGCAAGTAGAGTAAATGATGGCATACTCAAAGATGAAATACCTAAATGTTGTAAAATGTTGTAGGAACAGAACTCCCAATCACTATGCAGTAACTGGATGTAATTTTGGTGAAGATACTAGAGAGCTGAATAGATTCCATTAATTCCACTGCATTACTCTGCTTGCCTTATCATACACAAGCAGTAGAAATATACGTGAAGGCGTGTAACAGCAGCATCACCCAACGTCTGTGGATACAAAGAAGAGATGGATTAGGTTGATAATAGGAAACTTATGCCTGTCTTTGATAAAAATTCACAATTCAATATATAAATAAAACATTGTGCTCAGATGGAAGGATGGTCAAGCTATGCACTGTTGTGTCATGAAATGCAGCCACCCCCACGTGATATCTCCTTGGTAGATTTGAAAGCAACTGCGTAAGAGCTGTATTCCAAACAACAATTAGTTGTAATACACAACAGGGTGGAAACGCCTTTTTATACGAAAAATTGTTAGTTTTGCTCCCGTTATACAGAACAAAGATATCGTTTTATCGTTTAAACATGTTAAGTCATTAATAATAAAGGTTTAAATAACACTTTTAAATAATAGCCAGTTCTATAGGAATTTTTTTATTTTTTTGAAAAAATGTCAAATTTTATCCAAAATTTCGACTTTTGGACCAAAAGCGCAGACTCAAACCATTTTTTTTTCAGCGGTAAGATTGCACGCAGATGATGTACTAGTATAAAGGCAACTTTTGGCACCTACCCGTTTTTGATTTTAAAAAAATAATTTTTTTCACTCCACCCTAGTATACATGTATATATGTGAGATATGCTGGCAGTTACTTTAATTTACTTCACCTTTTGCTTTCGGTTTAATGTGTAGTCATGGCTAGATGTTAAATCATATAGATACAGAAGTGAATTCATAGAGGGTACTTGACTTTTATTCCTTTTATGTTACATGATAATCTTTTTAAGTCAGGCTCAGACTTCACAGTGGAATTTTGATTATTAGACAAGCATTTTACCAAAAAGGGAGCAATTTCCTTGTATATACAAGTTTTATGATTATAATTCTGATTTTTCCCAGCAGGTGGTGAAAGTGTCAGAATTAAAGGAAACTTAATTTTAATTAAATAATTAGCTTTCATTGATGTTCGTGTATGTGATGAAACAGGGCTTGGCCAAGATCCGTTATGTATCCCAAACCACAAATAAAGTATACTTGTGTTATCGTCAGCAATTTCTATTTAAAAATTTATTTGAATTTGAGGCTTCAATAATAAATGCCGGTCTGAGAAACAAACTTTACATGCAAATTGAGTTTTGAATATTAAAATTAAAAGCTAATAAAAGAAACTGTGAATTTTAACTTGAAGTTTTGAATTTATCCTTTCGTATATGTTCATCCTATCTACCTAATAACTGAGATGGTTACAACATAACTGAACTTCATTGTATAAATTTTTATATTCGTTATTTTCTAATATTAAATAAATTTTGTTTATCTATATAAATCAATTTGAATTTATAGATTGACTTAACTTCAGAAGGGTTGAAGCAGTTTTATTCTTCTAATCCAAATATATTTTTAACCTGGAATTTTTATGAGTTTGAACTGCAGTCAACACCACTCATATCAGCAAAAAGGTAAAAATTTTACTTATATATTGTGCATATGTTCTGAGAACTAATTGGAGCTTTTCTTTTTAGTCTATGATATGCTAATTGTTTTTTGTACAAATTTATTTTACTTTTTATTTTATTTATTCATATTCCTCAGAAAGTTCTGTACAGTTTGTAACAACACTTAGTGCCAAAAATTAATTCTAACATGGAATTTAACTTGAAGTATTAATAATAAGCTTAATGATACATACAGATTAATAATAATAATAAAATGGCTTTTTATATTATAAAGCACAAACATTTGTGTCAGTCCTGCTTTTGTCATAACAATGCTGGCAATAATGTTACAACTGTACTACAATAGAGTTAATTATGTGCCAAAATATGCCAATAAAAAGTAGAAGTTTGGCAGCTATGTAATAGTTAAAGTATAAATATCAGCATATATCAATATATGTACTTAAATACTTATTAGTAATATTAGATATAGATCAATTTATATCATATGTTATTATATAAAATGGAGTGTTATTATGCACTGAAGTAAGATGGTTAAGTAGAGGGAAAATGTTGGAAAGGTTTTGTATGCTCTCACCTGACATCAAAACTTTTCTTGATTCACGAATGTTTTTCATGAGGAATTGGAAGATGCTTGCTTGTTATTCGATCTCACATTTTTGACAAATATAACACTTAAATTGAAGGATTTGAATTTGGAGCTACAGGAAAAAGATCATGAAATTTTAAGTATGATATTTTCAGTAAAAAGTTTTCGAAACAAGCTTGAATTGTGGATTTCAAAAATGAGACACAGATCGCTTTCTCATTTTCCTAATTTAATATCAGTGGCTGAAAAGCATAATTCTGAAAGAATTCTTAAAACAATTAATGTTTGCATATCCTTTTTTCTACTTGAGACATGAAAACTTTTTGCTCTTTTCCCTGAAGTTTTTTTTTTAGATAGGCCTTCTTAGAATTATATAATGTTACATTTAATGATAACCATAATGCTCCTACATCGTACAGGACTTATGGTTACCACTATGACTATGAAACATATGTATCCCTTGTAGACGTAAGTGCATCACTGCTGTAGTGAGATAATAAATATGTATGCAATTGTCATCTCATGTGAATAATTGTGCCCTTTATTGCTTGTCACAACAATTTAGTAAGCAGGGCACATCTGAGATGTGCCCTGCTTACTAAATTGTTGGACAGTCCTGATCTGTAGTATGCAACATATTTGCTTGAAAATTGATATTTTAACATAAACTAGTATACTGACTTAAAGTGATTAGTGAATTAAAAGAAGTACAGAAACAGCATCAATGTTGGGTATTAAGATGTAAAATTAGACAAACATATACATTTTTAATCATTAAACTCAAATATAAAACTTGGTGCATTTCTACAAAATAGGAAAAAAAGATGCAGCTGTGTCATTCCATTTCAACTGGCCTAGGTGCCAGGGGCTCTAGGGGGCTAGATCCCTTTCAATTTTGTTGTAATCACTATAGGATATGCATAAGTCTGAAATGGATATCTCTAAAATGTCAAAGTTGGAAGTAGTTTACTTGGGACATGTCACATTCATTGTAACAGACTGTATGGCCTAGTTTGTTTCCAAGTAATAATGAATGTATTGATTTCTGATCTTTAATACTGCAATTATTTTTTACCACACAAAAAATTGAACTAGATCAAATATTTTTAATAAGTAAGGTGTTTTGTATCATGAGAAGTAAGATGACAAATTTGGTGTTTTGGTCATTTTTAATGCAGCAATGAAATTGTGAACTTTACAGAAGAACCCTGGTAACCCAACTACTGACTCTGACAGTTTGCAGATGTCTATCTCAGATACTTATCTGTACATTATTTTGTGATTGCATGAATTTAAAGGGGTCAAGCAGAATCATATCAAAATTTAGGCCACTTGACATGGAATGACACAGCTATAATGCCCATCTCAAAAAGCATAGAGCTAATAGTCTATAATTGGGCCCACAGCCAAAAAGTTGGCATAAAAAGGGACCAATTCTAGCAAAAATGCAGTTAAAATTCTATGAGAGTTACAAAAATTGAGTTAATAATACTGCAACCATGTTTGCTGTATTACATCAAATGATAGTGGATCCGATTATGAATCTTTCCCCTATCATAGGATATTATTGCCCCTTATTGAGTAATTAAAGTCAAATTGAGTAATTGGTGTCTTTGTCAAGGTCTAACAGAATATGCAGTTTGATGAAATTCTGTGCATTAGTTCTTGAGATATACCTATCGCAAATATTCTGAAAATGCAGCTTAGCAGTGCCACCTGTCAGGCGGTATGCACCAAAACCTAATCATCATCTACCTCTGTCAAGGTCTATCAGAATATGAAGTTTGATGAAATTCTGTGCATTAGTTCTTAAGATGTAGCTATCACAAAAATTGTGAAAAACAAAGCATAGCATCACTACATGTTGGACAATATACAGCCAAATCTAATTAGCCCCAGTTTATGTCAAGGTCTAATTGAAGTTTGATTAAATTCCATGCTTTAATTCTTGAGATAGGGCAAAATCTGCGAAACACTGAGACTAACAGACGTTTTACAGAAATAATCAAATCATGTTCAGGACATCCCAAAATATGTAAATTCATCAAAAACAGAAGTCTACATTCAACAATTTTCATGAGTCTAATACTTTCTTCTTATGTATATAGAAGATATTAGAAAAGAAAATAAATGTTGCAAAAAAATGACGACAATTGCTAGATTGATTTTTCTTATTACTTTCTTCTATATACATTAGAATAAAGTATTGGAATCATGAAAATTTTCTTCTTTCATTTTTTAATTGATATACCTATTTTGGGAAATCTTGAACACTGTTTGATTATTTTCACTTTCTTCTATATACATAAGAAGCACGTTATGAATCATACAAATTTTTACTTCCATTTTTTGTTGGATATACGAGGGTTGCTTTTTATGTTTTTACAAATGATCAATAGAAGACACTACTGAAATTTGTCTTCAATCTTGGAATTAGTGCCATTTTAGAAATCATCTGTGTATTTTGTTCACAGTGAGTATTCTTAAGAAACAAGTGAGGGAAAAAAATGGAAATAACTTGTGACGGTTTCCGTTGGATGATTTTTTATGATTTTAAGAAAGGCCTCACTCAACAAGAATGCTTAGTATCTCTTTGTGAAATTTTTGGTAATGAAGCACCATCAGAAAAGACTGTTTACAATTGGTTTGCAGAATTTCGTTGTAGTCGTGTGTCCATCAGTAATGAATCTCGTGAAGGACAACCAAAATCGGTAGTGATTCCAAACAACATCAATGCTGTGTGCAAGATGATTGAAGAAGATCGGCATGTCATGTATCGTGAGATAGAAGCATCCCTTGGCATATTACAGACTGCAATATATTTGATTTTGCATGAACATTTAGATGTTAAAAAGATTTGTTCCAGATGGATTCTGGGCAATTTGACAGAAGCTCAAAAAGAGGCTTGTGCAAATTGGTATTAGGAAATACTAAAAAAATTCAAATTTGGACCTGCAAAATCCATATACAACATCGTTACAGGTGACGAAACTTGGATATATTCATATACTAACTACTGTATTCGAAACTAAACAACAATCCACTGCTTGGGTTTTTCCAGATGAACCGAATCCTACGAAAGTTGTTCATTCGCGAAGCACTTCCAAGAAAATGATTGCTTGTTTCTTCGGCCTTACAGAAAATATCGCAACCATTCCTTTAGAGGATCGAAAAACTGTTCACACTAAATGATATACAGAAACTTGTTTGCCAAAAGTCATCAACGAAATCAGGAAAAACAACAAAAAACGCTGCATCATTCTTCATCCTGACAATGCCCCACACATCACGTAAAACAACTGATTATTTGAAGGATAAAAATTTTCTTGTTCCCTTATGTCAAACAAAAAATGCATGGGCAATGATTCTGATCACCTCAAGAAGCTGTTGATGCCTTCCAAAACTATGTTTCTGAGATATGAACTTCAGAGTGGAAAAACTGTTTCAAGAATTGGTTTGAATGGATGAAAAAGTGTATTAATCTTAAAGGCAAATATTTTGAAAAGCGATAAAACAGTTTGTTTCCAAAAAATTCTTTTTATTCCTACTTTTTGTAAAAACTTAAAAAGCAACCTTTGTATATGTTTTGGGATGTCCGGAACATTATTCAATCATTCAACAAGGGGAACTGCTATCCTATGCTTGTTGAAAGATTTCTAATCTGGTCTACAATCAATTGATGTAATTTAAGGAATGTCATTTGCAGTATTATTAACTCTTATACACTTTTAACCCCATTGTTGCCAGAATCGCTCATTATTGACACCAACTTTTGAATGTGGACCTGATTACAGAAATATTAGCTCTTTGCTTTTAGCGATTAACATAGCTGTATCTTATTTTCTATTATGTAAAAATACACCAAATTTTATATTTGAGTTTGATTAAAAATGACTTTGGTGTTTTAATTTCAAATTTTAATATGCAACTGGGGATACTGTTGCTTTGTTCTTCCTTTTAATTCACCAATCACTGTAATTCTGTATTAAATTCAAAGAAATGCACTATGCTTCATATTAATAATTGATACTGTTATGAATTAATATGTTATAATGGTATAAAGAAAGTTTTATAATGGCAACGGCATACTACTTTTGCTTTTAGTAGTAATTTCCAAAACTATAAAAATGAAGGCTGAAAAGGGATGTCTATGTATATAGGACAAGAATTGTAGATGTGGATAATAAAAGTGATGGTAGGTCAACTCATAAGGAAAATGAAAGTCAGATTATTATTAGGTTGAGCAAAAAGTTCTGGGAAATTTTTAATCTAATAGTTACCAGAATTTATATTATATATAGGAGTACTAGTGGTATATTTATAGGAGTTCAGGAACTTTGGCTCCAAAATGCCTATTGAACAGTATGATTTGCGTGTGTTGACTTGGCATTGTTGGAGAAAAGGCCTAACAATTCTGAAAGCCGTCGAAGAGATTAATGAGGATGAAGGTGCTGATAGCGGCGACAAACTTAGCCAGCAAATCTGGAATCTGGCAGAACGGTGGCAGAAAGTCGTGGACTATGAGGGTCTCTACTTAAAGAATAATCCTTGTTACTTTTGTTCTTAATTTGCGCATAACAACGCAACTTTCACAAATTTCCCAAAACTTTTTGCTCAACCTAGTAATTTTTGTTTTTAGATATGTTTTAAATTACAAGATTACAAAGTTATGGAAGTTAATTCAAAATAAATAAGGAAGAAAATAAACAAAATAAACTCAATCCAAATATTTATTGCAAGTTAAATGAAAAAATATTTACTTTTTTTTTCTCCTTAAATAATTCAGCTTTGATTTTTATTTTGTTTATTTAACAAAGTGGAATAAATGAAAATTGCTATGAAAAAAAATCCTGTCAAAGGCTTTCTTATACATAAATCATTTACATCAAGGCCCATCAACCACATGCCTGCCAACTTAACCCCTCACCCCTTAAAGTTTGTTTTCTGTTAACCACTATCTCTTGATACTTTATCCATCTAATTTTATATTTCATACCCCTGTATGACACAGACTTTCATTAATCCTTTTAATTCAAAAGATATGAAATAGATTTTAAAAATTAATTATTAAAGAAAGTAATTCCATCGATTTTAAATAATGCAACATATGTAATGAAATGAAATTCCAATGAGAAAAACGACACTGGAAGTCTTTCCTCATTGGAATTTCACTGCATTTTGTTTGCTGCATTAGTAGCTGCATTAGCTGCATCTCGTACTAGAATGCATCAAACTCAAAATTTAATTGGTAAGATTTTTGTTCTCTGCTTTTAAATTAATCATTTGCTTATGGTTTTCAAGATACAATATCTTTAGACCTCATCTTTGATCCATGATCTTACTTTCTTTAAGGCACTTGTGATCAGGAGTTCTTTTAAAGAAATCAGGTATGTGGAAAGAAAATCATTTGTAAAAACCCACCAGCATACCAAGTTATATTTAAGGTTATTTATCATGGGCATGGGCAACTTTTTTTAGACACTTTTGTATACATTTTTATGACCTAGCATTGTGTCTTTTTATATTGTTTTGTTTATATATTTTATTTCTTTTTGATTTTTTATAACTATAGTTTAATTTTTTTTTCTTTTAATGCTCTCATTTCAGACCCTTCTTTAACTATACTGCCCAATATACTGTTCAAGTTGATGATTATTTTTTGTGTTATTTACTAGAAGTAAGTACTGAAAACTTTTTTAATAGATTTTAAATTGTAATATCTATATTGTAAATTTTTGTTTTTACTTTTGAATTTGTTATATAGTTTGGAAATTTACTTTGTAGTTATGATTGCTTTATTTTTGTATTCCAGAAAACTGTTACTGTAGAATTGCACGAATCCCTTGGAGTAAATTTTAAAACATTTGCTTCTTGTAAATTAACCTTTTCAGATATTTTTGCTGAATCTCATACCAGAATGCATCAAACTCAAAATTTAATTGGTAAGATTTTTGTTCTCTGCTTTTAAATTAATCATTTGCTTATGGTTTTCAAGATACAATATCTTTAGACCTCATCTTTGAAATAATAAAAATTAAGGTAACAAATTTATCCTGCATGAATTATAATAAGTAATGTTAAAAAATTAAAATAAAATAATAAAAAAGCATATTGTAAATTAGGGTTACTTGGATCCCCCCCCTCCCCCCCCCCCAAAAAAAGTATTTTAAATCAGTTCTAGATTTACTTGGTTATGAATATTTCTGCGATTCATCAATATTTTGCAGGTAACAGTGCTAACTACCAACCCTGTATTCCCAGGACTGATTTAAAACATTTTTTATTTGGGTCCATGTAGCACTCTCCTGAGTTCAAGTAACCCCAAGTTATGGTATCTTTTTTTTCCACAAAAGAATCAAATGATTGTATAAAAAACAGTTCTATAAATGTGGTACTATTACCAGCTCAGAACAATTTGACCTAAGCTGATTTTTATCAAGCTATATTAACATCAGTTTAGACTATATGCTTAGGTTTTTTTTTTTATAGAAAACTATAATAAAAGCTTATTAATTATAGTATTTAAACTGCATTTTAGAATAATTTCATTAAATTTAATCATAAGAAAAATTCATTTAAATAGGACTATTAACAAATGTCAATTTTATTTAAAAGTTGCACATATATATTTTCATACCTGAAAGTATGAGGAAAAATTGTTAAATTAAAATGTGTTTTGTCTTTAAATATATGTATATATATATTATTCAAAAATCACATATTTCTGTTGAGTTATAATCAGAAATTGTATGAAAATTAGAGATCGACCAAAAATTTGTTTTAGTTTTCAAGGAAATGCTACCGAAAATTTGTTTTCGTTTTTGGGGAAATGCTACCAAAAATTCAGCTGGACCAAAACTATCTGTATTCCAAAAATCTTGTTTCTTCCTTCGTGAATTTTCAACATTACTTATTGATGTGAGCTGTATCGGCTCAAATGAGACACTCTTTATTTATTTCTATGAACTTCACTGCTTATAATTATCAGTCATGACTGACTCAAGACGTGAGTGCAAATTAAAAAGCAAGAACTGCATATATGACTAAACATTGAAAACACTTTTCACGTGCTCATTAAAAGCTGCAGACCTACCAGTAATAGAAAAAATGTTTAGTTTGAAACTGCAGAAGTGTTTCGAATATTCTTTGAGAAAGTTCTAGTATAACATGATCATTTACAAAAATCATTATAAAAGATATGTCGAGGTATGTATATCTAAAACATTTTTTAATTAAATGAAATTCATATAATTAGAAAATCATTTTGTGTCATTGATAAATTAATTAAATTTTATTTTATATGAAAATAAAAAGTTTTGGTCAGAGGCACAGAAAGCCAACTTGAGCCACATTTATAATTACGCATATAATTAATTAATAATTATGTATATTTATGTATGTATTAATTACTTTTAAAAAAATTTTTGGACATTTTGTTTTCATTATCAGCCAAAAGTCGGGAAATTACCAAAATTCGGTTTTGATCTTAAAACTCTGTTTCAGTCTTAAAAAACCTGTTTTGGTCGATCTTTAGTGAAAATTATATAAAAGTCCTAAAATTCAGATGTGGTCCATGCAGTCTTGTATTCACTGGTTGTCTTGAAATTGGATATTATATGCCATGCTAAATGTGTAATGTCAATAATTAATAAGAAACAAGTTTTAAACAACTTTTATTATGTTTATCATACTTAATTTTATGTACTTGAGTAAAAAAAAAATAACAAAAATAAAGTTATCAAAAATATTTTTCTTAATACAGGCACATGGCATACATAGGTTAATCTGACCTGAACTCAACTTCGACAGGTGTTACATATACACTGAATGTACTGTCCACTAAGTCATTACCTCTACTTATACAATGGGGATTGAACTTTTGTATAGATTTGCCAGCCAATCATATCAAAGTTTTCCCAATAAAAAAATGACTGAGAATGAAAGTCTATGGGTCAGAATAATATGGTATGATCTTAAAGGGTTAAATTATTATGTGAAGCTATTACTGATTATTTATATATTTATGTTCTCAGAGTCAAATAGATTCTATTCTAAAAACAATTTATGAAGATAATTTGCAAGAACTATTATAAAAAAAATTTTCCCTAAATAATGGAAATTTTTGAAAGAACACAAATATTAATTTATAAATCATATCATAGAATTTATATGTATATATGCTGTATTTGCTCCCATAATTTGCACCCCTGCATAATTTATGCACTCAGTACTTTTGAAAGAAAATTTTGGTCAAAAAAATTCTTTGCATCATTTTCATACCTTTTACTTAAAAAAAAAAAAAATGTACTTCTGAAATAATGAAACACGGTTTCAAATTACTCTCTAACGGCTTAAATCCTCGTAATTTTGACTTTATAGTCAGATTTAAAATTATTTTTTAATTTTTAATTATTTGTATCCAAAGGAGCATATTCCGTTTTTTGTATTTGCATCCTGTGTTTTTCTTTTTTCACCTGCTCCAAGAGTGTAGGTGATTTTATGACCAGTAATGCTGCATGAATAGACATGTGGTATATTAATACTTCCTGCTGAAAAATAATCAGTCTAAGTTAAGACATTTGATCATATTGTTTGTGCTGTAAAATTATAATGGCTAAAAATGTAAGTTTTATCACCGACTTTAAAATTAGAGCAGTCCACTTTGCAGGAAAATAAAGCTGTGGAGTTTTTAAATCTTACTAATATTCTCTCGCTAACTTAGTTTACAGCAGTTTTAAAATTTTGCAAATGTCGCTATAAAATATGAATCTTATTTCTTTATTAAATTTGATCCCAAGAAAAAAGTTTTCTAGCAGTCATAGTTATGACAAAAAGTAAAATAAATAAATAAATAGTCCATATGTAACATCAACAGACATGTCCTACAATGCACAATTGAAAAAATGACTTTCCCAACCTTCCCAAAACATCCCCACCACCAAAGCATGTGCGATCGCAACTTACAACTTTGAAGTTAAAATATTTCCTCCCACTTCGTAAACGTAAAATTCTCTCAGATTCCAATATTACCAGCCTAGATAAAAAACACTTTCAAAGCGATAATATCTTTTTAGAATAAATAACTGCTTCATAGGTATATATTGCAAGTACCTGTAATCTATTAGGTTGAGCAAAAAGTTCTTTTAAATTTTTAATCTAATAGTTACCAGAATTTGTATCGTATATAAGAGCACTAGTGGTACAGTCCAGACGTGGTTCCATCCAATGGAACCACGTCTTTCGATCTTTGCAGCCTCTTTCGATCAATGCAACACTTTTTCAAGGGCCAACGATTTGAATCCTTTAATGAAGTTGAAGAAGCATGTCAAGAGTTTTTCGATTTGAAGGAGCTGTCATGGTACTTCCAGCAAATCCGGAATCTGGCAGTACGATGGCAGAAAGTCATGGACTGTGATGGCCTCTACTTTGAAGAATAGTCCTTGTTGCTTTTGTTGTTAATTTGCGCATAACAACACAACTTTCACAAATTTCCCAGAACTTTTTGCTCAACCTACTATCAGAAAGCTGATGTAAGTTTTTTCTATGCATCAAAACTGGAAGAACTACAGATCTCATGTTGGAATGAGCATAATATTGGAGCATTTAACATTTGGCATAGAATTAGTAAACCACAGTTAAAATTGAACTTCATCTATTATTCAATCTCTGGATGTCAGTGTTTAGTATCCAATTAAAACATTTAAAAATTTCTAAAAAAATCTTAAATCCTGCAAAATTTATTATAATTTTTCTGAAACACATTTTGTTTTATTATTATTTGTTAACCATTTTATTGATTTATCTGGGGCTTATTTTTCAAAAAAATAATAAAATTAGTGGTATTTTCAGTTTGACTCAAGAGAATCACTACAGAGGCTGTTCACACATTTTTTAGACGACGTATATTGTATTCACAAAACTAAATTACATAAAATTCTTGTGTTTTAAATGTTCTATTTGACAGCCCTTATTCTGAACAATCTTTTGACACTGCAATTTCCAGGATAATAATGCCTTTTGAAGTGTCAGAAGAAGTATTCTATCCCATTCCTCCTGAACAGCTTTCCAGAGTACTGTAAGGGTTGTGGGATGACGTTTGGATAATGCAGATTTTAAAAGTCCGAAAGCACAAAAATCCATAGGTGATACATCAGGAGATTTAGTAGGAATATCAGTGAAGGGTATGGCCTTGATACCAGTTTTTTGTTCCATTTCTTTTAGGAAATTTACAGTGGATTTTGATGTGTGACTGCTAGTTTTGTCGTGATGAAGTTTCACAGATTGATGGCACTGTGGGTAAAGCGATGGTATTTCATTCAGGAAAATTGGCACTAAAATATGTTCCTGATAGTATTTGGAGTTAATCTTGACATTTTTTTCACTCTCTTTATTTTTAACTTGCCAGCAACAATCATGAATCCCTTAGAAAAACTTTCTTTCGATTCTTTGAACCATGTACTTAAATTTTTTTCTCCGCCTTTTATAATAAAAAATGGCTCTTTTTTTGCTGCAATCATTTAAATACACTAATGATTCATCTATTGTGACAATTGTTTTCCATTTTTATGGTTCCGTACTTAAAAAGTAAAAACGAAACCATTATAAGATCACTCCTGTGTCTGTCTGTCTGTCACAGCTCTTTTACTCGTAAACTATGCAACGTGGAAAGTTCAAATTGGGGGAAGTAATAAAGACTATTGACCCACATATTTACAGATTAATAAATATTCATAAATATATTTAGGAAAAATGTAGAGGGGCTAATTAAGTTACTTAAAAAATATATTTTTTTTCTTGGTATATCGTGTGAGGTATCGTGTGAAAGCTTTCGTAACGTTGAAATCAAAAATATATTTCATTTAATTTTAGGTATTATATTTTCAAAGTTATGGTAGAAAATGAAGTGCAAAAATATCTTCCCCCCATCTAATTTCGAATCTATTGAAACTAAAATTATGAAAAAATTAGAGGTAGTAGACATTAATTTAAACCTTGCAGGAAAATTATAGCGATTACCCTAGGTCACATAGTTTTTGAGAAAATCGCATTTTTTCATTGCACTCAAATTTCGATTTACGGCTTCAGCAAAAGTGTTGAGCAGAACTGGAGGTACCTATCGTAGCAGAAGTATAAAAGCATTGTTGATCATGAATTTCGGAAAAAATCGTCGGTAATTAGCCGAGATATTAACCTTTAAAGACACGGACGGTTTGGACATACATAATGACAGGGACGGCGTACTCTATGCTCCATCGGCTTTTAAAGCCTAGGTAACAATTTTTAAGGATATATTTATGTAATGCAATGCCCAGTAGCAGTATAAAAGCAATAAACGTCAAATTTTTAATAACAGACTAATTTAATGAGAATTAATCACATAAATACTATGGGATTCGCGACTCGTTTCCATTGAGTGGCTCTCTCAATACACTTACTATGTCTTTAAAGTTTAACTAAAAATCTATATGGAATAACAAATATGCGGAATAGGTATATTTGCTATTATTTGGGTTCCATATATCTTTGAAATTTCATGGTATATCCATTTATACTTTTCTAGTATACAGGTTGCAAAAGAAAGTCCCTTTAACCTGAAAATACTTGTGAATAGAGAGAGCTACAGCTATGCAAGTGAGGTAACGGTATAGCAAAGCGACTATGCCTGATTTAATGAAAACGACAGCAGCGCCCCTTAGTGGCAAAATTTGGAAGATAACCACTGCAAATCGAAAATGAAAAGAGATAGAGCAAAATTTCCAGTTAGAAAGTTTTAGAGCATCAATTAATTAATAGAATACGATATTTGGTTTACATGGATAAGATAAATCTTCGCCTGTTTACCCAAAAATGTCTGAAATCGATGCACTCCAATTTGTGTAAACGTTTGAAGGGAATAGTCAGAAGTATGAAGAAATATGCACAATTTATCCTATAAATGCGTACTTATCTCAATACATTTTGATAACATCACACACAAAAAAAAAGACAAACTCTCTCACAGTGATAAAAATTTATAATTCAGTATGTTCGAAAAGTTCGCCATTGCTCACGATACACGTTTGTATTCGTGAGAGTAATTCTGCATGCACATTTCTTAGCATGGAACGTTTATTGCAAGCCTCTTCAATACGACGACATAGATTTAACCCTTTCAAGGGCGGTGAATTCCAAAACTGACAAATGGCACCAAGAATATTTTAATAAACTTTTGCTTTTGTAATGAAAGGGCAAATTAGCGGGGTTTTGTTTTCTGAGAAATTCGTTTGAATATTCTGGTGTCAGTCAATTATTTCATCAGTTTACAAACAGAATTCTTCTGGCCCTGAAAGGGTTATTCTAAAATTTTAAATGTATTGGAAATTAAATTTTTACAGACATTACAGCACAGTACAACATCACAATCTGCAATTGTGCACTGCTACATTTCCTGAATGTGAATAGGCAAAGTAAAATCGTCGCTCATCGATTTCGGACATTTTTGGGTATGCAGGCAATGATTTATCTAATCCGTGTGAACCAAATGTTGTTTCGTACTAATTAATTGATGCTCTAAAACTTTCTAATTGGAAAATTTGCTCTACCTCTTTTCGTTTTCGATTTGCAATGGCTATCTGCCAAATTTCACCACTAAGGGGTGCTGCTGTGGTTTGCATTAGGTCAGGGGTAGTCGCTTTACTATCCATTACCTCACTTGTATAGTTGTAGCTCTCTCCGTTCGCAAGTATTTTCAGGTTAAAGGGATTTTCCTTTGCACCCTGTATACCATACAGCTATACCCAATCCTACGTTGTATAGTTTTTACAAAGTCTTAGTATTCTTTTAGCAACAGTATTTTTTTAATAATACACTTACTAATTCATATATTATTGTACGGAACCCTCTGTGCGTGAGTAATACTCGCACTTGACCATTTATTGTTCATTATTATCGTTTTTGGACAACGGAATATGAATATTTCTCTTTGCAAAGAGCGTAAATATAGCCTTCGAACCACTGCTTCGTTAAAAACACCATTTTGAATAAAAACAAAAATCTCAAGCCGCAGACGATAATTTTGACTTTTAAAAACATAGTACAATTGCAATTATTTCTTTTGCAGCAAACGGTTTTTTATTACCACTAACCAAAATCGTCTAAAAAATGTGCAAACAGCCTTTGTATTACTGCCTTTGAGAGCTTTCTGCACCAATTAAATGTAAACAAACATCTTTGTTGTCTACAAAATACACATAATACTCAACAAATCACATAAATATTTACAATACTTTTGAAGATGGTTTAACGGGAAATATTTTTTTTTCTTATTAGATTCTTAAAATGTTTAGGAGTACACATACCCTGCCTTCCCTATCCCCAACCTCCCAAAGAAAAAAAAACAAAACAATGAATTTATCTATCCAATCACTTCTGCTTTCTGTTATTAGGTACAGAAGATTATCACAGTGTTAATTTTGGTACACTGGAATACTGGATACACCTTCAGATTCCTATGGAAGAAGCATTCAAATATTTCAAAGTAAGTAAAGTCTACTTGTTAGCTAGCATAAGTTTAAGAAGCCTAAAAAAATATAATTTTATAAATAAGAGAGGCATTAACATAATTCTAATTTTTTTGAAAGAGAGAGAGGGAGTTGGTGGGTATTCATCTTTTTAGTATTCTTTGTTTGATTACTATAATGATTTTTTTTTTCTAATTTTTGTTATCTTATTAACTATGATCTGTTTAAATATTGAGAGTTTAAGATAATAAAAAGAAATAAGACAAAAGCCAAATTTAGGCCTTCTTATTTAAAAGTATTTGTGTGCTAATAATGTGTTAAATTTAGTCGATGTGCTAAATTATTTATTAGATACTTGCTATTCAGCTTAGTAATTGTCAATGTGGTCCAGTTATAGTACTTTTAATTAAATAAATCGCCTCTTCCTTTATTATTTGTCTATTTTTCCATTGGTATACATTTTGTGATATAATAATAAAAAAATATATTTTTCTTATTATTTAAGTGATATCAACTTCTATAACATGCAGTATTTTAGTTTCGAGTAATCTTTCACTTATGAACAGTTAAAAATCATCTGTATTTGTCCATGTTTAAATAGATATAAGTATAGTATATGTAGCATAATTAATTTTTGTAGCTCATGAGATTTATATGTATTTTCATTTATTTATAGGAAAAACTGAAAGCACTGAAATATATCCATAATAATAAAGAAAAAGCTGCTATACCTGTTAGTATTTTTGAACAACCAGTTAACAGAGATGATTCGTTTATGAATGATTTACATATAAAAATTATCAAAGGAATAGATTTACAATCAAAACAGAAAGGTAAAGTATGCTTAGATGTTTACACTAGTTTTTACTTTATTAAGTTTTGGCAGATATTTCCTTACATGATATTATGTTAGGCCAAAAGAGTATTATTGCAAAATATGAATACATACTAAGGCTTTTTGATTTATTAACAGTATATGGCTTTTATCTTCAAATTTAAATACATCTCATTGACTTTATGAGCAGTACTTGTTGTCTGACAACATGAGCTGGAATTAATATATATATATATATATATATATATATATATTGTACAGTTCTCACATGACTGAGTTGCACATAGTCGATTCTGAGATTAAATATTGTCTATTTAAAGCCAATCTAGCAAAATTTATGTTTTAAAATTGCTAATTTGCTTGAATCTGGGTGGGGGAGGAGATTGTGAAAGTCTATTTATGTGAATATATCAAGTTACGTAGGACTAATTCTTTACATAAAAAAAAGTCCTGAATTTAAAGAATCTTTTCTTTTTTTCTTTACCTTTTTTATTTATTACTATCAGAATTGCCTGGCATTGTCCATGCCCAGTCTTAAATATATCTAAAATTACTTCGGGATTGCTTTAAATTTTTAAAGTACCTTACACGTGCCGAATAAAAAAAAATATCCTCCCAACTGCAAGCTTAAAATGCATCTCCATTGTAACAGGTTTGGTCGATAAAAGTGGTTGCTTAGGAAACCAACTTTTTCTTTTCTTTCTTTGCTGCATTTCAGAAAAAAAAATCAATACCCTTACTTTCTTTAATAATTAATTAAAAAAACCCCTCATATTTAATAATAGTAACTTATTCTTTAAGTCTGCTTCATACAAGGATCTAAAATATAAGATTGGATGAATAAGGTATCAAATAGATATTAGTTAATAAAATACAAATTCCTCATTTTCGGCAAAATGGGTATTTAAAAAAAATGAAAATGTAAAAATTCAAAAAATCCTTTACAAACTCAGAATAAATTTTATTGAAAAGAGGACAAAATTTACTATATCAGCCAAAATGATTGAATTTGGATTGCTTTTATGAGTGGGTTAAAATCCCCATTGAACTTTGAAAATTGGGAACTATGTAAATCATTCTGGTTAGTATAAAACAATAAAATATCTAATAATAAAAAATTTGAGCCTCAGATACATTTGGACCTGTCTTTGTTTATCCAGAACCAAATTTTCAGACTTCTATATGTGATAGATTCCCTAGTCATCACATACAGACATAAACATATGCAAACATCTTTCTTTTTATAGATTATTATTATTACTCCATAATAGTGTTTCTGCCTTCATGGAACAGTGGAGCTTGAGTGCACCAGTGACCCGGAGAGCTATGCCGTCGGTAACTTGCTCTTGGTAGGGTCTCCCAAGCCAGACAAGTTGAAGGATAGGTGCCAGATGAAAAAAAGACATCCTGGTCCTCCATTTTGGTAGTTGTCACACAAGGCTAGCTCATTTATTGGCATAAAAGAAAGTTTCCCTAGCTTAAAGACCAGAAAAAATAAATAAAAATGGACAGACTAAATGGAATCAACTTTTTCAGAGATATATTACTCAAGCAAAGGGGATAGAATATCCCATATGGAAAAAAGGAAAAATACAGAAATGCAAAAAATTATGCAAATAAAAAATCGCATCATTAATCGTATAGACAAAAAATGGGTGAGATGGTATTGGCATACCAAAAGAATGAACAATGAGAGATTACCAAAAGTTGGGTTTTACCAAAAGAGATTACCAAAAATGGGAACCATTTGGTAAAAGAAAGAGATCAAAATCATCTTAATTATTTCTGACAGTCTCCAATAAAATATCTAAATCAAAATTTATTATTTTCAACAATCCTTTATGCTTTGTTCTAGTTTTAATAAAATAAATAATTTAAAATCAAAATCAATCGATAATAATAATAATCATTTAAATTACTTTTATTTTATTTTTAATGATCTTATTGAAATTCTCATTTTTCTTATTAATTTGATAAATTTTCATGCAAAATTTAACCCATTATTACCAAATTATATTTATAATGATTTATTTATGATTTTAAACTTAAACCTTCTTGCTCTCATCTTGTTTTCATGTTTTTAAAGTTAATTTACGATAGCCGTCTTTATTTTTTACTGAAACACTGCAACTTTGGCCGCCTTTGTTCATTCAGTATCATGCACCTGTCTGCACCAAAGTAGTAAAACAAAATTCCTTGCATTCCAGAGTGCTCAGCTATCATTGACAATCTTAGTAATAACGCCAAAGAAATAGCATTTTCATGGCTGTAATTGTCATTCTGCATATCGATCGCCAATCCCCAGTAAAATTACTGCTCTATTTTGGTGATTTTGTAACATTTCAGTGTGAGGAATTCTAGGCATTCTAGGCTTCTCATTGTATATATTTCACAAGTTAGCATTTCTATCAATACTTTTGTTTTTCCCTGTATACCAACCTTGTTTCAGCTTTTACCACTGGTCAAAGCATACATTTTGGTGCTGTGCATATCGCCTCCTTACTGGAAGAAATTGTGATCATTTGTCTGCACTTCATTTTTCTTTCGGAGAGGGGGATGGCATGTACACCGGCATCTGGTATGCTCTCAGAGGTGTGGCTTGATTATAGAGTTTGCTTTTTCTCCTCTCTCCATTCTCTTCAACCATGATTTATTACATTTTTGATGATGTACACCTCTTTGCTGGTTGCAGTGTTGTTCTTGTTTTGGATAAAGTTTTCTAATTCAGACTTTTGAATTTTGTCATTCACTTTTTATCAAATCATTTCAAAATGTTTTTGATTTCACTTCAGAAAGCTCCGTCATTAAAATTTAATTCAGGTTTTAGTCTGACGGAAGAGTGAATGTGTGGTATCATGCCTGAATTTGAAAATAATTATTTCTTTTCTTTTAATTTGAATCTGAAGGTGTAAGATTTCCTGGTATTGAAAAGCCCTCTGGGATTTGGATTTAAATTCATTTCAACTTTTTTTTTTATATAAGATTACTTCTAAAAAGCAAACTTCCTTTCTTGTTATTTTTATTTGATAAAAAAAAGATTTTTTATTTTGAAAGAGGTGTCTTTATTTAATCAACTCCAATTTACTGACTTTAAGAACAAATGGTGTTACAATATTAATTGTTTTCTCTCAAATTTGACCAAAAACATATCTTGTAAGTGTTATTGCTCATACAATTGATATTCCACAATGTTCTTACTATATTATCATTGTCTATCTATACTCTCAATTTATTATCATCACATTCAGGGATCTGGTAACAGCCATGCTATGCTTTGATTGGTGGAGCTTAAAATTATTGAAACCACTGCCACAGGAAAATATTTAGTGAGACCAGTTTTTTAATTAAAGGTAGAAGTGTGAGAAAGTTTCAGGAAGCAGCTGAGGTTTTGGTACATAAAACCCATGTCCCAGTCTTTGTTCCTAGTTTTCAATTAATTTGGATGATCCAGTTTACCCACTGGAAACATTTTTAAGGCAGATCTTCTTTCGTATTTCTTCACTATAATAACCAGCCTGTTTTTGAACGATTTGAATTAAGTTTCAGGGTAAAATTTCAGTGGCTATAATGGCTGTATTTTTTTTCTTTTGAACGAATGACACAATTAATCTCTGAAAATAGTGATTGCTGTTCATTTAAAAAATTTTGAGTAACTGCTGCACCTGTAATCTTCAGAATTTTTAATATTGATGGCCATATATCTACTTGCTTTTTCTCAAAATAATGCTACAATTACTTGCTGGAAATGCTATATGCTATCTATGATTGTGGTCTGTTCAGTAAATGATGAGTACCAGCAGCACACGTAATCTTCAAATTTTTAGTATTGATGTCCAGTTCTGGAAATGGTGTTTAATATCAGCATCGGTTATCTTAAAATTTTTTAATGCTGTCCACTCAACAAGAAAGCTTTTTTAAATGTGACTCAGATTCTCTGAAATCATCTTTAGATATTTCTTGTTAGAACAATGTGAACGTATATAATGACGAATTTTGTGTGAACTATAAGACCTGCCCTATACTCCTTAATCTTTCTTAATATAGATGATATCTTAATAATGAAATCTACATCTGGCAACATTCTTTTTCTCTAATTTATGACACAGCAATTTGCAGCAAATGGTGTTTAATATCAGCATCAGTTATTATGAATGGCGGTTAACATCAGCCTGTTATCTTACATTTTTTAAAATATTGCTGTCCACTTAACAAAGAAACTTTTTGTGAAAGTGACTCAGCTACTGTGGAATCAGCTTTAGATATTTCTTATTTGAACAATGTGCATATACACTACTGGCCAAAGGTGACCGGTCATTTGCGATTTTAGATGTTTTGTTAAATATCTAGAAAATACATGAGGAATTAACCTGAAACTGCAGGTGTGTAAACAGTATAGTATAGGTCATATATTTCTGCAAAGATTTTTTCTCGAAACCCCATAGGGGACCGTCAACAAATTGAAAAAGAACGAATATCTTTTGGATAACCCTGTAGAAACTAATATATCAAAAGCGTTCAAACTCAAGATTATTAATAAGTGGCTTATTGTAATATACTGTGTTCATTTTTATGAGGATAGCATGTATACTCGTATAGAAATTAAGGTTTTTATAAAAACAGTCCCAACAGTTTTTTGCTTATAATTTGCAGAGTTCTTAATATATAAAAAAAGTTCTTTTCAGAAAATATGACAAACAACATTGTATATAATACTCTGCAATCAGAATTAAAAAATAATAAAAATTGGATGAAAAATGAGCACGTTTACTAAAAAATGTTTCACTGCACATGAGTGAATGTAATCAAAATATAATCTGCATAATGTATTAGCTAAGTATATAGAGCAACTTTTGTGAAAGTCTCAAATCATAGCTTGAAAATTCTGAAAATTATCGTCGATAGAATAAGCTCGAAATCCGTTGTTCCCAAAAGGAAGCAAAAAGATAATGTAGTAGTACATGCAATATTGTGCACACTATCTTGGCACTAATCAACAGATATTTGATACAACCCCTTATCATTTTGCTTCTTTTTGGGAACAACGGATTTTGAGCTTATTCTATCGACGATAATTTTCAGATCAAGCTATCATTTTGAGACTTTCACGAAAGTTGCTCTATATACTTAGCTAATATATTATGCATATTATATTTTGATTGCTATCACGCATGCACAGTGAAACATTTTTTAGTAAATATGCTCATTTTTCATCCAATTTTTATTATTTTTTAATTCTGCTTTCAGGGTGTTATGTACAATGTTATTTGTCATATTTTCTGAAAAGAGCTTTTTTTTTATATTTAGAACTCTGCAAATTATAAGCAAAAAAACTTGGCGAAATTTAGGATTGTTTTTATAAAAAAATTAATTTCTCTACGAGTATACATGCTATCCTCATAAAAATGAACACATTTTATTACAATAAGCCACTTAATCATAACCTCCAGTTTGAATGCTTTTGCTACATTAGTTTTTACAGGGTTATCCAAAAGATATTCGTCCTTTTCCAATTTGTTTTAAGGTCCCCTATGGGGTTTCGGGGGAAAATCTTCACGGAAGTATATGACCTATCAGGGTTGTTTGGTGTTTAAACCACGTTGGTTTAAACCGTGGTTTAAACCATGGTTTAAACCAAATGGTTTTTTAAAAATATCATGCTGGTTTTTTTCTCTTTTCCCCTAATGTTTGCATTTATTTTACACATTATTGAAAAATGCAAAATCCAAGTTATGCAGAAGCTACAAGCAAAGCTTTAGAAAAATGATGAATTAATAAATTTGTAAAGTGACAAACATTTTTAATCAATCAAACTTTTCTTATAAGCTACATAGCTGACTAATTTTTCTAAAATTAGCTGGGAAGAAAAAAACAGGTAGTTTTCTTTCTTCTTTTTTTTTAAGCCTTTTATTTTTAAAAATAGCGAAAATGGCAGGTTTGAGCTAAAAATACATTTTTACTACTTAGATTGCTTGATTAGTTAAGATCTACGGATTGCATTATGCCTCAATGATGACATAATCATAAGTAATTCTCTCCATTGGTTACTCTTTGTTTTGTATGCTAATGAATGGTTGACTGTGAGTTTTCTTTGCTGTGTGGCTATTAGGTTTAGTAAGCCTTTGTTTTTATTGCATTTCTACATTGGGATTGGGGATTGATTTTATTGCATTATGATTTTATTCTGATTGCATTATGATTTTATTCTGATTGCATTATGATTTTATTCTGTTACCATCAGGGTTGGCACGGTTTAAATCAATTAGTTAACCGTCTTTTTTTTTTAGAAAAATCTAATATAATATTTTCTCATTTTTGTAATTTAAGTGTTTCAAATTATTGGATATAAATAATTTTCAGCTTTTAACAGTCTTATCCCAGCAGTCACTGTGAGACATAGTGAGTCTAGGTTATATTTGTATGCATGTAGAATGCAAATTGCATGTGTTGATGAACATATTTGAAGCTCTAAAGAGAAAATTTAAAACAGGTGAATTTAGCAAAGATAAAATAGATTAAAAATATTCAATATTTTGAATATAATATTTTCCTTTAAGAAAACGTAGATTATTTATAATTAATAACATAAAATGACCTTTAAGATTTCAGTCAAGCTGCAAAAGAAAATTTTCTTGATTGAGGAGGTTATCTATTAGGGCTGTTCTCAACTGTTCTTCTCAACAAGCACTAAATGCTTTGACAGATGTACAAATTCATTTTTTAACAGAAAGATGTAAAATTGGAAGGCCTAACTGTGGAAGCTATTTGGAATCGAACTGTGCTTTCCATTTTTGATAAATTAATTACCTATTGAGTTGTAAGCAATTTTGATCACGTGACAAAGATGTTTTTAACCTTCCTTGAGTGGTTATTCTTCTTTCGCATGGAAATTCAAAATGCCCACTTTGACAACATTTTCTAAAAGATCTATTGCGTTTGCAAAGAAAAAAAAAAAAAAAACTGAAAACACCGTTTGATTACATAGTTTCTGAACAACAGCATCTGCTAGTTTCATGCATTTCCGAACAAAAATAAATTAAAACTTATGTCATAAAGTTGTCCTTTCGGATTTGAGAACAGCCTTAAAAAAAACCCTCAAGATATGAAGTTGAATAAGAGGACACTGTTGTGACAAAATTGGGTACAAAAATTGGGTGCTAGCGAAGCACCTGTTTACTTTAACTAAAACATGCAATAAGATATATTTAAATCATCTGTTGCATAATCGAATCCACTATTTAGATCTGACAAAAAAATGGGGGAAAATCGAGGTTATGTTTTGCTTGAGACATAATAGAAAAGTCTCATAAAAATGCCTAAAAAGATATATTATTAATTTTTAGTTTAGACATTTAAAAGTAATATGTATTATAACATAGCTCAGAAAGAAAGCCTGTGTATTAAGTCTGATGGCTGTTTAAATGTTTTAGTGGATGAAAACTTTTATAAATCTACTTTCCATTTTAAGATAAATGTTTTCATTAGTCTAAAAAGCTGGTAAAAAGTATTTCTGTTATTTTACTGTCGCCTTTTCTTTTTTTTTACCTGGCAGTTTCAGAGAAGTGTCAAATGACAATACACAATAACTTCTTGAAACGTGTAAAGACTCTGCTGCTAAATTCCTATTATTCCAGGAATTCTTTATAAAAAGCTTTACTTTCGATAAAAGATAATAATTGTCTTGTAGTGTTCGAACAGAAAAATCAGATATCTCAGATTGCAAATATTTCAAAGAAATTATTTTGAATAGCCATGGGAAAGTATATTATATTTATGAAACTACATCATATATTTATTTATATTACTACTAGTAATTAAAAGATTTTTTATTAAGATTTTCAAGGTGTCAATGTTTCTCTATGTAGAGCATTTTATTCGTGAAACATAAGACAGTTTTTACTAAAAAATGTTTAAATGTTAGATGATTTCAATTTTCTACATAATTGATTGTAATTATTTAATTTAAATTATTTTTAAATGAAATTATGTTACTTATATATCCAACAATGTTTATTTTTATCAATAAATATGAATGCATATGTAATAGGAAAACTCATTCAAAAAAACCCGGTTTAAACCAAAAAAACCAGGTTTTTTGGGTTTTTTTGAAAAAAAAAACTGGTTTTTTACCAACCCTGTGACCTATACTATATTGTTTACACACCTGGAGTTTCAGGTTAATTCCTCATGTATTCTTATAGATATTTAACAAAACGTCTAAAATCTCAATTGACCGGTCACCTTTGGCCATATAGTGTATACATATATATGCATGAACTTTGTGTATTGTGTGAATTATGAGACCTACTCCATACTTCTTGAATCTTTCTTAATATATATGGTATCTTAATAATGAAATATACATCTTAGTACATAATAACCGGGTCCCAGTCTGCATTCTTAGTTTCCAATTAATTTGGATGATCCAGTTTCCCCACTGTAAATATTTTTAAGAGAGTAATTGCTAAAAATGGCGATTACTATTCATTTCCAAAATTTTGAGTACCTGCTGCATCTCTAATCCTCAGATTTTTAAGATTGATGTCTATATAGTTACTTGCTTTTTCCCAAACTAATGATACAACTTCTTGCTGTAAATGCTGAATGCTTTCTATTATTGTGGTCTGATATGCGGTGTTGGATAAAAGGGATTTAAAGTTAATAAAATAAACTTTTTAAGTGGGCAATATTTAAGAAATTAAAACCATTGAATAAATAAAGTTAAATTAACATCTTAAAGGCATAAAATCCCTCTATCCAAAAACGCATACCGACCGGAAAGAAAGTGGTTAGATATTGCGTTGAAATGTAAATAGAATTAAAGCCATCTATCTAAATTTTAAGAATTCATTAAGTTGTAATAACATCTGTAAAATAAAGAAAGTAAAAAGACTCACCCGTATGATGTGTAGAGATAGAAATACTTACAATATTAAGACAAATAATTTTATTTCTTATTAATGCAGATTATAAAATATATACTCAAAATTTAAATGCTTGGCCAAGTTGTATTTAAAATATTCGTTGATCAATTAATTTACCAGTATAAAATAAACATATTAAATCTTTCTATTTCATATGGATTCAATATTAAATTATACGTGATGATATTCTGTGTGGTTGAGAATTCTCCACTGTCCTATATTGAGATGTGAAGGTTGTAAACTTTAATATTGAGTTCTAAACAGTTTTTGCGGAAAGAGAATGTTCAAATGAAGAACGTTGGATAATGGGAGTATTAACTGTAGACAGCAGCACTTTGAGATCTTTTAGCCGCTCCAGAAGATTGATGTTGAAGAAATTAAGTAGGATTGCTCCACAAACCTTTTTAGAAACTTCGCTGATCCCTAGAGCAGGGGCACATTTTCTTCTTAAAGCTATTTCATTAATCGAGGAATAAGATTATATAATTTTTTTTTTGTAGTATTGCGCTGTTATTGTATTTCACCACTCTTGAGTTGAAAGTAAAGCCCTATCTTCAGTGATAAATGATTGTTGAATATGGACGTTGTAGGATGAAACTTCTAGATATCTTATTTTGTCAATAAAGAAAGGTTCAGGTTCTTGTTATTCGAAGATTTAAACTAAACACATAATATGGCACTGGTATCTTCTTCAAAATCTATGTAGAAGCAGCGTTTAAAAAAAAACTAGTTGTTCCATCTCCATCTCAAACTCATTCTGCCCGGACGCAGCCGAAGCTGCGCCGAGCTCACACACCAACGTCTCTCTCGCTTAATCCCCAAAATGACAGACACCAAACAGATCTCAGCCTGAAAGAATGTGTAAGATTTTGAAAACAGCCAATCCGATGCATTCAAGTACCGCGCGTCCATCCGGGAACGCATGAGTTCAATGAACTATCCGCGTGGGTGTTTCGCGATGTCACCGAATTGTACAAAAAAAATGGTGCAGAAAAGCATCCTTTTATCAATGTCGGACAGAAAGCATCGCGCCAATATTTAAAAGTAGGAAAATGCAGAAAACGTTAAATTAAATATCTCCAATATTTATTGACGGATTTTGCTGTAACTTATATCAAATTAATCAGAAAAATATATTCTATCTATTGATTATAGATCGAGCATGCAATATTAAAATATAAATTATTTTTATTTTCTTTGTTTTAAACTTATAAAGAATGTAGAATCGCGATCTTTTCGGAAAAGTAAACACGAACGTGAAACTTTGTTTACACATATTATTGTTATTGTTTAGTTTAATATATTTTAATGAATGATTGAAAGATAGAATTTAAGTTTGATTGAGGAAAATAAATAAAATTTAGAATAACTTTATTAAGAGGAAACTTAAATATTTTGAAGATAATTTTCTAGATTAGAAGTTGAGTTTAAAATGAATAAATATTAATTTAAGATTGAGGAAGATAAATAAATAATAAAATTGAGATTATTTACTATTAGAGATGTTGCATTTTATAACATTCCCTTCCCCTTGTAGAAAAAAAAAATCAATAAAAAAAAAATTCTTTGCTGACGGCTAAAAAAAAAATTGCTGGATTGGCCATTATCATTGAAATTTGTTGCTAGTTTATATCAAACTGTCTGTAGTATATTTTGCACTCAATAAATTCTTGCTTTGAAGTGAATCCTAGTTGCATTATTCTATAGCTGTCACACTGAATACTTAAACCAACAAAAGTACAGAGATAACAAATGCAAACACAATATATACAAATACAACACTAAACTTTGATACAAATACAACACTAAACTTTGATACAAATACAATGAATATAAATATGTGATACATAACAATGATATATACTTAACAAAAATACAAACAATACAAGAAATAACATTTATCATTTACACACGAAGGGTGAGTATACCTGAGAAACTGAAAATTCTGCGAAATCATATGTGCAAATCAAAAACCAGAACAAATTGCATGGTAAAAAGAATAGCAATTCATGATAAAACTTATATTTATATACAAACAATGAAACAGCAGATATTGGCACTTGTAAATAATTGACAGTTATTGAGTATGACAAGATATATTTGAATGTAGTAAAATCAAAACTACTAAACAATAACCAGAGATTCCTATGTAAATATTGCTACGTAACTTGTAGAGTGATGTTGAGACAAAATTGTAAACAATAGAAATAATATTTCATATTTATACTAAATTGCAAAATTACTACATAACATTTAAGAGGAAAACTTGCGTACACCTCTTAGAGAATGTAGTTGTGTCCCAAAAAAAATTAAAATTAATTCCTTCATTTCATCTTTGTTACCATTAAAACAATGCGAAACTGGACACAATTTTACAATTAAAAAATTTTATTCCCTTTAAAATTATAGCTTAACTGCACCTTGAAGGACTTATCGGAGGGGTAAAAATTTTGTGTTAAGTAATTCCCCAAGCTATGCCGAATTTACCTTCCGTGTGTGCTCATTAAAATTTTGTGGGAATATAAAAAAAGAGAAAAGACTTAGAGCAGTTGCTCCATCGTATTCTCATACAAAAATCTCCAGTAGTACCATATAGGCAAGTGCTTTTTTGGAGATAATTAAAAATATTTCATTTTATTTCATTATCTTTATATTATTTATTATTTATATTCATTTTATATTTTTCTCTGAGTAATAAATTATTTACTTTCTTATAATCATTTGTAAAAAAATTAATTTAGGATCCTAAAACTGTAATATTTGAAATAATAAAAAAATTTTATCACTCTAAACAAGTCGTAGAAATTAGTAAAGTCTAAATCACTCTCTCTGCACAATATGACATGGACGATATATTGAATTAAGATTAATAGTTGAAAGATAAAAAAAATTGTGGCAACATAATATTGATTTCCAAAAATAAAATATAAAAACTAGGAAAAATAAGTTGGTGTAGTTGTGACTATATGAATTTAAAATTATAAATTAAAATATATTAAGAATGCAGAATCATAAAAACAAATAGATCCCAATGTGCTATTACGTACTAGCACACTGCTGTTTCGCCAGCAAAACGTGGATTATCCATTTTTAAATGATTTAAATGTTACCACTGTATTAATAAAAAAATATATATGTAATAAAAAAAAGCAAAAGGATATAAAAATGGAATTAAAGTTGTAGGAAGATTGGTAAAAAAATAAAAATTGAAAAAAGAATATCCATAATCAAGTGAGAGATGAAGGAGTAGAAGCTAGACATACTATTTACCTCCTGTCCTAATTAACTTAGTGACATTTACTTTGATATCTCTTATTGTGGTGTCACTTAAATGTCTAATTAAATAATTATCACCTCTGAAAGCTCTAATAATTTTATATGGACCAGAATTTTTGGGATGAAAGGGTGAACCATGATGAAAATTTTTTAAGTATACTATATCACCAGTTTTAAATTTACAAGCAGGGCGACCTTTAAGGAATTTTTCATTTTTATCAAAATAATTTTTCTCAAATTGTTTGACTAATTCTCTGGTTGCTGTGATATGTTCTTGTTGTTTTTGAAAATATATAGAAGGTTCTTCTGCCTCTTTGGGTGGTTGAAAAGTATCTATTGGCAAATTTAAGTCTCTACCCAAAAATAAATTAGCTGGGGTGAAGTTAGTAACTGAATGTTTTGAATTATTGTAGTGAAGGACAAAAAATTTCAATCTATCTGACCACTCAATAACTTGATCAGATAGTGCTGCAACAGACTCTTTGAGCGATCTATGGATACGTTCCAAAAGTCCATTCGACCTTGGAAAGTAAATTGAAGAATTTCTACGTTTAATATTTAGAGATTTAAGAAAATCGATAAAAATGTCAGATGTGAAGTTTTTAGCATTATCAGACAATATAACTTTAGGAAGACCGTACCTGGAAAAATAGTCATTGAGAGCTTTAATTATTGATGGAGAAGTAGCATCTCTAAGTGGAATCGCTTCCAGAAAGCGTGAATAGTGGTCAACGATGGTAAGAATGAAAAATTTACCGTCATGTGACCTGGGGAGTTTTCCCACAATATCTATCGCAAGCATCTCTCCGGGAGCTAATTCGCACTTTGAAATGAACGCAGGCTTAGTATTTGTTTGTTTACTTTTATGAGGCAGACATTTTTCACATGAATTGACAAAATTCTGAATATCTTGAACCATTCCATGCCAAAAATAATTTCTCGAGATTGTATCCACAGTTTTCGTTATTCCAAAATGTACTTGATGACCCATTGCTATGCAGCTATTAATTAAAGTTTTAGGAATTAGGATTTTATTAGATCTATTGACATTACCGGCTTTTTTCCTTGAAAACATTAACAGATTAGTATCCGGATTAATGGAATAATTAGAGTTAGAACATGTTTTATTGATTATTTTCTCTCTGATTTCCCTAAGTTTTTCATCATTTAATTGTTCTTGAAGAATATTTTCAGTTTTTAATGAGTCATTTGTGGGAATAAAAATATTAAGTGCATTGACATATAAATTAGGGTTATTGGGGAGGTCTACAACACGAGAAAGAAAATCAGCTGGATTCACCAGTCCAGGAATGTGTTCCACCTTAAAATTGAAACTCTGTAGAAACATTAGCCATCTAGTTATAATTTCTGCTTGCTTTTCCAAATTTAAATGATAAGTTAAGGCTTTAGCATCGGTTAAAATTTTAAATTGTCTACCATATAGAAATTCTGAGAAATGTTTTACAGAGGAATAAATAGCATAAAATTCACGTTTAATTGAAGGATATCTTGATTCTGCTTCATTAAGTTGTTTAGAATAGAATTCAATCGGATAAAATTTATCATTATGTTTTTGCATTAAAATACCACAAATTGCAATTTTAGAGGCATCAGTAACTAAAAAAACTTCTTTGCTGTCATCGAAATTCTTTACAGTTGGATTAGTTAAAAGTATATCTTGAATTTTTTGAAATGCTTCCTGACATTGTGTACTCCAAACAAATTTAACTTTTTTCTTCGTTAAGTTTACAATAGGTTGTATAATTTTAGCAAAGTCAAAAATTAAGTGTCGAAAGTAATTAATCATGCCTAGATAGCTTTGTACTTGTTTAAGATTAGTTGGAACAGGAAATTTATTTATTTTACTGATATTGTCAGTTGAGGGAGAATGACCATTTTTATTTAAATTGAAACCTAAGTAAGTAATTTCTTCTTTACAGATTTGTAATTTACCAGGATCTAATGTGAGATTAAACTCTTTGAGTTTGTCAAAAACTTTCTGTAGCCAGATGAGCATTTCCTGCATCGAATCCGCTGCAACAATTATGTCGTCTAAGAAATATTGAACATTTTTACCTTTTAATGAGCTAAGACAGTTATTTATAAGAGTATGAAAATAGGAAGTAGAATTGACACATCCGAATGGCAATCTTTTTGGCATGAAATTACCAAATTCTGTTGCAAAAGCCAGTTTCGACCTATCTTTTTCCTGAAGCAAAATTTGAAAAAATGCAGATTTAAGATCCAGAACAGTGTACAATTTTTTGCCAGCGATATTTTGCATTATGTCATTTATTTTAGGTAGACAAATTTTATAGGGTTCAGTTATTGCATTAAGAAGACGATAATCTATGACCATGCGGAATTTAAGTTTATTTGGATCATCTGTGGCAAGATTTTTCTTTTTGACGAAAATCACAGGAAAACAATAATTGGACGTAGAATTTTCTATGATACCAGCATTTAAAAGTTCAGAAATTTCATTGCGAGCAAATTCCTTAGCGATTTTAGGTATTGGATATGGTTTAGTTTGTAATGCAAAATCATGTAGCAAATTGAACTGAGGAATGACTTTGTCTGTACACCCTAGTGTGCTATATGAAGAAGAAAAAACAGCAGAATTTTGCATGAGAAGCTTGAGAATACTTTTTCGGTCTGAATGAGGTAAGTGGTCTACATTAAAATTGTTTACATTTAACTCCTTCTTTCTTAGTTCTAAGATGTCTTCTGAAACTAGGGAATTAATTTGATAAGTTTTGTTGTTATTGTGTGAGGAAATTTGGTCATCAGAAATTACTTTAATATAACCTAATTTAATGTTTTTATTTAGAGTTATTTTTGTATTGTTGTTATTGTGAACATATAGTAAAATTGAATTGTTGACATTTGGTGTGTGAAGACTGAAATCTAAATTTAAAGCTAATTTGTTTTTTAAAGGACAAAATAAGTAATTAGAGGATTTATCGATTTTATGAAGAGCTTTTAAACGTATAATTCTTCCCTGATTAGGTCGAATTATAACTTTGTTGGCAGGAGTTACAATGTTTTTGTTTTCATCAGAATCATTGTTGTTGTTATGTTCCTTACTAGAAAAATTGGAATTATTTTGAGAATTATCATTTGTTTCAGAAAGATTGTCATGTAAGTCATTGTTTACATTGTGAATTTTAGTTGAATCTGGATTTTTGTTTTCAAATGGAAATGTGAGGTTGCCCATGATTAATTGTGAATTGGCTGAGTCCAGCAAAAGTTTGTTTCTGTTTAAAAAGTCGTAGCCTAAGATTATTTGATAATTAGAGTTCCAATTATTATGTGTTATGAAGAAAATTCCCTTGAACCATTTATTTTTGATTTTAAAGCTTAGTTGAACTGCGGAGGAATATGGAATGTTAGTGTTATCTATTGTTTTAATATTTACTGATCTAGAAATGAAGTTAAGTTTGGTTTTTTGTTTTAAAATCTGTATTGTTTTTGGCTGAATTAACGACAAATTTGCACCGGAATCCAGAAGAGCATCAAAAACATGGTTATTAAATCTTAATTTAATAATGGGAAGTTGTGAATTATCCTCGTAACAAGACATTAGATTTTTTGTAACATTAACATTAGAAACTGAGCCATCAAAACTATCAAAACCCTCTCGCATACCAAAAACATCATTATTGAGGGTCCTGTGAGACGGAGGGAAAAAATTATGAAAATCATCACCAGAACCCCTCAAAAGTTTAAATTCCGCCTAGCTCTGTGATTGTATGGCCTAAAGTTGTTCCTATCTCTACCTCTGCCTCTCTGAAATCTCGGAACATGGTTATCACCTCCTCTATTCGAATGTACAGAAAAATATCGATCATGAGTAAAATTAAATCTGTCATTGCCCGGCGAATTGTTGTGTGGACTCCAAAAATTTCCACTCTGACCTGCAAAATTGTTTCCCTGACCTGTAAAGTTGTTTCCTTGACTCGCAAAATTTGTTTGAACCGGATATGTATTGTTACTTGGAAAATGCCAACACTCTCGTGTATTGTGCAATTTCCCACATATATGGCACACCGCCTTTTCCTCTTTAATCTTTTTCAGCTGATTCGCCATGTCTGTGAGTAATTTATTGGAATCTGCTTGCTGTTTTAGGAGAAGTGAAATAAGCGATTCCTGTGTGTTAGAATTTTGAGCTTCAGTTGCATTGAGATTGTTAATGCACAAGGATTGTTGTTCTAGAGCCTTCTCTATGTCCATAGCGCATGCAACAAGATCCTCAAAATTATTGCGGCCAAATTTCAAAACTTCAGATTTTATATCTGATCTAAGTGCATCAGATAATTTCGCGAACATCATATTAGCTCTGACTGCTTCTATTTGCGGAATTTCCTCATCGTTAGGAATCATTCGGTTTACAACCTGTTTAATTTCATCGGCTAACTTCCTAACATTTTGTTTTGGCTTCTGACAAATTCTGGAAAAATCATATGAAGCTTGCTGAAAATTGTCTTGTTTCGTGAATTTGTTTCTCAAAAGGCGTACCACTACCTCAAAATTCTCCTCATTTGCAATTTCAGGATCTCCCGAAACATACTGTGACGCCCTGTCCCTACATAAAAGTCTCAATAAAAGAATTCTGTTTACATCTGGCCAAGCTTCCAGATTGCAAACATCACTCACATTCCTAATAAAAATGTCCACGTTTTCATCATCTCGCCTGTGGAAAGTGGGAATAGATGTTAAAAGTGAATTTAAAAGCAATTGATTCGCCATTGCAAATTTCTCTGAAGTAAAAAAAAATTCAGAAATAGATGTGAGGGAAACGAATCAAAAATGCCCTAACAATCGTGAACTATATAAATTTAAATTATCAAAAGTAAAGCAATTAATATCTACTGAGAAATTAACACAAAAATAAAATAGAAAATTATTAAAAGGTAGAAAATTATCTGCACAAAAATTTAAAAATCAACCTCTGAAATTGTTGTATCTGATAATCTCTAACTTATGAGAGTGCAATTGTAAAAGTTGAAAAAAAATTAGCCCAATTATTTTAAAATCAGTACTTAAAAATTTGCTTTTAAGAAAAGAGGGAAAAAAATTAAAATAAATCCCCCAAAATACATAAAAATATTATTATTTGAAATTTAAAATGCTTAATCATAGGAATAATAATAGTAAAAGTAAAATTTATCAAAAGTTCAATCTTTTGAGAAAAACAACAATAAAGTTTAAAGTAATAAAAAATAGAAGTTATATTCTATGCATGAGAAATATAGCATACAAATATTTGAACTTGCAATACAAAAAATCAAAAATGTATTTTATATCATTTGTGAAATTTTGTAAATATTGATATAAGAATCCCCCAAAAAGGAAAATAGTGAGCATATAAAGGTATATGTTGTTATTGTAGCAAAACCCCTAAATTTAAAAACTCAGCTCTGATAATTTTTTTTTTTTTTTTTTTTTTTGAAAGAAAAAAAAATAGAGTGATAGTAGAGGTTAATGAAAATTTGAAAGAAAAATTAACAATTTATTTTTAACCAAAATAATTGAAATAAATTCTTCAAATAAATTTAATATGAAAATGATAAATTTTTAGATTGAAGCTGTAAAAACTCAATTGTAGATACTTAAGAAAATAAAATAAACTATAGAAATTGCAACCAAGATATATGATTCAGTATATTATTGCACTAAATCTGGATATTTTTACCAAAGCATAATATATTAACAAAAGTGTTTTCATAAATTTATAAAATTATATTGCACAGTTTCAATAAAAAATAAAGATTTTCGATTTGCACACATGAAAAAAAATAAAGACACAGAAATTAAATTGAAATGAGCTATTTCTTTATAAATTAAAAATATTTTAATAATCATTAAAAGATGGCTATTAACTTTTAAAAGAAAAGAAAAAATTTAAATCCGCGATACCCCAGATAAGTCTCAAAAAACACGGCACCAAAGATGATATGCGGTGTTGGATAAAAGGGATTTAAAGTTAATAAAATAAACTTTTTAAGTGGGCAATATTTAAGAAATTAAAACCATTGAATAAATAAAGTTAAATTAACATCTTAAAGGCATAAAATCCCTCTATCCAAAAACGCATACCGACCGGAAAGAAAGTGGTTAGATATTGCGTTGAAATGTAAATAGAATTAAAGCCATCTATCTAAATTTTAAGAATTCATTAAGTTGTAATAACATCTGTAAAATAAAGAAAGTAAAAAGACTCACCCGTATGATGTGTAGAGATAGAAATACTTACAATATTAAGACAAATAATTTTATTTCTTATTAATGCAGATTATAAAATATATACTCAAAATTTAAATGCTTGGCCAAGTTGTATTTAAAATATTCGTTGATCAATTAATTTACCAGTATAAAATAAACATATTAAATC
The DNA here is from genome assembly GCA_963932465.1 of Maratus speciosus. Taxonomy (NCBI): domain Eukaryota; kingdom Metazoa; phylum Arthropoda; class Arachnida; order Araneae; family Salticidae; genus Maratus; species Maratus speciosus. Next base: position 403,270,540 of record OZ010791.1, read on the forward strand.
TTTCTATTTCATATGGATTCAATATTAAATTATACGTGATGATATTCTGTGTGGTTGAGAATTCTCCACTGTCCTATATTGAGATGTGAAGGTTGTAAACTTTAATATTGAGTTCTAAACAGTTTTTGCGGAAAGAGAATGTTCAAATGAAGAACGTTGGATAATGGGAGTATTAACTGTAGACAGCAGCACTTTGAGATCTTTTAGCCGCTCCAGAAGATTGATGTTGAAGAAATTAAGTAGGATTGCTCCACAAACCTTTTTAGAAACTTCGCTGATCCCTAGAGCAGGGGCACATTTTCTTCTTAAAGCTATTTCATTAATCGAGGAATAAGATTATATAATTTTTTTTTTGTAGTATTGCGCTGTTATTGTATTTCACCACTCTTGAGTTGAAAGTAAAGCCCTATCTTCAGTGATAAATGATTGTTGAATATGGACGTTGTAGGATGAAACTTCTAGATATCTTATTTTGTCAATAAAGAAAGGTTCAGGTTCTTGTTATTCGAAGATTTAAACTAAACACATAATATGGCACTGGTATCTTCTTCAAAATCTATGTAGAAGCAGCGTTTAAAAAAAAACTAGTTGTTCCATCTCCATCTCAAACTCATTCTGCCCGGACGCAGCCGAAGCTGCGCCGAGCTCACACACCAACGTCTCTCTCGCTTAATCCCCAAAATGACAGACACCAAACAGATCTCAGCCTGAAAGAATGTGTAAGATTTTGAAAACAGCCAATCCGATGCATTCAAGTACCGCGTGTCCATCCGGGAACGCATGAGTTCAATGAACTATCCGCGTGGGTGTTTCGCGATGTCACCGAATTGTACAAAAAAAATGGTGCAGAAAAGCATCCTTTTATCAATGGCGGACAGAAAGCATCGCGCCAATATTTAAAAGTAGGAAAATGCAGAAAACGTTAAATTAAATATCTCCAATATTTATTGACGGATTTTGCTGTAACTTATATCAAATTAATCAGAAAAATATATTCTATCTATTGATTATAGATCGAGCATGCAATATTAAAATATAAATTATTTTTATTTTCTTTGTTTTAAACTTATAAAGAATGTAGAATCGCGATCTTTTCGGAAAAGTAAACACGAACGTGAAACTTTGTTTACACATATTATTGTTATTGTTTAGTTTAATATATTTTAATGAATGATTGAAAGATAGAATTTAAGTTTGATTGAGGAAAATAAATAAAATTTAGAATAACTTTATTAAGAGGAAACTTAAACATTTTGAAGATAATTTTCTAGATTAGAAGTTGAGTTTAAAATGAATAAATATTAATTTAAGATTGAGGAAGATAAATAAATAATAAAATTGAGATTATTTACTATTAGAGATGTTGCATTTTATAACATGGTCCATTCACTAAATGATGAGTACCAGCAGCACATGTAATCTTCAAATCTTTGGTATTTGTTCAATTCTACTACTACTATGTTTTCCTCTAACTAATGACACAGCAACTTGCAGCGAATGGTGTTTAATATCAGCACCAGTTATTGTGAATGGTGATCAACATCAGTTATCGTACTTTTTTTAATGTTGCTGTCCTCTCAACAAAAAAAAACTTTGTTTTAAATGTGACTCAGATTCTGTGAAACCGGCTTTAGATATTTCTTATTGAATAATGTGAATATAAATATTCAAGAAGTATATGTATTGTGTGAACTATGAGACCTGCACCATACTCTTTGAATCTTTCTTGATATAGATAATATCTTAATAATGAAATGTACATGTGGCAACATTCTATAGACCTCTTTTTTTTTTTTTTTGCGCCATGTATGTAGGTAGATCCATCAACAGGCTAATATTCATTTAATAAAATATTAAATCTAGTTTTTTTTTTTATTTTTATACACACTATATTATTTCCTCTAGACAATTACATTTTAATTAAGTATGCTTATATGCATTATAAGAAAATGTACTAGAGCAACTATTTTTATTATAATCTTTTTCCCCCTTTGCTACAGTAAAAAATATTATCAATCTGAATATTTCGCTCATTTAGAAGTAATAGCTTGGATTGGGCAGATAAATTTAATTATTAAGATTAATTTTTTATATAGTACAACGTAAATTTATTTTATGTAAAATTTTAGCCACTATATGGTTCTATGTTGAATGTCAGGACATGGGTATAGCTATATTTAGTAAATCTGAGTAAAATTAAGATAATCTTATTTAAGATAATAGTGTTTATTGCCTACTTAAGTTGATTATCATATTTAATTATTTTTTTAAGCTATACTTTTTTCGTTTCCTGATTGTATTTTAATTTATTCAAGATGTTCAACCATCTTCATTTTGTGTATACAAGTTCTTTGACTTACCTGATCAAGATACAGCAATTGTTCCTGCCTCTAACAATCCAGTATTTTCAGATCATCGAACCTTTTCAATTTTTATAAATGCCAACCTAGAAAAATATCTTGAAAGTGAAGTAAGTGTTTCTAATGATAAAATTTGAAAGATATTCTCACATTTTTATTAACTACATTTAATTAGCAATATATGATCCATCTTTTCCCACCATTTTTAAATTTATTGTTTTATAAATATTTGTAATTAGATAATTTTATAAAATTCCTCATACTATTATTTAAAAGAACGTATGCATTAAACAGCTCCCCTCAAAATTTTCTTTAAAAATCAAGGTACATGATCAGGGCTGTGGAGTCGTTGGAAAAAATGAACAACTCCGACTCTTTCGCTCAAAAATGGGCCGACTCTGACAACGCAGACCTACTTGTAAAATGGACAACACCGACTCCAAATCTTTCGCTTAAAAATGGGGCCAACTCGGACTCTGACTCTGCAGCCCTGTACATGATACATCAGTATTTGGAATTTTACTGTCTTCTGTATGTATGATCATTGATCACTGCATAAAATTTATAACTGGAAATTTTATATTTAAACTTACAAAACCATTAAACAAATCATTGTGAGTACTGTGAATTTTTAACACTAACTGTTGTATTTTAATAGAATAAAATCTGTTTAAAATGTTTTTTTCTTGTTTTTTAATCTAATTTTTTCCTCAAATGAGATTTAAAATCAGGTGTGTATGTTACATAAGGCACGACATGAATGAAAAAGTATGTTCAAATTATCCATTAAAACTGTATTAAGGCAAGTTTAATATCCAAATTTTAATTATGAATTATAATTCAAGTCAACTGAAGTTTAATTCCTTGAATATCTTAAAAGATTTATGTTAATTTTTCTTCATCCATAAGTTTTTAAGGTTATTTTTCACTCTAAAACATATTACTTTTTTAATATAATTTTTGTAATAACTTATAACCACCAAAATATACTAAATAGCTAATAATAAACTTTTAAATCTAGTATTTTTTTAAAAGGATTGTGATAAAATTCTGCGTTATGAAAATTATCCTAATGATGTGACTCAAATTACACACAAAACATGTTTTTCTTCAAGATTTGCCTTAACTTATTACATTTCAATTATCTGTAGTTATTTAATTTTAATATATTTAATTTACTGTAATTTCTTTTGTATAGTTAAAATTATTTTCCTTTTCTTATATAGGATTTATATGTGTATGTCTTTGATGATAATGAGCTTGATATCACATCTCAAATTGGAAGAGCAGCTGTGCCCCTTCAACCTCTTCTACAAAATAAACCTGTTAAAGGAATTTTTGAACTAGAAAAGGTTATAATGTTATACTTTCTTTGTTATTCTTGAACCATTTTATGAGATACATAGTAAAATAACATATTTCTGCAAATGTTCTAGTTTCTTCACACTTTAACTGCTAAATATTTTTTAACATTTTTATTTTAAAAATTATTTTGCATATTTTATATTATATTATCCTTTATATTATTTTATTATGTACTTCCCTTTTTTTAGACAGATTACGGTCCTTGCGAGTTTGCACGTACACACATTCTTTCTCAGAGTATTATGTTAATCTTATAGAATTTATTTTACTGAATTGTGTTTTAAAAAATAGTAATAATTGCATTTTAACATTTAAATTTAAATTGAATGTTGCATAAATTAGTTTTTATTGGGTATATTTTTATGCATAGCTTATTAAAATTATTTTATCACAAATCAGCATAAACAAAAGACTGGAATTAATTGGTGTGAAATTTTGTTGTCAACTAATTTTACTTATACAGTTTACTTAGGTAGTTGTAGTCATATTGAAATTGCATTATACTTTTTTAATATGTAATGTTAATATTCAATTTGACACTGTGTCTATAAAAAAAAATTCAGTAGTAAATATGGCATTTGAATAAGACATTTTTAAAAACTTAGTTGATGAAATTTTGAGTTGTAATGTTAAATTACTTTTTTAAACATTTATTTTGTATTTTATTTCATATTTCTTCACAGGATTATTTCCTTACTTTGATTTTCGGTATTAAATAATCCAAATCCAGATTCTATAATTTAATCTTTTTATTATTATTTGAAATATAATGATACAAAAAAAAAAAAAAAAAAATGCTTAGCAATTTATGAATGATAGGATTTAATTTACTCTTACATGAATATATGAAATTTCAGATTTTTTTTTCAATTATATCTAAAAAATTATCATTAAGATGCTATATGAGTTTATACATCAATTGAAAAGGCTTTTTATTTAATTAAATGTTATTAACTACATTACATTTATTTAATATGGAAATTTTATTTTGATCAATTTTAATGAAACTTTATCTTAAAATTATTACAGTAAAGCTTGTATATATCGGAACATGGATAAAGCGGAAACTTGACTAAATTGGATTCATTTAATGGCCGAGGAAATAGGGAATTTAGTGTTAAGTTTTTTGCATAAAAATTAATCTGTCTAATGTGGAAAGGGAAAAAAATAATTAACAAATTCATCAAAAACCACCTGTATAATGCGGAAATGTGATAAAATATCGATGCAGAAATAATAAATTCATTATTTAAATTGTCTATTCTCTAGTCTTCTAATTCAATTTAAAAAAAAAAATTATATGTATAAGAAAACACCAGATGCTAAAAGTGAAAAAAAGAGGCATCTTAGCAATTTGAAAGCAAGTGTGGCTGCACAATCAAACCCACATGCATTTCTTTTATGACCAAACCTTGGAATATGCATCTCTCTTTTAAAATAGGTGGGAACTGTAATTGTGTACAATTTATTAACATACAATCCATTTTTTCAACTTGTTTTTACATTGTTTATGCACTTCCAAAAAACACTAATGTAGCTGTAGCCTAAATTCCAAGTCAATGCTGACACCAACAGCAAAAATGAACACTTGTCTTCTGTATAGGGCTGCATTAAAAAAATAAATAAATAAAAAAAAAAATTAAAAAAAAAAATGTTTTTTTTTTCTTTATTAATCTTTGGAAAAAGCTTTAAAAAGTCGCCTTTGTAATTTTCTGTCCTGCTTTGTTAGTGTATAGGCATAAACATTTATAATGGTAATGATAGTAAAAATTGACGATGATAATAAAATGAAGATAGGTTACATACATGTTTTAAGAATATCATCAATGTCTCAACTCTTTGATAGAGTAAATGATAAAATTACCATTAGTTACTACTATTAGACTATGATGTGATACAATATTATACACAGTTGTAATTATTATAGTACATTATACTCGTATAGTACACTGGCCTCCAAAAGTTAAGGAACAAGGACTTGATGCTTTCAATTGTACACGGTTTGTCGAATATCTACCAAAATTATTGGCGAACTGTTCTTGAAATTCTGGGAGGTAAAGAACGTGTTTGATTTCATATTTCTCGGTGAAGATTTATTTGAGAGGACAATTAGGGGCCTAATAATAAATTAAATAATAAATTAATATTTGCGATCACTTATGTAACAAAAAATGCTAAAAATGGCTCGACACTGTGTTAAATGACTATTTGGGTCCTGTTCAACATTTGTGTGCATTTGTGTAAGCATAGCACTCATATTCGTGAAGATGTTATCGTGTTTCTGAAAAATTCAAAAGTTTTTTGTTTATAGCATACAGAGTTTCCAACCAAATTTAACACAACTTTCCGAAAACCTGACAAAGAATAGTAGCAACAGTATACTGCTATTAAAACATGAATAGATTGAATATTTGATGAGATATGGGCATTTGTATGAAATAATTTTTAACTGTGCATGCATGAAGATTTCAAAATTTTTATTTCATTATTTGGTAGTCAGCTATTTTAGGCAACTTCTATAAAAAGTCCAGTCAAATATCGTGAAAATTCACAAAGATAGGGGCGATATAGTGAGTTGCTTTCTAAAAATAGCTTTATTATAAGGGATTTTCCACAACTTTTCAATCAGCTCGCTAAATCTTTTTGAGTTTTCACAATATTTGACTGGACTTTTCATGGAAGTTGCTTAAAATAGCTGGCTACCAAATTATGAAATAAAAATTTTGAAATCTTCATGCATGCACAGTTAAAAATTATTTCATACAAATGCCCATATCTCATCAAATATTCAATCTATTCATGCTTTAATTGTAGTATACTGTTGCTACTGTTCTTTGTCAGGTTTTCAGAAAGTTGTGTTAAATTTGGTTGAAAACACTGTATGCTATAAACAAAAAACTTTTGAATTTTTCACAGACACGATAACATCTTCACAAATATGAGTGCTATGCTTACACAAATGCACACAAACGTTTAACAGGACCCAAATGTCATTTAACACAGTGACGAACCATTTTTAGCATTTTCTGTTACATAGGTGATTGCAAATATTATTTTATTATTAAATTTATTATTAGCCCCTTAATTGTCCTTGCGACTAAATCTCCACCGAGAAATATGAAATCCAACATGTTCTTTACATCCCAGAATTTCAAGAACAATTCACCAATAATTTTGGTAGATATTCGATAAACCGTGTACAATCAAAAGCATCCAGTCCCTGTTCCTTAACTTTTGGAGGCCAGTGTACAATACTATAGTGCATTCTGTAATATTGTGTAATGCATTATAATGTAATATATGCAGAAATGTGTCCAATTTAGAAAAATATTTCAGTCCCTTCCAATTCTGTTTTAAGCAAGTTTTACTGTATTTGGCTGTATTGTAAACATTTCTACTTTTATACTAATTTATGAATAATTTTTATGTCAGAAATCATAAAATTTCCATGTTATGGATTTCACACATTTTCTTCTTAATCTTTTTTCAACAATTTCTGATTACATAAAAATATTTGTGATGCGTTTTTATAATTGGGATACTTTTAATTAAAGTGAGACAGTCTTTAAATAGCCTTGAAGCTACAATGTAACCTTTACCGTTATACCAAATAACAATTTCATAGTAATAATTATGTAAGCAGTTACATAAATTTTCAGCTGCTAATCACTTTTGAATCTCAGTTTGACTTATAAAGGCATTTTATTAATAATTGTAAAACTAATGCAAAATTCAGGGAGTGGCAAGATTTTGAAACAGGTGTATGTGCTTATAGTCCCTGCCAAGGTTGAGTTTTTTAAAATGAAGAATATTATCATGAAATAACTGAACTAAGAATTTTTATCAGAATACCAGCGTAAGATCCCATATATGAACATCTAAAGCAACATAAAAATGTAACAAATAAGAAATAGTAAAAATTCAAAAATTAAACTTCTAGCAGCTTTTTTCAAAATAGAGAATTGAAACTGTTTATTCTCCTTTTCACCAGGAGGCCTCAACCCGCATAAACCCCTTGTTCAAGATAAGTTTTAAGCACATAAATATAAAAAGAAAAATATACAAAAAATTGTCTTCCAGAAGGAGGAGGAGGAGGGGGGGGGGGGGATATGAAGGCAAACTTTCATACTGGCCGGGCTGAGATGGCAGAATCAGGACAATTTTTTAATGGGTCGTTCTTAGCCGACAAAAAGAAAAAAAAAAAAGGCCTGTCTCCTTGATAAAAAATTAAGAGGGCTTATTGGCCTGTTATAAAATTCAAGCAATGCCGATAAAATAAACATGAACCATTTTCAAGGGATGTGACTTTCGGGGGAATAAGTATTAATGTGATGCATGAGACCGAAGCTTGTTTAACGACATCAATACAGAAATATAACATCCCCATCGTAGAGATCGACATCGGACAGTTACATCGTGTATGAGACAGGTCTTAATTTTTTCAGAAGACTTCAGCCAGGCCAGACTCAGGCTTACATTTTTTTCCCTCTACATAGTCCAGACCGGCCAGAACTGGATTTAATTGTTTCCATTGTGTGTCAGGCAGGCAATATGTTTTGTAAAAATAGTAATAGCAACAACAGCGCGAAAGTTTCCGGCACATTTTCTGACTCATTTTTATCTGTAAAGGCATAAAATTGGCAGGCCTGTCTATTGAAGTGATTAGAAATTGAATAGCATTTTTCATTTTTTGATAAATAAATTACTTATTGTTATACTCGATTCTTGTCAATTGACGACAGGTTTTCATCTTTCCTGTGCTGTTGCATCTGAAAATTCGATTCATAAGGCCATCTTTGACAGTTTTTTCTGAAAGATCATTTGCCTGTTACAAAAAAGGAAAAATGAACTCAAAATCATAGTTTCTGAATAAGATCCCTGCCAATTTTATGTGTTTCCGAAGAAAAAAGTATTCAGAAATTTGTCAGAAAGTAGCTCCTTTGGATTTAAGAACAGCTTTAATAAATTTCAGAGAAATATTTGATAAAATCTATTTTATATGCAGATTCAAAAGATATGATATTTCAACTTTTTTTTCTTTTCTTCTAAACTACATACATTTTTTTGTGAATCTTTATTTGAATGTTGAAAAGTCGAAGTGTCTATGTAATCATTAACGTTACTATTGTGCATTTTCTGTCTTGGGAACACATAGTAGTCTAAAATATACCGTAAAAAATTTCCCTAAATATATACGTAGTATTCTTTAAAAAAATCTTAATTGTGTGTTAAGGAAATTGGAATTTTTTGTAGAAATTGAGTCGGGTCAGATCGAGCCTGATTTAATTAATTTTCGCACGAGCCGGGCCTGTTTTTACTGATTTTTGTACAAGCCAGGCCGTTATCACTGTAAATATAATCGCGCCCGGCCTGGGCCAAACTTTAATTTTTTTCACTGGGTCTGGCCAAGATAGCTTTCTTTCGGTCCGGGCCAGACCCGTGCAGACCTCTAACTCATGCATAACGTATGTCCTATCGCGTAAACACAACGCAGAAGCCATGAGTTTAAGCCCCATCTTCCAGACCTTGAGACTAAAGATTTAAAATGTCCAAAAATTATGAAAGATTATTTTTTTAAAGGTTCTTAGGTAAAGGAAAATTTTAAGAAAGTTTGATTTTGACTCAGATTTTTTTTTCTATTTTTAAATTCTTTTAACAATTTAAAAATATTAACATTTTTAATATTTGCTGATTAAATCAATATTTTTAAAATGTTACAATTAAATAAAGAATAGACTTTAAAATCAAAAGTTTCATCTTTATCACATTCTTTGCTGCCATAATATGTAGTAGGCTGGTCGAGTAGTTTAATCGATTAATCCTTTGACTAAGAGTATTATGAAAGGAAATTAGCCCGAGTCTGTATAAACCTCTACTAAAACATACTACCCACCTCTCCACACTAAAAAGAGTAATCCTTGGTGTGCCACTGTGTATGCCATGCGAGGTTTTTCAAAAGGTGATTGCGTTGTAGGAAGTAGTGTTGCCAATTTAGTGGATTTCTACCAGAATTTCCGAAAGTTACCTTCACTTTATTTAATCATGGAATGTCTGTCATTAATTAAAGCAAAAAATACTATTCGAAATTTCTGGTAGAGGAATAAAAGAATCCAGTTAAACTGGTATTAACTAGTTTTGGAATGGAAGGGTATTAACTAGTTTGGTAGTGAAGAGCTTCGCAAAAGTTCTTGCACTTGGCCTCGCTTTCAGTAAGGACGGCTCTGAGAGTAACACTATGATATGAACTGTAAGAGTTTACAAATCATAAAACTTTGAGAAATTATTGAAAGAAAAGAAGTTCATACCTGCAAATGTCAAAATTATTGTTGTAATATCTAACAATAATAATAAAATAATTGAAATGAAATTTCTATAGCTTTGATCTTTATGAATGTTATTTTAACCACTTAATAGTCTCATTTTTATGGATAATCAGGTTATTTTAGTTACTAAACAAGTCTTTAACTAGTTGATTTTATGATTCTTTCTGAATTTAGAAGTGCATTTTGTACAACAATGCATCAGATTCTGGTTATTTTGTATACCATTTAATTAGGACAAGATGTCAAGAAAAAAATATATACAGAAAGTATCGGTTATATGGTTGCCCATGCGGTCCTGAAAAATATGACCCTATAAGCGGGGTGACCTTATATGCGGTGTAAGCAGGAATTTTATTTTAGACAATAAAATATTATTAATAAGTTAGTTATATTAGTACAATAATGTACAAAGAAGCTTTGAGCATATAATTTATAAAACAAGAGGTATAAACAAGAATTGCTTTACATTTAAAATTTCGAATTGATGAGCATGCTCATAGTAGTAAAAATAATCTTTTATGCAGGTTTGTTTATTTTTTATCATAGTTGTTAAAACTGCTTTTCTTATTCACGAACAGTTTTAAAATGTTCCTCTGTGCTTTGGGACTGGTAAAAAAATATCTGAATGTATTTAGTGCTTTCAGAACTTCTGCTCACGTTGTCGGTTCAGCTTCGAATTCACTGTCATGATCATCGTTCCCATCAATGTTTATATTTAAAATTTCCGAAACTATTTCCAGTATAGAAGCTTCACTGTGGACTTTACCGATGTCACGTCAGCTGCAGATATTTAGAAGAAAAACTCCAATAGGCATGAAGAACATTTTAACATGGCTTCCCCTTCGTCAATAAGCAGTCTTTTTCGGAAGGTACATACCCACAAAGGCGTGACTGTTGCCATTCGTGGGTAAAATCCATTAGTAACGGTCTCATTGTCAACAACTGCATATGTCAGTTCGTCATGTATTGGGCAAACGGCATTCCGTAGTTCTTGTGCAACTTCAAATAGGGACACATCTTCACCATCATCATCATCATTTTCGTTGTCTTCGAACGATAATTCTTCACATTCTGGAAGCGAAGGATGTTAAAAAGTATTTTCAATACTTCTTTGATACCAAGATGATCTTTGATCTACTTTTATTCCAAGCCTCGTCTACATAACACAAGGCATTTAACACAGTCACACGAAACTTCTTTTTTTGATCAATGGCAGCAATGACGTCTTTTAGAAGCAGCTTTTGATAATTTATCTTAATATTTTTAATAATCTCTTGTTGTGCCATACTGGTTCAGTTTGGAGGCAAGAAAACATGTTCAGTCGGATTTAAATTGGGAATCATGCAATGAGCGATACAGTTTCTGTGTGATTATAACCACTTGTCTGTGAAAAATTTTATCGAAACACCGAATTTCTTTTTCCCAAATGTTTATTATCATCCAGGCCTTTCAGTTCGTATCGTAAGATACATGCAAAGATTTGCAGTCTTTCAAACAACGAGGCTTGAGAAATTTACCAATAACTAATGGAGTCAATTTCGTTGAGTCGTCCATCCATATTCGCTGCTAATAAAACGGCGAATCTTTTTTTGTTTACCTTCCCACCATTTCATTTTTCGTTCTTAAAAATAGCAGTTTTATCTGGCAAAACATGAAAAAACAGCCCAATTTTATCAAAATTAAAAACATCACAAGGTTTGTACCTATTGAGAATATCACTTAACAAGTTAACAGCCATTCCTACGTGTTGAATACTACTTACATAGTATCCAAGGGTTGAAAGAACAACAGAGCTGCTTAAGGCAGATAGAAGTGATTAACTGATTTTATTACCCCTAAAAGAATTAAATATTTAAATATGATATTCTGTATTTAACTGGTTCTATTAAAACCTAAAGAAGCTTAATCAAAAGAATATAAAACATAACACTGATTAAAATCAATGTTCATTAACATAAAAACAGAAAAATATATTGGTAAAGTAAAATGAAAGCCATTAGAAACAGAATGCATTTTAAACTTAAACATGACAATAATTCTATTAAACAATATTTAAATTAAAAATAAACTTAACTGTTTTGATCGTATATAAGATAAACACAATATAAAATAAACTACTATTGTTACAATAAAGATGCACCAGAGCTAATTAATCTCTAAAAGGCACTTGAAAGATTTAATTAACTTAGAAAAACACTGAAGTCCATCCCGAGCAATAGGTCACCCGAAAGTCATTATGGCATATTGTAAATGTTCTTTACACAATTTAACATACTCATATTGTTCCAGAATGTAATGTTCTTTACCGAACCACATCCTTAAAAAGCGAAACACAACAGCTTCAGGAAAAACCAACAGCATCCTCTTTGTGAAGCGAGCAGATGAAACCAAATATACCAGCAGTCATTCATAAAAGCAAACCACAACGCCATCACTCCTCCCACATGAATCATGATGAAACCAATCCTTTTCCTTTCACTGGAAACATGTCAAGCCAAACAAACAGTTTCTTACAGTAGTGAGACGTTCTGCAAACAGCTAACTCTTATACTCAGGAATTAGATGGTCCATTTAAACGTCGATATAGAGATCCGGCAACTGACATCGATGGTTCACAAATGAAAAACAAATTAAAGATAAAAGACAACCTTATATTAATTAAATATTAATAGAAGATGGATTTAAATAAGTGAAACATCCTCCAGCAATATTGTTACAACTTGTAACAGAAAAACAAAAGAACTAAAATAACGAATCTATTGCTACTCGATGAAACTCCAGTATATAAATGATTCACTGGATTGAAAAGCCTCCTATCACACCCCGCGAGACACACCTACCAATTCCAGTGATACGATTGGTCAGTAAGTCATTACGTCGATTCGCGTAAGTGAAGACATCACTGACACAAGCCGATCATGCCATCTGGCAGTGGTCAGAACAACTAAACCACGTCATACATTGGAGTGTGTACGACAGGAGTGTGTGGTGGAAATGTAAAACAGATGCCAGGAAATATAAAGATTTATGAAAAATAAATAAAGAAGAAAATTAACTATGAGTGATAACAAGTAATGAAACAGGTTTATTTAAGAGGTAAGTAAACTATTGTTTTTAATAAAGAAAATACTTTTAATAAAAGTAAAAGTTATATTTGCTATTGTATGAAATGTAAATAAAGCAGAACGATCTTTTAATAAAACGTAATTATTGAAATGAATGAAGATGAATGAAAGAATGAAGCTTATGAAATATAATGGAATGTAAATAAAGTTAATAAATATATAGCTGTGAATAGGTTAGGTTTAAAGGGTGTAAACATGCTTGACATGCGCACCAGTAGGTACACTAATTACACAAAGTAAATGTTGGCAAAAATGTGTACAGAAACAAGAACCAAGAGTATACCTATCAGTACGATTCTTTGGCAGTAAACTTCGGTTTTCCTAGTTATGCAAAGTTTTCTACCAATTTTATTTTTCGCAATTGTCAAATTTTTCGTTTTGCTGACCTCTTGTATTCACAAATAACAATTAACAAATGAACGAAGACTTTACACGCAGCGACAAGTAATGAAAAATACAAAAAACTAAAAATGAGTAATTTAACTTTTCTCTGCACAGAGAACAATTTTCATTTGGTCGCAAGGGGTGATGGCATATTTTCCAAGAATCGGTATCTAATGTGACAGTTGAGGAAGAAATCTCAAGAGCTTTGGAAACTCTTACTGACAGGAAAGAGTTTCTCTTATAGGCTGCAGCCGCGAAGAGGAGGTCCCCTCCCCCTTCCCCCAAGTGTCGACGCATATCTAGTCACGTGGATGCAATGTTATTGCAATCTTTAAGGATCCATTTAAAAAGGAAAAGGTTTCCCTCTCATTCTAAAGCTATAAAAATGTCAACTGGCCTTTCTTTACCATACGGAGATCGCACTTGTGGATTTTAGAAAAAGCACGGAAGATTCAATGATGAAAAAAAGGGGAAGATTGATTAGAAGGAAAGAAGTTACTCCTTCAGGATGTCCATCCACTTCTTTCTAAAGCTACTAAAAATGAAAAGCACCGCATGATCAATACAAAGAGGCCAACAGTTGAAGATACTTGACTGTGAATGATACGTCTATTCGGCACTTTACACACCCTAAAAAAGGGAAGGAAAAATCATAAAACTATAAGATATTTTGCAATAAAAAGGGAGACAAAAGATGACCATATGACCATATATCCGATAATAGCCATTGGAAACTGACCTTATAGGCAGTGTATTTTAACATGTAATACCTATTCAGTCAGTCCGGACTTACGAAAATTGACCTTATAAGCGGGGTGACCATATATCCAGTACTGATTGTATCTAGTAGAACCTCGATTATTCGAAGTAATTGAGATCGACCATCTTTCGAAAAATCGAAGTTTTTGGATAATCGAGAATGCTTCAATTTTAAGATTAAAGGAGAATTATATGCAATATTTCTTACTATATTAAGAAGTGCTTAATAAAAATGCAGCAATAGCAAAATAGAAACAAGAATAAATTACCTGAATTTTAATTTTGAAATTAAGTACCTTTTACATATATCACAAGGGTTTGGAAAAATGTTTTGTTTGTTGCAGTTTCAATTGCCTTTGCTTTGAAGCTCTATCACGGAATTTTTTAATATTATTGGTTCACCAGTATCACAAACTTTCTGCTGCTCCAACCATGCCAAACCTTTCCAAAACATTCAAAAGCTTCAGAATTGCTAATTTGTTCGTTTTCTTTGTTCCACTCAGCAGCTTACAGAAGCTCAAGTTAAATTCAAAGGAGCTCTAAGAAAAGGGATCGAAAATATTTATATGTACTCGTAGTTTGAAAAGGACCACTTGCACACAAAGAATATGATGGTTTAAAAAAAAAAAAAAAAGAGCTTTTAAAATGGATTTTGCACACAAGGAATGTGATGAAAGAGGTTCGTCTGAAAGAAGTTTCGGATGAAAGAGGTTCTACTGTGTATATATATATATAGAGAGAGAGAGCATTAACCTTACTTTGTGCTAGGACTGATGTTTTCCAATTGCACAGAACCTGCTGTATTTTGTATACTAGAGAAGATATGATAGTTTTACTAGAAATTTGTGCATGCTTAAAAAAAAAAACATGAGTAAAGCTGATTTTGGAAAAAAATGCTTTGAAAATGTATTTTTGAAAAAAATTGTATATATAATATATTTATACAATATCATCGCCTGTGAGGTATTTCTTGAAATTAGTTTTACTATCTCAATATTGATAGAAGCCTAATAAATCAAGCATTTCGTTTAACAGAATTTCAGTTTTTTTTTCTTTTTAACATTTTCCAACAAAGTTGAAAAGTGTTTATGACTTCGGTTTGTCTGTCCCACTGTCCGTGCTCTAATTCTCGTAAATATACTCAAATCGTTCTGAAATTTTTGGATGTTAGTGACCTCTACCATAGCACGATCCCTATTTCAAATAAAGTTTCTAGCATGTTTAGTTCATTTACAGGAACAGGTAAAAGTTTTCCGTTACATTACGGCGTATGGGAAAAAATCGTTTAAAATGGTTTTTAATGATGTTAAATGCTTTCAAACATAATAAAATTGATATGCATTTATCGCACTAAAATATGCAATCTGTAGAATATACGGTGCAAAGAATAGTTATTATTCATTTACAGGGCCACACAAAATAATTCCGTTACAGAACGATATAAGGGTTGAGGGAATTGTTTGCGGCGTATTTTAATTATGTTAAATCATTTCATGTATAATGAAATTGATATACGTCGCTGAGGTTTACTATAACTTATTTCATGTATAATACGAAGTGCATAGCATTTACAGGGACACACAAAAGATTTCAGATACCATATTGTATCCAAAGTACTGTACAGTAGCGATGATTGCTGGAAATGCAATTTAAATTAAGTTATGTGCTTTTATGTTTCACTATATTTATCCATAGTATATGGTGTGTATACATGTTGTAATTCATATACAGGGCTACACAAAATAATTCGTAATGGTTACTAGGTATGATTACAAATTGCTTAAAGGTGGTTTTTAAATGAGTTATGCATTTTTATGCAGAACTGCATTTGGTTTACTAAGAAATGTTTGTAGAACATAGATGAAAGGGTATACAGGGTCACACAAAGAACTGGATACATGGCCATCTATAAATGATAATTTCTGGAAATGTGATTTCAGTAGTTTTAAGAGTGTTTTACTTTGAATTAAACTTTAGCTAAATAGTGGCATATAATAAAGGTACTAGGTTATCTACAGGGCTGTACAAATGTATACAAGTATGCTTTGATCGATTAGTATAATTTAGTCAAAGAGAAATTTCAATCTGTTATGCGTTTCTTGCTAAACTAAATTTTCCCATTATATAGTATATATATCAACCTACAGATCAAATACAGGGCTGTTCAAAAAAGGATTAGAATACATATTTGGCTATAGACGGTAACTTTAGAAATCAGTTTTTCAAATGTTTCATGTGTTTTCTAAAATGTTTACTTAGTTCTTTTATATACCTTATTTGTCTAAATAATGAAGTTTTGCTAAAGCATTCAGGAATTGTTGAAAGTGTTTCATAATCTTAATGCATATTTCTTTTTTTTTTTTTTTTTTTAATAAGGCGATGTGCACATTCTTTAATGTTATTAATTCAGGAATTACTTATTTGAATTTCATGAAACATAATTATACTGTAAAACTTGTCAAATGGAACATGTATATAATGAAATTCCATCTTAAACTGAAAAATTTCATTGTCCCATCTAAAACAGTTGCAATAGATGGTGTATATGCTAAGATGGAAAACCTGTCTAAAACAGATTTTTTCTTTGGTCTTTTGTGATACTTATTTTAACAAGTTTTATTGTATTTGAATTTCATTTCATGGTCTACAGTTTCTTTGTAATATTATAACTAAACATTTCTAATTTTATTTGTGCGGTATGTAATGTGGATCTAGATTTTAAGCAAGTTTTGTTCGTATTAATAGTAGAAAGTATTTCCAAATTAATGTCTCCTTTCACTTAGCTCATGATGCTTGAGAAATAAATACTGGCCTTATTTTTTATTTATAAACCATTTGGAAAAATGGTTATTGTTCTCGTCAGGGTAGGAAATCAAAAGCATATCTGAATGTTTTCATTGGTTTAATCCACAATTTATTCGTTATCTGATTGGTATATACAGTAATCTGTATTTCCCTTTGGTTTCAACAACGATGGACAACAGAGTGTTGCCACTATGACAAAAAAGTAATAAAAACTACAAAAAAATTAATAAATCAGAAACAAATTGAGATACAGCTTTCAAACAAATTGCATTTAAAAGTACATTTTTTTCTCAATCCGACGGTATAAAAAGTAATATTGTCGGATATTTAGAAGTTTAAGAATGAAATTTTATTTAAAATTGATCGTGAGATTTTTTGGAAATCTGATGATAGAAAAGCCTTTTCCCGAACAGCCAATGAAATGCTTGGCTATTACATAAGTTTCATAGGAAATTTGACGAGTCGCAGGCAATTTTTGCGTGTAATAACACTATTAACCTTTAATTCATGGCATACGTAATGTATGACCAGCTCCGTAGAAGTTTAAAAATTTACAGTACCGAAAATTGTAAAACTGAAATTTCTTTTAAAATTTGTTCATGATGGGTCCAGGAATGTTATCATTTAATCCATGGCGTACGTAATGTAGGATCAACTCTGTGCAATTTTTTATGTCTTAAATTATAGACTTTGAAAAAATCATTTTCCAAATGGTCGTTGTAATTTGTTACATTGCTTTTTTTTTTTTTTTTTGCTGTTGTTACTTTCCCAACTGTGCATTTTTTCAATTTTCATTGTATTTTTTTTACCAAAACAAGTAATTTAAAGCATTATTTATTTTATAGATATCTTTATTTATTTTGTAGAATGGGAAAACAGGTTATGGAAGTATTGAAGTTTTGATATATTGGCAATATGAATATATAGCTGTTTCAAGAAATAGTTCCATGCTGAATGAAGCAATTGAGGTAAGATAATTAATTTCTTCATAAGTATAATTTATGCACGTTCACCTCATACATTTATTAAATTTATTATAATTCTATGTTATGATCATTTTTAGTCTAATCAGCTATCTCAATTTGGGCTGGTTATTTGGTCTTATTTTGGTCTTATTTGTCATTATGAATAAAGAAAATTTTATTATCATTTTGTTTAAGTAAAACTTTTTTAGCTATAAAAGGATAATTTATTTTCTTTAATTATTCTTAAAAAAAAAAATGTAATAGTTTGCAGCAAGATAAATCAGTTTTGTTTCCTTTAAATAGAAGAAATGGGAGAAGAAATAAATATTAAATAAAATTTATATGAAACTATAATTAAAGCACTGAGATGTACTTAACTTATTTAATAATCCCCTCAAAAATTCTATTATAAGTTTTAATGGAATGTTTCAGCCAAAGAAATCTGTGGTAACATCTCCACATTATTCTGCATCATCTAGCTCTGATGATGAAGTAGTGCATCCTCCTCCTTCTGCTAATGTGCCTTTAATACAGCCCCCTGTACCAAAGCCTCGTAAAATTGTATCCTCTGGACCTGTAACATCTACTCCTGTACCAAAGAAATCCTCAAGTTCTTCTTCTGTATGTTCACTTTTTGAAATATACTCTAAAATCATTGCATTTTATGGATTAATAATTGCCACAGTATGTTACATTATTGGTTTTACACTATTTGTTTAAATTATATACATGTCTGCTATATTTTTAACTTTGTACCAATACTGAACAAATTCTCATTCAAACGTACAAATAACTTACAAGATTTTATATGACATTCTTAGTTAGAGATGAATTTGGTCTCTTTTTTTCAAAGCCTGAGCCTGCCTAAGCCTGGGTATTTGAAATTCAAACCCAAAATTTTTGCTTCATCAGAGCCTGAGCTCAGTACCGAAAGTTTGCAGTAGAAATTAATAACTTTTAAAAATTGTTTCAAGATTACTTTTCTTATTTTAAAATCTCTTTTTCACAGAAATAAGTATTAATCCTAAAAACTCTTTCATGTCCCTGAAAATTTGTTTAAAGTAGCAAATTTATTATATATATCCAACCACTGGCAGAAATCTGCCAAAAATCACAATTCTTATTCCCTTAAAATATTAATGTATAATTATGTCAGGAAGACACGAATTCGGTTTTCCAGTAATTCTGGAAAAGGACTTAGAACAAAAGCGAGGATAGACAAGGAATATCCTTTTATCTGCATTCATAATTATATAAATATGTAGCACCTATAGTCGTCATTCAGTCTGTTTGTCTGTCCGTCCGCATATAACAGAGCAAAAACTACCCAACTGAATGGTCTGAAATTTTAAATATATAATTGTTGCAAAATTTTTGTCTAGTCATTTCAAATTATATGAAAATCGGATGTATAGTTTAATTAACAGGGACAATCAAAAGTTTTCCGTTACATTACGGCCAATGGGAAAAAATTATTGCAAGTGCATTTTAATGATGTTACTGCCTTTCGACAGAATGCAATTGATAAGCACTTATGAAGTGCACTAAAATATACATTTAGTACAATATGCTGTGCAAAAAATATTTATAAAACTAGTTACAGTACGAATGCACCTCATTTGCCGCGTTTGACGAGCAATTTCTAACTTGTTTATGTTACTAACACTAGCCATGCAAAGGCTTCAGAATCAGAATATTTCTCATTTCTCTTTTTATCTCACCAACAATTCAACTTCTTTGGAAACTGATTTTTATGAGAAGAGATTTATAAGATTGTAAAATACATTAAGAAACTTAAGAATATATTCTTGTTTCTCAAACAGCAAGTTTTTTTTCTTTTTTCAGTTTGTGGATAAATAAATTTTTCATTTTTACACTGAGCATAAAGATTAGCATAAAAATCAAGACCGAATGTGCGTTTTGGACCTAACTTGTGCTGAGCCCATTTCATCTCTATTCTCAGTCATAAAAGATCTCTATAATAATAGCCTAAGTCCTGTGACTGTCATCAACAGTTCCGGGCTGACCACTTCACTTTTTATATACCAGGCTGTCATTTTGGTACTTGGCGCAGGTGATTAATCACCAAATATTGTTCCATCGTCATCATTTCATCTATGTTGTAATAGTTCAAGTCATGTGACTGTCGTAAACAATTATGCTTTTCATATGTGCAGCCATTTTCAATCAAAATTATTTTTTCGATTAAAACTAACATAAAAGGTGCCATGAACGCAAAGAATTCTTGGTACTTTTATGTTAGCCAGGTAAAAATCTCGCCAATAACATTTTTTACCTTGCCTATTAGCTTTTTTATTTTTTGCGTTGTAAATTAAAACAATGCTTTGATATATTATTTTATTTCTAATTGCTAAAAAGGTGTAAGATTAAAACTTAAAAAACAGTAAAGTAGTGTTATTGTTGACTGTTGACATGTTTAAACTATTCCCTTAATGCTTTGATGTTTAAATTGAATGTCATGGTTTATGGTATCATTTATTTTTATTATTATTATTATTATTATTTTTTTTTTTTTTTTTTTTTTTTTTTAAAGAAATGAATAAAAGTCATGAATTTTAAATGTTTCAGTTTTAAATTAAAGTTGTGTATTTTAAATAAAATGAGTTAAAGGATTACATTTTAAATGAAATTAATAAAATACGAAAAAATGTGACAGGAACAATGTTTGGTGATTTAACCACTGCATCCAGCTAACATAAATATACCAAGTTCTTGGTTTCTGTATCAGAATCTTCCGATTTGGCAAAGGATTAAACAAGTAAATTAAATTATGAATAAAAGTAACATAATACAATGCTTAGCATTGCATTTAAGGGAGACCAAACTGGTCGTCAAGGGCGTCTAGTACATATAATAATCAATAAGTCTCTTTAAAACTCTCTTTTAGTATAAATTTTACATTTAAAAATAATGGAAATTAGTTACCTTTTTTGTCCATCCTTGATTATAAAACAGTTCACCAAGTATTACAAATAGTGCAAGAAAATCGTTATTGTCAGAATATATATATAGATCTAGAGTTTTATGGTTAGAATAACCATAAAATTCTATATTAATAAAAAAAGAAAGAGCACAAGCAATCACCATGGGAACATACCTTCTTGTTTCATGCCATGACAAGCAGCAATCCAAGGTAGCTTTTGTGAAGAATCCAATGGGATTCACAAAAAAAGTCCCATATATTTTCAAATAGAACTCTAGATAGGAAGAGCAATGTATAAGCGTACCAGCTCAAAATATTTCTAAGTCTCAAGGTTCTGCAGGAAATGATAAAAAGAATCAATCCATCTAAACCAATCTTAAAGGTTGACGGAAAAGTAGAACGGCATAAAAAAAAGAGGAGTTATGGAATCCCTTTTAAGTTGCAAGTTTGCCGATATTTTCCCAGGACAATTTAAAAATGAAACTAGATGCGAAATTTTCTCACGCTAGCAGCGAGGGTCTCTCTTGACCAATGATATTGAAGTTTGTTAGTGATATCATTCAACCTAGGCTCTGAGTGGGCCGACAGATAGCCTTTGTTTTAGGAAGGTGAATTGGAACGAACAGAGAAAAGAGGGGAGATGCGTTTTTGAATCCCAAGGAGAGAGCTGCTCTCTGAGTTGGGAGTTGAGTTTTCGGATAGATCCGAAGGGATAGAGGAACCTGCCGTTTCGGGCTGGGTAAGATTTCTCCAGTGGAAACCGTGAGATATTGTGTAGTTGACAACGGACTGGTATACGCCAGAAAACAGAGGCAGCTGTTTCTTACCAGACTATCGTGACAAGATTTTGGATTTGTATCGAGAAAGAAGCTAATAGAATTTTAATGTTAATCTTATACACTGAACATTAAGTCTTTAATGAACATTGTCATCAGCTGAAAGTACCCAAAAATATAATGTAGTTGTAAATACAAGAAATTAATCAAGAAATATTCATTTATCTTATGCATTTAAATAAATTGTTTGATTTAATTATTACTTGGGCCTCCGCTTGACTGAAGTTCCACGCTACCACTTCCACATGTTAGTCGAAGGTTTTACAACTTGGTGGCAGAAGGTGGTATGCACAGCAAGGACTCTGAACATTAAAAGACTAGCTTAAGAGAAAGAGCTCCAGACACAAGACCGTGTGTAGAAAAAAAGCGACACCAGTATCGTGCCGGACAGTTCCTCTAAGAAAGAGCTCCAGAGGCAAGACCGTGTGCATAGGAAAACGACACCAGTATAGTGCCGGACAGTTCCCCTAAGAAAGTGCTCCAGACGCAAAACCGTGTGTAGAAAAAAGCGACACCAGCATCGTGCCGGACAGTTCCTCTAAGAAAGAGCTCCAAATGCAAGACCGTGTGCATAGGAAAACGACACCAGTATAGTGCCGGACAGTTCCCCTAAGAAAGTGCTCCAGACGCAAGACTGTGCGTAGAGAAAAGTGACACCAGTATCGTGCCGGACAGTTCCCCAAAAAGGTGCTTTAGACGACATCCAGATGCAAGACTGTGTGCAGTGAAAGGAGACTACAGTGCAGTGCAGTGCCGTGCAGTACAGTTCCCGAGAGAAAATGCCCCAGCAAAACAAAAGGTAAGCTCATTATTTTGAGTGGCTCTTAATTTATTAATTAATTGAAATGTTGATAAGAAATTAATATTTTAAAGGAAAACTTTTGTTTTGAGGTAAATGAAAATTTTAAAATTGAAAAATTGGTTAGTTAAAATAGAAAATTATTAACTTATTAATTAATTATAGTACAAGGAAGCTGATACCCTTTGTCATTGGCTTTAAATTTTGAATTTTTTTTTTTTTAAATTAAGAATACAGAAAACTAAAACCGAACTAGATTCTTAGAAAGAAATTAGATGTCATGTAAGAAAAGTACCATTGTGAGGAAAGTTTGCTTGAAAAATATTTTAGAATCAATTTGGATTATTTAATGATTGATTTTCCTAAATATATACTTATATTCAAAATAGAAAAAGCATATGAAAAGGTTGCAAGGAGTGTTCAATTCTGAGTAAAATAGGGAAAATTATTTACCTATAGCATTTGGAAATATTTTTTTTTTATGTTCTATATTTTGTGTGTGTAGGAAATGTAAAAAGTGGGAAAATTATACCTTTTTTTCGAATCTAACATTAAAGCGTAGAATGTCTGAAATTTATTATAGTATTGCTAATTTATTTATGTATATTGTGAATACGTTTGAAAACATTTTATAACGGTAAATAAGGTTAGAATATTCTCGGTGAAGTGTCAAATTCACATCTTCTGAGGTAGTTGCAAAAAAATAATAAATAAATAAATAAATAAATAAATATATGAAGAAGGAAATCGTTAGGTTATCTTTGTAGTATCGGTAGGAATATAAAATCGATAGATAATGGCGAAAATAACGGCATTGAAATATTGCCGAAAGGCTGATCTGCAAAATTTAGCAGAGGTATTAGGAGTTCAGATAGAAGAAAGTGACATAATCGCGACGATTATCCAAAAGATAGAGGCCGCGGACGATTATGATGCCGACTTTGCATTAACACAAGCGGGATATATAGTGAAAGATAGGGAAGATCTACTTCTTTTAGAAAGAGAGAAAAAAGAAAAAGAAGAGAAAGAAAAAGAGAGAAATTTTCAATTAGAGCAATTAAAATTAACGCAAAATACAGGGAGGCGTAACTCGATTTCCAGTAACGGATCGGAAAGACCTAAATTAGCGCTAAAAACTATAATGCATCGTTTTGATCCAGAGCGTTCGGACATAACTCTATTTTTAAACTTGTTTGAACGACAGGCATTAAGGTCTGGGATAAAAAATGAGGATCTGGTCACGCATTTATTAGCTTTGTTGCCCGTACAGATAGCTGAATTGATCTTGCGCGAACCGACAGACCGAGTTGACAACTTTCAGCTTGTGAAGTCAATCCTGTTAGCTCGTTTTAGATTGAGTGGCGAGGCTTATAGACAAAAATTAGATAAACATTTGCGAGACCAGAATAGCCCGTGGAAAGACCTCATTTTTGAACTAAATAGCTTTCTAGAAGGGTGGTTAAATGATCTTGAAATTACTAATTTTAAAGAGTTAAAAGATTTGCTAATCACCGAACAGATTAAGAGGCGTGCTCCAGCAGAATTAAGGGAGCACTTTATAGATTCGTGGGCCAAATATAAAGATCCAGGAACACTAGCTAAGGATCTGGATGAATACGAAACTATAAAAGGGGCGTCAAAAAAATCGTGGAACAAAAAGCTAAAATTCGAAGAAAATTCGCGGGATGAGAAAATGGAAAATGAAGACGAAACGAGAGGGCGGCATTCCGAAACCAGAACTAACTGGAGAGAACGAAATATAGAGAAAGAAAGGGAAAAAATCTTTGAGCGCAAAAGGGCTATTAGGTGTTTCATTTGCTCGAGCCCAAACCATTTGAAGGTTAATTGTCCCGAAAACAAAAGAAATGGAGAGCAAATTACCAGCGTTCATCATATTAGCGGAAGTACAAATTTTGAAGAAAGTTTTAAGCCTTATCTAAGCCGCGCGCTAATCAACGGAAGGGAATGCACAACATTAAGAGACAGTGGAAGTCAATATGATGTAATTTCGAGGAGATTTATTAAACGCAATCAATTAGACGGTGGCACCATTCGAGTTAGACAGCCGTTAATGAACAATACTCGTCGCTTACCGACCGCCGAAGTTGTTTTAAAAATTGAAGGACTCGGGAGACTAAAAACAAAAGCTATCGTGACGGACAGAAAGACGAATTTGTCTTACTATATTTTGGGTAACAAAACTCAAAAATTAATTGATGATATTAAAAGGAAAAAAATGCAGATTTCAGATGCAGTGGTCATCCATAACATAGCGAAAGCGAAAAACGAAAACGGGAATCCATCCCGAAGGGAAGAGAATAAGATAAGAGTGGACTACTCAAAATTGACGAGCGTGAACTTGGGAGAAAGGAAGGAAATGGGAGGTACCCGGTCAAAAACGAGATATGAGAATTGGGAGGGAAGGAAGGATAATACTGTATCACCCACGAAAAAGGAAGATCAGGTTTTAGGATCGAATAAAAGAAAAAAGAAAGATGTCAAAGGGGATCATGAGATGGGTTGCCCCATACGAGAAGTCAAACTGAAAAAGGGGTTAGAAAAATTGCATCATGAGTGTGAGGATTTAACACAAGCAAATAGGGCGTGTCAAAGTATAGATAGATCGGATAATCAAAGGGATACGTCGGTGAAAATAACACTGAGAAGGAACAAAAGAGAATTTTGGTTTAGAAATAACGAGAACAAAAAGTATCTCAGGTCAGAAAATCTAGTAAAGGATTTGGACGGGAATAAAGAGCGCGAAAGTGTTACGAGACGGATTAGTCGGAGGACGGGCGACTCTAAAATGTCCCCGGCTTATTGTGTGGCGAGCGCCACAGGTAGACACGAAAAGTTGCAAAATTATCGTGTAAATAGACAAAAACCACAAGAAAAAAACGCGGAGAAAATAAATAGGTTGACAAGCGAAGATTCACGTCCGAGACACTATCCTAAATATAGAAATAGGCCTTCACATGACAGGCTCTAGCAGTTAGAAATTTAGCGCCGGATCAAGTGAGTCGAATTCTATTTAACTAAGTGTACATAAGTGAGTCGAATTCGATTTAACTAGGTGTACATATTAAATTTATCTTATTTTGTGTAAATGTCATAGTGTAAAATTTTAAATGTGTTTTGTCTGTTAAAAGTGAAATTTCATAATCAAAGGTACTCAGCATTAGTAAGTTAAATGTAAATTGTATGAAAGGTTTTTTGTGAAAAAGGTGAGTGAGATATATAAAGGAGGGCCACTCTAATATATGAGCTAACCTTTTCTTTGCAGATATTACGTCTTGCAGCCGAAATATCATTTAAAGGCGGGGGGTATTGTGAAGAATCCAATGGGATTCACAAAAAAAGTCCCATATATTTTCAAATAGAACTCTAGATAGGAAGAGCAATGTATAAGCGTACCAGCTCAAAATATTTCTAAGTCTCAAGGTTCTGCAGGAAATGATAAAAAGAATCAATCCATCTAAACCAATCTTAAAGGTTGACGGAAAAGTAGAACGGCATAAAAAAAAGAGGAGTTATGGAATCCCTTTTAAGTTGCAAGTTTGCCGATATTTTCCCAGGACAATTTAAAAATGAAACTAGATGCGAAATTTTCTCACGCTAGCAGCGAGGGTCTCTCTTGACCAATGATATCGAAGTTTGTTAGTGATATCATTCAACCTAGGCTCTGAGTGGGCCGACAGATAGCCTTTGTTTTAGGAAGGTGAATTGGAACGAACAGAGAAAAGAGGGGAGATGCGTTTTTGAATCCCAAGGAGAGAGCTGCTCTCTGAGTTGGGAGTTGAGTTTTCGGATAGATCCGAAGGGATAGAGGAACCTGCCGTTTCGGGCTGGGTAAGATTTCTCCAGTGGAAACCGTGAGATATTGTGTAGTTGACAACGGACTGGTATACGCCAGAAAACAGAGGCAGCTGTTTCTTACCAGACTATCGTGACAAGATTTTGGATTTGTATCGAGAAAGAAGCTAATAGAATTTTAATGTTAATCTTATACACTGAACATTAAGTCTTTAATGAACATTGTCATCAGCTGAAAGTACCCAAAAATATAATGTAGTTGTAAATACAAGAAATTAATCAAGAAATATTCATTTATCTTATGCATTTAAATAAATTGTTTGATTTAATTATTACTTGGGCCTCCGCTTGACTGAAGTTCCACGCTACCACTTCCACATGTTAGTCGAAGGTTTTACACTTTCTTCTAATAAATGCTATAGTTGATGAATATTTCCCAAATTTAGTTACTACTGAATGCAATTTATTAATTTAAATCTTTTATTTGAAATTTTATTCCTAACATTTATCTGGAAACACCATTGTACCTTTCATAATATAGAACTATCATCAAGTATTCTCTGTCCTTGATGTATACATTTTTCTTTTAACATAAATAAGTATTCTCTTTGCGTATAATCATTGCATAGTAAGAAGTGAAATTAACCCTTTCAGTTATTGAAAAATAAAAGTTTCATTTCTTTCATATTTTATATTACAAGTTGTGTTAGAAAATTAATAGATCATGTTTGTTGTTAAAATATATTTTAAAATTTTGAAATGAGATTAAATTCTATAAAGTCTTTATGTTTTACTATTTTTCTGTTGTGTAATTCATCCATGATCAAAACAGTTTTTTAGGTCATATTTTAATAAATATTTTTAATTTATTGCTAGGAAGCAGGAAGTAGTTCCCAGGAAGTTTCTCCTGTTCATTCTAGAAAAGATAATTTCTTTCCAATGCAAGAATCTGCTAAGCAGTCATACAGATCTTCTGGTGCAGGTAACAGAAATTTAAATTACTATACATTTTGAATAAAATATACATTGAAGAGCTGCCAACATTTGGCCTGCTACACACTATACATTGCTGACTGGAAAATACACTTTTTTCAAGTTGTTTTTTAACGAGAGATACTCTTAGCTTATTATAGTGCTTATATCTTGTATATTTTTTTTATTTATAAATTTCCCATTATATATTTTATTATGATTTAAAATATGTATTGTGCAGGGCTTTACATACTGTGTGAAATATTTTAAGTAAAAATATTCAATTGATGTTTTGGCCAAAATTTTTATCTTGTGATATTAAATAAAAATGGACATTTTATTAAACTACAAAACGATTTTTAATTTAAAAAAAAATGATAATGAAGATATGCATAATTGTATAAGGCTTTTGTATTTTTAGTAGTGAATTTTTTCTTTGTGCTGTGTGAGATTTTAATGTTTGATACTTTAATGTGCTTCATAAACAAAAGTCAATGTTAATATTATTGTCTTTTAGATTTTTTTTTATTTTGAGCATGTTCATAATTTTAGTGACTACCCCTGACATCTTGAAATTACACATTTTCTTATCTTGAACTATGCTTACTAACAAAGGTTGTCATCTCCTGACATTACTTTGTGTTGGATTTAAAATTTATGCATGATTCTGCATCTTCTATAGTGCTGACTCAAGAACCGCTGAGCGGGAATTTAATAAAAAGGGGCTTTCCTGTGTCCTGTTCCAAAAACATATTCTAAAGTGGTTTGTTTAGAGTGCCCTTTTATTAGTAGAATTTTGTGATATTTTCCCAAATGACTCCCGAATTTTGCAACATGTTCCCTCAACTAATTGATGAATTTCATGATATTTTCCTGCGACCAATTGACAAATTTCTCGATTTAAAAATAAAAAAACTTTTCCCCACGCAATTGCCAGCATATTGAGTTTCCATATTTGTCCCCATGACTTATTGGCAAAACTTGTAAAATTTTTAATTTGATGATTGCAATTGTGAAGTAATATTTTATGAGTATAATGTGCAATAACCCTAAGCACAAAGTGCCATTCTTTGTTAATCACTAATTGAGAAATTAGAAAGGAAGGTTTTTGCATGATTAGGGTGATGTGAAAAAGCAAAATGAAGATAACTTTTTAATATTGAAACGAACCTTCTTCATTTAATCTTGAACATTAAAAAAAAAGAATCCTGTCTGGCTACTAGTTATATTAAATAAACGAATCTTTGACCAAAGATTCCATTGGATTAAATTAAAATAAGAACTTCAATGAATTTGTATTCTGCAGTTGTACTAATTAATGGTATATTCACAAGATCACAAGTCTTATGCTGAGAAAATGTTTTTGCATTACTCAGTAAACGTCTTTTTTTTTATTATTATTATTTTATTATTAACTTTAAATCAGATTTTATAATTTTGTTTACAATTTCTATAGAGGTGTTTAAAGATTTTGTGACAGTTCTTTGGGGTGGATTGTATTTTCTTTTTAAAAATAAGATTCCATTTTAGATATAATAAGCAGACTTTTATTGGTTATACATTTTTTTTTATATTTTTCGCAGTCAAATGTAAATTTTGATGTTTTTTTCCTTTTTTATTAATTATGTCGCTTATTTTACTTATAAATATTAAAACCATGTAAAGCAATCCTTGTTATGTAGTTTAACTTTAATTAATAAACTAAGCTGGATGCATTAAGATTGAAACATTTATTTGCGGATCCAAGATCCGACCGTCATACATACATCGCGGCTAGCATCAGACTGCAGAATTGCCGATGACAGCCAGATAACATTTTGCTGGCACTGATGGCACCATCTAGTGCACATCAGAACAGATTATCACACCTTTTCTTAATAATTGAATAAGAGTATTTCTCTTCTTAAAGTGCAAATACATAGCCTTCAATCCATTTTTTATTTTCCTGTGACATTTTAAAGTAAAGATTATTTTTAATGATGCAGATGATAATTAAATCCTCTTCCAAATTGATGCTATATATGTTTTTTGTTTTTTTGTTTTTTTTCCATGTAAGTTTAAATCCTAGAGAAAGTCAAAATCAAACAAAAATGTGTGAAACACTCTCTGTATGTTATCTGAATTGTCTTCAAATTGTCAGTTGTTAAAAGTTAAATATTTATTGTAAGTTCTTTTATATTAAAACTTAATACTTTAAGCACTGCACTTAATTTATAGCATAATTGTCAACTAGTGTTAAAGTGCCTTTCCATTTAAATTTATTTTTTGAAAGAGTAGCAAAAATGATTCCCCCCCCCCCCCCCCCAACAAAAATATATATATATATATATATTGAGACCAACAAGGGGAAAACTGATGATCAGTAATAGAATAAATAAATGAAAGATGAATCTGTTTTTGTCATGTTATTGTGTATTATGAAAATCAAAGAAATAGAGTTCAAAAGTAGTTATCCATCTCATAAATTGCTCACTTTTTAATTCTTTAAGTATAATAAAATCACTTGTTCTTTTGCCAGGATCCTCATCTGGGAAGGGTTTTGAAGCATTTTTACCCATAAAATGAACAATTTCATTGTGTTCCATATACATAAGGTAGTGTGTAGTAAATACATGACACATAGAAACCGGATTTAATGAAAAGCACAAACAACCATAATAAATTTAGTATTTATGGTTTCATAAAATAGCATCTTCAAAGTTTCAATCTTCAAAGAAAAAAAAGGGAAACTGGAAGAAAGAGCAGTAGCAGTAACATATGAACTACTTTGCTGGTATTGTTCTTGCTTTTTCTTTGAGTAATTTTATGTTGAAATAGAAGCTCCTATTATGAAGCCTTGAAACAGTTGAATGGTAAATCTTATATTCTGTTTATGCTTTTCTTTACTTTCTTTTTTTACACATCAGATTTTTATCTTAATACAAGGGGTTTTGTATGCATCTAATCAGTTTTTAAATGCTCTGGGAGGGGTTTTAACCTTGAAATTCCTCCCTTTTGTTGCTCCAGTGTTTTATTCTTCATAAGTCAAATTTACATCAAAAGAATTTGCATTAAGTATTTTTTAAATTAAAGATAATTTTTTCTATTTCATGTTTTATATACAAAGTCCTATTAGTTTTCATAGTTATTATTGTATTTGATTCTGTGAAAAGTTCTCTGATTTCAATATTTTCCTTCAAATCTTGTTAATATTATTTCAGGCAATGAAATAAAGGTTACAGCTGAAATACATTCATCTGCTGAGAGTTCTAGTCCTCAAAATAAAGTAAAAATTATTAATGACTATATTCTGTTCATCTCATTTTTAATTAAGTCAGAAATTGATATAATTATCATCATTATCTTGTTTGTGTTATTCTTATGATTTAACTATTGTGATGTTAAATATATCTATATGTAAAATATGGTCACCTATTTAATCAAACCATATGCATTTAGATATTTTTAATTAAAGAAACAATTATAAAGCATTTATTATTTTGAGATATTTAAAAAATAAAGCATCATAATTTTTATCCTTATGTCTCTTAATTGTAAATCTATCATTTTAGTTAACAAATATTGTTTTAGTTAGTTAAATATACCAATACAAATTAGTATCAGTCCTTAAAATTATGAAAGGGATTGTATTGCGTTACACTCCAGTCATGATATTCTAATTATGTAGAAAGCTACCTTTTTTTTATCTACATGAAAAATTCATAAATTTTTGCATGTATTAAAGCAAAATTAACTAATCATTTTTCTCATGCATTACTAATTGTTTCTGTGACATTTAACTAAATATATATAGAATTTTCTATTAATTATCTATTAATTTTCTATTAAGTTTTTATTAGTGTTTGCTAAGTACAAAAATAACAACAGAACTCCCCACTCTACTTCCCAGTTTAGCCTAAATTTTAAGCTATATTTCATAAGTATTATAACTTAATTTATGTTATATACTAAATGGCTGCAAATCACAGTTAGTTTTCCTCTTCAAAATTGCTTGTATGCTAACTGACTCTCCCATCCTCCCTCGTTATTGATTTTCAGAAAACAGAACAGTTTTTTATGAATTTATAGAGAAAATCTGAAAATAATAGCAGGCATAGTTTAGATTTATTGGGATGTTTAGAATAGTACATAATTTAGAAAGATATATAAACTAAGTTTTTTAATGAAACTTTTAAAAATTACATTTTGTTGAAAAGTAAAAGAAATACTGTAAAGTATGAATTAACGAGCATGTTTGGTAAATGCTGATTGTCAAATGCTTCTAATGTCTGGATTGTTGAGTGCTGTAAAATCTATACCTGATGGGGGAATATCAATGAAATAGTGAATCAGGAAAACAATTTGTGGCCTAATTTTCTGTCAAAGTCAGTCAAATAATTCTGATTTTGAAATTTGCAGTTGAGGAAAGTATTTTCCCAGATTAAAAATATTTTTTGTTTGAATATAATTTCTCAGTTTATTTCTTAATATTTCACAACTTTGCAACGTCTATAATGAGACATCTTATGTTAATTTTAATTTAAAATGTCATATGCAGTCATTTCTTAGTCAATTTTTGTACCATGGGAAACAAAATCTCTAGATTAAATAACTTGGTCACTAGTGGCGAACACATTTGTCAACACCTGACCTTAAATGTACATAAACTCAGTGTTGAATGATCTTATATATATATATATATATATATATATATTTGCACAAATCTTTCCAAAGGAACCTAATGGAGGGGGGGGGGGCATTTGCCATAAGCAAAGTTTAATTGTCTTATTATTAATTACAATTTTATTTCATATTTTATTCATATTATATTCCTGAATAAATTCATTTATACAGGAAACTATATTATATTTCATTAATAAATCTAAAAAAGGGTGAGGATAGGGTGCCTGTTTAATTTCTGACATTTAGATACTTTAAACTTTCAATTCTGACCAATAGTTTCTGAGGAACTCTAAATAATAGAAAATGCTTCCATTCACCTTTTAAGATATGAAATGATATATTCCATTGCCCATTCAAAAATTTCCAAAACACAATTCTCTGACTGCTTTGTTACTTTTGATTTCAAAACTTGAAATGTATTCAGGGAAATATGTTCTTTACACCGAGAAAAAAGAAACTCTGGCGAAATCCTGAAGTGACTTTGTACTGTAATGCTGGGCTTAATGAATTGGAGAGTGGAATTCAATCCAAAGTTTGAAATGAACAAAATTAATCCCGATTCATAAGCTCAAAATTACACTACAGCCGATGACGTAAGTGGTAGACATTGCTTAATGTGTTTTTTAAGAATTATTTTAATTTATTTAAGATCAAATAAAATTATATTTACTAGTTATCGTAGCTGAAAAAAAATAAAGAAAAGAAAACACTCACCCAAGTCTTGAACACAGAAAGATAATTCACAAATGACGTTTATTTAAACATATATAAAATTTGCTAATTTGAATGCATTCTTACATTATGAATTATGAAAAGATTATCAAAATGAATGTAAAATTTAATATAATTTTAGATAATTGGAGATATATTGTCATCTGAGAAAAAGCAGAAGTTTACATAATATTTCTTTTAGTTTTAAGGCCTCCAAAATGAATAAAGTTCAGGAACGTAAAGTCAAACTAGGGATTAAAGTTCAGGAATGTAAAGTCAAACTAGGGTCGTAGAAGGACTCTTGTATTTGGAGAACTGGAAACATGCTGTTGACAAACTTCTTTCAGGAATGTAGATTCTATTTCTTTTTATTAAATGCGAATCCGAACCGAATGAGAAGTTACGGATTTGGAAAATTGGAAATAGGATGTTTGAGAACTTCCTTCAGAAATGCAGATTTTGACGATTTCAGTTCGTTACAAAGGCAATTTACTATTTATCGCATCGACAAAAAAAACAGATAATCAATTCATATTTTTATAGCAAAGAAGTATGGTTGATCGAAGAATAATAAAATGTCGATGAGCAGAACAACAATTTAAGGCTTCCAATTAATGTTCTATGAAATTTACTTAGAAATGCTTCTTGAAGAAAAAAGATTATATTTCCTTTAGATGATATACGGCCGCCAAGGCCTAACAAAACGTCGATCTCTTCTCACTGGCTAGCCGAACTCTTCTGCCGCAACAGCCGGCTAAAAAAGGCACGGCGTCGCAGCCCCCACAAGTTACTTGCTTTAACGGCTCCCTGGTGAAGAATGATGACTATTCCAGAACCCAGAGTTTCAAACATGAAAAGCCATTACAGAGCGCGCCAGCCAATTAAAAACGCCTATCCTCCCCGCGCCTGACGTCACACACAACGTGCGTGTTCCAAAAGGAATGTTAAACGATTTAGCAGACGTCCGGTTTTGAACTAAGCGTCTGTTTGGCAAAGGGGAATACCCTTCTTGTTGGAACTTTCAAAATGTCGGAAAGAATGATCTCATGGCGTCGCGTGCCGAAATTAAAAATGAGAAAAGATAGAAAATACATTTTTGCGTATTTCTGCCAAAGTATTTATCATAAGTCACCGAAAATTTTGCAATCGGCTAGAAATAAATATTTCTATCCACATAATATAATTTAAAAGGGAAATATTGATAAATAAAAGATTTCCATTTTTTATATTTTAGACTTAGAAAATTCCGATGTGTTTACACATTCGCGATGTATGTTGAAAGAAATTTGAAAGTTAAATTACTGAAATATAATAAAATACTAATTGCACTTAAATAATCTTAATAAGAGATAATGTTTACATTGAAAAATAAAGAAATATTGAATTATTTATCATTAAAATTTTCATTATAAGTTTAAAACTTGTGATTAGAAATTAGGTGTTTGAAAATGTTAATTTAAGTTGTAAAATTGAAATAAATTATATTGTTTAAATTAATTTGAATGGGAAATGATGCATTATATTTTTTATGATGCAACAGACTTCAAGTCAAAAATTTCTTAAAAGGGTTAATATTAATATTTTCTTTAATCAAAGTTGTTGTTAGAAGGGTAAATGTATGCTGATTAAGTGTGTATATATATTTTTTCATATTTCAATTTTCAAAACAGATGCAAAATTAAAAAAATTGCAGAAAAAAGTAAAATTGTGCAATCATCCTTTTTTTTTAATATTAATAATAGTAGATGCAGATTTTTAAAAAATGCAGAAGAAGCATCACGAAAATATTTTTTGAAAGAGTTAATGTTAATATTTTTAAAAATCTATGATGCTAAGGAAATAGGAAAAGTATCCAGATTAAGTGGGTATTTTTTGTTTTATCGTGCTTCAAACACGAGGATGAGTGAGGACTTGTAAAGACGTAGAAGAAGAAACCACCCACAAAATAAACGTTTTGAAAGAATTCATATAATATATTTTTTAAACAGATGACATCATTAAAATCAGAAGAATTTGAAGGTGAAGTAGGTAATTTTTTGTTTTGTTATTGTTAAGAAATCCAAATGCGAGACTGACAAAAAATGCAAAAAGAACCTTTTCCCCCTATCATATCTTTCCTTCTTACAAAACAGCAGAAAGATTTAGAACAGGGTTTTTGACAAACTGCTACAACTATGGGGTTGTGTTAGTTATTGGATTTAATTAATAACTTGGCTAATTATCAAA
Source organism: Maratus speciosus (assembly GCA_963932465.1). Taxonomy (NCBI): domain Eukaryota; kingdom Metazoa; phylum Arthropoda; class Arachnida; order Araneae; family Salticidae; genus Maratus; species Maratus speciosus. Next base: position 403,305,589 of record OZ010791.1, read on the forward strand.
AAGTAGAAAATCTTAGGCTTGGGTGCATTTGACCTGCCCTGGACCATAGATTAAGGACCAAGATTATCTATGGCAAAATTTGTAATGGCAACAGTACTAGCGTCACTACCGACAAGGGGGAAGAATTAACAAGCCTCCGAAATTTACCTATGTTGAAGAAATATGTTTACCCTCTATGCTTTGAATATCTATTCTTTCCTAAAACAAAGCAGGTGTCAGACGATATTCTATACATGCTTGCTTTATTTATTTAGCTGCTTTTTTTTTTTTTTTTTTTTTTTTTTTTTTTTTATCGTACTTGTATTGGTCACCTTTAACTTACAAATTGATAGAGTAATAATATAAAAGAAAAACCCTAGAAAATTCTGTTAATAACGTAAATATGTAAGTTTATGAGATTAAATTGTAAAAAATCAAATTCAGGTATTGTGTATCAGGTTTTATTTCATATCGAATAAAACTTTATTGAGTGTAATGTCAGTACCTCTATTTATTTTTAACTGTTAGATTTATATAATTCTAAAAATTTGTCAAAATAAATTTTTCTCATCTGTAATTTTATTATTATTTCTTATATGTTAATATTATAAATATTACTGAATTGATTGTATGTTATTTACATTAAAAACAATATTTTTATTTTACCTGTAAGAAAGTGAAAATGTGTAAATTTTAAAAGATTATTGTAGCGTTACGTTATTATTGTATACGTTAAACTTTATAAATTAATAAAACATCGGCTATAAAAATTTTCCTACCGAATGAGAATATTTATGAAATTTTCTGGGATTTGTAGGGTGCAATACTTCATATAATTTTATATTACACCATTACTTTATGTAGCTTTAAATCCAATTATATCATATTTACTTCATATATAGCATTCAAGCCGAAATTTTTACACTGTTTTTCATTGCACTTATATCGTTCACTCATCATGTAAAAAAAAAAAAAAAAAAGCATATATCCATGCATGAACATAGATATTAGATATATAAAATAGAATATCTATTCTATATTCATATATTGGTGTAAGATTCTATTGAGAACGTAAACATGAAACATTAAAAACAGAAAGATCACAATAAGGTAGATGCTCCATGATAAAATTTTTTCAAAGATGGGGAGTTTCTTCCCCATTGTCACTAAAGGCGCTACGATCGCAATCGCATTACCATTACGGTCTATGGGAGTGTCCAATCTTGGATGTTAATCTATGCCCTGGACTATCCTCATCAAAAATTTCAGACCTACATGCAGTAAATTTCCATAGCCATTGCGAGAACACGCACACAGATACACGTACATGGACAAACATCTTTCTTTTATTAGTATAGATTTCAGTAATTTAATTTTACCTAGAAAATTCTTTAAGCTGTTTCATGTAGGATTTTTTTTTTCTCCAAATTTTAGCCTCAAGTTTCCCAAGTTAAAAGAACATCATTCTCTTCAGGTATTTTTTTTAATTCTTATTTTTTTATGAACAAAATTCTCTGTATATTATTTAAAACAAATTGTTTAAAAATTATCTCTCTGATATTTTTTGAATTTTTGTCTTATTATTATCATTAACGCTAATTACAAATGTTTCGTTCTTACGTTATCATTTTTTAAACTCATTTTCTTTTTAATATCCAGTTTTATTTAATGTGGTTGACTAATTATAGGAAATTGTGTTTTTTTTTCTTGTTTTTTTAAACCTCTAATTTATCTCTGTTTAAGCATGGTGGCGATGTTCCTGAAGTGTAATATTTCGTTCATCTCTATTTCACAATGACAGTTTTATAATTCCATGTCTTCTGCATTTTTTTTCTACTGTTTTTATCATAAAGTTAAAATGCAGAATTATTTTTGCTTTTGTTGGGGTAATTCTTTTCTGCTACAGTTGTGAAAGGGAGACATTAATATTTTATGCCAAAACTATAGTTATGATTTTACTTTTTATCTAGAGAAAAAAGAAGATGCCCTTCTATAGATTTCTACATTTATTACTTTGCTCTAAACTTTTTTATCTTATATTCTAGTTTGTTGTGAGTGTTTAGTTAGACAGACCGCACACTGAGGTGACATGAACAACATGTTGTTCTTCTTAGGAGAAAAAACAGGTTTCTTCTTTCTTTCAACCTGTTTTTTCTCCTTCAACATGTGCTCATATCATCTCAGTGTGCGGCCTGCCTTATGTTGCAAATTCATTGCTGCACCCCAGTGTTCTCTTATATTTTGTTTTGTATCTCACTGTCACTTGAAGGTAGTCATAAAAGTTACATAAATCATGTTTGTATGTTTTTGATTTTATAAACTTGCACGGGGATTTTCATGGGGAACTAATTCACCATGTTTAATTTACTGGATCATATCTGTAAAAGATATGCTATTGGGTTATAATATTGAATAAAATATTTGATATCCTGAAAACTCTATACAGATATATAATTTGTATTGTTGATTGTTCTCAGAATATACCAAAATGCTTTTCAAGTCAATAATAATAGCAAAGTAACTTTAATAATAAAATTATTTTGTAATGCTTTTGAGTCTAATAATAAATATATGATTGAAAGTTTTGCATCTTGGATATTCTTGTCATTGCTTGTCATTTTCACAATATTTTAGTAATTTTACAAAGATGATGATCCACAGATTAACATTCACATCTTATCTTATAATTTTGCCGAATCTTTGATCACCTCTAAGATCCCCCCCCCCCCACAAAAAATAAAAAAAATTAACAATGGTTATTCATATTTTCTAAAATTTCTCAAAAGTTATGTTTTGAGAAAATATTATCCTGTTACTACTTTTATGTACCAGTGAATGAAGTTACATATATATTGATATTACATGCATAGTATGATTAAAGGTTTTATGCAGATTCCTAATGGAAATTCTTTATTTTTAACAACAAAAATTCTCCTGAATTTAAAATATAGTTTAAGGATGCATCGTCAAACTTTGATGGATAGTCTGATGTAGTTTAAACAACTCTCCTTGCAGAAAAAAGTGTCCAGGGAAAATACCCAATTTAGTTTTATTTACAGTTATCTTCTATTTCTTGTTTACATTGTTAATATCTGATAATAACAAATAATTTGTTATTATCATTTCAGTATCTTGAAGTTAAAAAAAAAAAAAATGATTTTAAAACAAATTTTATTGTGAGCAAATCAAGTATTGAGTACTAGTTGTAACCAGTGCATTTTTTTCTGAAGGAGATGTAAGGGTATGCATACCTCTAAAAATTTTGTGAACATGACAAGAGAAAATTAAAATTTTGAAATTCCCACTTAACCAGCTCCTAAGATACTGTGAATATTTATAAAATTTGTTAATTTTTATGTATAGTTTGTTAGCTGCAAAGACGTGTATATTTAAACTCTCTATGAATGTTATTGTATGTATTTATTATTATTATTAATTGCAAATTAATGTAATTAATTTGAATGGTATACCTTCGTTCAGTTAAATTTGAAGTCATAAATTTCATTATTGTGTCTGAATTCACATTTATTTTTTCTCACAGTACAAATTAATTTTGGAAACCTTAAATCAGGTGTTATCAATTTGTGTTGTTGCAAAATACCCCACATCCTTTTATTATTTTTAATGTCTTCCTCGAAAAAGGCGCAATATTCTATAATCAGGTTCACAGAAAGAATGGTGTGAACTCTATAAAGTGTTTATGCATTTGGCTTGTCTGTCCATCTGTCCATGCTCTAACTCCCATAAATATGCTCGGATTTTCATGCAATTGATAAACGTTATTTAGGGTCACCAAAGCATATTTGATATCGTATATGAAGTATGTAGGATTAATAGTTCATTTACAGGGGCACTCAAAGAATTCCATTACATGGTATATGGGGAAATTTTTTTTGCAGAGTATTTTAATGAGATTACGCTATTTCAAAAGTACTAAAATTGATATAAATCACTGAATTTCACTACAAGATGATTACTATAGAATGAAGCATTCATAGCATTTGTCATTCATTTACAGGGACACAAAAGAAATCAATTACAGTACTGTCTTTGAGTATTGTTGGAAGTGCATTTTAAAATTCGGTATGTGCTTTTAAATTTAACAAATTTTTTGCATGTACTCATTGTATATAAATTTTATATCTCATATACAGGGCTGTACAAAACAATTCACGCACCATTCTCCTTATTAGCAGAAATTGTTGAAGGGAAATTTTCAACTGAGGTATGCATATTTCTTAACAGAACTATTTTCTGGCATGCGTCTAAGTAATGTATACATATCTGTATATCATATACAGGGCTAATCAAAGAATTTGGATAATTTTCTGATTGTAGATGGGAACAGCTGAAATTGGTTTTTCAAATGTGTTATGTGTTGTCATGTGGTTGAATTAGACATAATATTTTAACTTATTAAATGGTGCAGTTTTGTTACATTATTCTGAATGTGTTGTAAAATGTTTCATAATCTATGCTTGATGCATAATTTTTTCTTTCTTGTTTCTTTTAATTCTGATAAACATTATTTCCTCTCTAGATGTCTCTGAAGAAAATAAGCCTGCATTTTCTGATGAATCAGAAGAATCTGAAGTTGAAACCAACTCTGAATCTTCAGAGAAACAGGTAAACAATTTCACTTAATAACCATGCATGTGAAACAATCATGGCAAGTTTAATCACTCTGCTTCTTATCTATTAGTACATGTTATGCACCACTATGATATAAACAAATTACATTCTGGTATATATAAAAAATTATCTTCAAATGGTCTGTTAACACGTTGAATGCTAAGTCTATTTTGTCTGTCTTTCCATTTAGGCTATGAAATAAGACTCCGTTACAGAATCAGTAAGTGTCAGTCACTGATGACTGGTGCGGCCTAAACAAAAAGATCAGTGTTAGTCACCGGTGACTGACGTGGCATTCAATGTGTTAAATGCATGATTGTAAATTGAGCTGTATGAATATGAGCATTAACGGATTACATGCCAGATTGTGCAATAATATGTAATTTAAAAATAAATTCTCAAATGTGTGTTAAAGAAGAACTAATGAAATAAACATTCACAATTTTAAGAGTTATGTTACATAAGATAAAGATAACTTTTTTTATTCTGTTCATTCATAAGCTGATATGCATACACATTACATTCGTTTGAATATATCTTCAGTTACACTAATAGTTTTTACCTGTTTGATAGTATATATGTTACCGTTAAAGTGTATAATTCAGTTATTTCATAGAATACCTAGTTATTTCATGAAATAACTAACCAAGTCTGTTAAAGTGTATAATATTATTGGATTCTACACTTTAACTAGTTATTTTATAGAATAACGATTGCCTAACCGTTAAAGTTTAAAATAAACAATTTGACAATAAAACAAATCCATTGTTTTATAAATTAACTGATGATAAATAGTTAAAGTCACTCGAAAAATACATTTCATATTACTGATAGGTTAATTGATAAATAATAAATAGAAACAGAATATATTATATAATGTTATTTTTTATTTTTATTTTTTTAAATAGTAATAAAAAATAACAGAATGTAGTGAGGAAATAGTTATATTTAATTTTTTACAACTTATAATTACATAAATTATTAGGCTGCTTAGTCCTATTGGCAAAAAATGTTAAGCTGTTTAAAAAATATTACAAAATTTGTTTACCCAAAACTCAAAATATAAATAATACTTACAAAAGGAATAATAATAATAATGTTGAATATTGCTAAAAAATGACATGCTCAAGGGAACAATTATGTTATTTAATAAAAACATAAATATTTAATAATTCATAATTTTTTTCCCAGAAGGGGGCAAGTGTGTGTAAATACTACGAAGTGTTAATACATTAGCAATCAGACAAGTATTAACAATCACATTAGGACTTTGTGATTGGTATCTGGGCAAGTCCATGGAGAAGTCCCCGGTGCTAGCTTTCAGCAGAACTGACCACAGAAAAAGGAGAGCTCAGTTTACCTCAGCAGTTTTTGTCTTTAAGTTAGTTAAAATTTTTAGCCTGGAAGTAATAAATTGTGGGCTGAGAAACAAAATTAACAACATATAATAAATTATAATATATAATAACAATATATAACTCTAATAAATAATGGAAAATAAAATTAAGGTATTTCATAAATTTTTAAATTAATATGATCTTACATTATTGTTTTGAAAAAAAAAATTATGAATTATTAAATATTTATGTTTTTATTAAATAACATAATTATTACTTCGAGCATGTCATTTTTTAACAATATTTAACATTATTATTTCTATTTCTTTTGTAAGTATTATTTATATTTTGAGTTTTGGATACACAAATTTTTTAATATTTTTTAAGTGGCTAACATTTTTATATAGGACTAAGCAGTTTATATGCTGTTTAAAAAATGTTAAAAAATTTGTTTATCCAAAACTCAAAATATAAATAATACTTACAAAAGAAATAGTAATAATAATGTTAAATATTGTTAAAAAATGACATGCTCGAGGGAACAATTGTTATTTAATACAAACATAAATATTTAATAATTCATGTTTTTTTTTTCAAAACAATAATGTAAGATCATATTAATTTAAAAATTTATGAAATACCTTCATTTATTTTGCATTATTTATTAGAACAAGGATTGTTGTGATGACACTTAGAATTACATTGCATATTATTTTTAAAACAAGCACACTTTTTACTATAACACAGTGTTTTACACGAACACTTTTTAAATCCTTGCCCAGTGCCGCAATTTTGAGCTGTTGCAATAGATCGCAGAGTTGTCTCAACATTTGGAACTTCTTCAATGGAAATTGATTCTTGATCACATATACTGGACTGAGACCTAGAGTACAGCTGCTTTATTTGACCATTCCGTGATCCTAGTCGAAAAAATCCATCGCTACTTTTTTCCATGATGACAGCTAAAACCGATCTAGCATCTCCTCTTCCTCTGTCCACTTCAGGAACTGGAATACAAACTGTAATGCCTATAGATGTCTCAGAATAAGATTTGTCAGACGTTAATTTCATTTTCGTAGCTTTAATTTCTAAACACTCTTTAGCTCCTTGTCTTTCTTTCTCGATATTTATTTTATTTAGACACGACCTGCAGACTTTCTGTACCATTTTGTCTTCTGTGTAACAGACTTCTAGGCATAAAGCATGGATAGGTTGCTCACATTTACAGCAAAATAGGCCATCTTCGCAATTTTCGAAACACACAACACGCAATTTTACAGTTTCATTCGAAGGTGTATCTTCGATGCAAACAACATTATCATAACGCTCGAAAGGCACTTTCCCAGTTTGATTCAAAGGTGTTTCCTTGACTATGCCATGACCACGTTCAAAAGATGCACTTAGATCATTTAATGCATTTTCAAATTGTTGTTCATCCTCTATTGAATCAAACACTTCTCTTGGAATAGGAGTTGTGAACAGTCCAACTCTAGGAGCACAGCCAAACATAGCCTCGTAAGGTGTTCTCTTTATACCAGAATGAAGTGCCCTGTTTTTCATGAATTAGATAAATTTAAGCCCGTGACTCCATGAGGTAGATTGGTTCTCTTGCATCTAAGTTGTCAACATATTTTCAATGCCTTGGCTGGCCCTCTCAACGCTACCTTGACTCTGACTATGTCTGGGTTTACCATGTACGATCTTAAATTCTGGCCAAGTTATTTTCAAGTCTTCAATTATTTTGTTGCAGAATTCTTTGCTGTTGTCGGATTGCAGAATACATGGAGCACCAAATAATAGAAATATATGGAGCAATTGCGAGGCGACTTCTTCTGCTCTCTTTGTTTGAAGAGGTCTTAAAATCACAAACTTCGTCAAATGATCTTGGTAAACTAAAACAAATTTATAGCTTCCATGAGGTTGAGTCTGGAAATCTATGAGATCTACTTGACATCTTGAATTGAGATGAAAAAACACCATGGGTTTCATCACAATTCCTTTCTTTCCCGTATTTCTTTTTTGTTGACAAGGTTCACAAACACTCAAAACAATCTTTATGTCATTCTGAGTGATGTTTTTATATCGCCGATTCAGTTCTTTTATCATACAGTCTCTACCACCATGTCCAATAGATATAAGAGTTTCATATAAAATATCGAACAGCATATCACTTGAGCAATAAAATATGATGTCTGGTTTTACATCTGTTACTGGCACAATTAACTTTTCTACACCCTGAACTTCAAGGACATCATAATGCTGGATTAACCAATAGTCACGTGGTATTTTTTTCCGTGTTGTTTTAGCCTTTTTTACTTCTGCTATCAAATTTAATAATTTTCCTTGAGTAAGTATAACACTGTTTTCCTTTGTCTCACACTTATTTAACAAAGATTCAAATCACTCTCGCATTAAGTCTTTCTTATTTACCAATTGATCTCTCATTTCTGTAGAACTCATCATTAAAAAAAAAGATTGGAAAAATATTCGTTAATAATCCCAAATGAAAAACTCTAACTTAAATACACCGCTTACAAATTTATGCAAGTTCAACACACATTCGACAAAACATGAACTGTGAATGACAAATGAAGAAATGCAGAATGCAGACTGATTGCAAACCAGACGTAACTGATTCAAAACTGACTAAAACCAGCTATAACCTGTTCAAACAGTTTTCGCCTGCCGTCTTTAATACTTTAATGGTTAGACAATCGTTATTCTATAAAATAACTAGTTAAAGTGTAGAATCCAATAATATTATACACTTTAACGAACTTGGTTAGTTATTTCATGAAATAACTAGGTATTCTATGAAATAACAGATTATACACTTTAACGGTAACATATATATCAATGCAAAAACCCTTGACGGGTTAAAAGTTTCTGACGCAGCACTTTATCTTATGCTCTAAGAATTTTAAATGTGGAACTTAAAAATACTGATATCAAATTTTGAGTGACGTTATGCTATTTCTTAAAAAATATATTTGTATTTATTTCACCATTTTATTTTTGTTTTATTTATAATCGCATGTGCAAAAGTTATGTTCAACATGAAAAGCTGCATAAAATTTTATTCGCTGTTGCTTTATCATTTACATCTCTCATAAATTCAAAATATGTGTTTTAAAAGATATGATATAAAATTTAAGTGACGCCTTGATGTGACTTTAAAAGGTTTGTTTTTTAAAATTCTATTTAAATTATTTTTGACTTGGTTAAAATATTTTTTTTACATCTACACAATACTTTTAATTTTCCAATTCACTGTTAAATATATCACTTTCATTGAATCTATACTATGCATTGAAATGTATTTATTTCAATAAATTGATTTATCTTTTGTGTCACGCTATTCAAAATTGTGAGTAAGATTTATGTAAATGGTTTATTTGCGTCAAACTATCCTTTTTCATACATTTCATGTAGTTTGGACACAATGACGCAAAGAAACCATTTACATAAATCTTACTCACAATTTTGAATAGCGTGACACAAAAGATAAATCAATTTATTGAAATAAATACATTTCAATGCATAGTATAGATTCAATGAAAGTGATATATTTAACAGTGAATTGGAAAATTAAAAGTATTGTGTAGATGTAAAAAAAATATTTTAACCAAGTCAAAAATAATTTAAATAGAATTTTAAAAAACAAACCTTTTAAAGTCGCATCAAGGCGTCACTTAAATTTTATATCATATCTTTTAAAACACATATTTTGAATTTATGAGAGATGTAAATGATAAAGCAACAGCGAATAAAATTTTATGCAGCTTTTCATGTTGAACATAACTTTTGCACATGCGATTATAAATAAAACAAAAATAAAATGGTGAAATAAATACAAATATATTTTTTAAGAAATAGCATAACGTCACTCAAAATTTGATATCAGTATTTTTAAGTTCCATATTTAAAATTCTTAGAGCATAAGATAAAGTGCTGCGTCAGAAACTTTTAACCCATCAAGGGTTTTTGCATTGATATCATTACTTTTTTTGAGGTTAGTGATAAAATGATTAAAAAAAAGATACTTATGGAATTTAATGCAGATTTAATTTTTACTATTTTATTACAATTTTCCTTATAGCAGTTTGTATATAAAAACAACTGGGTAAGTATAATCGCAGATCGCACAGAGGGTTTCATTTGATATTCCTTTAAAAACGCTTTATCCTTAAATTAATGAATCCAAAATGTTAATTTATAATTATTAAATCCTTACATAGATGTAGCACCAATAGTTCCAATTTTCATGGGGCAGGGAACGCACTCTTTTAAACAAACCACCTTCCAATTGAAGTCATCAAAAACCAAGTTGAATAAGCCAGAGCCCGTTGTGTTGTTTGACAAACAGCAGTCTCATGTCCCCTCCTTCCCCCCTTTTTCAAAATTTTTCAGACCAGTACCTAAGAATGGAACCGAAATATTTTTTTCTCTTCAGAAATTACGATAAAAAAATAGTATGCAGTACTCATAAATTTACTTTAATGCTATATAGGGTGATTATTAAGTTAATTATAACGTTTGGAATCTGTTGCATTGATGTCCGAAAGGTAGTTTCTGAGTTATGGAAGCTGGACCCATAAGGGGCCATAGAGGGGCGAAGCCCGCTAGTGTCTATCATAACTATATCTACCATGTAGACTAATTGCGATATTTAATCAAAATAGCCCCCCCCCCCCCTCCTCATCCCCGGAAATATAACAAATACAAAATGTGTCTTTATAAACCTATCGTCAAATAGGTTTTTATTTCTTTTTCCCTAAAAAAAACATGATTTTTATATCCGTAACGTAAATAGCGGACGAAGCCCGCTAGTTCCTATCATAATATATATATTTAATAATTTTATATAGTCTATAATAAAAATCAGACTTAAAATAGTCTAGTTCCATGAGTACTTGTAGTGTCAGTTACATGCTACGATTTTTGGATACCAGTATTTTAGAAAGGGAAAATGTGACTTATTTTATCGGAGATATCTCATTAATTGAATAAGGTGAAGCAAACTTTTTGAAAAAAAGGTGGCCAACAAGCATGGCAGTTATCAGCTATGTGACTTTGTGCTAAAGTCCATTAATTTAATCTGCTTTAAAAAGATTACGGAAGATTGAATTATGGTAGAACCTGGATTAACCGAGCTTCGATTAATCGAGGTTTCTGTTAACCGAGCCGATAACAAAGTCTGATTTTTTTTTTTTCCTTTTGAATGAGCCTTAAAAATAACCACACTCTTTAGCTTACTGTCCGTGCTATACAGGCCCTTCTGCCCCCAAAAGCCCTCAACTCCAAAGAAACATTGGACCCTGAGAAGTCAATAGCAAACAATGCTTTGTTTCCAGTGGCTGTGTGAACTTTCGTAAATTTTTCAATTTGCATTTTAAAATTTACTACTGCTAGTTGATTTTCTTTTTAAATTTGTTAAGCTGTGAAACAGAACTTTACATATATTTACTTTTATTATTTAAAAAACGTTCTATATATTTTTTTAAAAGAGATGTTAAATTCGCAAGCACGGCGAGTTTTTACACACAGTTTCTATTAACCGAGATTTCCGATTCTGATTTACTAACAGTCCCAATTAGCTCGGATAATCGAGGCTGCTCTGTATAATTAAAAAATCAATGGCGATCTTACTGTAAACGGGTTTCCCTTTTACTGAGGGATTTCAAAACCGAATCAGCTGATGTTAGTTGCTGTTTCCCTGCTTGATTAAATAAGATTAGTTAAACATTTGAAAATTACCAAATATAAAAGGAACTAAGTCAACAGAGTCTTTGCTTTATGGTATTTTTTAACAACGCTATAAGAAAATGATTTTAAATAAGAGATTTTAAATGTAACATTTTAAATCTGACATAATTTTCACCAAACTTTCCTTTCTCTTTGTAACATTCAACTGAAAATATTTTTATTATTAGAAAGATAATATTATTATTTCCGCTACCTTAAAATTAGCAACTATAGTTAAAAATATCATCTCGAAATTTGAAATAAATCTCTCATATAAATATATTTTTTAATTTACACTGTTTTCCAATATGTTTTGCAATGTGTTTTGTAAACTGTTTTGGCCACTTTGGCCAATATGATGTAATTTCCTCCATTTACGACTTTTAACACATATCAATGAATTTATTATTTAAAAATTTTCTTTTTCTTTTAATATTCACGTGTAAATATAATTTTTATGACGTAATTTTCAATGTTTTCCTTCTTTTAATGCGTAATCATTTAATTCTAATTTGAAAATAATTGATTATTTTATAATTTTCTTTCATTTTAAGTAAGCATGTGTAAAAACAATTTTTATGACGTAATGTTTAATATTTTCCTGCTTTTAACACGTTATCATTTAATTCTAATTTAAAAGGATTTTTTTCTGTTTATAATAGTCACGTGTGAATAAATTTTTAATTTAAAGGATATATTATTCTTTGCGCTGTTTTAACATTTGGCAACAATTTAAAATAACCTTTTCTAAAATATGTAAAAAATATCTCTGGAAATTCTGAAAATTTTAATTTAAAATTGAAATAAACCGTCAAAAAATTAGGCAAGTTAAAAATAATAAATGCACTCTGCAAACTTCGAGTTTCTATTGAATGATTAAATTGAATGAAAATGATTAAATTCCCATGTATATTTTTTTTTTCCTATGAGACTTTTTTAATGAGACAATTTTATCCAGATTTAACATTAAATATATCTTAAAATAATTCTTTGATTTAAAAACTGTCTACTTCAAAATTTTTATCAAACATTTCTCTATAATACTACGCAATTGCGTCAAAAGATGGCGACACCAGAATTCTGATATGCTTATTATGTAAACTGTAAATATTGCAAAGTTAAATAAAAAGAATTGTCTCGGGGTTATCAAATTTCATTGATATTTATAAATAAAACATTTCAACTAAATTATTTATTATAAAAGAATTATTACATCACAATAGCTTTTATGCAAGGAAAATAATAATTATAATAATAATAATATTATGGATGTCAGTGATTATGTATTGATTGATCGTCATAATAATAAAAATTGATATTATAAAAAGAAGAGCTGAAATGAATTATTTTTTTACGTTTCTGATCGTGTGATTTATATTCAAATAATAATTATTAATGTATATTTTTTGTAAAGTGATTGAAATTAAATATATTTATAAAATTTATGGTAATATTTTTATTGTTGAAAAATTGCCAAGAAATAATCATCATCAAATTGGCGTCATTATAATTGTAATTTTATTTAACTTAATAGCAATTAAAAAAATTACAAAGGAACTGAGAATAATGGTCAACTAGCAGACTTTAAAAAAAAAAAAAAAAAAAAAAAAAAACATTCACATGTGAAAACACGTACCAGAGAGTATCGAACTGCCTATCTTAAGGTCAGTAAACGATGGCCCTTAGCCACTCAGCCAGTGGGAAGACAAAATTTTTCTCCGCAAAAGTGGTTAAAAAGAAAGCATGTGTATGAATACAGTGTCATGCATTTTCGGTGAAATTTCCATAGAATGGCGAAGAAATATAGTCCGATTTTTCATGCGCATTATAAAACGAACAAGAGTCTTGCTGGAAACAAGTAAATTGTTATTTGATTCATCTGAAACATATTTATTTGATTTTTAAAAAATCACCCGTGTCATTTTCGAGAGAAAAAAAAATCGAATTATTTAACGAACGAGAGTTTTCCCAGAAAAAAGAAAAGTGTTATTCACCTCGCCTTAATCACATTTATATTATGTATCAATTTAAAAATAATCGGTAGAACCGTTTTCGAGATTTTCAAATTAGGAACTTCCTCGATATTATACCAACGTTTTCACTTTAAAAATGCCTATTTAGATCTCAAAATATACTGCACGTAGAAATGCAAAAATTTCAGTATACGATTAGACTGCAGATATAAGACTGTTCTAGAAAATTCAGAACAATAAGACATATATCTGCTGAGTTATTAAAAGGCGGCTTTTCGCGTTTTCTTTGATGTCGAGTTAGCTGTATATATGAGTTCTGCCATCTACGAATTCTATGATACGATACGATACGATTTTAACAATACGATACGATACAATACGATTTTAGGCTTAAGGCTGCGTCACTCGAAATACTACCGTCTTCCATGATATGTATATATATATATATATAATATGTATAATTTTATTTTTACTTTTTATGACCAGGAAATTTTAAAGCGTAGTTTGAATTTTTCATACGTAAAACATTTAAAAGTGATACATTTAAAGTATTTCAATTTTTTTAATAATAGATATTTTCTAAAGAGTTAATTAAATAATGATAGTGCAGTTTTTGTTTTAATAAAAGTAATTTTTATTTTTCATTAATTTTATGTAAAATTTATTTTAATTAAAAAATATATATATGTACATCCATTAAACCCTTTGTGAAAATTGTCCTGTACACAATTTTTAATAAATTAGCTCAAATTACATTTTGAAATTACATTCTTTGAATTATATTTAAAAAACTTGCTATTCAAAAATACTGATAGTGGAAAATTAAGAATTGTATGTACCCTATATGCAGGGGTCGGAAGTAGCATACTATAAGTAGAAAATTGCAGCAGTTGCTACTTTTTACAGTACTTTGTAGTGTAGCATTCTACAATTTGAAAAATGTGTAGTGAGTAGCAATACGAGGGATACAAAAAATCAGTAGTTTGTAGCGAGAACCGATACTGCTTTTAACACTACTACAGGGATGGAAATGTGGCATTCTATAAATCACGTGGCTGTAACTTGCTTTTTTTGTGTAAAATTTGTTCTGCTGAACATTTTTGGAATTTCAACGGGAACTCTTAGCTGCAGTTTATAGTAATGCATCACTTGAACTCATAAATTTTTCCCATTTATACTTGCTTCTAAAATCAAGTGCTAATCCATCAAATGAATTACTTTTCTTTCTGTCAACACTTCTCTATTTACTCGATATTGGACCTTCATGTTTTAATCCCAGGTTTCTTATTATTTGGAATTGCTTTAGTTTTAGATTTATTTATTGTTTGCATTTAGAGTTATTTTTCTGTAATTTTTTAGATTATTAGATATAATTAATTTCCAATAGAACTCAATACAGTTAACATATTAAGAGTGTACTAGAATATAGCCCATCAGAATGACGTGTTTGCATTTTCAAAAAAATTATATAGCATTGCATTATAAAAAGAATTGTGAATTAATAATTTTTTTCTTATCAGACTAATAGGGTCGGATGGGGTAAAGTAAAAACAGCCCATTTTTCATTGAAACTTAATTTGCAAGAAAATTATTAATTGAATTGGTAAAATACTGACATAAAGTATGCAAATGAACTTCACTCACAAAATTTGAAGAAATATTTCCCAAAAACATGCAAATTAGTACTAATAATGCTATTTTAAAACATATTGTCAATTAACCATTTTACCTCATGGTATGGGGTAAAATAAAAGACAATTCCAACAGAAAGTTTATTTGTTATTATTAATTCCCAAATAATAATTATATAACTTAAATTTTAAAAAGTTGAACAGAGAAAATCTGATTTTTCTAAAACATGCATAAAAGAAACCTGTAATAAATTTTCATAATTAAAAATCATCTTTTATCACATAAGTAAATTGCAACTATTAATAGCATTAA
The DNA here is from genome assembly GCA_963932465.1 of Maratus speciosus. NCBI lineage: Eukaryota > Metazoa > Arthropoda > Arachnida > Araneae > Salticidae > Maratus > Maratus speciosus. Next base: position 403,321,199 of record OZ010791.1, read on the forward strand.
CAATTTTTTTTCTCAAATTCTGTTATTAAATTACAAATTTATTTTCCCTACAAAATACAAAATTTTGTTTATTATAATAATGCATTGATATATATATATGTAGTACACGGCATTATGTATTCCTGATATTCTAATTTCATTTTATAAGAAATATTCATTTTTTTCCCAAAAAAGAAAATTTCTTTTTTTTTTTTTATTTTAACTACCGACAGGTGGCGCAACAGAGCATATAAATGTTTATTTTAATATTTTAAAAGTTCAAGACGAATGAATCAATTGTTTGTTTATTTTCATATAGGGATAGGTAGAGCTGCCAATCTAATTTTAACTGAAGTTATCGCAGCAGAATATATAGATAATTGAATGTAAGCCATCTCTTAAATGTTAATTTATTTTGAATAATCTGTCTAAAAATGTAACTTTTGCGAATAGTGAAAAAGAAAACACGTTTTAAGATTGAAAAATCAAATCAACATTCACTCGTGATGCCACTTGTACAACACAAATTCCAAATCCAGAAACAAATGAATGACTCTTTGAACGAATCATTAAAAAATACAGTCAACATCCGATTTTGTTCTTAAAATATTTGTAAAAGCATAATAAAGCCTTTAAATAATTTGAAATACGTTTATTTTTAGAAAGGAAACGTTAATCCGGTATAAAATAATTCACAAGGATGAATCGCAGTCACAGAATACAGCTATATTCACTGAACACTATGAAGCGTTCTCGTTGGTCAGAAAATATATAGACTTGAGAAACAGAGTTAATTTTTCGCAATATTTTTAACAGTGTATACTGATTTCAAACTGTAAATAAATGTAAACAAAAGTGGAAAAGGTATTTCAAAATATTAATATGCTTTTGCAAAATATTTTAAGAGCATTTAATGAATAGCTGAAAGAGTCATTCATTTGTTTTTGGATTTGTAATTTGTGCTTATGAATGGCAACGGTAATCGCTTATATACATCAGAACCCTGTTGTTGGTATCTGGTTATTTTTAAATTAGATCTTAAAGCGTTATAATTGTATACTTTTTGAAGATTTTAGAAAAATTGAAAAGAATATGTTACACAATGAATAGATAGACAGATTAAATAAGACTGTCAGCAAAAACGGCATCGGAATGCTTAAGCCTAACATGGCCGCGTTTGGCTGATTTTAACGAAAGATTATCAGGAAATGGATGAGTTCACTCCCAGAAGCGTTATGCACTTAGTGCTTTTATATGTATAATTGGGGAGTTAAGTAAGCAACTCTATTGCTAAATACAGTAAAACCTCCATAACAGATATTCCCAAATAGCTGATACTTCTATTTAGCGAGCCTTTTTTCGACATCCACCAGCTATATTTTTGTACATTTTTACCTCTGAGTCGGGAACAAATTTCATTCTTCTGAGATATTTGTTATTTAGATATTTGACTGTGCAAATCAATGATAATTTTATATCCCAATGCAATAATTACTATAAGAATAGTAAATAAATTTATGCAGTGTGTAATTGTGCATAAATATGTTATATACAAGAGTAGACCCTTGTTATATCCTTCGTTCATATATGTAACTTTGTTTTTGTGCCCCCTGAAAAAATAAGCTGTAGTTGAATCATATTTTTACTTTCCTTACACATACATACTGTGTAAAGAAAGCATTGTAATTATGATAAAAAACTGATTATGGAAATATTGGTATATTTTTACATTTTGAGGTGCCTTGAATTCGTAACTATTTTGACAAGGATTCCATATGTATGTGTGGATGTACACATTTACATCAAAATTTCATCTCATTTTCAGGTTCCCATAGCTCACCTTTGTAAAATTAGAATCTAAGTTTTCATTTATTGTTATATTACTATTTATTCAGACCCACAGTACTCTGTAGTGTTTGGAAAATCGAGTCGAGTCACTCCAGATTTTTTTAAGTATATGTATTTAAATATAGATTTTGTTATGTATCTCTCTTTCTTTCGCTAAGAAAATTGTAATATACGTGTAAACTAACATTTTGGAGACAAACACAAAACATTTCTTTTATGTTATCTTTTTTTAATTTTTAATGACCTCGGTTATATTTCTGTTTTTTATTGTATCCCAGAAGATGCAATATAATGAGGGGTGACTGTATGATTTAATCCGTATTTTGAATTTCAAGTGTAAACTGAATCCTTTGACAAAATTGAAAGTAGCAAAGTGCTACTACTTTTGAAAAGTAGTTTGCAGTAGCTACGTTTTAAAACAAGTAGTTGTAGTTGACTACTTTTTCAATAAGAAGTTGTAGATGTAGTTTTCCGCAATAAAAAAGTAGTTTTTCCAACTCCTGCCTATACAGATTACTCATCACAAAGAGGTTAATATAGCTGCTTAATTACTATCATCATGTGTGTCATGCACAATTATATGTAATAACAATTATATGTAATAGTAAACATACATTAAGGTTTTTCTTTTATTCTTCTCTCAAGGATTTTAAAATGACATTATGTGTGCATTCTCTAATGTTGAGGGCTGATGCTGCTGTTCTTCTAGATGATACAGTAAAAATGCTATATGTTGAATTTAGATTTTTAGACTATCCTCTTGAAGAGCTTGAAACTCCATTTTCATTGCCCAAAGTAGCTTCACCAAATATAACTAGGTACAATTTTGAAAAAGGTAATTATATGTTTTATGCATATGTTAATAATAAATTAATAATTTTTATGTAAAATGCATAATGATTGATTTATTAATATATTGGATGTGTGTGTATATTATATCAATTTTATATGTTTTTCACAAATGTTTTAGATTTATTGTATGTTAAAATCTGCTTATTGCAAAGTCATTTTATAAATGAATATCATTAGATTGTGTAAAAAATAAAGCAACTCTTTTTTTCAGTTACGTTTATTAATCAAAGTAAAAACCATTAAATTCAATTCATTTATGCCATCGTGAAATAACACGCTTTATTCGACTACCATAAAAATGTAGATTCCTGGAGCTAAGGAAATCTTCAAATGTATTTTGAACAGTGCTGTTACTTTTGAAGATTTTTTCCTGCAAGAAATTGTCAAGATATAAAAAAAAAAAAAAATTATATTCAATTAGTCAAAGGTCTAATCTACATGCAGGGTAAGGATGTGTTTCATAGTTTAGCTCATTCAATATTTGTAAGGTCATTAGTCAGACGTGAGGACAGGCATTGTCAAGGAGAAGAATGAGGCTTTTTTTGTTCACCAATACTGGACACATATGTCTCAGTGTTTGGTGCATTTCTTTGGTTTGGTGACAATACTTCTCTCTATTGATTATGTTGCCCAGATTTCAGAACTTGTAATGGATCACTCTGGGTTTAGACCATCAATCACTCACCATAACCTTCTTTTTATGAAGTTTTGCCTTCAGAAAGGGTCTTGGTGCTTCTTCTTAATCTAACCACTGAGCTGAATGTCACCGGTTATTTTACAGATCCATTTCTCATTACATATCACAATGTGACCAAGAAATGGGTCATTTTTGTTGTGCAAAAGAAGTCAAAAGTACATTCCAAAAAGCCGATTTTTGTTTAGTTCATGTGGAATCACTTTGTCAAGTGTTTTTGTTTTTTCAATTTCTTCTATATGGTTGGGGGCTGTTTTGAAATATATTCCATATCCAGAAGCAAACTCTAGAACTGTGGTAAGTAGATTAAATTCAACTAATGCTTCCAATTTTTAATTTTCTATGATGCAAACTCATCCAAGAACACTTCTTCACCAAGACTCTCAAATCCACCATGAAATTTCTAGAATCAACTTCAACTGTTCCTTCGCTAGTCATTCCTGGGCAAAATGCATGGCCAATATTTCAAGTTGTTTCTGCTGCTTTTCACACTATTTTGCATTTTCACAAAGAATTGCAAATACTTGCTTCTCTTTCATAGTCTTTTTAACAACCTCAAATATGTTTGTAGAATAATGAAAAACAAAATTATAATATTCAGTAACTAGATGGAAGACTGTCCTTTAAACTAACAAGGGGATAAACTTGGACTTCCCGGGTTACAGATATAAGTAAAAACCATTTATTTTTAATTGATAACTAATAGATTTTTTACGTTTAATATTTTTTTAGAATGCCCACTAACAATACCAAAAGTCATATTTATATGAAAAATAGCAATAATGTATTCAAATAAAATTTTGAAATTTATTAAAGGCGATACATTTGTATTTTACTCATGCCAATAGTTAACAACTGAAGAAATTGCCAAAAATCACTATTTACAATCAGCATTTTTTATTGCTATGCTTCAGCCTTTTTTAAAGTTTGGTAACATGCCTTAAATTTACCACCGTCTGTTGCCACCTTCAAAATAACGTCAGCATTATGCACGGACATGTTTGTCCTTTATCATATAGATGTACAACAACATAATATTCCATTAAACAAATATTTTAAAAAGTCTGGATGAAAGTTATGTAACACAAACCAACATTATTTTTTATACAACCTAATGCATAACTGGGATCATTACACTTGTTAAAATCCAAAATAATTAGTCAATCCAGGTATTATTTTTAAATAATAAACTTGTTGCATAAAAGGAAAAGTTCGTGCGACAAATTAAAATTACAATGATTAAATTTAAATTGCAATGTTTTATTTTAACTAATAAAATGAAAAAATAATAAATAACCCAAGGTGACTATGACATTCTCGACATAATTTATAGAATTTTCTATATATATTCAATTGTTCACATTTGCATTTTCTTTCTTTGCATTTATTATCTTTTACTTATTTTTCAGTAGTTTTGAACAGTTTATTTCATTTAAATTTCAGCATGAGATATTTTAGAAATTATCAAATTCTATTTGAATTAACTTATTCATATTTGCATATTAAAGACATTTATCTTTTGTTTCTAAATGAACTAATTTTGTTAGAGTTGATTCCTAAACTAGAAAATCTAGACTAGAATTCTAAACTGGAACTCTAAATAGAATTGTGCATACAGATAGGTTTGAAAAAGCATTTGTTAAACGTTAACTTAATAACTTTTATTTTCCATCAGTTCTTTTTGTGTTTTCATTCATCTTTTGCACCCAGTGAAGATTTTGATAATCTAAATAAAAAAATTCATGTCTGAGCTTTAGGCATTTTACTGTTTCAGGAGGATGCGAATTTGCAACCACTTCAATATATACTTTTACAGTATAATTTCCAATGCACCATTGTAGTCCAACATATGTAACTTTATTATTTTTTTTTTCTTAACTAAATTATGGCTTTGAAAAAACATATTAAATATATACATACATATATGTATGTGTCCAAAATGAAAATTAATTTAACTGTCACAGAGTTAAAATCCTTCCTTAAACCAGGTTTCATTAAGTGAAATTTTCATCATGAAAACTAATTAAAATGGTTTGAGATACTGAGAATAACATTACTGTAATTAGTAAATTCATTTAATTGATGTTATGACTGAGTGGGCTGAGCTGTATAACATGATTAAAAAGTTCTTTTAATTATTTGTAATGTGTATAAAAATAAAAATTATGTAATGTTTTTCTTTAAAAACATTACATAGATGTAGTAGATGTTTTATTAAAAATTATTGTTTTCAATATACAGTAGAAGATCTTTATAACACAATTCTCCATATAACGCACAACTTCTCAGGTGTAAACAATGAATTTTGCTGTTAAGAAGCAACTACATTCTCACATTGTAACAAATTGCTACTTTCTAGAAGACTAAATTTGATACATTTGTTCAAGTTTGTCTCCTTAATTCAGAGCTTTTTAATGAAATAATTGTGATTATAACAATAATGTTTTTTGAAAATGAGCAGTATAATGTATGATTGGGTCCAGGCATATTTGGATCAAGTTTATAAAGTAAATTTAACAATATGGAATGATCTATGTGATGCAAAAATATATAATTTGGATAATTCCTGTCAACAAGGAATGCGGTATAAAGATACTCTTATGTATTTTGAAATGTGATCTATGTAAAGCTAAATTCTATATAATGCACAACCTTGCATTTTTAAGTTTACGTTATAAAGATCTACTGTACATATATTTTAATTGTCATGTCAGGTTCTTTGCTAAAACCTTTTATTATGTTTTAAGAATGTAAAATAGAAAAAGAATCCTAACAATATATTTTCCTCATAAGAGTTTAATTTAATTAATGATTATGTTAAAACATCTTTCAACTTAACAAGCAATTATTTTGTACAGTTTATTTCACATTTAGCATTTGCTATTATGAATTAGTTGCTAACAATTAATTATTATCTGAAATTTTGAAACTAGATTTACTTTACTTTATTTGCCTTTTTTTTTTCTCCCCAGTTTTTACATTTAAATCAAGTGACATAGAAAAATGGAACTTGCTGGCCAAGATGATTTTTTCTGATAACCCTGAATCTAGCTTGTAAGTATCCATAGACTTAACCCACAACTTATTGCTATTTATTTATCAAAATGTTATATTTAACTTATTTTGATACTTTTAATCTTTTAGAATACACTTTATTATTGTCAGTGATCCTCCATCAGAGGAACAAGATTTAGATTGTGAAGAAATTGGTTATGGTTCAGCAGATTTGAGAGAGGTTTGTTTATAACATTATATATTTTGAAAATAGATGTAATTTTAATTGCATTTTTATGCAGGATATATTTTTTAAGTCATGGGACTATAATTAAGCTTCTCCAATAATCAAATTGTATTCATTATAATTAGCTTAGATATAAAGGAACAAATTTTTAACGAAATATTGATAGAGAAGAATTATTTGTTTTTACTCAAGAAATTTATCTTCCCTTTCCCCTCAATTATCTTTAGAGATGTCATTAAAATTGCACAGAGAAAAATACATCAAATAATTATACAACAAAGATATTTTTTTAACTTTATTTTTTTTTAAATGTATATATTTATTCATGTAGGAAGTGGTGATGAAAATAAAATTAAAGCACAATTACAAAAAAAAAAAAGAAAAAAAAAAGGGGGGTTGGATGGTTATAAGCTTTTTTCTGTAGCTATTTCTCTGTAAAAAAATTTTTTAATGTCCTGCATTTACTTTAGATTATTATATTGCAAATCAAATCATAACCTAGAAAAAATTTATTAGCAATCAAGGGTATTAATTTTTCTTTAAAGTAAGTAATAATAACTCTCTTCTGTTGTAGATGTATTAATTTTGCTGGGAAAATTTTTGAGAGCTTTATATAAATATTAAGACCATATTTTCCTTTTTAAAGAATGCAATTTATATTTTGGATTCAGTCACAATTCCATTTTGATACTCATATTTTATTAATGTATTTTACTTATGTATCAGCCTTCAAGATTCTTACTGTTTTCATAATAAGCAAAATAAAATTTCTTTTTGAAATAATCTAGAGTATGTTTTATCATATTTTACAGTGAATTTAACATTTATAATTTTAAAATAACACTATTTATTTACTTCATGTCGCCTTGAAATTGAGTAGTTATTTTGTGAAATCCTAAGCATTTATATTCTGTCAAATAATTAGTTTCACCAATACATGAACATATTCATTCACATTTAAAAATTTTACATTAATTTACAGCTAGCAAGACTGTTTCAAAGTATGATGTAATAAGGTATAGTTATCTCACAAAAACTTGACAATGAGGATGCAAATTTAGATGAATTTTTTCAGCAGTTACGCTGACAATCTAGCAACTAGCAGAATTTAGTTTTTAATTAAATACTAGCAGGTTTTGCTTGCTACACTGTTCACTTTTTACAAACAAACCTAGTGTTTGAATATCCCACTGTCTTTAGTAGCACAAACCTGGTATGTTAAACATGCCCAGGTCTGTTTTTGTGAACAAACTTCAAATTTGTATTTTATATTTTTAAACGGAAATCTTTCCAAGTGAATCTAGTTTTGGGGCCCATGATGCCTTTGGCAGTATATACCAGGTGTGTTTTGCATGTCCCAAATCTGTTTTTGCAAACGAACCTTCGATTTCTACGATTTATATGTTTAAACAAAACTAGGGTTAGGGACTCCACTGTTTTCAGCAGCATACAATGAGCATGCTGCAGGCATGTTGATCATGGTAGCCAAGAGGCACCTTTCATAGTGTTTGCTGGTTTAATTTTTGACATTTAGATATATTAAGTTTTAAATTTTCTGACCAATAGTTCCTGTAATAAACCTAAATAATAGAAAAAACAGTACCCTCTAGTGGCAAGGTCTAGACTATGTCACACTGGTGACAGGTATGGGGAAACAATGCTTTTATCATCGACTTATCTCGGGACAAACAGTGAAGTGGTTAAAATGCAAAATGATATTTCCTAGTGTTGAAAATGTAGAGGTTTTCCCAGACATGCACAGAATTGAAAAATCCTGGCTTTACTCATAAAATATTATGGCATTAACAAAAAACCAGTCACCTGTCCCTTTCTTAAAATGCAAAATTGTAACGCACCTTTTTTTTTTGCTGCTTTTCTGCGCTTGGCCAAAGGGCGTTGGTTTCTTGCATGGAATAATCTTCTACCCCTTGGAGTTATGAGTTAGCCAGTGAGAAAAAAGGTCACCTCCGTTGACCGGTAAAACTATCCGTCAACGGATCACCTGTCCTTGGTGTTTAAATATGTGAAATTATGGTTGTAAAATATCTTCATGTGTCTATATGTAATTTGTTTTGTGGTTGTGTGTTCTCTGCAAATAAAGGTGATTTGTAATTACGAATGAGAAATTCTTTACTCCATCAAAAGACATGCATCCCAAAATGATATTGCCCAGTGTTGAAAAAAGGAAATCCCTGCTTCTTGCTCTATTCACATATTGAAAAATTTATTAATCTTCCCCATCCAAAAATGTTTCAAAGCACAATTCTCATTAAACATGAAATGATATCTGGGAAGGCACTGAGAAACACCAACAAAACAAAGTTGGGCGAATTTGTGAAATGACATTCAGAAAATACATCTTTTTAAATGGTAGATATATATATTTTTTAAACCAAAGATATCATTAGAATTGAAAAGGTACCGCAAATAAGTCAATATATATATTTTTTGTTTCGTATTTCCATCTAAAAAAATGAGGTGGCATTTTAAAACGGCAACAAAAACGAACGCAAATTGAAATATTTTTTTGAGATAGTAAATAATAAAATAAGTTAGAATTAATTTTTTGGGGGGATATTTTCATCTGAGAAACCAGGATGATGACAGTTTCAAAATGCAGAAAAAAATGAAACACCTGAAAAACAATCAGAAAACATGAAAACGAACACAAAATCAAACTTCAGAAAGTTTTTTTTTTGAAATTGTAAATATTAATATTTAAAAAAAAAAAAAAAGACACAGTTAGAGATTGAAAGGGATCGGAAAGAAGTAGGTATTTCTGGGGTCTTTTTTATGTCCATCCAGAAAGCGGATGTGGCAACTTAAAGCTGCTGAAAAATCAGAAAACTTGAAAACTACCACTTATTCGAGCTTCAGAAGTAATGTTTTTTGAGGTAGTAAATATTAATATTTTTTTTTAACAAGATATTGTTAGAAATGGAAAGATAGCATAAATAAGTACGCATTTTTTTTTAAAAACTTCACAAAAAAACTGCCAAATATAATTAAAAAAAAAAAAAAAAAAAAAAAAAAAAAAAAAAGGGGAACACTTTTTGTTTGTCTGCTCAAAGAACCGAAAAGAACTCAGACAGGCACAGATACAATTGGTGGGACTTCTATTTTGTAATTTTAATTAGTTTTTATTTAATCTCTCGACTAATTGTGATCGGATTCCTTAGCAAATAGTAAGAATAATTTTCCAGTATTTTTCTCTGTCGAATGATACCAGTATCGACTCTTTATTGCCTGTGGTATCTGAGGAGTTTGAGGTACCGATAGACATTTATAGATTTTTAATAATATAGATAATGCATTTTCTGAACTATTTGTGTCTTTGCAACTTTTTCCCCCATAGCATCATGAACTCTTTCAAGATAATCAACCAAGTTGTTGTAGGAGGGTTATAATATGTAAATTAAGCAAATATTGCAATATAAGAAGTTTTACCAAAACAAAACAAAACACAAATTTTTTTTCTGAAGGGATTTTTTGGATTTACTTATTAACGAACTTTTTATGCTATTGTTAAATCTTTATGAACCATTTATATATTAATTCATACCTGTTTTTTATAACTATTTTGAAGTATTATATGTTTAACAATTTAAATGATATCTTATAGATTTTGCAAAACCAGGCTGATAAAATTCAAGAAGAAATAACAAGTGAGTAATTAAAAAAATTTCATAAATATTCTTCATTTTCAGCTATATTTAGATAACTTTCATAAACAAAAAAAAATCTATTACTATATTCAATATATGTAGTTCAAAGCAAAGGTGTAATAGAGGGTATATGGAAGTATATTCCATATACCTTCTGGATTTTTTTAAGCAGCTCCATATATTCTCTATTTCTGAAATAAAGCTATAGCATATACTTAAGGCATGACATTTATGACTTTAGCACATTTCATCTGGTTTTTTTACGACTACAGCACTAGTCAAACAATAAGAATATATTAAACTTTTCCACAATAATTTATTTATTTCCTTATACTAGTCAACAAATTGCAAAATTCATTACAAATTTTGATTTTAGAGTTAAGTACTTCCCTATTAACATAATTAAGAAAAATTCTGTTGATAAGTTTTCTGAGCGGATCACCAATAATATTTCATGTTATTTTTCGTACACATACAGTGTAAGAAAAATATTGTAATCATGTAAAAACTTGATTATTGGAATATTAATATGTTTTTACAGTTGATGTTCCCTCAGTCTGTTTTCACTATTTTTAAACATTTTCCATATGTATGTGTGTATGTATGCATCTACATTAGAATTTCCTCATATTTTTAGGGGGGGGGGGGGGGGTTATGATTCTGCTATGTATGTATGTGTGTGAGTGAACATGATAGCTCCCAAACTATGCTTTTGGTTGGGCTCCCATTTTATGAATATATTACGGGACACTGTTGCAAGAACTGCATATATTTTCGAAGAAATCGGCCGACGGGTTTGGTATTTAAACCTTTTTTCAACCATTCTGTGGCGGTAACAGATAAACAATTTTTCTTATATCTCAATTAAATTATTTTTATTGCTCATGTTCATCTTTATGTTGATACAACAACTATAATTCATCAGAATGTGATTTAATTTAGAAAAGTTTTTTTATTTTTTATTTAAAGTAAAATATTTTTACTTTGTTTTGTAAAAAAAAAAAAAAAAAAAAAAAAAAAAACTAAATAAAAGCATGAAACAATTTATGTATTCATTTTGTTGAAGAAGAAAGGGAAAATGTCTATAAATTAAATATATATATATATATATATATATATATATATATTTTTTGAAAAATATGCTAAAATGTACTAAATTGATCCCTTTTTCGAGAAAAAACAGTTGCCATTCTCATGCAGTTGAAACTAATTGTTGCCAGGATTGCTCATGTTTGACACCAACTTTGGCTATAAATCAAATTATGGAATTAGCTCTGTAATCAGTCATGTAGTTGTAAAAAAAAGCAGAGAGTATATACTATAGCTTTATTTGAGAAATAGAGTGTATATGGAGGTTCTAAAAAAATCCAGAAGGTATATACTGCTGCATATCCCCCCCCCCCCCCCCACACACACACTACATTCCTGTCTGTAATCAGGGCCGGCGCAAACAGGGCTGCTGTCCAGGACCCCATGCCAATTCAGGTTTTGTTAGAGGCCCTGAATATTTCTATACAATTCGAAATAGCGTTTCTTCTGTATAAAATAATAATATATTTTGTTTTAAATGTTTCTTCGTGACAAAAAAGTGAGTATTAACTCTATTTCTTACAATCAAAGTTGATAAAATTGCTGAGGAATATATGAATTCTAAAAGTAACCATGAACGATAAAAATAAAATAAAATAAATAAATATATTAAAGCACAGAAGACTTTTGGGGATTTAAAAGTAATTATGCATATTAAATGTGAAAGTAGTGGTATTTTTCATACATTTTATTATCTATCTTATATATTACTCTATTATATATAAAATTTAAAAATAAATTTCATTAGATAAGTGTTGAAATATATGTTGGGCTCCATTAACTGCTTTGCCAGGGCCCTGCATGACATTGTGCCAGACCTGCCTATAATTAAAGTATTTTAGTAGAATAAATTGCATATGTTGAGTTACATATTTTTTCAGTTGAAGTATTTTATAAAAAGTTCGGAAAGTCGAGTGAAGTCGCTCCAGATTTTTGTGTTATGTTGTCAAATTAAATATTTTAAAATTTGTTCAATGAAACACAAAAATTTGTAAATAATCATATTTAAAAATGCTCTGTTCATAGTTGACCATTGTTGGTTTAACAAAACAACAATAACTTTTATTTTTCAAAAGTATATAATTTTAGAGCTTTTTATATCGAAATGAGTTTTGTCAAGATTTTGTAAGTTAGTTGAAAAATTTAAACATATTAGAAAGACAATTTTATGAGATATGCTGAAACAGTGTTACTAATTAGGAGCTTCTACAGTGTTTAATGGTATTCTGATTGAAAGTTTTTTTTGTTAATATATGTATGTAAAGAACAGACATGAGATGGCCGGCTCAGCATGATGTGGACTCCGGCTGTATTTCTATTCTAATCTTTGGGCTCGTACTCATTCTTTCTCAAGCCAGAAAATTTTAGGTTCAAGTTTAGGTTTAAAAAAATCAAAGGACATGAACAACGTACAGTAATGCAACTGATCACTTCCCTTTTTTCCAGCAAAATTCTGCTAACATTGCAATAGTCACTGCAATTCCCGATGTATTTATTTCTGACATCCTTTTTATTTTAACAGTGCAATGTAAAACATGTAAAAGCTGGTTAGCTATTGCACAGAGTCCAGAATTAGGTAAACAAATAAATGCTTTCTTCTATGCTCCTTCCTTTCTATGGCTCATTTATAAATGCTATAAAGGGGCAGTATTTGAAACTGCCTTATCGTCCCTTTTTTATTTCACTCTTTCAGGAACTCAGGACATTACATGCTGTCTGGAAAGACTAATAAATTACTACATATTGATAGACAGATGTAATGTAGAAATATTATCACTAAGGAGAGAACCATATTCAATAAGAAAAGGATTCCTTTTCTAAATCCATCCTATGTTTCAATGTGAAAGTGAAAATCACGTTATTATATTTAAATCATAAATACCAATGAATATCAAATTAGAATGATTGTTGAGGATGCAATCAGGCTTGAGTCAAGCCTTTTACTCCACAAAACCAAACCCATCAAAAGATACTCATCCAATTAAATTAAAGATCCTGCCTATTTTGACTGTTTCGCAAATTAAAAATAAGAATATAAAAGAAGGTCCCCAGGTACCCAGACAGATTTTTTTTTCTATTTTGGTAGCATTTAAGGTGCTATACTGACCTCAGGAAAATATGTCTCTATAAGCAATATCAAAGGGCTCAGGGAACCTCTGATTGGACATAAAAAGATGCCTGTAAAGTAGAACTGATAAAAAAGATGTACAATCCAACAGCAGGGTTTGGAGCCCCAATTATTTGTCTTCAATTCATCTCATACCAAGATGTTACGCACACACACACACACACACATATATATATATATATATATATGTACATCTATACATATGTGTGTGTCGTTAATTATAAACAGAAACTTGACCTTGACACTAGCTACTAAATTAAAGGACGAGTCAGGATTTATCTTAAATGAATGCTTTATTGAAGGAAAAATATTTACTTACTTAACAAGGACTTGACAAAAGATGTTGCTATCTTTTTCATTCTAAAAACGAATGTCATTAGATTTCAAAGCTACATATCATACTAGCACTATTCTGTTCCAAGCATGTCAAACATATGCTTGCTAAGCTTTTGGCATTTTATTTGTGTTTAATTCAGTTGTTTAAACATGCATGCTGAAAAAACACTTTGCACAAACACACTTACACCCACCATGGTCTTAGCAAACTGGTAACACATGTATATCAGTGTTGCCAGTTAGATAGCCCTTTTTTATATTCAGAATGTTACCAATATTTTTGAATAGTAATTTTTGTTTTATTTATTCCATGAATAAATAAGGGGAATATTTCTCTTCATAATGTAGTAGCAAACTCAATAAAAAGAAAATCAGCTCATCTGGCAAGACCAATGTATATATGCAGACATAACTCAATTTTAAATTTTAGCTTCAAGAAATTATGTATACAAAGATATTGGCATGTAACAAAGCATAGGATCTTGTATCTGATGGTTCAAAGATGTGTAAAATTTTTACAATATTTTACTTATAATGTTTATGCTGAAACTAATATTTTGTTTTACTCTTCGATTTTACATAAGCTATGATTATAAAATTAATAACATTCAGTGCTAATTAAGAACAATTAAAATGTTTAAAAAATCAAAATATAAAATTAAATAGTTTTAAATGAGTTTCCATGAAAGTGACACGAATTAGGCCCCTGGCTATATCATCCAGGGACTTCACTTGGGCTTTAGTTGAACATATGGACTTTGGATTTAAGTTCTTTAATTATTTTCATTACTTAGATTTGTAATTGTGTCATTATTAATGAATCCTGTGTTATCTTTCTTTCCCTTCTTTCTTTTCTTATTGATATGGACACATTTTATTGACATACTCAGATACATCCCAAGATATATTAAAAAAATATATTTTTTAAAACTCTCTAGCAGTATGAATAAATATGATTAACTGAAGATTAACAACACAGATATTTTTTTTAAATGATTTACAATACCATTATATTAAAACTAGAATGCCATCTTCTTGAACCTGCTTTGACTAAATATTGCCTTGCCATTTGGTCAACAATATCTATGCCACATTTCATTTCATTATAAAAACTGATGTTTTCAGGTGTTTTCTTTAAATTATTATCAATTGTAATGCTTGAATGCATAGAACTCAGGATCATCACATTTTTTTTCTTTTTAAACTGGTAAACTGTAAGTGTTCAGCTCGATTCTTCATTTTTCAATATTTTTGTTAAATATAATGCTTCTTTTCCGGACTTTATACAATCTGGAATTTCTCGTCTAGCCCTATTCACCGTGCCAACTAAACTCGTCTGTTTTTCTTCAGTTTCTTAGCCAACTCATGAGTAGTAAAAAAATTGTCAACTGTGACATTTCTTTGAAATGGTTTAATTAGCTTTAAAACCACATACTCAGAAAGTCTCCGACTTTGATCTTGTTCTTAATTTTTTTCTGGGCAAGGAAGTATATTCAAAATATACTTATTTTTTTAATCTCTAATCTGCAGCTATCCAAAATTTTTGTCTGTATTTATCAGGTTTCGATGCTGCAAACTGAGTAAATGGACATTGAGTCTTACTAGGAAATAACTGTTCATCAATTGTTATGTTCTGGCCTGGCTTGTAACAGCTTATTCAGTTTTCAATAAAATGATTCTATACTTCCAAAATCATTGCAAATTTACCCTGTTTTGTTTGATTATGATGCATTGATTTTATATCAAATCTCAAAAATCTTGATATTTCTCAAAATTTGTCTTTGGACATGGTTTCTTTGCAAAAATTTATACCCCATACAGTAGATCATAATGAATGAAGTTCCAGGTTACTAGCTCCTGGTGGCTACATGTGCATACAATATCAAAATGTAAGCAAAAAGTTCCTGTTTCGAAAGAGACCAAGCATCATTTTCTTATATTCAACGAGTTTCTGTGTTTGTGCATTTTATTATATGCTCTAAAACTGTTTTGTCTATAAAAAGAAACCAAGTGCTCAAATACTGTCATTATTCCAATTTCTTTTTGCATAACTAGTTGGACCATTATTTTCTCACAAAATATTTTGGGTTGATAGTCTATCAGTTGCACTTCCAGAACCACATTCTTTCCACTGCAAGCCATCGCAAGCCACAAATTCATTATGATTTTGAGAATAATCAATTTCAATATCCTCATTGCTTTCTGATCCAGATGATTCAACAGGAATAAAATTTTCATCATTAGATACATCATGCATGTCAGATAATTCTCCATCTTCTGATTCATTATCAGACAATTCTGGTAGAAGTGCAGTGATTTCACTCACTGTAAGTCCTCTCTTACGAGAAATTTATGTTTTATTCATAAAAAGTAACAAGAGCGAAAGAAAACCTCACAAAAACTATACTAATCTTAACTCACAAGTAAGCGCATGCACTATCTTTGTGAGAAATGAAATCCCAGTGGCAGGTGTTGACACAGCTGAAACAGAACACGTGATGACCAGATGGTCAAAAAACAGCATTCCAGGAACCCCCTACTTTACACAATAGAACAATTGCACAGAAGAACAACATTTAAAATAGGGAAATTGAAATTAATTCTGTGTCCAATTGACACCAGAGTGGCACTATAGGTAAATCTATCCATAAACTAAGTTTGAATAAAGCTCATCCTCCAAAACTTTCTATGTGATTTCTTCTACAAATTTAATAAAAGTTAAGAGAAATAAAAAGAATCTATCAAAATTTACATGCTTTGGTGTCAAAATAACACCATCCAGCATTCTAGTGTTAAAAAGAAAACTGAAATTTTACTTTTTATATGTAGACACTAGGATTTAAAAAGAATGTAACACTAAGAGGTCCTATAGATCAAAGTATAAAGAAAACTCATAAAAATCTGTCCAAACATCAGAAAGATAAACAGTCAGAATTAAACTGATAGTTCTTAAAAGACAAACAATGTGCTTTCACCTAGATTATTGAAGAAAATACATTTGCTTTATAAAACTAATTATCTTCATTACATTAAATATCGCACAAGTCAAAATCATTCACTATGAAATAGAAGAAATGATGTCTAGAGCAGTTAAATAAATTTGAAAATATTATAAGCATATGTGCCATTGCAAAAAAATATTATATATAGCCAGATATGTGCTTAAAAACTTGTATTATATTGGTACGCACATGCTCATAAACATTGTCAATCTTGAAAATATCTTGGAAATATGGGGAGTGAAGATAAGCAGATCTATTTTCTTATACAGAAATTTGCCCACTTTCTATTTTTAACTGTTAAACAAGGTTATCACTTTCATTTTATATTGTCAAATTATGAATGTGGATTATTAATAGACCACCAATTGGCAAAGTACTTGGAATTTTCATTTGAAATTACAAACCACCTGAGTAAACTTCAAACTCAAGGCAAATTTCATAATGCTATGATGTTATTTGATAGTATTAGAGTTTTCAAATAGAATGCATTAATTTAACAGAACAATTTCCAAAAATAAAATGTATTTCATTTTAAATGTTCCCAGGTATTATTTCAAAAATTATCAAAGTGGAAATTTTTAAAATATACAAAAATAAATTGAAAAGATTTTTAAATTTCAAGAAATATGAAAATCAGTTTAATCTATTTACTTCACCTCTAATTGATTGGTATTAAAATTGTTGTTAGAAAGGTTGTACAATTTATTACTGCAGTTATTCAAAATTCAGTGTGATTCCATATTAGAGTGAAAATATCTGGATATGGGGTTTCCAAATCTCTGTATATTTATCAATCGATTGATTTTCAAAACATGTGTTACTAGACATATTTTGTCTGTGTTCGGTAGTGCAGTTTTGTACATCTTTGTGTAACTGCCAACCTTTTGTTGTTTTTCAAGTCAAATAAACATAATTTGAGCCAGAAAATGTATTTAATAAATTAAATCAAATAATTAGCACATTGATACAAGACACAATTTATTAAATAAATTTTCTGATCAAAAATGTTTTTTCTTTTAATCCAGAAGATTGACAGCTATGCCTTTGCTAGATAAAGATTAACAAACCAGCATGTGCAATCAATTTTAAAAATAAATATAATTTAGAAAATTCAATTAAATTTTATAGATTTGGTTGATAAAAAGTAATGTCAATTAGTTTTTTGAAAACCAAATTAAACTCTATGAATAATGATAACTTTGGAACTTTATGTGAATGTTTCTTCAACATGTCTGTGTTTTGTATGTACAGTCGTGGAAAAAAAAAAGTAAACACCCCCTACTAACTCCTCAACAAATTATCGTAGAAGAAAGTTACTGGTACCAAACGATTGGGAATAAAGTCTACTTTTAAATGATATTGATAAAATTTGCTTAGGGGGCTATCTACATATTAAAACGAACCGTAACTTTGTTTTTTCAATAGCAGTACACAATTCTGACAGCATAAATGAACTCTACACCCTTCAATTAGCCTAAAAACAAATTTTTATGGAATTTGTACCATAAGTTTCTGATAAATTAGTTATTTTAAAACGAGTGTATTTTAAGGGCTGTATCCAAATTGAAGTTCGGCACTCGATTGTTAACCGAGAGAGCCCTCATCTTGATCAAGGCACCTTAAGAAGTCAATGAAGCCTGCTAGATTACACAACAGCAAAAGAAATTTCAAAATATCTAGTCACTCCTATTATAGACGGTCCCTTAAACCATCATTTTGCCGTTTTTTAAGCATAATTTGAAAACTACTTGGAAGAAAAACGTGAAATTTTCGATTTCCATAAAGCAGGACTTAATAAATCTAATTCCATCAAAAAAATTGTAGGTTGCAATTCATAATTTTTTCGAGTATTAATTTCATAATTCATATCATAAAGTTATAAAAATTGCAATTTCAGCGTATTTATGTTTGGATATATTAGTATTATTGCTACACAAAACATTAGCACATTAGGAGCATAATTTCTGGAGATGTAAATAAAAATATAAAAATGTAATTTAACATTAGAAGCACTAAATTTTGAATGTTTATAATTCAAAAACTTATCATTCAAATGAAATTCGGTGTCTAGGCATAGTTTGAACTGAAGATTTGAAATATCTCGTTAAAATTGGGTATTGTCATTGAAAAAATTGAAGTTTGGATTCGTTTTAATATGTAGATGGCCCCCTAAGCAAATTTTATATACATCATTTAAAAGTAGACTTTATTTCCAATCATTCGGTACCAGTAACTTTCTTCTACGATAATTTGTAGAGGAGTTAGTAGGGGGTGTTTACTTTTTTTTCCACGACTGTACATATTTTATACATTGTACATTCTGTGCAGTGGTAATATTATTATCTATATTTTTTTTATGTGGCCCACGACTTTGTATATAATACGTCGGTTAATGATTTTGACATGGCTGTTCTTTTCCATCTTCCCTTATCATCTCTTGCTTAGTTTCAAAACTGCCAGTCTCGCACGTCACTTTACCCACATGTGAGCAAGCACAACTGAAGGTCTGCTACTGCTATATGTTGGGAATTGGGACAACAAAGGCATATGGAGACAGGAGATCCCTGCATATATATATAATCATATATATAATTATATAAAAAATCTGGTTTGAGGTTGTAATATTTACTGAACTCAAAAAATATATAAAATATTTTCAAAGCCTTTTTCGCAAGCTTTTTTTTAAAAAAGTGTATTTCAATTCAGTTTATCTTACAAAAGCTTGATGCATAGTATTAAATTTAAATTTTATGGAAATATTTATAAATAAGATACAGTAGCACTCATCATATCATATATACAGGGCGGCACACACACACACACACACACACACACACACAAAAAAATCCTTTATACTTGTCTCTTAAATATTAACTTGTATGCATATTACAATTTTCTTAATAAAATCATGAGTTAAAGTTTAACTTATTACTTTGGGGAGATAAATATGAGGGGCTCACAACCATAGTAGACCAAGTCCATTTTGAAAAAAAAAAAAAAAAAGAGAGAGTCCATTTAGAAGGTGCATAAAATCTGTTTTATTCACTCCCACAGTGAACGCAGCCTGTAAACAGATGCCATATATGAGAAAGTATATAAAACAGATTTTATGTACCTTCTAAATGGACTATCTCTTTTTTTTTTTTTTCAAAATGGACTTGGTTTACTATGGTTGTGAGCCCTTCAAATAAAGAGCGATGAACAATATAATGAGGTGCTGTTGTAAATTTCATCAGTATTTAAATGTAGTTTTACATTTTACATACTTTTAAAATTTTACTTTTATAAATGTTATTTCAGTTTATGATGCTTCTGACAATACTACAGAAATAGGACAGCTAAAGATCAGTATCAGAGCTTTGGAAATTCTTGAAAAGCTTCAAGAAATTGTAGCATCCTGAATGCAGTACTTTAAACAAACATTAATTCTGTGATATTGGAAGAATTTTATATTTATATACTTTTAATGAATTGTATTTATTATCTAGTCATTTATATTTAACATCTTTTATATATTTTTAAAAAGTTTTGTCTTTTGATTACACTTAAGTTACTGATATATTTATGAAAAATACAATGCCAAATATCATTTGTTATACTTGAGAATATAATAATTTTTGCCACTTAGCACTTGAAAAAAATATTGATAAAGTGCATGATTTTTTTTAAATGAGACTAAAACAATTTGGAGAACATATTTTCTTTGTCAAAGTTCAGAGTTTTAATAAAATATTAAAATACTGATTTGAGATTATTTAATTCACATAATTGAGATCAGACTTATTTTTTATTTTTTTACTATTCTAATATTTTTGATGAATGACACTCATCATGCTATCAAATGCAAATTGGGGATTCTAAATCACCAATTGATTTTAATCAGTATTTTAGAAAATCATGATTATTTGTTTTGTAAAATATATATATATATACATATATATATATATAATAGCTAAAGATTTCAGAACACTACTTAACTGTCAAACTTTCATTTGGGTTTATACTAAAATATCTAAAATTTTCCAAACAGGTTAAGTAGCTGGATTTGATACAAAAATGTATTCTGAGTCTATCTGCTCAAGTTTACCCAAGCCTACAGAGCAGCCAGTTCTAGGCTTAGGCATATTAAGCACAATCTAGAGACATCTTTGTATTAGGGGCACGTCACTACAATCCTAAAAGAATATTTGTTTTATTCTGGTTATTTTTTATGGATAAGATGTGGAAGGTGAATCAATAAAAGAAAAGGTGCGATGCCATATATTCCCAAGCTGGTTCTGCAAGGATATTTTTTAAAAATTGCAAATTTAGAGTTATGTTAGTACTAAACATTTTATAGTTATACTATTAAGACCACAAATATTACGTTAATTTAGAATCAGTTTACATTATTATTGTACAGTTGAAATAGTATATTTAATACATTTTCCTTCTTCAGTAATCTGAAAACAGTCATTGACTTTAACTTAGGGTTACTTGGACCCAAACATAAGATGTGTTAAATCATTCCTGGGTCTATTTTTTTACTAGCTAGTGCTGTTATCAGTTAGAGTATTGATGAATGGTGCCAATACTCTACACTGAGTAGACTCAAGACCAATCTAAGTGAGTTTTTTTGTTTGGGTCAAACAGCACATCACGGTCCAAGTAACTCCAAGTTATGGTATTCTGCATTCTAGTAAATAATTAAACACAGTTGTCTCAGAAAATATAGTCAGAATAATTCAGTGTTCACTGCTCAATGGGTTAAATTACAGAAGTTTCTGTTTTTGGTGTTATTTATCCCTTGGCTGCATGATTTATTTTCTATTGTTATGAAAAAAAATTGCTTGATATTCTTTGAGTGAAGATATAATAAAAAGAAGAAAAATAATTTGAAAAATATTGTACCAGTATTAAGTTGAAATTTTTTAATTTTATCATTTGGGACATAAGTGGAATAAAATGCAGTTTATCTATTAATAAAAATCATTCATTTTTTAAGTTTATACTTTTGATTACTCATAAATAAGAATAAAATAGAAATCATGCTTTTAAGGTTGTTCTCAAATCCAAAAGTGCAACTTTATGATATAAGTTTTAATTTATTTTTGTTCGGAAATACATGAACAACAACAGGTGTTGTTGTTCAGAAACTATGTATTCGAACTGTGTTTTTCTATTGTTTTTTTGCAAATGCGATAGATCTTTCAGAAAATGTGGGTGTTTTGAACCAAATTTCCACACGAAAGAAGAATAACCACTCAAGGAAAGGTGAAAAATGTCTTTGTCATGTGATCAAAATCACTTATAACTCAATTGGTAATTTATTTATCAAAAAATAGAAAACACAGTTCGATTCCAAATCACTTCTATAGTCAGGCCTTCCAATTTTATATCGTTCCATTAAAAAATGAATTTGTAAATGTGTCAAAATGTTTTGTGCTTGTGCATTGTGCAGAGCAGTAGAGAACAGCCTTAATTTCAACTAATTATGTTATTGTAAATCAAAAGAAAATGCTATAATTAGAATAACAAGCAGACATAATTAGTGTCATTATATGTCTAATTATTTCTGATTTGGAATGAGGCTTGTGTTGTGTAAATATATGACACATGGCTGAATATGTAGATTTATTGGTATTTTGAAGATATAATACAGCATGTATCAAAGAGTTAAAACTAAAAATAGTATTCTCCCTGCAAGTAAAATACTGAAAAGAATCTTCTATTATTTGCTTTAAACAATTTCTCAGAAATAATTAAATAAAGCACAATATCAATTAAACTCTTATAATTTATGTGTGATCATGTCTGGCCAATGAAAATTTAAAGTTTGAAAAGAAAGCTGCATAACCTAACAAACTGCAAACATATTTGTTTCATGATTGTAACTCAAAAATCTTAAGAAATAACATCTTTGATTTTACTATCGGCATATAGCCAAATTTCTTGGACTGCAAAAGGGTAATAGATTTAATTACCCTTAGCCTTCATAGTAAAGCTACAGTAACTAGAAATGATACTTCAAAATCATATAGTTATGAACTTATGTTTTTACTGTGAGACAATTTATAGTAGAAGGGTCGGTAATTAACAATTTAAGTTGTAGTGAAGGTCCAGTAAATAAATTTCCATCGAATACAACTAGTAAGTTGGTCAATACATCTGTTGCATACTTACCATACACAGAGGTTTCAATTTTTAGGCATAGCCATCTGTAGTTATCCACTAAGCATTCTCTGCCTGTAAAATTCATTATTTCACTCTGTATAATACATTTAAAAAATTAACAATTAAAAGTGAAGTAGTGATTAATAAAACAATTAAATGTAACAATGAAATACATTAGACTCTCAGTTTTCTGCTAGGGAGGAATATGTTGGATAAACAGGAAGACCATGGGCACATGCAAGAGGGGAGAGGGAGCAGAAAAAGGTAATCACCCCCTCCCTGGGTTTTCAAATTTAATTAAATTTCCTTTCTCTAATAATTTAAAAGAATAAAATAAAATTTATTCTTCTCAGAGGAATTAAAATAATTAACCACTAAGAGAAAACATGACTAAGGAGTTTTTATCAGGGGTCTCTGTTCCCCTGTGAAAGACAATTTTTAATTCAACATTTTACCTTCATGTGTTAAAACATTAAAAAGAAGTTGCATCAATTCTTCATTTTCAAAAGAGACATTTTAATTTTTATTAAGAGACATTTGGATTTTTTTAAGTGTCTCATTTGTTACATATCTGTATTGTTTTTTTAAGTTTATATGTTTAAAAAATGTGCTGTATATTGGGGGTTCTGAGAAAAATGTATTAAAAAAAATAATAATAGTTCTAATAAAAAAAGAAGTTGCATCAATTCTTCATTTTCAAAAGAGACATTTTAATTTTTATTAAGAGACATTTGGATTTTTTTAAGTGTCTCATTTGTTACATATAAACTTAAAAAAAAACAAAAAAAAAAAAACACAGATATGTTTAAAAAATGTGCTGTATATTGGGGGTTCTGAGAAAAAATTATTTCATTTTTATATTCTCCATTAATAATCTGTATACATAAAGTCATTCTTGGTTTAGATGTTCCTTATACAAATCTACAGTTTTGACTGATTTGCACAAACCTTGATATACATAAATTTTAAAACATGAGTAAAATTACTATCGACTTTAAAAAAAAAAAAAATCAGACTACTCTTTACCCCTTTTCTCAACCACCTGCTATAGTTTATCATTATAATTTTTTTTTTTTTCGTTTTTCAATATATTTTATTTCTGCTCTTTAGCAACACATTAAAAAAAAAGCATAAGAATTTTTTAGAAAAATGGTAACCCGTGTACTTTGTTTTTATAAGCCAATAAAAATTCTGACTTTACTTTTGCATCCGAAATTGATGTCATTCTGACGAGAAATTACAATTTTTTATATATAAAAATTAAAATTCTGTACTATAAATACATTAAAATTACCTAGTACCTGTTTTAAACGTATTTTAAGTTAAATCTACTATAATACAGACATTTCAATTTCAAGAAAACAATTTATAAAAAAGGTAATAATAAAAAAATGAAATGACATAATTTTGAATTAAATGCTTTCAATGTGACATCAAACTGATTCTAAATAAACAACTGATTTGTTTTATTTCCCATTTCTGTTGTTTATTACAGCCATATCTTATAGCTAAGTGTTTTAATAACTTTAGAAGCAGTGGTACAATTTTCTATAATTTATATTAAATAGAAAATGAAACATAGCAAGCATTAATTTGGAGCCAGCTCAAAAGCTTCACTTCATGACTGACGTCACAACTGAAAGTGTCTAGAAAATGACTTCATTTTAATGTAATCATTGTTTTTATGAATAAAAGTGTCAGTTTCCATTGAAAAATAATGACACACAAATTAGAATTTCACTAAACGCTATGCCATTTAATTGAATTCTTTTCAGTTTTTGAAGTGAAAACTTCTTTAGGCGCGTTGAGGTTTTTTTGAGATGGGGAAAAACTACTGATTTCGAGACACTGTAACGTAACCGACATGCTAGCATTTTGACACATAGACACTAGCGCGCCAAGCGGTGAATGACAGGAACTTTTCCCTCTTCAGCTCAATCCGCAAAAGAAGAAGGAAGCTAAAACTCACTTTTTCTCCCGGGGTATTGCTAAAACAAATTATTATTTTGTTTTTCGTCAGTTAAAATGAATTATACCGTATTCGTGACCTACCTATTTTGTGTAACTAAAAACCGATAATGCTGTATTTTATCGTGTTGATGGTCTGGTCAATGACCAACAGTATTGGCGGGAATTTCGATTACGGAAGATAAAATACGGGACACAGATGTCAGATACGCACTTGGGTACCTAATTGACAGCAAAATGGTGTTACTTTATTTTACAAGGTAACCCGGCTACTGTTGCTTATTTATTAATAAATTGTTCATTTACTTTTATTTTATTTTTTTTTAATTGTACAATTGTTTTGTTCTATAGTTATTAATGAAATTATCATTTATTTATTGTTGTTTACTTTTTAAAACAATAGAAAATAATTTAAAAATATATATTGTAACTGGTATTGGAAAACGGGCTTTCGCCAAATTGATGTTAAAAAATCGCGTCAAACCTGGTTCGTATATCACATCTGTGCCAAATTCTCGGTTTTTTGATTTTTCGACTTTTTTATCCAAATTTTCCGGATTTTTAAAATTTTCCCTTTCATTGTATCCCAAACACTACCTTCATACCAAATTTCAAGATTCTAGGGATACAGGACGTACCTCTGAGTTTTGATGATCGGTGAATCAGTGTCGAAAGGGCGAAAGTTTAAGTTCATATATCTTCTGAAATAAAAAAGATAGAAACGTGAAATTTCAGCATTTAGTTCCATTTCCACATTACTTTAGATTTACGAATTTTCAAGTTTCTGGGAATCACTAACACAAAGATATTGGGGGGGGTCAAAAGTACCCTGAGTTGTTTCCAGAAAAAGATGCTTACGGCTGTGCTTTCAAGACTTGGCAGGGGCATTGCCGTGTCCCCAGATGCTTTCATTAGTGCTGCTACACAATTCAACGCATAAAACATTTCCTGACGATTAAAAAAACACATACGTAATTGTTGAAGTTTTCACTTCTATTGGCACTCCCGGAGTGCCACTGTTTTTTTTTTTCTTAGTATTGTCAGTGAAATCGTCTATCTTTCTGTTACACATGCATTCTCATTTATAAAACAGATTTTTCTATGATTGCATCAAAATAATGTGATTTTTGTGTTTTTAATGATTTATGGACACAAATGCACAGAACTCTGTTATTGTAATTGCTATATTATTGCATTTTATTTATTTTACCTTGAAAGCCCCATGTTTAACATGGGCAAAGCTGGCTAATTCTGCTAGTAATAATATTACAACTAGTCGTATATGCCAATTCCAAAACTTTCTTCTATCTCATACATGTTAATACTTCCAATTTCGAGAAACAGTGCCAAAATTAAATAGACAATCTATGCCCATCATAAGGGTTTTAAAGGTATAGATTCATTGAATTGTGGGCATTTAAAAAGGAGATATAAGCATCAATTTTTCAAACAAATCATTGAATTTCAGCATCCAACCTATATAGCTGTTCACATCACGTGACTTTTACTGTAAAATGTTGAAAAAAAATGTAGGACACACAACTAGAAAAAGCACTGATAAAAGTACCGATAGCTGTCCTACAGCAGCAGCAGCAAAAACCTGTTTGTGATGTCACCTTGCACATCTCTATTAGATGTCTGTAACCTAAAGAGCATAAAGCGACACCCATTGAGCAGTATATACCCAAGCCTAATAAGGATCTATTTCTGTGAAAATTTAACAGAATATGAAGTTTGATTAAATTCCATGCATTAATTTTTGAGATATAGCTATCTTGTGACGAACAGGACATGCATCAGAAAAAACTGTGCTTGGGTCAACATGTGCACTTCTGTTTATTTCGATGATCCACACAATTGTGTGACGTGAGAGTGCTTGATCTGTGCATAATGGCTGCATTTCAATGGGCAATGGCTTTAATCTGATCAGTTGATGTGCCTAGATGAGTTAGTTGTAATGCGGGGAATATAGAGCATTCAAATAAGGGACAGAAACAGTAGCAGTTTATCAAATAGGTAGAGTAGTGAATTATATAACCTCGAAACTATTATATGTGTCATTTAAGTAGAAGTATCAATTCAACGTCTTCTACAAACCTAGATTAATTTCTAGATAATTCTTTTATTTTATTATTCAAAAATGTACTTCTTTTTTTTTTTATTACTACTTTTATTACAAAATATTACTACTGGCAATATTTTATTTTATTCTTAAGCTTAATTTCTTGTTCTTTAAGAAACAGCTACGATCAAACCTCAGTAGAGGATAAGTATAATCTTTCCACAGTAGTGTTTCTCAACACTTTTATCTCATCGCTCACTTGAACACATAGTTTACGTGGCACATTTGATACCATAATTAAGCTTTAATGGGCACACTTAAAATATGGCATTAAAAAACAAATGAAAGAAGTATACTTTATAAATTTATTTATAACAACTCAAACAAAATACTTTATCAAGCATAACTGGGAAGCTCATACACAATTTTATGGATCTCATAAACATTTCGATTTACAACAAAACTTAATCAGCATAAACTTATGTCAACGTCTTAACTGAATCTGAAGTTTTATAAAAATCCATGCATTAGTTCTAGAGATACAGTTATTGCAGAAATCATGAAAAGGGTAGCATAGCAACGCCAGCAATTGGGCGATTTACCAAACTAATCTCCACCAATTTATATCAGGACTAACTGAATCTAAAGTTTTATTAAATTCTGTGCATTAGTTAACAGTCAAATCGCGTTCAGGATCATAAAACATATAAATCTATAGAAAACTGGAAGTAAAAATTTTTCACGAATCCAATACTTTCTTCTTGTAAAGATAAAAGAAAGTAAAAATGTGGTTGTGGGAGTGGATCACAAGCACCATCTGTTCAAAAATGTTGTCCCTCCCTGGATTTTTTATCTGCATGTGCCTATGAGAAATACACATTATCAGTAGAATTTTTAAAGTGTTCAAACATTAATCTATGGGCCATTCCATGTCACATGTGGGACAACTTTTCTACATATTACTACTGTTTTAACAATGTTATTACTATATCCTCAAATTAAAACAACTATGCTAATATGAAAATAGCGTTTTTTGTTATTTTAAATGTATAGTTTATATTGATATTTGGAAATTTTTCCAGAGAGAAACATTCGTCTTGCATACAATATTTCAAATGAAAAACAAATTTCAAATTAATTGCTTAAAAGGCACAAATGCCAACCTAGTGAAAAAGATTCCATGGCAGGACTCGAACCCGGGCCATCAGTATAGTGCACTGACATTCTACCGACTAAACCACATGGAACGATACCCAGCCTGGGACTTCTCACTATTACAGGTTGGCAAGGCTACAAATGCAGCACAAGATAGAATATTTTTCCGTGAGCCACCAACATTGGGCAAACACACAAAACTTAATTAAATCCAGCATCAATTGAAACTATATTAATACTTGGAAATTTTTCCAGTGAGAAAAATTCACCTTGCATACAATATTTTAAATGAAAATGATTTTTAAACCTATTAAATGGCATTCCAAATCACGTGTGGGACAGTTTTTCTACATATTACTGCTGTTTAACAATGCTATTGTATCCAAGTTAAAACAACTATGCTGATTTGAAAATCTAGGTTTTTTTTTTTTTTTTTAATGTATAGTTTATATTCGAACAGCTTAAGTTAATAGATATAGGTATTTATGTAGGTGTCACGTGCAGGATATTTGGTCCGTTTTTCATGGAGTGGTTCCTATTATATATAACATAGCTGCTATCATAGATAAAAAAACTTAAGTAAAAATAAGATAAACTTATTATAGGAAATTTGTAATTAATTTTTCATCATGTATATCAATAAAAGAGAGTTTTGCTGTGTCTGTCTGTGATCGCTAGCGAAATCTAGTGCACCTAGAAGTCTGAAAATTTTGGCGAGGCTAGTCCAAGACGGGCCCTGGTGCATCTGAGGCTCTTATTTTTAATTTTTTTATAATTAGCCAAGATATTAATTAAAAATCCCAACATGCTCTCATCAAAACACTCTTCTCTTTCATTCTGAGCCAGCGAAAGCACTCAAGCAGGCCCAGAAGCCGATTTACACAGCAAAAAGCTGAAAGTTTGTTCTTTTACACCTTAAATTCCGCAATTAATTTGAAAAAACATCTTTGTTCTTTGAAATTTTTTTTTCAAAAATTGTTGTTTTCGCAGTTTTCCCTTTCTCTCATATGGCATTGATTTCTTAGGGTGCAATTTTGGAGGTACTGATTAACAAAAAATACTTATGTAAAGCTGAGACTTTTTTCCCTTCGATGATGCAATCGGTTTTCAAAAACACGAATTTTAACCCTTTACAAAATTTCGTGACTGCAGGTCCCTTTGTGCCTTACGGAGATGATCTTTTCCTATGGTAAAAGAACCTAAACATTCGTATTTCGACACAATGTTTGCAGATCACATTTACATCACCTACAAAAATTTCGAAACATTTGGACAAGTAGAAGTACTTTTTACAAAATAAAATGCGTGAAAATTTCGATGAAAACACTAAAAACCGAGATATTTTGTCACAGTTTCATCTCAAGTTTTCACTACTAAATATGCATATTTTTACAAAATTTTAAAGAAAGCTCAGATATAGTTCTATTTGTAACCTATTAAAATTTCAGTGAATTTGGACAGTAAGAACTTTTTTTTTGTTACGCTAATGGAACAGAACCAAAAACAAAACAAAAAAGCAAGAGGAAAACTCATTCCTTTTTCAACTAGATATTGATATTTTTTCTCATGAGGTGCATAACCATCATATTTATAACTGCTGAAAACCTCAAAGAATTTATACAACAAGGACTAATTTTTTTTTTTTTTTTTTTTTACTACTGAAATAGACCAAATGAAAGAAAATAAAAAAATCTTCTTACGAGCCATTTTACCATTAAATATTAACTTTTTTTCGACTGTTTCACACTGGCTATGAAAACATTATGTTTTTAACTTCTAAAAATTTCAAAGAGTTTAGACCATAACGACTTTATTTTTCACACATTTAAAATACTCGACAACCACCCAGTCCCCTCTTCCTTCCTTTTTCAGCATATTTCAAAATTATGCTTTGACTCTGAACACCAAAGTACACAAAAAGAAAATACCAAACAGCATGTATTTCCAATTCCCTTTGCAACACTACAAACCATTTAAAAATATATAAAAATTAACCCTTTGAAAAAATTCATTCCCTAAAGCAGACCTGACAACCTTTGAAAATGAGAAATCGTAGCACACAAAATTTAAATTAATCTGGAGGTTCGTGTTTCACAGCCATCTTTTGACATTCGTAAAAGGAATAAGGTTTTCTTCTTTCAAATCAATATAGTAAATCTTTTCCTCTGAGAATTGTTATACGATTTTTAGAGTTTATTTTCGTTTCACAGCGTTTTTTTTTTTTTTACATTTGTAAAAGGAGCCTGGTTTCAATTTTTATAGCCCAGTGCAGTAAATTTTGACAGAATTCGTGATTTTTTTTTTTTTTTTCCGCCATCATTTCAGGATATTCACAATTTTTTTCCCACAATCGTAATTCATATTTTCCTATCACGATTCTTTGTTGAAATCCGCACTTTCTACCATAAACTTTTGACGAAATTCGCATTTTTTATGCGGTCCTTTGACAAATTTTGCCTTTTTTTACCATGATCCTTTGACTAAATTAGTATTTTCTTTCTGCGATCTTTCGGTGAAATTTGCGTTTTCTTACTAATCTTTCGATGAAATTTGCATCATCTTACTGATCTTTTGATGAAATTCGCGTTTTCTTTCTGCGATATTTTGACAAAATTCACGTTTTTACCACGATCCTTTAACGAAATCTATTTTCTTCTGCGACCAATTAACGATTTTTTTTTTTTTTTTTTACACGGTCATTTGTCGAAATTCGCAATAGTTTATCGCAAATCGTGCGATTTTGCACACTATTTCAAACCTTGCCTTTCAAGGAACCCCCTCCAGAATTCTTAAAATGGCACCCTTGTTTCTAAGGAACGGAATTCCTGTATAAATATTTACAAAAACACGATTAGAGTGTTTTATGTTAAGAAGTTTTTTTGGCAGCCCAGAATTTTTTTTTTCTCATGAGCATTTTTTAATGTCCGAATTTTCGGACTCTAATGGCCAATTTTTTAAAACTTTCGGAAATGAATACTTGGAAATTTCGGAACAGAATCACTCCTGAAAAATATGCTGCGCGGGATAAAAATCGCAACTAGAAACAAAAAATGCTTTTCTGTTTTTTGCAAAAAAATTGTAGTTTAAGACCGATTTTCGTAGCATCGTAGTTCATAGGTCCAAATCGTAGCAACTACGATTTTTTCGTAGCAGTTGGCAGGTCTGCTAAAGTCACTTTTTGTTTTCCTGTGCATTTTTGCCATAG
The DNA here is from genome assembly GCA_963932465.1 of Maratus speciosus. Classification (NCBI taxonomy): domain Eukaryota; kingdom Metazoa; phylum Arthropoda; class Arachnida; order Araneae; family Salticidae; genus Maratus; species Maratus speciosus. Next base: position 403,352,576 of record OZ010791.1, read on the forward strand.
GATTAACATTATGTACATTTTGTTTTAAAATACATTTAATTTTATACAATAGCTCTGAAATTTTAATACTATATACTAATCATTTAGCTAACGATTGAGTATCGATTTGGCTGAGGTATAATCGGATTTAAGGTGAAATAATTAGTGTGGAAATCCAAAAAATTCACTTAGGATTTTGATGAGGGAAAAAAAATGAATAGTTATACACAAAATCCTGATTTTTACAACTAAATATCAATATTTTAGCACAGAAATTACACACAGTCATCAGAAGCATATAAATTTGGTTAAAAAATTAATAATCAGTTTGAATTTAAAAAAATTTTCCATATATTCCATCCGAGAAAAAAAAAACAAAAAAAACACTGCTTTTTACAACTAAATATTTATCTCAGCTGAAAATTATACACAGGCTTTGGATGACAAGAAATGTATTTTTTTTCAACATTGAATCTCCCATTGCAGTTATTTAGAGTTATTATTCACTAAATATCAGTATTTTTTTTTACCCCTTTTTTCACACTGTCAGTGGACACATATTTTATACATGTTACATAATATGTGTTACATAAACATGTTTTATATCCATAAACAAATTTTTAAGCATTTGGACAATTATAGGTTGTGAAATTTATTATAATTTTGTGAAAAACAACGCTTTGTAACTAGGTGAAATGAAAGGTGAAATCCTGTTACTCAAATGAAAAATCTACTTATGAGCGCTTTTACCACTAAAAATGAATATTTTTTTCACGATTTTTTCATTAAAGAATATAAATTCAGACAAAATCGGGTTAAAGATATGAAATCATATAAATCTGAGGTACAATTAAGGTTATTACAACGAGCCCGGGCAATGTCGGGCGGGTTAGTTAGTTATAAATAAAAATAAGAATTAAGAAACAAAATCTGATACATTTTTAGGGTTCTGTACTTAGAAAATAAAAACGGAACCATTATAAGATCACTCCTGTGTCTGTCTGTCACAGGCATTTTACTCGTAAACTATGGAACGTGGAAATTTCAAATTCGGGGAAGTAATAAAGACTATTGACCCACATATTTTCAGATCATTAAAAATTCATAAATATATTTAGTAAAAATGTATAGGGGCTAATTAAGCTACTTGAAAAAAAAACTTTTCTTTATATATCGTGTGAAAGCTTTCGTAATGCTGAATTCAAAAATACATTCCTTTTAATTTTAGGTATTATATTTTCAAAGATATCGTCAAAAATGTAGTGCAAAATTATGTTCCCCCATCTAATTCTGAATCTACTTAAACAAAAATTATGAAAAAAATTAGAGGTAGTAGGTGCTAATTTAAACCTTGAAGGAAAATTATAGTGATTGCTCTAGGTCACATAGTTTTTGAGAAAATCATACTTTTCTGTTACACACAAATTTCGATTTACGGGCATTCAGCAAAAGTGTTGAGCAGCGCTGGAGAGTACCTATTGTAGCAGAAGTATAAAAGCATTGTTGATAATGATTTTTGAAAAAAATTGTCAGTAATTAGCCGAGGTATAAACCCTTATAGATACAGACAGTTTGGACATACATAATGACAGGGGTGGCATACTCTATGCCTAGTTAACAACTTTTAATGATATATAAGTGTAATGTTTTTTCCAGTAGTAATATAAACGCAATAAACGTCAAATTGTTAAAAACAGACTAATTTAAGGTGTCTCAGGACTCTTAAAATTGGAAAAAATGAAAAAAAAAAAAGACCATTTGAAACATTTGATGTCTTAAAATGGATATGATTTAAAAACACAATTTTTATTGGGATGAAAGATATAAATACGGTGAATTCTCGATAAGTCGAATATTCATTTAAGTCGAAGTTTACATGAAGTCCCGGTCACTTTATTACAATTCAATATTAAACTTTCTCGTTTTGTCGAAGTCTACATCTTTTAAGTCGATCTTTTTCCGATAGAGAAAAATCAGTAATTCGACTAATTTCTTAATTTTCCAGCCATAGCTCAAAAATACTGGCACTTTCTGTTAGGTAAAACTTTTCTACACTCCTTGAGTGGCTTTGAAGGGCGCTATTTTTACTTCCTACATCGGTCAGTGTTGAGCCTCTGCGAGTTTGGAGTTTCAGCTGAAATCGTCCAATCCCCCACCCCTACCCTTTCATTTCTCTTTTACGCATTTCCTTTTCTCAACAGGTATTTATTGGCAACAGAGCAGGTGGCTAAGTGAATTCTAATTGGTCATATTTCCCACACTTTTATGAAAGGATTTTTTTTTCCGAATCTATTGAGATTTCATTGAAGTTCATTACTTTAATCTTGAGTCTTGCCATTTTAGTGTTTATTGCTTTCACATCGTGTCAAAGCAGAAATTACAAATTCTTACTTTAGAACAAAAAGTAAATTTGATAAAAGATATTGAAGACAATCCTAATTTAAAGAAAAAAGATACAGCTCTGAAATATGGTATCCCTCCCAACACGCTATCTCCCATACTGAAAGATAAAGAAAGCATTTTCAAAAGACATAAGTCAAGTGTCAACCCAAAATGCAAAAGGATGAAGGCGTGTGCCTTCCCAGATATCGAAAAAGCCCTCATAAAATGGTTTACATATTACAGGACACAGAAGAGTGTAATTCCTTTAAGTGGTACGATGTTACGTGAGAAAGCTTTGGATTTCGCAAATTATTGAATGTTGGAGCCTTCACTGCAAGTACGAGATGGCTTGAAAAGTTTAAAGCCAGACACAACATCGTGTTTCGCACATTACAGAGTGAAGCAAAAGATGTGTCTGTTGCACTGGTGATGAACGGAAGACGGTTTCATTACCCAAACGTCTTGCAGATTATAGAACGATGACGTTTTCAATATGGGTGAAATGGGACTTTTTTACAAATGTTTTCCTAACAAGACTATGATGTTTAAGGGAATCATGCTCCAATGGAAAGCTAAGTAAAGAACGTTTAACTGTCCTTGTTGGAGCAAATGCTTTTGAAACAGAAAAATTACCTTATTATTTAGGTTCCATGTCTCTTTGAACTTTCATGATAGTAGTATATACAGTTATACACAACACTACGTTGTATAGGTTTTTTTTTACGAAGTCTTAGTATTCTTTTAGCAACAATTACAAATTCATATATTTATTCTACGGAACCCTCTGTGCACGAGTAACACTCGCACTTGACTGTTTATTCTATTTTATCTTCACCTGTGCAGTACTTGCAGCAAAATTTTAGATTCTACATAATAAAAGTACACGGCTTAAAACTGTTTCTTCCTGTTTTTTAAACTGGTACGCTTTGACAGTTCTGTTTTTACATATTATTCTGCACTCACATGATTTAAATCAGGTGTTCAGCCTTTAATTTTTATTAAACCACAAATACACTGATAGTACAATACAGTAGTTATACAGTCGGACCTCTATTTAACGAACCTCTATTTTGTGAATTTCTTCGTTAAATAACCTCCAAATAGCGAAGTGCATTCTCTATTTAACGAACTTTTTCTTGTGATCTAAATTTTTTTCCCTTCCCATTTCCCAAAATATTTCTGGACATTTCAAACTTATTCTTTCTTTAAACACATTTTATGATATTCAATGGCCTTGAACTGGTTTTACAAGGCGCCTTCTTTGTCAGCAGTCAGAATTCGGTAAGTATGGAGGACAAAGATGATAATCCTTTAGCGTAACTTTAAAATATGTGGCTATAGATGATAAAAAAAGAAGAAATTAACCCTGATGTGCTGATTGATGACTGTATTTCACTAATTCTGAAATTGAGACCTCAGAAACACTATCCGAATTGGATATTTTCGACAGTGTGAAAAATAAAAACAATACAGCAATGAATTGCGATGAAGACGAATATGATGATGATGGAAATGATTATGATGCAGGAATTAACAAAACTTCGTATGATGAAATGTTAAAATCACATGAAACAATCCGACGCGGATTATAGTTAGAAGAAAATACGCATGAAGGGGTTTTTGGTGCATTCCAAAGATGCAAGATGTATAATGAGAGAAAGCACGTTTTAAAAGAAAAAAACTCAGGCAGAATTAACAGAGTTTTTCAGAAATTAAATTTAAAGTCGCATATGTTAATATATGGTTAAAATTATTTGTTACAATACTAATAAATACGATAATGTCATTAAAATTCGTTAATTTTAATGTAAAACTATTTACTTTAAACAGAAAGTACACTGCAATCCCGGACAATGTTTTGTTTTCCTTGCAGATTTCAAAGATTTAAATGCATAGAAAAAAAGAATTGATGATGGATATTGGTGGGTAAAATAAATAAAACAAATCGATATAATTTATTAAAAAAAATGTGATTAATTACTTTTAGTAAAAATATTTAGTGTTTATGAATTTAAAATCTGTTTTATGTAGTTTAAAGTATTTTAAAAGGTGAATCTCTATTTAACGAATTTTCCATATAACGAACTTTTTTCCGGGATTTAGAGACTTCGTTAAATAGAGGTTCGACTGTAATATAAATGATAGAAAAAGTGTAATATTTAATGATAAAAATACACAAGTGTCAGGGAAAATAATTTTTGACTACCTTTCTTTAAAAATGCTTTGAAAATTTTTGAGCACACCAGCTTTAAACATTATGATTAGCCATATAATATTGTGTTGATTCAATTTAGATATGAAAAATATCTGCAGCTCTTTTTGGAATGGACATTAAAAATCCTTAATGGCCAAATGTAGATGTACTAAATACAGAAGCATAGGTCGCTCAGTTTTAGTTGTTGTATTATCGTGTGAATTAAGAGGATAGGGTATTAAAGAAAATCCTTTTCATACTTTTGAAATATTCATAGTACATTTTTTACTTATGTCATGGCATACTGACTTTTTGGAAGATTCCATTGCTGTGGGAATTTCTAATCTAACATTTGAAAAAGCCTGTTAATAAATAAATTTTTCAAGAAAACTTTGGTTATATGCCAGGCCGGACAACCCTGGTTTAAACTGTATAATGACTTTCTATTGAATCTTAGTTTCTCAATATTAAAATAAAAAGAAACTCATACGATGAAAAATGAACTAAATAAATGTCTGTTTTGTTTTGTTTCATTATAGTTATTTCCTTGGAGAAATAGTTTATTTGGAGGAAATTAAACAAGGACATACAGTTTAAATAGTAGAGAACTCGAATAATTGAGAGTCTTCTATAATTAATAAAAATATATATAGATAAAAGAATCTTCTTCAAACACAAAATTACATGAGGGGGAGGATTTGCAACTTACTTTTAATATGCTTATTTTTCCTAATAAGAATATCAATGTGAAATACAAATAACATTGGATTTAACTTCAGGTTGACTTAAATTTCGATAATGTTCTTAATCTTACGAAACATGTTGAACTGTGTTTTAAACAGAAATTATGTTCGGCAATAAGGCCATAGCCAGAGAAAAAAGGGTGGCCACTGGGCCGATTATGAAACACCACACAGAAATAAGTTGAAAAGTGTTAATGGGTTCTTTTTCCCTCCACACAAAAATAAATTTTGTCCTATGGCTCTTGTTTGAGAATAAATTAATATTGCTTTAGACAATTTAAAAAAAAAAAAAAAAAAAAAAAAATCATGAATTTTTTCCTATTACTGGCAAAGCATGCAGGGTACTTTTCTAGAAACCACAGATTTATGGAGACTTAAGTTTTTTTGTGTTTCAAATGGATTTTATTGTAGGCAGGGGGAGTTGAGGGGTACTCAAGGTATCTATCTATCAATGCGGATTCATCCAAGGATTGTTGATAATGATTTTCGAAAAAATTTGTCAGTTCTTAGCTGAGATATTAATAAAAACTTATTTAGAAAACAGCAGCACGAATCAAGAACGTGTTGAAACTTCTTTTCGAGGTGCGTTTGGTACAATGCAAGTTACTTTGTACAAGGTCTTTGTTGCACAGAACTTTTGTGCGTGTGTAAAACTCGCATTTTAATGATTATTTTCAATTAGTTTGCCTCTTTTTAAAAGAAGCCGCTCTCCACAAAGAAGGAATTGTAACAGAAAAAATTTAAAGTGTGATAAAAAAATATAAGGGGTTTTGGAATAATTATTTAATGATTATGAAAAATCTAATTTAAGTTGATTTAAATAGGTGACAACATAAATTGAAATTAATATAAATAGGTTTTTAGTATCGCTCACTCATTCTGTTACTGGTCGTTAAAATAAAAACTCGTATAGTGGATATAAAAAAAAAATATATATACATTATTAAATAATAAAACTTTGTATGAAACACCATAAAGCAAAAGAACATACAGGACACATTTTGGGGTGGAAATTTTAACAGCCCATCATCAGTCAATATAAACATGTCCGTAAGGACACTAAGTCACAAATGAACAGTAAGGGCAGAGTGGAGAGCGTACAAAGAATGCGACAAGTGATGCTAGCTGAAAGGTAAATACCAATCATAGAGGAACACTTGCAAAAGAGGAAAGTGTTGCCAAAATGATAAAAAAAAATTAACAGAAAAGAAAAGAGTAAAGGAAAAAAAATGAATAAATATTTTTTTTTTTTTAATTTTTGTAATATTTTTAATATTACAATGTATTTAATAGTTATTTTGTTATTCTACATATTTCAGGCTATTGGAAATCTTACATGAAATATTTCTTTCAATAACTGTATTTCCTTCTACCGTTTTCCACCAGCAATTTATCCAATTTCCTATTGGCCAGTTTTTGCATAGTCTCTAGTTTCAGATTAGGCAGCTTTTTGTATGTTTGCTAATTTCAGATTAATGAAAATTGCCATAAGTTTATCTGCCTCTATGCGAATCTTAATAGAAAGAGAGCTTGAACTGTTTAACCATTTGCACTGATGAATATAGCTGATTAGTTATTGAAACCAGTATGCAGAGTGCAGGTAGTGCCTTTGCACCAGGCAGCCTTCATCGGCACCATCATTTATCATTATTGATGCTGTGATGGTGTATAACAAGGTATTTCGCACCAGGCACCAAATTGAGGTGCTGCCGGTATGCAATTATGTGATTCACTTTGGTGCTTAAAACATTGTTTTAATAATTATATTAATATTTTACAGTAAGTCTGAATTTTCTCCATTCAAATAAATAATCAAATTTATAATAGAGTATTTTGATAAATCAGTCACCATAACATTAAAGATTAGATTTGTTTAATTTTTTTAAAAAATGAAACCATATTTACTTGCGTATTTTGTGCACTTTTTCACAGTTTTTTTAATTCTAAAAGTAAGGGTGCAAAAAATACTCTTTTTATAGTATTAATTCTTGAAGAGCATCTTAGAATGAAAAGAGAAATTACCTTCTATAAGATGAATATAACATTAGATTATTTAAACGTATTAGTTTCAAAATAGTTCATAGATAATTTTTGGGAGCTTTTGATAATAAAATACCTATATTAAAAAAAACTTCTATGCTTTGAAGCATGTAAACGCCTTAGCATCTTCTATGAGAGGTATTTCACAGATTTGCGGCCACAAAATTAATTTTTTATTATATTTCTTAGCAGATATTACCATTTATACTAATATTTAAAAAATGTTTATTTCACACTGAATTCTCCCTCATCTACTCTTATATTCTACCCTGAATAAGGAATATCCAATGTAAACAAATCAACATTTATATATATCACAATATTTATGATATTGCTTTATCAAGTACAATATGATTTGCACACAATTGTACTGTAGCTAAAGGAAAGACTTTGGGGGAAAAAAATAAATCATTTTATTGTCAATAATCAAACTTAAAAAGTGATTTTATTGTCCCTAGTTACCTCATAAACACTGCAAAAATTATGCGATTTTTTTTTTTTAATCCAAATTTCTTTCAAAAGTACAGGATGCATAAAATATATGCAAGCACAAATTATATGAATAATTACAGTTTTTTTTTTTTTTTTTAAGGATATTTATGAAAGGCAAATGGTAAAGATCAAGGGTAAATGTCATTGTTAAAAAGTATAAAACAAAATTAAATTCTTGCTTGAGTAGGAACTTAAAAGTAATAATATTTTATATTTAAAAAATTAAGTAAATTTAAGATTAAAAATATTGTAATATTAAAGTAAAATTTCGGGTGTCACTATAATAAGTGGCTCATTTGTGACACATTTACAAAGTCATTTTTATTCTTAAATGCACAAAGTATTTGCAAGTATTCTAAGAAATCAAATAAGATTCTTCTTTTCTTTACAAATGAAATTTCAAAAAATATCAAAGTTGGTGTCTTAAAAGCCAATTTTTGATACAGAACAATTGGGAAAAGGTTGAGCATTTGTCTATTATAACTAAATATGCAATACATTTATTGAATAATGAAAAAGTCTGTTCAATTCCAAATTATTTAAAGAGTCATATCTACCAATTTTATAGTTTTAGATATAAAAAAAAAACTTGTGAGTGTGTCAGAAAGTTGCGTTGTTGAGCAGGGTACTTTTTTTTTACAGCAGCTTTAACATGCTTGCATGCATACAATAGAACAGAATGATAAACTTAGAAGCATACAATAGAACAGAATGATAAACTTAGAAGCATACAATAGAACAGAATGATAAATTTAGAAGTTAATAAAGGAAGACAAAAAAGGGTAGTGAAATAGTATTACAAAGATTTTCCAAGATACTGTGTTTTTTTGCTTATAAGACTTTGTTGTTGTGGGTGTTAGTTAGCGACATTAAAATTTTACGGCTCAAATCATACAATTGGGAAATTTCTGACTTTTCATCATTAATTTACTGAATATTTATTTATTTTTGTTAAATCAAATTAAGAAAAAATTGGTTAAAATTTAATCTAACTACAAATGGTTTAATAAAATAAAATTAAGTTTTCAAAATGTGAATTCCAGGAATTTGATTCCATGTACATGACTAAAAACAAAAAGAACAAAAGTACAAATAATTTCATTTATTTACTAAATTTGGTGTGTGAAGATAACTAAAGTTACTCTTCCAGTTATTTCTTAAAATTAATCCACCGGAGCAGAATATATATTTTTTATGACAATTTCTTAAGTATTTACAGCTCTTTCTTTATCTTCTCTGATGCTTTCACTGTCAAAGTAATCTTTATTCTCTTGCTTAACACCTCGTATGTATTGTGGAGCAGATTGTCCTAGAACCACATCTTTTGTAACACGCACAGAAACAATATCAGAACCAGGAATTTCAAACATCGCTTCAAGCAGAATATTTTCCTGAAATATATTGATACGATATTAGATTCAAAAGTATCATTTTTAAGAATGTCTGTAAATACACTCTTCTCACATAAAAGAAGAGTGCATTTTCTATACACTCTTCTTATACGTGGAATTAATTCAAGCTGGGCTGAAAAATTCACATTAAAAGCTGCTTATCCTATAACTAGTAAATATAGCAAATTGAGAATAAATTTCATAAAAAACTAATATTAATGTGTAATTACAATAATATAAACTAACTAGGGGGCTCTGCCCCCTGCAAGCTACGCTTGCCAACCCACATTCAGACACTGCAGAATCAAAAAGCACGCTAATCTGATCGCTTTTAAAAAGATTAGAGAAGATTGAATTATACTGAAAAAACCTGTGGTGATCTCCTTGTAAACGGGTTTCCAATCAATTCCCTTTGGTTGCAAAAATTTAAGGCAGAATCAGTTGCTGTTAAGACATCCAATGGTTGTTTTCGTGTGTGATTCACAATCTGTTGCCTGTTATATCTAAAATCTTTCGCCAAACTAATGCCAATAATGGTTGATCATAAATGTCACATTCACTTGACTTTAAGGAAGTTACACATGTTTACGCTATCAAGTGATTTTTATTTCAACGTTTTATTTGTATTTTTATTAATGTTATACTAATTTCTTTGTTCTTTCATTATTTAAAATAAAAAATTATGTCAATTTGTATAATTTGACGAGTGGCTTGGTGATTTATATAATTTGGTGAAATTGGTCGACGGGAGAAGTAGTACCATTAAAACATTGCTTTGAAGTTGAAATTAAATGTCATAATTTGTTGTATTGTTATATATGCACCGGATTTGGCATGCATTCTTTTTATGACAATTTGGCGAAAGTCTCATTTTCGAATACCAGTTACATATGTGTTAGGTAACAGAAATCTTAAAATAATAAATTAGAAACTTTAAAATATTTAATTAATTACTTTAAAATATTTAATTAGTTATTCATTATTAATTATTCCAAATTCAGTTTCAGTCAAACTGAAGATTTCTGTTACCTAACATGTCACTCGCACGCAACGGTTTTTGTTTTTGAGATAGTGTCCTTCCGGAGCGTGGCTTGCCCTCTTCCCGTGGAGACTTCGTAGCGGTAGGACGTATAGCTCCCGCCGGTGTACTGTATTGTTGAAATCAGTACACCGGGGGTACGCTTACGATCCAAATTCCCATGTATTTTCTCTTTTAAACAACAAGACATAACATGCAGCTATATCTTTAAAATAATATCAGTTTACTAAAAAGAAATCTCAATCGTGCAATCTATTGATGCTGTTTGAACCGAAATGGATGGAATCATCTGTATTTCATCTTATGCTGTTTGTATGCAGACTCAGAGATGATCGGCAAAGTAGCCTGTTGCCATAATGAGTAGAACAGTTGAAAAGTTACTTCCAAATGGTTGTGTACTCATATTTTCAAATTCCTCTGTGGTAAGGTATAATTTCTGTTTTTTTAAAAAAACTGTAAACTGTCCCACAACATCGTGAAGGATGCCTGATGAAAGTTACTCTCTTGCTTGAATCAACCATGACTGACTAATGTTCACGATCAAGCAAAATGAGGATTGCTTTCCACATGATTGCATGGCAAAATACAGCAAAAATTATATTTATTAAAAAAAACAAAAAAAAAAAAACAGCAGCTGGATAAGGACGATGGACTTTGAGATTTCACTCTCCTTACAAACAAAATATTTTATTCACCATAACAGCAATTCAATTAAATAAGATTTATAATTGTGGAATAAAAATTTCGAGATCTTCTGTAATAAGTTTCTCACCATAATGCCATAGTATAAGTAAATGTTTATAATAAAGTTGTTAAGGGGTTCTGTGCAGATTACCTTTTTGATATATTTCTTAATAAATAATTTAGCTCATATATGTAGTGTATTTATTTGTGTATCGTGTATTTTATTTTTATATATAGAATTTTGTACAAAATAACTAATTAATCTTCAAAGATAAATGCTAGACATTTTGCAATGTAATATAATAGGTTCAAATAGCAAAAGTTGAAAGTAAAGTATTCTGATTGGTAAATCAATTTTCAAATTATGTTTTCGGCACATCTGCATTTGCTACAAATATTTTCAGATGCATACTGCACAGTTCGGGTGAGTACCACTTCAATTATTATTTAATATCCATCATGTATTTTACTCTTCCTTTTCCTTTTCATGATGCAATGTACTTCTTTATTATCCTACCACTATAATCACGTGCCTCCTCTTATTAAATTAAATTAATTAATTCTATCTTTAAAATCACTAATTTCTTTTTCTTTTTTTTTCTTTTTTTTTTTTTATATCTTACAATATGTATTTTTAAATTATTTTCTGTTATTTTTAAAATGAAACAACAATAAATTAAAAAAAAAATTAATTTATAACTATAGAACAAAACAATTTATAACATTTTTTGTAAATAAAAAGAAAATAAATTCAAATAAACATTTATTAATAAATAAGCAACAATAGCTGGGTTACCATGTCAGGCAAAATAACGCCATTTTGGTGCCAATTAGGTATAGCGTTACTTATATGACATCTGTGCCTAATATTTTTCTTTTCGTTTCGTTTTTTAAAAAAGAAAGAAGTGAAAGACATTTATTTGAAATGTTTCAGTTTTAAGTGAAAGTTTGTATTAAATAAAATGATAATGAAATACAAATTGAATTATGAATAAAAATAAAAGTAACATGATGCATTTCTTAGCATACATTTAAGAGAGGCCAAACTGGTCCCCAAATTAGTTTTAAAAAAATAACCTTTTCTAAAATATGAAAAAAAAAATATCTGTTATGATTAAAATTTGAGTTGCCATCATTAGAGAAAAGTATATAAAATTAGAAAAAAATTAATATTTCGAAAACTAATTCGAATTAAAAAATTCTAATACCAGTTTTGAGATCTGTGGATCAATACAGATTTTTGGTGTTAATTTCATTTCAAAGTATTGCGTGTTTTAGGAGAAATCGCCGTGAAACAAACAGTTGTTTAATCAGTCTTTTCATAGAATCGTTTCATAAATTCGTTTAATTTCAGTCGTTTCATGAAATCTGTTTCATAAATTCGTTTCATTAGGATTTTATATATATAGGGTAGATATTATTATAAAATGAACAATTCAATGTAAAGAAAAAATGAAGTATCCAAAATTTAACATATTTACAAACTTTATACAGTTGTTTTCTAAAATGTATATATAACAAATGTTATTTTTAAAACACAAAATTTTTATATGCATACAGTTATTTCTTTTCTTTAAGCATTTATCTTGCATCTTTCTTAAAATTTTAAAAATTACATTATATGTGCATTACATAAGAGAATGTAATACATGTATTGGAGTCTACACATTTTTTGATATCTTCATAAGAATGGAAGTGCTGCTCAGCCAGACCATGTGCCATCAATCGGAACAAGTGATAGTCAGAGGGGGCAATCTCCGATGAATATGCTGCATGGGGTAGGACTTCCCATTTAAGCATTTTCCAAGTAGATTTTTACTGGTTTTATAACGTGGCTAAGCATTATTATGTTATAAAATCATTTTGTTGTGTCTCTGATCATATAGCAGCTGTTCTTCTTTCAATGCTCGGCTCAAAACGCATCAATTGTAGTCAATAGCAATCTCCTGTGATGGTTTTGTTCGCTTTGAGCAGCTCATAACAAAGAACACCCAGCTGATCCTACCAAATGTAGAGCAGAATCTTGAAATCATGGTTATTTGACTTTGCCGATGATGTTGATGCATGGCTCGGTTTATTCCATGATTTTTTACGCTTAAGGTTATCGTAGTGTATCCATTTTTCATCCCCAACACCATACAATACAAAAACCCTTTCCTTTTCCATGAAAAGATGCCGTTTGACGTCGCTTGGCTTCAACTTGTACAACACCCAATGTCCTTGCTTTAGAATCATTTCTAATGCTTTCAAATGTTTCGAAACTGTTGTGTGATCAACTCCTAACGATTCTGCAAGTTCAGGTAGCATCTGACATGAGTCTTCATAAAGTAATGCCTCCAATTCATTCTTCATCTTCAACAACTTTTCAGCAAGCCAGTGCATTATTTATCTTCAACATCAAAATCATTATTTTTGAAGTGTCTAAATAAATCTCTACATGTTGTTTCTGACAGAGCATGATTGCTGTAAGTCTCAACAAGAATTCTGTGTGCTTCAGCTGCAGATTTAAAAAAAAAAACTGAAAGTAGTGCAAATACTCTTTTTTGGTGCAAAATTTGATATTTTTAACATTATGAAAAAAAAAAAAAAATGGTTACACTTTGGCAAAATGATATACAGTGAATTTCAAACTTGCTTATAGTACTTGTTTATAGATGTGTTACCATCTTAAACTACATGTACACAGTTCTGGTAACACCAACTGTTAGAAAACAGTAAAAACTTATTAAACCTCCCAATATGTATGGAATTATTCATACCATGCTAATTTAAATGAAGGTAGTTGTGACATCATATAAAAGTCATTTCCATTTTCCCATAATTTTAACTTTCATGAATAAGAAACTTATAACTAATAAGAAGTTACCATCATTTAACAGTGAAATAGAACAGGGACAGTAAAGAAAAGTACCACCTATTTTTAGGCAAGTCACATTAAGCCTAAGTTGCAGCCACAATTTTCATTGATTTTTAACAACAGTTATTTGCATTAAACTAAATAACAATAAAATTTTAATTTACCTCTAAAAGTTTTGAAATAAGGCATAATTTGGAATAAGATCTAGGGTCAGAGTTAAAAAATAAAAATAAGCGCAAAAATGTGTGCTGCCTAATTTTTATTACATATTTATATAAAAAAATAGTTCCAGCTTCATTAAAAAATTAAGTAGGACTACTTTTCTTGAAGACTTCCAATAAAGCCACAATGTTTGAAATTGATATTTAAATGCTGATTCTGCAGAAAATTTCCTATGGAAGAACTACAGCCATTTTTTCTCTAGCATAGTTCTGTATGAGCTATGAGTTGAAAAAGACTGATTCGCACAATGTCAATTTGCTTAAATCTTGAATTCATAATGTGGCCCACGGTATAAGCATGACATGACATCGCGGTGCTTACGGAGTGCCAACACGACATGAAAATCTCCTCACATAACCTCCAACAAACTTGAATGGAAACATAAAGGTAAATTTCGAAACAAAGCATGGTCTAAAAGGTAAAATTTTGAGAACTATGGTGGAGTCTCGAAGACAATTCCAGAGTTGGAAGCACAAGGTTAAATGTAGCCTCCAAAAATAGGGTACATACAGCATCCAAATTAATTAGGTTGCCCTACATTTCGATGTCACTTCAATGACTGGCATAGGTAAAAAACAGAGAATGTGAAGACGGTAGGCCACCAAAAAGCATAGAAAATTCATAGCATAAGGTAACCAGAGGTTTAACTAACACTAAACAGAAAACTTGTACGAAAAAAAAAGGGGGGGGGGGGGGAGGCACATAGCTCACTAATTTTTAATGGCAGTTACCTAGTGCCTGTTACCTGCCGAAGTTTTCCAGGATGCACTCGGGTGGTTCTGCCTTGAAAAAGGCACTTTGCTACACCATAATTGGTCCACAACAACAGATAAGCAAGCATTTTGGCTTCTACCAGGATCTAAAATTGGGGATAAGTTAAATTAAAAAAATAAAACTTGAAAACTCAACTAAATAAACTGTGATGAAATTTTTCCACTGATACTAGAGGTGCATCACCCACCGTGGGTCCACAAATCAGTTAGATTCTTAAAAAAACCTTTTACTGATCAGGTCACCCACGACAGGTAACTGCACTCGCCAGCAGCCCAGAGTAGAATAAGCCAAAATGGGATGGAAACAGGTCTTAAATAGCTGGGTTACAGTTAGCAAGTACCCCTGAGTAAATGAGATTATGAGGTAGGCGGGGCCTGACCCCAAAGTACGCTACGAACATGTTAGTAAACAAGATCATTAAAATGCCGATCTTGGGAGCCTGCTGTTGCCACTCGAGCAAATTTGGTTTTCAAAATTTAGTCTGACAAGTTTGTTGCGACCATAACTGCAAGCTCGATTTTCCTTCTCCCATTTAATGCTTGAGGCGAATTGTTCTTATTGTAGATATTTTCTTCTCTTCCCTCAACAACTTGGTTCCTTCAATCAAGGGACATAAGCCTTATTCTTTTCTCGATTACCCACCTCCCAATCCCTTTATCTATATATAACTAAAATAAACCTTCAGTGAACCCTACTTGTAGGATATCTTAATATAGGACCATTCTGTTGTCATCCTTAAATCTGACTTTAGTATTTTATTAAGGGTCATAGTTTCCAAGGTTTAAAGGGCTTTTGCCACCAATTTTCGTTCTTTCTCTTTTCTTCTCCTTCCATTAATTTTTATAGCACAATCATGATTTTTCATTTTAAGCACCTTGTGCCTCAGCCCTTTCTCCTTCTAAATTTTTGTCTAATTCGGACAGTAAGTTCTATCAATGCAGTTAGCGCTCTCTCTTTTTTTTTTTTTACCTCCCCACTTCCATTACCTCTCTTATCAGTTGATGTGAATTTTTTGTATTTTGAAAATTATTTTTTCTCAGCATTATTCTTGCTTCCCTCTGTCTCTTTCAAATCTCAAACAAGAGCAAACCATTATGATAGCAGAATTATAGAACACAGAAGTTTTGAGCGATTCTCTCCGTCTCCAAAAGGTTTGAAAGAGTTAGAGAGAGAGGCAAGAATGAATCCTGAGCAGAAAATAATATTCAAAATAAGAATGATTCCCTTTGAACACAAAGCAATAGGGAAGAGAGAGTGTGTGGGGGCAAAAAAGGAAAGGGCTAACCAGATTTAGCTAGCATTTGTTATCTGAATCAAACAAGAGGAAGAGCTGAGGCCCAAGGTGCATAAAATGAAAAATTATAAATGGAAGATAAAAATTAAGGGGAGAAATAAAAGTGTGTGTGTGGGGGGGGGGGGGGGAGAAGTTCCCTAAATCTTGGAAACTATGGCACCAGCGAAAAACAAAAGGAGATTTAAGGACAATGACCTATGGTCTATACAATAGGATACCTTACAAGTGAGGTTTATTTCAGTTAAAAATATAGAGGGAGAAAGTGGGGAGGGCAAATGAGAAAGATACATATTTAATATTCCAAAACATTCATGCTTTCTTCACATTTCAAATATTTGCAACTAAAATATAGCTTCTTCACCATTCCCTCCACACAAAAACAGACGAAATTTTACATTATCATGGCCCTCCTTTTGTTTTATTCAGTGAGGAAATACTCTTTTGCTTAAACATAACTACTAATAATTAATGGTGTCTTAGATTCTTTTCATATAATAACAAGATTTCATGAATAAATTCAAAGCTGTTAAAAATATTCTTACCATTATTGCTCTTAAGCCTCTTGCACCAGTTTTTCGTTCTAAAGCAGAATGAGCAATAGTTTGCAGAGCATCCTCAGTAAAAGACAATTCCACCTGTACAGAGTTACAAAATCTTAAATGTGCATACAAGAAATTAAATGAAAAATGAAGTAAGTAATTTCAGAAGTGGTAAAGAAAAAAAATCAATGAAAATGACATCATTTTGTTGCAAAATATTCCAATTTATTTTAATTTTATGAATGCCTTTTTTTCACCAGTAAAAGCATATCATTTTTTGGACCTTTGAAAACAGTTTTAAACAACATACAATATTTTAAAGATTATTTTGATGGGATAATAGCACTAGTATAGATATAGTAATGTCCATCTCTCTCTCTCTCCCCCCACCCCCGCCCTTTTTCTTGTTTGCCCACAGCAAAAATAGTTATAATTTGAATTTAATACAGAATATCAATTAAAAATTAACAATAAATTATATATACATTTATATTCTTTAAAAAACTAGCAATGATAGAAATAAAAAGTTTTCATTAAAATTGATTTTCAGTAGAAACCACTACTACTGTCAAAAGAAATGAAACTGGCATTTTAAATGTATAGTTATTTAAACATTTCAAATTATGAATAATCCGATTCAAAAACAAATAAAACAGTGCCCATTTTTTAGTTACTATTTTTAGGCGACCTTATTTAACTATTGTAAAAGACAAACATTATTTTGATTGATAGGTAGCAGCACCAATTGGCATCTCCTAATTCCTGTCCTGTACATGTTCCACAGTTTTACATGGCAGTCTTCACCGGAAGCTCAAATAAATGTAGAGGTTGTCAAATAAGGCTTGTTTTTGCATGGAATGTTTTCCCCAGAATGGATTTCTTCTGAATTAATCCATTTGTATATGGTAAATTTTGTAATAGTGTCATATCATATAGTTAAGAACCACACATTACAGGTTTTTTAACTAAACCTCCGAATGCCATTTTATCTGAAGAAATGTCTCATTTTCATGATTAAAAATTAAACTTTAATGAACAGTTTAAATAACAATATGAAAATGAAGCCCTTATTGCAACACCTAAATTTAAAAATTTGAATTTATTTAAGGTTTGTAAGAAAATGACCTCTGCCCTCCCATACAGCATATTTAAAAAATTCACAACTCTAAAAATACTGCAAATAACAAATTCAAAAATTAGTATTTTTTATTGCCTTATTGAGTCATATTAAACAAGTCAAATTTTAGATAAATTTTGGAGTATGAAATTTCTCTTAGTTGTCCACTGAAATAAATTTAATTTCTTTTTGCAATTTATATGTCTTTTTATTTGTATTATGATTTTTAAAAATCAATAAAAATATGATCTTGTTGTTTTATCTAATTATGAAACTTTTCACAAATGATAATGATCTATACAATCTTAATATATATAGGTGTGTTTCCGATGACAATACAAAATACTTACATTATTAGAATTTAATTATAAATTGATTTTGAGACAATTTTTCATTAGCTGGCTACATGTGATAAATCACCAAATTTTCTTTATACTTACAACAGTATATGAGTTCCAATAACAAAGGAATTAATTAAGTACCAAAACACGCTCACTAAAATATGCCAGTTGGCTGTGAAACAGCTACAATTAAATTATTACTATTTTAAATACTAAAAAGTAGAAAATAAAATATAAATAAAAATATAGAAGTCAATATTTAAAAAAAAGAACCTTTTCTTAATTAATTGTTTGATTATAAATAAATTACGATTATACATTGAGAGAATAATTAAAAAATCTTCAACAGATAGTTTAACCTCTTCAGTTCCGAAGCTAAAATAATAATACAAATGCTTATTCATTGGTTTTTTTCCAAACAAAATGTCATCGTAAATGACAGAAAAAATATTTTTTCTGAAATTGATTCTTTAGGCGCTTAGCAATTTAAGTTAAAAAATATGGATCTAAAACTAAAAACCCCTTAAAAACATCAATTTAATAACCATTAACCTAAATTAATGCAACCACAAATTATTTTATGTGGGAATTAGCTTAAATGCTGCCATTTATCCGTTTGCTTTGAACGCAATAAACATTCAGCTATTAAGAAGTGATGTGAAAATGTAAAAAAAAAAAATCAGACATTTAAATTTTTATAAGGAAAAGAACTAGGGATACACCGAATATTCGGTATCTATTCGGTATTCGGCCATGTTGCCGAATATTCAGTTTGGCTGAATATCAAACTATTCGGTATGCCGAATAGCAAATTTTTCGGCATGCCGAATATTCGATTTGGCCGAATATCGAAATATTCGGCCAAACCAAATACTTAAAAAAAAATTTTTAATTATTTTTTAAAACCTTATACAACTTCGACGTTTAACAGTCAACTTAAAGATATTCAGAATAATTAGAAACAGAATCACATTTATATAAAATGTTTTTACATTATTTATTTGCTTAATTGCTGTTTGTTAAGTATTATTTAAGAAAATTAACCAATCATGAGGATTTTCATAGGAATTAATTATGTACAAATGCAAGTTCCTCAACATTGTCCAGTAAATAATCTGTTTCTTGCTAAGATTTTAAGAACAACGTTTACAACCTCTGAAAATGATTGCCCACTCCAGACACTGATCTAGGATGCATTTAAAAACTTACATGCTTGATCAAAGGGAGTTATTCTTGCTAAGTTGTCACCATATAAAATTTGAATCGATTGTATTATTTATTAACTTTTACTTTAGTCTCTTCCTGATAAGCAAATATATGTACCTGTACAATTTTTCTTCTAATTTTTTCACAATTTCTCTTTGATTTTAAAATGTTTGTTTTAGAATTTAAGAAAATTTTATTCATTTGTTTTAATTCTCAGAAGAAGCTATAAAATTAAAAATTTTATTAATTAATTTTTTTTTTTTATAACTATCCTGTTCTTAAATAACTCAAAGCAGATTTTTTTCAACATAAAGTTTGCTTGAAAAAAGCTCTTGTTTATTAGAATAAAAGTTTCTGTTTTAAATATTAGGTAAAATTGTTTTAAAATTTAACATTTTAATGTCTTTAAACTTTGAAACATAAAAGTATTCGACAAGCCGAATATTCGGTATTCGGCAGACCGAATATTCAGTATTCAGCCTAGCAGTTACTATTCGGCTAGCCGAATATTCGGTATTCGGTTCACCTGTTGGCCGAATATTCGGTATTCGGCCAAAATCACTATTCGGTGCATCCTTAAAAAGAACAGAGATCCCCGTATGGGGATCCAGAGACCGAAGAGGTTAAATAGTTTTTTTTTCACTTTTGCAAGATCTTAAAAAAGAAACAAAGCAATATATACATATATATATATACATGTGTGTGTGTATGTTAATAAATCACTAGATAGTGCTTTCTACCAAATTTTAGTCAAAGCAGTGATTTTTTCTTAATTGGGATTCACACCAAATTAACATATTTTATTGGAAATTTTTTGCAACAAAATGAATAGCAATCATGAAATTAAGCATGCTTTTTAAGATAAACACTGAATGTTTACAAAAGAGGTTTTTTAAAAACTATTTTTACTTTTGCGCTTATTTTTTTATTGTCTAATTAATGATTTAAGGAGACGAATGCACAGAGCTCCGTCATTGTGATATACGTACTTTTAGGATATTGCATTTTTATTTATTTTACCGGCCCCTACTGTCAACACGTAAAGCAGGTGGTTTTGCTAGTAAGTTATAAAACAAATTCTTACTATAAAATTAATTCTTACATTAAATTTAACTCAAATAATCAGTTATTTTGTAACTGCATATCATAAAGAAAATATTGTTTTCAGATTTCAAAAATCACAACCTAAAAATTACTGTAAACAAAAGCATAAAAACTTATATATATTTAAAAACCTCTAGGAAGTTAACCAATGACCCTATACCTATCGTACAATTACCCATTCTATAATGTTTCCTATATCACTCATCAATTCCTTTTTAATGTTAACTTTGACAATCTACATTTTCTCCCTCTCCATCGCAGATTGTCAAAAGTACATTCATTCCATCAAAACGTGTAACCAAACTTTGATATTCAATTCCTTAACACTCAAACGAAAGTAGTTTTTAGGTACTAGTAACTGTTAACTTTGTATGCTTCACTGATTTCTTAAACCTTTTCTCGATAATAATTATACTTATACAATTAATTTATAAAATAAGAAGTATTTAAATAATTAAAATAGAAAACAAATTCTAAAATAATTTTTTCTAAATGAAGAAGCACACAAACTTCATAACTGAAATATTGTTTCCATCATAAAATGATTTATTTAATAATTAATTCATTTCTACAATTAAATAATACATTACATATTACATTGTACCTTATCCATTGTAAAAAGGGTCTGGAACTGGGGTACCAAGGCATTTTTTGGCTCTGTTAAAATCTGTACAAGCATTTTTTCACTTAGGCTATGAAGAGGTACAACTACAGGAAAACGACCGACGAATTCAGGAATCATTCCAAATTCAATTAAATCTCTAGATTCAACGTAACGTAACAGAGCATCTTTCTCAGCATTATCTTCTGCAGCATTTGAAGTTGTAGTCAGATTGGCAACATCAGCAGCAGAGGCCGCTCTTCTACCAGGGGATTCAGAAACAGGAGCACCGAATCCAAGATACTGAATGAAAAATAAAAATACTTGAATATAATGAAGATTAAATTTGAAATAACATTACAGGAGAAATACTAAATCTACAGGAGAAAAAATGTGTATTGTTATTTTTTACAATACTAAAAATGTTATTTAAAAAAAAAGTTTAGAAACATTGTATGCAAAATATCCAACAGAATAAGATCAAAGCTTAATCGTTAACTACTGTGACCATGTAAATTGTTGAATAACTACAGCGAGCAGTCTCTCAGAATGTATAAACAACATGGAAGACAAATAGGCTTGACCAGATGACATAAAATTGCTATTTACCAATCCATATGTATCTGACTGTTTTATAAATCAGCTACTGGAACAATAGGGCGATGATGAGAAACTACAGTGATCGCATCATAAGTAGACAGTGAAAAAAAAAAAGTAAATGAATGCTGTGTCAGATAGATGATTTAATTTTTTACTGAGATATTAATCTTTATATATATACATAAATCAATGTTTTGGTGTATGTTTCTTATACAAATCTATAACTTTTGACCGATTTTCACAAAACTTGATATAGATATATGTTATACAAAGAATAAAACTACCGACTATTTAAAAATTTCTCAATTTTTTTTTTAACCACCTGCGACAGTTTATTTTTTAACTCCCCACCCCCCATTTATAAAGCTGCATCAAAGTTGTTGAACTATGTATTCATGTGCAATCTTGCTTTATAAATGAGATATTCAGAAGACAATCTGACTAACTCCAATTTAAGTGGCTTTTTTTAAACAAAGGGACATTGAAAATTTTCTATATATTTATACAGTGATAAAAAGTTACTCTTAATCAAAAGAAAATTAATGAGTTCAATCAAAATATCCAGAGAAAAAATATTATATAGATACAATATTTTTATAGTTACAATAACTTTAACTGATTATACTGAGCATTTTCATTTGATGGGGTTAATCGATTTATGCACTGAACAGCTCAAATGTTATTTGAAATATTTAAATTTTATTGTTTGGCAACTGTATTTTAAATATTTTTTCTCTTTTAGTAAGTTTGTATTTTGACAACTTATATAAAGGTAGTTCAATTGATTGGTATATACTTCTCATTTTACAGCACTTCTTATTCTGCTTGCTACATACTATTTAAATAGCGTGCTTTACAGTTTATTTTTGACAGGTTATGGAGTCTGAAGCTTATCTTGCTTTGAATTAAGAAAATTTAGTTAACACTTTAAACTGACATTTTTTAGAAAAAACATGATTCAGCATATAAAATGACTGAAGGAAAATGAAAAATAACTTTACAATGCTAAATAACAGTAAGTATGAGGTATAGAAGTTTAAAATACAAATATTTAAAACCAATAACGGACTATGGTATATAATTACATTAGAATAATTTACTGAAGCAGGAACTGATCCAGATGCCTGGAATAAAGCAAACAAGTCTGTACAGGATACAATTGCATAACTATATATGTAATTTTTTTTTATGAAGAGTTAAACCATAAAAATGTACACATGACCCCACTGAAGTTAGATTCATAAAAGCTGTATCACTTTTACCATACAGTATAGAATACTAAAATACAATTAATGCAAAACTTTTTCTTGTGAATTACTTAATTTCCCTTTATGTATGGTACTTAGGATATTTTTTTATAATAATTATCCTTCATTTTGTACATTATTTCACAAGCAAAATGTAAACTTTCCTGAGAAAAATGGGATTATTCTCAGCCGAAAACTGGATCATATCTGTCTTAAGCAGAGGCTGGAAAAACTACTTTTGTATTGTAGTTAACAACTACTTGTTTTAAAAAACAGCAACTAGACTGCTTCTAAAAAATAGTCACTACTTCGTTACTTCCAGATTTTGCCAAAGGATCAATTTACACTTGAACCTGAAGCATGGATTAAATAATACTGTGACCCCCTCATTATATAATGTCTGCCACGATACAAATAAATTAATGCAATATAACTGAGGGCATTAAAATATTAAGACAGATAACATACAATAAAATATTTTGTGTTGGTCTCTAAAATGTTAATTTATATATCTATTACAAACTTCTTAGTGAAATGAAGAAAGACATACATAATACAAATCAACATTTGAATAGAGTTACTTAAAAAAATCCAGACGAGTGACTCCACTTCACTTTCCAAAAATTTACAGAATACTGTGTGTTCCAGTAAATAGTAATTTACACTTAAAGAACATGTTCTGATTGACTGACTCATCTATCAAAGTCATGCCTCAACCATTGCCTCTAGGACAATGTAATTTAGAAGACATGTTCTTTCATAATGTAAGCACCCAATAAAAAAGGATTTTTGAAAATTCAAGTCTAAGGGTATTAAATGGGGGAGTGGAGGTGGGGGTCAAAAGTTTTAGGTCATTTCGCCATATCTCAGAAGCAGTTTTACATAGAAGCATGAAATTCAGCATAACTAATGAATCTACTAAAAAATAATTAAACACATATTTCGCAATTTTTTCAATGATTTTGCTGCCAACCTCGGCTATGAACCTGATTATGGAAGATTCGATGAATAAGACAACTATTGATTTTTGATTACAGATTTTACACAAGGCATTTTTCCAAATGAAAACTTTTTCAGTTTAGTTTTTTTAATTTAATTTTTTATAAACTATTTTTGTTCTTTTTGTCTTTTAGCATTCAGATTTCAATCTCTAAGCAAAATATAGTACATTTCTTCCTCTTCTCAAAAAATATTTTTTGGAAGTAAAGATTTACAATTTAAATAGGGATTGCCATATTTATGGACTCGAGTGCACAAAACTTCATTATAGTGATTGCCGTATAACCAGTTTATATAAACCCACTGGGTTTCTGTTAAAATAATTGTCGTTTTAATGGTTTGTTCAAAATTCACAGGTCAGTTTTATAATGATTGTCATTTTTATGAATTTGAATTAATTAAAGAAGATAAATAAAAAACAGCACATAAATTATATTCCTCTGAATTGTATAGATTACTGTCAATATATTTTAAATAAATTTAAAAAAAAATAAAGCATACTGATGAACTCACTTTTTCATTTTTTCTTCTGCTTACAATTCTGTCAAGACCATTAAAGGCACCGGATGCTACAAACAAGATATTAGTTGTATCTACAACCACTGTTTCTCCACGTAGTTTTCTAGAATTTCTCTCAGGTACATTGACAAGAGCTCCTTCTAACATTTTTAACATACCCTATAAATAAATTCAAAGGTGCTATAAGCATGAAATTAAACCCTCTAAATAGCAAACAGTTAACCATTTTGTTTGTAAAAAGTCACATGAAAACTTCATTTTAATTTTGAAACGTCAATTATATGAAATAAAACATGAGAGAAGAAAGAAAGAAAAAAATGCCACAAAATAGCAAAAACATACATCCATTTGTTGTAAAAATACATAAAAGAAACATATTTACCAAGTTTGACAAAATATAGAAAAATTTTCTAATATAACTTTAAATAATAATTTGAGCTAACATTCAAGATATTAACTTACATAGCATTTGTCACATTATTATTTTTTTTACATATACTTATTTTTCAGTTTTATTATATATATTTTTAATGAATTGATGCAAATTTGTTTAAAGCATAGCTTGGCTTGGATGCCATGGATATTAGGGTGGAGTGAAAAAAATCAAAATGTAATACCATGCAAAAGTTGGGTATGGTCCTCAGTAATGAAACATCACAGTTTTTTCTAAATCAAGTTTTATCTTCCGGTGCCCTGGGAACCTCCAATTTTTGAGCAATTCGTCAAAAATCCTTGTGCAACTCATAAATCAAAATAAACATAAATTCTGAAAAAAAAAAAAAAAAATGCCACACTACGGAAAAGTTGTATCACTTGATATGTCTGCACAGTTTTTTTTAAATCAAGTTTTATATGTTGGTACCCCGGTCCCTCCAAATTTTGCAAAATTTGTCATAAATGCCTTATACAACTTATAAATCGAAAAATGTCATACCATGGAAATGTTGTGTATGGTACGTAGAAATATGCCTGCATAGTTTATTCGAAATCACATAATATCTTCCAGGGCCCCAGTCATTCAAAATTTTTAAAAAATTGCCGTAAATTCCTTTTTATCTGTTGTCTATGTATAAAAGAATGCATCACACAAGAAGTAAGAGTGCAATACAAACATTTCATCTGTGAAAAGTACACAAAACAAAGTTCAAGAATGAAAAACAAACATTTAAATGCGTTAAAAATAGGGTACCATACAGTTATAGTGGGCGATTGGAAAAATGTTGGACAAGCGTGCATCCCTTCCCATCGTTTCTTTCCAGACTATCGACATTAATTATAACCTCGAAACAGTTATTGAAAATCTCAGTACCAATCATAAATACCTGAAGGAAATTATCCTAACTATTAAGAAAGGAAGTTGTTCGAAAACCTTGCAAATAGATTTCTTGATAGACTTTCACACAGCAGATGTGTTACCACCGCCAATAGAATTTTGAGACTATGTGGCAACTCCGGATCTAACGTCAAAACTGAAGATACTGACGCTGATTTACAGTCAAGATGTACACGCGTGTATGGTTCGTAATCAAGTGTAAGCCATTCTGCAAAGACGGTGCAATCCATCTTAGGGAAATAGTTTATTTTTCCAGGGATATGTCCCAGGCAGTTAAAGTTGTCATTGACCCAGTAATCCAGCAAAATGTTTTTTTTGCCCTTCCAGAAAACCTGCTGATTGCCATGGTAACTGATGATTGGAAGCATATTCGCAAGCAAGGATTTTGTAGAATCCAAAAAGCGCGAAATGCAAACACTAGTGGAGAAGTCACGCAGATCCAAGCTCCTGAAATCAATTTTAGCGCAGCAGACTATATTGACGTGATTCAGTGGGATAAGATAGAAGTTACAGAACCACCCATTTTGACTAATCTTTCACATTATGATTTAAAGATCTACATTGACAAACGAGATCGTGGAGATATCATTTCGTTTGCTGAGTTTCTATGCCACACTCAAAGTATAGAAAGATGAGTTAAAATGCTCACTGAAGTTGTCACAACAGTTTTTTGTGTAAACACCAGGGATAAATTCTTAAGATCTCGATTCCAATAAAGAGTTATACCTCATTTTGAGACAAAGTCACATTTTAAGGTTACAAAACTCCAACAGGAAAAACAATAAACACCAAGCCGAAAATTTCGAATATCTAGATTTTTGTTTTGAAAAACACAGGCTGATTTAATTGAACTTTAAATTCTTTGAACATTTTTAACAGATTTAAATGTTTGTTTTTCATTTTTGAACTTTTACTGTGTGTGTACTTTTAACAGATAAAATGTTTGTATTGCACTCATGCTTCTTGTGTCGTGCATTCTATACATTCACAACAGATAATAGGGGAATACACAACAATTTTTTTTAAATTTCGAATGACCGTGGTCCTGGAAGATATGTGATTTCGAAAAGGCTGCACAGGCATATATTACTATGTACCATACGCAATTTTTCCACAGTATGATAATTTTATTTTCCAACTTTATGTTTGTTTCGATTTGTAAGTTGCACAAGGCATTTTTGACGAAGTTTGCTAAACTTGGGGTGACCGGGGAGACTAGCACAGGGTTCATACAGAGTTGGGAAGAAAAAATCCAAGGAGTACCCAAAAAATCCAAGGAGTCCAAAAAAAGTTTTAAAGATTTGCCCCCCCCCCTTTTTTTTTGGTCGATGTTTTTATGTGCTGCATTGTTATGTGGTATGCACACTCTAATTTTTAATGTCCAATTTGGAGAGAAAAACATTTCAAAAACAAAATTTTACTCTATTAGAATCTAATTGTTAGTGCTGAAATTGCACATTATTGACAATATATTGCTTATTGATTTCTTAAGTTTAAATACAAAATTGACAATCTACTTTTTTATGCAGTGACCAATGGTCATATCACACAGGTGATTCTGAGTAAAAAAAAAATGTTCTGAAATTCACAGCAAATCTTCTGAAAAGTTACACTAGAGAAGAGGGGGGTGGGGGAATCCACTCCCGACACTAGCTATACATTTTCTCAGTGGCTCTTTGACGTAATTTGTGGTTTTTTCGCGAACTTTTGACGAAATTTGTGGGGGTTTTCGCGATCTTTTGACGAAATTTTTGGGGTTTCGCGATCTTTCGACGAAATTTGTGAGTTTTTACGCACTCTTTTGACGAAATTTGTGAGTGTTTACGCGCTCTTTTGGCGAAATTTGTGGGGTTTTTCGCGATCTTTTGACGAAATTTTTGGGTTTTTTCGCGATCTTTTGAAGAAATTTGTGGGTTTTTTCGCGATCTTTTCACGAAATTTGTGAGTTTTTACGCGCACTTTTGACGAAATTTGTGGGTTTTTTCGCGATCTTTTGCGAAATTTGTCGATTTTTCACGATCTTTAAACGAAATTTGCCGTTTTTTCGCAATTTTTTTGACGAAATTTTTAGGTTTTCGCGATCTTTCGACGAAATTTGTGAGTTTTTACGCGCTCTTTTGACGAAATTTGCCGTTTTTTACGCGATCTTTTGACGAAATTTTTGGGTTTTCGCGATCTTTCGACGAAATTTGGAGGGGGGAGGGGTTCGCGATTTGACAAAATTTGCGTTTTCACCGCGATCCTTTGACGAAATTGGCGATTTTTCTGCAAACTATTGATAAAATTTATTTTTTTCGGCGACCATATGTTCGAATTTTCGGATTGGTGACCGATTTTTTAAAATTTCCGGAAATGAATGCCTTACATTTTCGGAAAATTCGGACTAGAATCACCCCTAGGTCATATAAATAGAGATTAGTCAAAGCCCAAACACTTATATATATCACATACATGATACATCTTTAAAAAAATTTTAAAAGGCAAAAAAAGAATGCTAAATGCAACATACAAGAAAAAATATAACAAGTTTTAAATTTATTCTTTTAGAAAAGCGGTAATCGCTTTCTTTGAAGGTGAAATTTTGACGAATTCGCATTTTTTTCGCGATTTTATGGTGAAATTCGCGTTTTTTTTGCTATCTTCTGGGAGAAATTCAAGGTTTTTTTCGCGACTTTCTGGGAAAATTCGCTTTTTTCGCGATCTTTTAATGGAATTCGCGTTTTATTTCGATTGTTTAATGAATCTGACTTTTTTTCGCGATCTTTTGATGGAAACCGCGTGTTTATCGCGATCCTTTGACGAAATTTGCGTGTTTTTCGCGATCCTTTGGCAAAATTCGCGTAGTTTTCGCGATCCTTTGACGAAATTCACGTTTTTCGCGATTTTCTGGGAAAATTCACGATCTTCTAATGGAATTCGTGTTTTATTTCGATCGTTTGACGAAACTGACGATTTTTTCCCGATTTTTTTATGGAAAGCGTGTGTTTGTCGCGATCCTTTGAGGAAAATCGCGTGTTTTTCGCGATCTTTTGAGAAAATTCGCTTTTTATGCGATCTTTTGAGGAAATCTGCTTTTTTTCTCGATCTTTAACGAGATTGGCATTTTTTCGTGATCCTTTGAGTAAATTCGCGTTTTTTCGCTGTCTTTTAAGAAATTCGCGTCTTTTTAAGAAATCAGAGTTTTCCCACGATCTGTTTTTGAAATTCGTGTTTTCTCACGATCCTTTGACAAAATTTACGAATTTTTTCCGCGATCGATTGACGAAATTTGACGGTATTTTTTGGAACATATTTGCGAAAAACGCGATTTTTCCGAGATACTTGGCTAAATGCCAAACATCGATAAAATTTAAAATAAAGGTCAGCTAACAGTGTCAAAAAACGGACTTAGTAGGAGCCCTGCTATTAAGATTACCCTACCCAATCAATGTTGTGCTTCAGATGAATGACGTGCATAAAGGATTTACCGTGCGTTTTCAATCACGATTTTTTTTCCCTCGGCAGCAATATCGCTTGCGTCCGAAGCCGCAATACAATATAAGGAGTTTCTAAGTAGTGGTTTGCTTATCTAAGTAGTTCTAAGTACTACTTGGGAATGTTTTCCTTTCTAAGGAGTTTCCAAGGAGTCTAAGGAGTCTGTGCGAACCCTGCTAGCAGTTAAACTTGATTTCGAAATAACTGTTCAGGCATATTACTACGTACCATACACAACTGTTCTGCGGTATGACATTTTTATTTTTTAACTTTATGTTTATTTCAATTTATAAGTTGTACAAGGCATTTTTGACAAATTTCGCAAAAATTGGAGGTCCTGGGTAGGGATTGACCGAAGCAGCAATTTTGCCGAATACCGAAGCTTCGGTCAAAGTGTACACCGAATATTCGGTATTCGGCAACCGAATACTTAAAATTTTTTAACATACATTTTTTCATATATTAGCTTTTTTAGTAAACTTTAATTAAAATTAAATTCTTAGTAATTTAATTCAGTTACATTTTTATTCTTAAATCTAATTACACCAAAAAAATTTTATGACTACTTTCCACTCACAAATTCATTAACCCATCACTTATTTTATCACTAGTCAATACCCAAAATAACCTATGAAAGTATTAAACTATACAGGCTATTATTATGGGTAAGGATTGTTAGAAAAACTAAAGTTCATTCAAATAAAAAGAAACAATGTTGCCATTAAGCTGATTTACTGATTGTCCAATTATAAACGTATTGAATAGGAATACAAAAGGTATATCAATTTATACATTTAACTATTTTGTGTCAAATTATTGATACATATTTATATTTTTATTAATGGTTTAACATTGTGGTGATGAATATTAGGGATTAACCGAAGCAGCAATTTTGCCGAATACCGAAGCTTCGGTCGAAGTGTATACCGGTGTATTCGGTAACCGAATACTTGAAGCTTTTTAATATGCATTTTTGCATATATTAGCTTTTTTAATAAGCTTCAATTGAAATTAAATTCTCAATAATTTTATTCAGTTACATTTTTATTCTTAAATCTAATTACACAAAAAATTTTAATGACTTCTTTCCACTCACAAATTCATTAACTCATCACTTATTTTTTATTATTTTATCACTAGTCAATACCCAAAAATAACCTATGAAAGTATTAAACTATACAGGGTATTATTAAGGATAAGGATTGTCAAAAAAACAAAAGTTCACTCAAATACAAAGAAACAATGTTGTCATTAAGCTGATTTACTGATTGTCTAAGTCTAATTATAAACATATTGAATAGGTATGTTTTCAAAATACAAAAGGTATCATATCAATTTGTACATTTAACTATTTTCTGTGAAATTATTGATAGAATATTTGTATTTTGATTAATATTTTAACATTGTGGTGATGAAGAAAAGAAATTTGAGCGATTTTGATATAGTGGTTATAAAAGCTATAGGATAGGCATATGCGTATACTTATTTGATGTGTATATTTTCTTTAATATACACTTCAGATATACAGATATGAACTCTGATATACTTATTTGATGTGTACATTAAAGAAAATACACATTAAATAAATTTAAATTAAAAAAAAAACTAATGTAAAATTAAATAAAATTAAATGATAAGGGAAAGATGCGCATCTTCGTTACTTTTTTTTTCCTCTGTTGTAGACAGTTGTTCTGATTTCACACCTACGTAGACTATTTTAGGACGAAAAAAGTTTTTTTTTTTTTTAAATTAAAAATGGCCTCTGACTTGTTTTTTGTAGTGCAGCTGAACTCTGAACTCATGCACATAATATTGAAACTCATTGTTTAGCCTATTCTACTGCTAAGGAAAAGAGAATTCTTCTACTTCTAACAAAATACTTATCTGCAATTATTCGGCCGAAGCCGAGTATTCGGTTTACATGCCGAACCACCAAATACCGAATCAACTATTCGGTATTCGGTCAATCTCTAGTCCTGGGGTCATCACAAGATAAAACTTGATTTCGAAAAAACTGTGCAGTTTTATTACTGATGACCATACCCAACCTTTGAGCAGTATTACATTTTGATTTTCTGATTTTTTCACTCCAACCTAACGTATATGCCTTAAATATGTTCAAATAATACATGTTCAACCTGAAAGCTTTTTTAGAACAACATGCAGAAATCTTTGTCTTTGTTTCTACGAGGCATGTTTTTTAAGTACCGTTTTGGAATTAAAAAAAGACGTGCAAAGATATCGCAATAATTTTATTTTTACATGAAAGCCTGTACCTTCATCTACTTTTCTACATAATTTCCGTGATTATTGAGGCCCTTGTCATAACGTGGCACCAGTTTTTGAATACCCTCCTCATAAAATTCTGCCGCCTGACTTTTTAACCACTGTATCACAATTGTTTTGACTTCGTTATCGTCTTGAAGACGCTGACCACCCAGGTGTTTCTTCAAGTGCAGGAACAAATGGTAGTCGCTGGGTGCCAGATCAGGGCTGTATGGAGGA
Organism: Maratus speciosus; assembly: GCA_963932465.1. NCBI lineage: Eukaryota > Metazoa > Arthropoda > Arachnida > Araneae > Salticidae > Maratus > Maratus speciosus. The sequence goes on from OZ010791.1 coordinate 403,384,252, forward strand.
TGATCTAGAGTTTCCCATTTAAAAGATTTGATGAGATCTTTGGTCCGATTAGCCACATGTGGACGGGCATTGTCATGCAGCAAAACGATACCCTTACTCAACTTGCCACGTCTTTTGTTCTGGATTGCACGACGCAGATTGTTCAATGTCTCACAATAAGACGATGCATTGATTGTCTCATTATGAGGCAGAAACTCCACTAGCAATACTCCTTTTTTGTCCCAAAAAACTGTGCACATGATTTTCTGGGCAGAAATTGTTTGCTTAAACTTCACTTTTTTGGGTGATGATGAATGTCGCCATTCCATGGATTGTTGTTTCGATTCTGGTGTGATGTAGGACACCCATGTTTCGTCACCAGTAACAATTTGGTCTAAAAAATCTTCACCTTCATTGTGGTACCGCTCAAGGAAAGTCAATGCACTGCCTAAACGTTGGGTTTTGTGCAAATCCGTCAACATTTTTGGAACCCAACGTGAACACAATTTCCGGTAATTCAAGTTCTCGGTCACAATGCAATACAAAACACTACGAGAATATTGAGGAAAGCAGTCGCACAATGATGAAATTGTAAAGCGTCTGTTTTCTCTCACCTTTTCGTCCACTTTCTGCACCAAATCTTCATTAACGACCGAAGGACGCCCACTCCGTTCTTCATCATGCACATTTGTGCGGCCATCTTTAAATGCTCTCACCCATTTCCTTACCATTCCATCACTCATAATGTTTTGTCCGTAAACTTCACAGATCTCACGATGAATATCGATCGGTTTTACGCCTTTAGCACTAAGAAATCGTATAACAGCCCGTACTTCACAATCAGCGGGACTCACGATTGTCAGAGGCATCTTAAACACTCAGTAAACAACGTATACAATGAAGAATCAGACTGTAATGGCGTCAGTGCGTAGACAAGAGATGTAGGTAACCAGCGCGCATGTGCGGAACGCCGACCGTAGCGCTGCGGCGGCAGAATCGCAAAACGGTACTTACTTAAAAAACATGCCTCGTACTACGTTCAAATTACATCTGAAAAAATAAAACAAAATGCATGACATGTTTTAAAATCAAAACCAAAACACTTCAGAAAAGAAAAAATAAAAGATTCATAAAAAATAGCGACATGTTTGCAACAATAAGGGGAGAAAAATTCTTTTTTCAAATTTCCGATTATTATTATTACATGGATTTTTCGTCTTTCTTTCTAATCTGCCATAAAATACATCACCACAGAATATGTGCCCCCTCCAAAAAAAAAAAAAAAGGGGGTCCACTTTTGGCAGACACTATTTTTTACTACTATTTCTTTATAAAATTTCTGCAGAAATATATTTTGAATTACTTTATTTTGGCCATCAAGTATAATAATCCACTTCTTTTTGTTATTTTATTTAGAAGAGAAAGTTTGGGGAGCCTCTCACAAAAAAAATTGTCAGGGGACACATGAGTAAAAGTTTATTTTATTTTATTTATGTTGTGAAATCTTTATTTAAATGCTTTTTGGATATTTTTTTTAAAAACTATTTTCGTATAATTTAGAATAAAGCATTTCACTTATTCTCTGTTTGTACATAAAATGTACTCTGACAACCCCAGGCGAAGCCTAGGCTATACAATATTGCAGGGTACCTCAAACAATTATCTAGATGGGTTAAACTCAACTAGTAAACATATATTAGCACTATTTATAGGAAGTAGAAATGTACTACTGATTATATTTGTTTCTTTGACAGAGTGGCAATGCTGTACTGAAGATGGTCACATGCTAAATATATTGCATAATAAGTTTTAAAAAACATGTGCTTGGCAATGCTTCCATCTCAAAACAATTTTTTCCTTTTCCATACAGTATCAACATCTATATATATATATACTAGCAGCCTTTGCCCGCTACGCTGGTCGGTTTTTCTAAAGAAATCTTGAATGAAACAAAATATATCTGTGAATCTGATCATACGTTTTAAAGCAATATGAACATTTACCTGGTGTATCCAACCAAATTGCATAAAGCAATATGAATGTCATTACGCTATTATATCTTTTATTGAGTAATACAAAATTTAGACTGTTAAGGACCAATTTCTTTAGTTGATCTGTTAGTGTAGGATCTGGTAAAGAACAACAGAACAATATGTAATATACTAAAAGCGTTCATGAAAAATTATCAATGCAAGTCTCATCAGAATCTGTTAATTGGACTTATTGAAATGGGTGATCGTTCATAATAATTGGGTTTGCCTGATTCTAGAACTTTCACCTATAATTCTATAATCAAGCAACCTAACAACCAAGCAACACCAAGCAAATGATATGTGCTTTATTCTAAAACATTCACGGAAAAATTAACTAACAGATCGAGTTCCAGTGAAATCCATTTAGCAGAATCTTTTAAACTGGAAAATATATCGAAACCTTCCCTAAAAATGATCTAATTAACAGTTTAAATCCCATAAAAATTCCTTCAGGGGAACCTTTAAAAAAAGCAAATCTTTCAAAATTGGGTTCATCTGATTTAGAACTTCCCCCCATAATTATTTAACTAAGCAACGTAGAACGTTACGTTTTATACTAATATCTTTTCTGAAAAATTATCTTAACAATGTAAGTCCCGTCAAAATCTATTCAGCAGAACTCAAGATATAAGCGGCCGGAATGAAATTTCTCTTTGTATTAAATATATATTGAGATTGTTAAATATAACTTTCATAATCGCGTTAACCTGATTATAGAACTCTCTGGGAGGTACGGGTAGGTATATACTGCATCACATCTGAATTTTTTAAGGAACTCAGCTCAACTTCCATAACTATAGCAGATATACTCTCTAGTAAGCCCTATCTCCGTAGCGTATATCTTCCAATTTTCTTTACTGAACCACTGAAAACTTTTTCCGCATAGCTCCGTAACTAAACAACACAGAATGATATGATAAATATTAAAAAAAAAAAAAAAAAAATCCCTGAAATATTATCTAATTTACTGTGCATTTAATTAGCTGACTTGAAATCTTTCATAATCGAGTTCACCTAATTTTAGAACTCCCGTAACAATTTAGAATGGTGGATTTTACATTAAACCATTTATAAACCAAATTTACTATTTAACAGTGTAAGTTCTACAAAATTTTGTTCAGTAGAATCTGAGTGATAGTCATATTTACAATATTTATTGCTCATTAAACCTTTTTTCTTTACATTTGAAATAAAATCAGTAACTGTTTTGGTATTTATGGCCCTGTTATGCCAACACTATTGTCACCAAGCGTAATAGTTGTCACAAAAGTGAAATGATACATTTGAAAAAAAAAAAAAAAATTTTGTTGATAAAAAAAAAATGAGCAAATATAACTTTTGAAAATTACAAACTTTGACCTACAATTTTTTTAAATCAATAAAAATAATGGTACTACTTGCTTATCCCGTCGACCAAAAATCTATTGCCAAATTTTAAGATTAAATGCTAATAATGGTTGATCGTAAATGTCACATTCACTTGACTTTAAGCAAGTTACATGTATTTACGTCATCAGGTGATTTTTATTTCAACGTTTTAAATGTATTTTTATTAATGTTATGCTAATTTATTTGTTCTTTCGTTATTTAAAATAAAAATTATGTCAATTTGTATAATTTGGCGAGTGGTTTGGCGATTTATATAATTTGGCGAAATTGGTCGACGGGTACCAAAATAAATACTTAAACTATAAGAATAAATAAATATTTTGCAAGTAATAAAATATAGTCAATTTAAACCGCAGTCTTGAAATTGTAAATGTCTTTTACTACCTAAGCATGGCGTACGTAATACGTAATGTCTCGCACTGCAGTAAACATTTCATTCTTTCAATGAAGACATTCATGGTTTTTTGAACAAAACATTTTTATATGTATAATTCTTAACTTCTGAAATAATTTTATTGTAGCTTCCTCATCATCAGATAACTGCAAAATGGTAAAATCTATTTCAGTAACAGTAATAAATATTTTCTATTCAAAAAATGACAAATAAAAAAGTTTTGCGAGATTATGATGGAATAAAATAAATTCCATCATTAAAAATTCCTGCATAAAAATATTCACGTCCAATAATTAGCAAATGTTAATGTGTGGCACGGTTTGCAATAAAAATCGTCTGCACGATTAGGGTTGAAGTATGGCGCGATACCATACATTTTGGCATGGTATTGCGATGAAAATTAGAACGAAAAAATACCACAGTTTTTTTTAATTTAGTTTTAGTTTTTGAGGCGTTTGATTTTTTTTTCTAATTGACAAAGTTGTTTTTATTTAACCAAAAGGACTGGATAAAAAATTATTCAGTTTGAATTTTTTCCCTTGCTATAGTAACAGGATGAAAAGAATGAGTTTTTTAGAAATTATCATCTGAAAAATTCAGGTTTTGGCGCCAAAGATAGTGCCAAATTAGAAAAATATGAAATATCTCTCGAACTATTGGGCTTAAAATAATTTAGTTACTACCATTCGATTCAGCATACAAAAATACACCAAAATATGTCATCAGTTGAAAAATAACTCTAAAATCAGATTTTTAAGGAATTTTTTTAAAGTTCGTTCTCTTTTTTACCCCCCTCAGGGGTGGAATTTTGGAAAATCCTTTCTTAGCGGCACTCTATATCATAAGAAGTATTTTCACCCCGATTTTCAAGATTTTAGGTTCAGTAGTTTTGGCTGTGCGTTGATTAATACAAAATCCAGACTTTCTTTTATATATATAGATATATTACGCTATCGTACGTGGCACAGAAATCGCGATTATTTGTTAATTGTTTAATGGCAATGCCCAAATGAAGCACATCTCATTGGTTATTGAACAGCATTTAATGCACCAAAAATGACGCTAACTTGGTGATATCTCTAATATTTTGGCAAATTCCCACAGATTTCCATTGTAAATTAATAGGGTTTATTTGCTTACAGAAAATCAACAAATTGAGATATTTTAATGCAACAAAAACTAATATTAGCTTAAGGGATTATATTAATTATATTTAAGGGAGTCCAAGTAAATTAAATTATGAATAAAAGTAACATGATACAATGCTTAGCATGCTTTCCCAAACATAAATTTTAAGGGAGACCAAACTGGTCACCAAGGGCGGCTAGTATATTTGAATCACATTGATACACACAAATTGACAATATACATATATAGTTAAGCTATTTCAGCATTCACTGTTTTCTTTTATTATTTTGCAAAAAACTCAGGGTTCATACTCTATTTGAATAACAAAATTCTTTGACTTTTCCAGGTTTTCCAGGCCATATTTCCTACAATTCCCTGATCACAATTCACGAGATTCTTAGAAATACGAATTGTGATTCTAGATTGTAATGATTGAACTTATTCAATGAAAGATAATACACTGATACGTTATTAAGAATAAAATAGAAACTTCCCCCTAAAAATGAAAAGAACCTATAAAATTGAAACTAAAAATCTATATCATTTGATATTTAAAATATAAAAAATTAAAATCAATTATAATATAAAATAAATAATCTCGACTTATGGTGTCAGATGCCATTATCCGAAGAATCTACAATAAGTCTTTTTCCATTTTTTACGGTCAAGGGTCCATTCCTCCTCCATAGCTCTATCCCTCATTACCTTTGCAATATTATTCATCCAGTTCTTTTGTGGTCATCCCCATTTCCTTTTTTATTTGTTTTATAATTGAATATGATTTTGGGTAGTCTTTCATCATTCATTCTTTTAACATGACCATACCAGATTAATTGTTTTTTTTTTTTTTTTTTAATATCATCTAATATTGTTCCCTTTATCAATTAAATAATAATAATAATAAAAACTAAAATACAATTCAGATGGATTCAAAGTAACTTTTTACTCATATAGCTAAATTTACACATATTAGATGTTTAATTTTTTTAGATAGTTCTGCTATCATATCATTTATTTATTTATTTATGTTGCTTTAGAAGCAGTTTGTTGTGTAAGTTTAATTTTTTTGTCTTTTAACATTTCAGTTAGAGCTTTTCTTTTTTTCTGATTCTTTTTCGTTTGTTTCTATTATTTAAATAGTCATGATATCTCGACAAATTTTTACAGCTAAAATATCTTTATTTTAAAAATGTGAATTTGGCGAAAATTCTATTTGCAAGTCAAAAATCAGAACTTTTCTTGCGGATGGACCTCAAAACGCAGGAGAATGACATGACACATGATAGATAGCATACAAAAAAAAAAAAAAAAAAATCCTAGACTTTTCTATGTTTTAGAAAAAAATTGTAATTTTTCCTGACTTTTTGAGCATTTGTCATTTCACTTGACAGTCCCCTGTTTCGTTTTCCAGTCACATAGGAACCCTGAAAATATATATGAAATGGCTTCTCCTTGCAACAAGAATAGCGTATATAATTTTAAATTTTAGAGCATTACTACTCCTGAAAAGTAATTGTTATAATAAGTTTAATTGCAGAAATTCTGTAATTAAATAAAACAAAAGTTACAACTTGTAAGAGGGGTAGCCAAAATTAATTATTGTGCTAACTCTGTATGGCACATACATGCGATACTTGTAGCTTTGCAAAAGAGTAAAAAAATAATTTGATATAATAAAAGTTTATGGGCTTTCCAGTACTAAAAAATAAAAAAATTCATATCAATTGCATAAGGAAAATAATGTAGATTGCAATGATAATTAAGAGCTATTTTAACCTCTTCAGGGATGATTTTTTTATGCTGAAAAAAAAAAAAAACCTTTTTTTTAATGATTTATTCATTTTATATTAATAGGAATTAAAAGAAAAGAAAAAAAAAAGAGAGAGAGAGAGAGAGAAACAATAAAAATTCACAAAAAAAAGTCCACATTTGTGTGTTAATGGTAATTTATGCGTGAAATGATTTCTTATAAAAACTAACAGTGAATTTCTTGCTTACATTTCTACAAATTATTAAAACTTAATATATTTAATATATACCGGGTGTCCCAAAAAGGACTGACTGATTTTAAAATTCAATAACTTCCAAACGGTGACAGATATTAAAAAAATTCTTGCAGGAGGGTTATGCATAAAGTCAAAAGTTTTATTGCAGTGATTTTCAATTTTAGTTCGAATTACAAACAATAGATGGCGCTGTAAGCAATAGTCGCTAAATACAGGCTCGATTTTTCATAGATTAACATTCAAGATTGGACATTCCCACAGAGCGTAATGGTAATGCGATTGCGATCGTAGCGCCCTTAGTGACAATGGGGAAGAAACTCCCCATCCTTGTAGTATGCTTATTATTGAGTATTTACCTTATTGTGATCTTTCTTTTTTTAATGTTGCATGTTTACGTTTTCGATAGAATCTTACACCGATACATGAACATAGAATAGACATTCTATTTTATATATCTAGTATATATTCTATGTTCATGCATTGATATATGTTTTTTTTTTTTTTTTTTTTTTACATGATTAGTGAACGGTTTTAAGTGCAACGAATACTAGGTAAAAATTTCGTCTTGAATGCTATATATCTAAAGCAATGGTGTAACATAAAAATATACGAAATGTTGAACTCTACAAGTCCCAGAAAATTTCATAATTATTCCCCTTTGGCAGGATAATTTTTATAGCCCGTGTTTTATAAATTTATGAAGTTTAACGTATTAAACAATCGTTACAAGAATCTTTTAAAATTTATGCATTTTCACTTCCTTACAGATAAAATAAAAATATTGTTTTAATGTAAATAACGTACAATCAATTCAATAATGTTTATAATATTAACATATAAGAAATAATAATAATAATATTACAGATAGGGAAAAATTCCTTTCGTCAAATTTTTAGAATAGTATAAATCTAAAAGTTAAAAATAAATAGAGGTACTGACATTACACTCAATAAAATTTTATTCGATATGAATAAATTGACACAATACCTGAATTTGATTTTTTACAATTTAATCTTATAAACTTACATATTTGCATTCTTGACAGGATTTTCTGGCGGTTTTCTTTTATATTATTAGTCTAATTATCATTTTGTAAGTTAAAAATGAACAATACAAGTACGGTAAAAAAAAAAAGCAGCTAAATAAATAAAGCAAGCATGAATAGAATATCGTCTGACACCTGTTTCGTTTTAGGAACGAATAGATATTCAAACCATAGAGGGTAAACATATTTCTTCAACATAGGAAAATTTTGGAGGTTTGTTAGTTCTTCCCCCTTGCCGATAGTGACGCTAATACTGTTGCCATTACAGATTTTGGCATAAATGTCCCATCTTGGTCTTTAATCTATGCGATTTTTGGTCCTTTCTGTTGTTCCATGCAGAAAAAGGAGATGGAAATGTATTATCCGGGACACGAAGTACCAAAAATCGAGCCTGAATTTAGCCTCTATTGATCACAGTGCCATCTATTGTTTGTAATTTGAACTAAAATCGAAAATCACTGTAAAAAAACTTTTGACTTTATGCATAACCCTCCTGCAAGAATTTTTTAAATATCTGTCACCGTTTGGAAGTTATTAAATTTTAAAATCAGTCAGTCCTTTTTGGGACACCCGGTATGATATTATTTTTTATCAAATATTAACGATTTATTAAAATAATCCAACAACATTGACTGCCGAAAAATTACTTCACGCTTTTTTAGCTCATAGGCTATCAAAGCCCGAGAGCTAAGGTGTCCACTGGTTCTGTATGTATGTATGTAACGTGATAACTCTTGATAGAAATATCCGATTTGCTTAAATTTTTTTTCTAGGTTCATTCTGATAAGGCGTTTCCCTGATAATTTTTGTTGGTTCATTGGTTAAGTATAAAGGGGGGAACAGGGTGGCTAATCCCCCCCCCCCTCCTTAACTGGGATAAATGAACAGATTTTCTTCAAATTTTGTATACCGATTAATTCTGATAAAACACTTCCCTGATTAGATTTGAAGGTTCATTGTTTAAGTCTAAAGGGGGGATCGGGGGGCTAATACTCCCCTTAATTTAGATAAATGGGTTTTTCTTTCCGATTTGCTTCAAATTTGGTATACCATTTTAAATCTACAAGGTGCTTCCCTACATAGATTAATATACAAGATGGGACATTTCCATAGAGCATAATGGGATTGCGATTGTAGCGCCTTTAGTGACAATGGGGAAGAAACTCTCAATCCTTGTAAAATTTTGATTATTGAGTATCTACCTTATTCTGATCTTTCTTTTTTTAATGTTGCATGTTTACGTTTTCAATAAAATCTATAGAATCTTACACCAATTCATGAACATAGAATAGATACTCTATTTTATATATCTAATATCTATTCTATGTTCATGCATGGATATATGCTTTTTTTTTTTTTTTCTTTTTTTACATGATGAGGGAACGATTTAAGTGCAACGAAAAACAGGCTTAAACAGGGTAAAAATTTCGTCTTGAATGCTATATATGAAATAAATATGATATAATTGGATTTAAAGCTACATAAAGTAATGGTGTAATATAAAAATATACAAAGTACTGCACCCTACAAATCCCAGAAAATTTCATAAATATTCCCATTCAGTAGGAAAATTTTTATAGCCGATGTTTTCATAATTTATGAAGTTTAACGTATTAAACAATTGTTACAATAATCTTTTAAAATCTACGCATTTTCACTTTCTTACAGATAAAATAAAAATATTGTTTTTAATGTAAATAACATACAATCAATTCGATAATATTTATAATATTAACATATAAGAAATAATAATAAAATTACAGATGGGGAAAAATTCATTTAGACAAATTTTTAGAATTATATAAATCTAACAGTTAAAAATAAATAGAGGTATTGACATTACACTCAATAAAGTTTTATTCGATATGAATAAATCAACACAATACCTGAATTTGATTTTTTGCAATTTAATCTCATAAACTTACATATTTACGTTATTAACAGAATTTTGAAAAGTTTCTCTTTTATATTATTACTATAATTATCATTTTGTAAGTTAAAGATGAACAATACAAGTACGGGAAAAAAAATCAGCTAAATAAATAAAGCAAGCATGAATAGAATATAGTCTGACACCTGCTGACCTGCTTCGTTTTAGGAAAGAATAGATATTCAAAGCATAGAGCGTAAACTTATTTCTTCAACATAGGTAAATTTCAGAGGCTTGTTAATTCTTCCCCCTTGTCGGTAGTGACGCTAGTACTCTTGCCATTACAGATTTCGCCATAAATGTCCCATCTTGGTGCTTAATCTATGCTTCCCGGATGACATCTGGAGGCTCATAGGTTAAGTATAAAGAGGGGATGCCAGGCGAGGGGGATGGCTAATCTCCCCTTCATTTATTTTTCGATTATATATCTTTCTTTGAAATAAGAGTATAATATACAATTAGTGGGAATAGCCTGTGAGCTCAATGCCATCAGTTTAACTGGCCAGTTTTCTTTTTTATTTATATCTCGAACTGTATATCAGAATTATCAGTGCAGCCAAACCATGAAAATTTTACTTCTCTTGTTGAGGAATTTTGTAGTGAATAAGTTATTATAAAATTTTTGTTCCTTTTATTATTGACAATAATTATAATTATAAACAAGTCGGAAATTACACGTCAAAAGTGTCACATGAGGTGCGTTCATACTATAACTAGTTTTATAAATATTCAGATCTTGGTGCAATAGCTGTTGCACTCTTATGCAAAAATGCATGAATACAACATATTATGATTATATATATTGAATTCAGTAATATAAAAATAATATGACTCTATCTTAAATATGATGTAATCAGTAATCACCATGGCAACCTAGAATTATTATCTGTCATGGGATATCACTGAATTAATTACATATGATAGGATTTAATAGAATGAAGAAAACTTTTATTAATAACTTTTTAAATTTTGGTTTGATTTTCATAAAATTTTAAATGACTTGACAAAATTCTGCAACGATTATATATATTAAATTTCAAACCATTTGCTTGGGTAGTTTTTGGCACTGTTATGGATGGACGGACCAGACGACGACTACAGGTACTGCGTGTTTATATAATTACAAATGCACCAAAGAATTAAACATCCACATATGTGGCCAAGAGCATGAAGAGGTTAGTAGTAAATACATTCTGATCTATGAAAAATTTAAAATTTAACAGTTTATTAATTTGCCAATTATTATATAAAGAAATTAAAATTTACTTGTTGCACTCCTTCACCACCAACATCTCTTAATTGATAAATACCAGGAACAGCACCAATTTTATCTACTTCATCAAGGAAAACAATGCCTATATAAAAAGGTGGGGATATAATGAATTAAATAAATCAATACGGATAACTAATTTTGTCAAACTTTCAGTTAATATTGGTAGAGGGAAAATAAATCAGTGCATCACCTTGCTGGGCTTTATCAATGTTATAATTGGCATCTTGTAGTAATTTTGCAATAACTGATTCAATGTCTTCACCAACATAACCTGCCTGAGTAAGAGCTGTACAATCACAGATAGCAAACGGAACATCTAAACATCTTGCAATAGTCTGGGCTAACAACGTTTTACCTTCAAAAAACACATATAAGATAAACATTCTCACAGGCTGAAATTAAAACATTCATACTTAAAATAAAAATATTGACAATAATAGAAGTCTTAAAGAGTACTAAGCATTAATTACTTCACAGAGAAGCCAAAGGGGGTATTGTGTTTTATGCTTCTGTAGACACTGGTTCATTAATTCCATTCTAGAATAAAACTGGCTGGGCTAAATTTAACAAATCAGATATCATTGGAATTGCCTTGAAATGGCAGATGATATTAAGCACAAGACTAATCTAACTCTAAGATACTACAATTAATACAGGCAAGATTTCTTCTAGCTTATTTTGAATTTTAAAATGATTAAAAAAACTTTATTTCTGAATTATTTGAATCAATTTTGTAACATCCTGTTTTAAAAATGCACGTAAACTGATAAAGATTTTCAAAGACTTACACAAATAAAGAGAATAAAAGAGTTAACTATTTTATATACTTTACCAAAACCTGTACTTCAGGGAAAGTAACAAGAATTAGGGGTTGTTATAAACTATACTTATCTGCTGTTCCCCTCTCTCACTACATGTCCCAATACACCCATATATTGTATGATGGATTACTGGACCTTGATACAACCATCCCCTTTGGTCCTCCAGTCAACAACACGCATAACAACAAACATGAGGTAGTTTATATATTCAACAATGTTGTGTAAACAGTATTTTACCATAAATGAAAAAATGATAATTTTAGGATCATCTAGGATCTTTTAACACAGTTTAATAATTTTTTTAATGAAAAATAAAACAAGAACATAATGTTGAAGCACAAAAAAATTGTCATCATTTAAATTACAACTTTTATTAATTTATGAACACAGCCATGAATATCAGCATATTTTTACACGAGATTATTAATCTCAAGACTAAATTGAAAATAGAAAAAGCATAAATTATCGTTATATGAATCTTTAAAATATCGTCATTTGCAATGAAAAATTGCTACAATGTGGAAACAATTTAATACCCCGAGTCTTCTTATGTCAAGCATAATAGCTAAAATTTAAGTGAACTTCTTCTATAATTTGTGTGATAATTTAAGTGTGGGTTATATCTATTTGCACATTTTGTCTGTACTTTGTATAAATGAATAAAATCTTTTAATTTGAGTTGGCTGAAAGTTTGTTTTTGTTCAGTTTTGGTGACATTCAGTGCATATTCAAATCACAGTCAAATCTTATAAGAACTTGCTTTTAACAGAACCTGTGCACAGCTCTTAATGCTTTCGGGTATTTTCCATTCATACTATCATTGTTTGATGATTTGAACAGTAGGGATGACAATAAAGTATGAAGCAATAATGGTAAATGTTCATTTTTTGTAATAATGAAGAAATAAAACAAGATGTGTATGGCTGAAATACAATGATAGAAGTTGAAATTGCACTGGATCTGAATGCCAAACACAGGGATGTAGTGGAGGGTATACGGGGGTATATGCCATATACTCTCTGGATTTTTTAAAGGAACACTGTATACCCTCTGTTTCTCAAGAAAGCTATAGTATATATACACTAGGGTATACCCTCTGCGTTGAGCGTATACCCTCTGCTTAGAACGTATACACTCTGTTTTTTTCACGACTACATCACTGGCCAAACAATATGCAAGAATCATTTTATTTCTGATGTCAACTTACTATGCTCTATGCGCAAATAAAACACACAACAATAAATGAGGTGTCATATGAAGAGAATTTTGACACACAGTGGCAGACAAAAAAATTGCATCACCTAAAAATAGACATCTTTAGCAATTTTAACATACTATTTTGTTTTCCTAAATTTAATTTAGTTGCTTCAAAGCAACTTATAGCATCACTGCACATCACTATTACATCATCATACCATTATGAAGTAATGCATCAGCCAGTTTTCATAAATAGAGCTCCAAAATGAGAGAATGACCAATTTTCGCATTTTTTTATGCTGCAAAAGCATAGTTCCATACTTTTGATTGGTACACTAGAAAAATAGTGCGGCAGTTTTTTTAAGCAAAGAAGTGTTTTCCACAAGTGTGATCACAAAAATAATAGGATGCCACCAGTCTACAATTACTAGAGTGAAAATTTGAAGCTTCACACTGGTGATGTCGAGAGAATAGCCTAATCAGGTCAAAACATGGTAACTACAACGTCTGAAAATCAATATCTGAACCAAAAGTGTCTGTGTAATTGTCAGGCAAAAGCTCTTCATTTAAAATTTGAATTTAAAAACACCTTTGGTGTTCATATAAGTGCACAAAACATCCATAAATGGCTTACATAATGTGGTAACTATGTCTATCGCTCCCCACAAAAAGCCTTTACTTACACAAAAAAAAAAAAAAAAAAAAAAAAAAAAATGCAGAAGCAATTTTTTTTAGGTGCAAAAACATGTTTCATAGACAAGGGCTCAGTAGGACTTAGTAATTGTTTCACACGAATCTAAACCCAACCTCCATGGATTGAATGGCAAGTGGTATGTTAGGAGATAAAAAAGTGAAGCATATCAAAACTACATTTCGCCGACTGTGAAATTCCTAGAGAGCCAAATGGTCTGGAAAAGTGTATCCAGCAAAGGGATGGGATGACTGAAATTATTACAGAATGTAAGTTTTCACTGACATCTTGGAGGAGTGTTTAAAGCCAGCTATTTGAAATAATTTTAAAGGTGCAGAAAAATGCATTTTTAACAAAACTTAGTATCCTGTCATACGGTGAAATTGGTAAGATCTAAGATGGTAAGTAAAATTTAATTTATTCATAAATAATCTTGTTGTGTCATTTGCAAGTTTTTATCTCCACATCACAGCATATATTAATAAAATAATTTTTCACCTATTCCCACATTTTCTATGCAGACCTATGGCCTATCTGAAAAAAATCTGGTATTTAAACTATGGACCTGAGAATAGTCCTGATCTTAATACCATTCAAAATTTTTGGTTTGTAATGGGTACTAAAATTGCAAAAATGAAGCAGGCTACCAAGATGGAAACTAAAAAACTGAAAACCCTAAAGGAAAGCATTATTAGGGTTTAGTACCATTGAATTGGACACGATTACACCTAGAAGTTGATTTCTTTCATGCTGGACAACTGCTAGACTGTCATCATCACTCACACAGAATCTACAAAGTATTAAAGTTATATAACCACATCCACAACCATATAACCACATCAACAGACACATAACATGACTGCAGTTATGTAAAATTAACTATTATCTACTGCACTTGTGGTTAATAACTTTGTTCTATGTTTGATAAAGTGCATTTTTCACTTTTAGAATATATTCAGTATAATTAGATATTTCCATAGATGGCATATTAACCCTCCGAGCGTCTTGCAAAAGGGTATAATTGCATTGTTGGCTTCTTTGCATTTTGTTTAAATGCTAAGAAAATATGATTCTTTCAACATTATAAAAAAAAAAAAAAAAAACTCAATTACAAATATGAATGTAATCCTTGAGAGTATTAATCATTCTTCAATGTATTTAAAATTCATTAAATCTATAGAATTATATTATCTTAAATATTGCTGTGAAACCTGGAGCTTAGTGAACGGAATATTACGCCCCAAACACTTAGAGGGTTAAAGTTAAAGGTTTCTTTTAATGTAACAACATTTCATAAAACGCATTGTTTGTGCACTTTTCCATTTTTTCACCGGTGATACAATTTTTTTGTCTGCCACTGTAGTATACAGTGCTTGATTAAAAATTAATGAAAAAAGTATCAGCAAATTTTTAAAGCTTCGCACAGGTCCAATGGTTAATTATAATTTTTTTCATTTATAATCCTTTGATACACAAATTTATTTCTGCAAGATTTTTTTTTTTTTTTTTTTGGGGGGGGGGGGGGGGGGGGGGGCAAAATTATTTTTTTTTTAAACTGAGTGTTGCGAGATATTCATATATAGATATTCATAATACACATTTCACTAAAAAGAGCCCTTTTTTTATTAAGTAATTTGATTACTGTTTATAATCATCTACTTATTACAATCACTGCTTATACTGCTATATTTGTGTTGGACTAAAAAGAACTCTAAATTAAATGAGATTTCCTTTCATTTAAATAATAAGCTCAATGAGTAACATTTTTTATATTTATTATTGATTTTTATGAAGTTCTCTATATTAATGCAATTATTCAGAACAACACAGTTTTCAGTTCTCAGTCATATGCACCTTCTTTAATGATCTGGCATGTGGAATGGGAAAATAGCAGTTTATACTTTTTGAATAAGCACCACTCTGACCACTTCCCTGCATTATGTGTGTCTATAATTGAGCACTGACAAATTTATATTTTTCTTAAGAAACAGAGGAACCTTTTCAAGATTTTATTCCTAAAAATGATTGCACAAAGGAAGTTTGTGCTGATGGTTCTTATAAATATTTTAAGTTTTCATGACATAATTTTAAAAACTACTGATGTTGATGTTGATACTGATCAAATGCCATCATGCATTTTAATGAATTTGAAAATGCTGCACAAAAATAGTTTATTTGCAAGATGACCAGTATGGTGTTTGCAATAATGACGGCAATAATCATCAAAGATGTCATTTTCTGCTTTGCCAGGTACACAGAGCTGGACAGATCAGCAATGGGGTTGAGTGCTCTTTACGGATGTACTCCTTACGGACAACATTACATTTAAAAAAATGCCCTACTCTCAATTTTGTACACCAATGTATAAAAACAAGAATTTACTATACATTATTTCTTAAAATATGATCAAAATTGAAAATCAGCCAGACATACCTGATCCTGTTGGGCCAAGCAATAAAATATTACTTTTTTCTAATCTTAACTCATGAGTAGTAGCATCTAAAATATCAGAACCTCTATTACTTTTTACTTCATTTTCTTGGTTCAGCTGCTGTTGAAAACTAACACCAAGAGCATTACTATGAGAAATTCCAGATATATGTAATAGATCTGAAATCATAAATAAATAATCTTAATAATAATAATAATAATAATAATAATAAAGCTCTGAATAGACATTAACAGTATTTAGGAGATTAAAGTACAGTTTATAACTCATTTCTAAACACTTAAATTAAAACTTTAATTCATATGCACACACACACATCTATTTTTGTAACTTTAGCACATGCATGGTAAATCACAACCCATTTTGTCTCCCATTATATTTTTAGCTAAATATGTTTTAAAAACAAATTTACTGACGTATATTGTAAAATAGGTCAGTTCTGCTTCTTTTTAGGGGAAAAGGTCATGCTTTTTATATTTATTTATAGATTTTGGAGCAGTTCTGTAAAAATTGTGCTCCCTGTTTTCAAAGAAAAAATGTGACTGGGGTGAGATTGATCTGCCATATGTGTTTACAAATTAAAAGAAAAAAAATGAAATACAATTCCAAGCATATTTTGATACATATATCTTCTAACCAATTGAACTTTATTCATGCTATAAAAGAAAAATTTAAATGCACTAAAATGATTAAGTAGTTTTTAGGGTTCCGTACTTAAAAAGTAAAAACGGAACCATTATAAGATCACTCCTGTGTCTGTCTGTCACAGTCATTTTACTCATAAACTATGGAACGTTTAAGTTCAAATTGGGGGAAGTAGTAAAGACTATTGAAGTATTGACCTACACATTTACAGATTATTAAACATTCATAAATATATTTAGTAAGAATGTAGAGGGGCTAATTAATTTACTTGTAAAATAAAGCTCTTTTCTTTGTAAATCGAGTGAAAGCTTTTGTAACGTTGAATTCAAAAATACATTTATTTTAATTTTAGGTATTATATTTTCAAAGATATCATCGAAAATGTAGTGCAAAAATATTTTTTTAGCAATTTTTTTTTTAATAATACAATTACTAATTCATATATTTATTCTACAGAACTCTCTCTGTGCACAAGTAATACTGACATTTGACCGTTTATTTTTTTTTAATTTGAATTTTTTTTTCGAATTATGAATTTTTGGATAAATATTGTTTTATTCATCATTATGTAGATTACTACAACAGATCAATATGTTTAAAGATGACAATCTTTGAGAGTTCTTTTAATAATCATGTTTTTTACTAACTTCACTCCGACTTTAGAGTAATTTCATCAATAAAACATATTTGTCAGTTTTTCAAGTTGAATTAACGTAATTTGAACCAGAAAAATTATTGAATCAAACATTTTTTCTTTTTATAATATTATTAATTAACTTACTTTATTTAATAAAATTTTTGGTTTTGTTTGGCTTGAAAAAAATTTAAAAGTTAAAAGCTATGTTAACCTACACTAATATAACAAAAAAAAAATGTTTGTTTGTACGGAGTAATCTGTAGATCTAATGAACAAATTTCAAAATTAATGGTGTCAAAATAATAGTAACAATCTATGTTAATACATAGGCTATATTTTATGTTCAGTTCCACTACCACCAAGGAGATGTAGGAGCTAAAACCATTCTAAAATTGTGATTTTTGTAATACTAAAATTCGAAATTTAAAAGGGTATGAGCAAAAAAGATTCTAAATTACGATTCATTTAGCCACAAACTTGAAATGACTACTCTGTACCTCCACTCCAGCTATGCCACTGTTTGACATGGTATTATGTACTTTAAAAATGTACATGCTTGCCAAGAGCAGTTTCTAAAAAATTCTAAATTTAAAAGGATGAAATGAGCAGAAAACATTCTAAATTACAATTTATTTTATACTATTACGGATAAAGAAGTTTGACATGGCTATTATTTTAAAAACACAAATGCCTGCACAGAACAGTTTCTAAAAAATTCGATATTTAAAAGGGTGCAGAAGCAAAAGATGTGCTAAAATTGAGTTTTCTGTGATACTGTTGGGGCAAGAAACTTGAAATA
This sequence comes from Maratus speciosus, assembly GCA_963932465.1. NCBI lineage: Eukaryota > Metazoa > Arthropoda > Arachnida > Araneae > Salticidae > Maratus > Maratus speciosus. The sequence continues at coordinate 403,402,668 of OZ010791.1, forward strand.
TGCCTTGTGGTTACTCTTAAGATGTACTCAAAATGCCTTGTGGTTACTCTTAAGATGTACTCAAAATGCCTTGTGGTTACTCTTAAGATGCACTCAAAATAACAATTTTTTGGAATTGTTAGTGATAGAAACTTGATATTTGTCATGTCTGTTATAATGCAAAAATTTGTGCAGTTTTTTTTTTTTTTTTTTTTAAGCTGAAATTTAAAAGGGTGAAATGAGTAAAAAACCTCCTAAAATCACAATTACTTTGGGAGCATTGAACAGACTTAAAAAATTCTTTCAGGATAACAATGGTGACAGTTTTTCTATAAAAAATATTATTGTTTGCTTCAATTGTGACAAGTTATGAATTACATAATAATTTATTTATTCAAGAATTTATAATATTTAGGCTATGATCATTAAAGTAGCATTACATTATGACATTTATAAAATTGAGAAACAACAACCTGAATATAAATATGCGAATTCTTTCAGGTCAAAAGTAAGAAGAGAAAATAAATAGATAATAAATACTCTTACTTAAAATGCAGAAGACAATGATTTGATAGGCTGGAATAATAACACCTGAATAGATAGCAATCTTCTTTATTATAAATCAAAATGAAAAGGAATTCTTGACCTTTCTTAGGTTACACAAATTGTAAAATGCCAATGATGGAAATAATCTATATAAATTTTAAAGGAAATAGTACTAATAGGAGTTGCCCGGAAAGCTTTAGATAACTCCATGATATTACCCTTTTCCACACTAAGCTTGAAATGCTAAATTTGCATTTTTAATCAAGCATTACCACTTGATGACAAAAGCGCCAAACCAAATTCTGATTAAATTTTGTCAGACATTGCTGTTTAGTCAAGTCGTCCAATGAGAAGGGGAAAAACATGAAGAAAGGCAAAAAAGTTGCAAGCAGAAGGGAGACCGCCCGGGAAGAGAAGAAATAGTAGTCATTGGCAAAACCATGGTTCATACACTCAAGAAGAAATAAAATTCAAGCACTTTTCAAGCACTATTCAAGGACTGTTAAGGTACATGCATAAAAAAGGCATAGAATAATACATAAGGAAAATTATCACCACACTAATTATCTATTTCAAAGATATCTTATCAAACCTTTTCATTTTTATAGAAGGCATTTTCAAGACATCATATTATTAGAGAACTTTTAAAGAATAATGTGTTTTAACTTAGTAAGATACCATGGAAAGAAAATTTCATATATAATAAAAAGTTAAGAAAACAGAGGTTAATTTTTTTTTGTTTCAGTGGAAAAAAAAAAAAAAAGAAAGAAAAAAAAAAAGAAAACAAAAGGATATGGTACCACTATAAGAGTAAAATTCAGAAGAGTTTCAAGAAATTCATCAAGAAGTTCATGATTTTTTTCTGAACATAATTGGAAGAATTTACAATTTTTTTAATGTCAACTACAGATTTAATTCATGATTTTATTCTGCAACTGATTGACGAAGCTCATTTTTTTCTGCGACAAATGGAGAAAATTCATGATTTTTTTTTGTATGTAAGATTGAATAAATTTACAAATTTTATCAATGACAGGTTGACAAATTTCATGATATTTTTTCGTAATCATTTTACAAAATTTGAACTTATTTTCAATTTTCAATGATGGATTAACAAAATTTAAGATTTTTTATCTAATGTAATTGACAGAAGTCTTTTTTTTCAGTTAGCAATAGATTACTTTTGTCTTTTTTTTTTTTTTTTTTTTCTCCCCCAGTTAGCGATAGACCAGAATTCATAATTTATTTCTGCGACAAAATAAAACTTGGTTGAGGAAAATAACCGTGGATTACTTTTCGCAACCGATTGATGAAAGTATTTTTTTCTTCCCATGACAAATAGAAAAAATTTGCAATTTTTTTAACGTATAATTGACAAAGTTTACAAGGGTGATGCTAAAAAAAAGGAAAAAAAAATCTTTAATTCACACAGCAAATTTTCTGAAAAGTTACAGCAGAGAGGAGCGTGAGAAAATCTCCTCCCGTGCTAGCTATGCGTTGTTTCCGAGGCCCTTTGAAGAAATTTAGTCTTTTTCGCAATCCTCTAATGAAATTTGCAATTTTTATTGTGACATTCTGACAAAATTCGCATTTTCCCTGTGATCCTTAGACAAAATTTGCATTTTTCCCCGTGATCCATCGACGAAATTCGCATTTTCCCCACATTTCTTTGACGAAATTCTCATTTTTCCGCGCTCCTTTGACAGAAATTTGCATTTTTTCCTGATCCTTTGACGAAATTAGTGTTTTATCTGCAATTCTTTGATAGAAACTTGAGTTTTTTCTGAAATCCTTTGACGAAATTCACATTTTTTCCGCAATCATTTGACAGAAATTTGCACTTTTTCCGCGATTCTTTAAAGAAATTTGCGTTTTCCCACGATTCTTTGACAGAAAATTTGCATTTTTTAGTGACCCTTTGACTAAATTTGCGGTTTTTCCAAGATCCGTTTGACGAAATTTGCATTTTTTAGAGATCCTTTTGACTAAATTCATATTTTTCACGCGATCCGTTGACGAAATTTGCATTTTTTTTTTCAGGGTTGGATGGTATTTACCGTCTGATGGTTTTTACCATCTTTAGAAAACATTGTTTTTACCAGGGTTTTTACCACCTACGAAAAAACTTTAGTTTTATTTTTTTTGTCACTTATATGAAAATTTATCTAGCAATTTTTCATTTTCCCAGGGATGAAAGTTTTCTGGGTACCTAATACCATATAACAATATTCACCTAATTTAGTTTCTGGTTAGTTAAGTAAAAGAATACGATACAAAAATAGTGGTTTTAAAGGAATACAAAAAGCCTGAAAAACTCTCATACATCTTTTCCTCCTACAAAATTTAAAATTTTAAAGATGTTATTGTACATATATCACTATTAAGCCTAAAAAATATTATAACTATTATTATCAGAATGCACATTACAATATTTATTATATTTATCTTAATAGAAACTAGTTTACTAATTTTTACTTACAGCAAAAGGAAAAGAAAAATTAAAAGTGCACTTTTATCACACTTAAAACCTTAATCATTTTAACCCATTAACCGCTGATGTTACATTGACGCAACAGTCAAAATAAATGCGTATAAAAAATTAGCTATCAAATGAATTTTATATTAGCAGTAATTTTTAAGTGGGGAATATTATTGTTAATAATTCAATAGAAAAATATTTTCTTTCAACCTTTTTTTTCTATTTAATAACAAGTTTGAAACTTAAAGCAATTTTAAAGGAAGTTTTTCACGTTTTCGTTTTTGGACAAGAAATATAATTAGACAAACGTAAGCTTTAGAGTAAATCTATTTTTAGACAAGGTCAAAGTATATCAGAACATTCAACGAATAAGTTGCTTTTGTTTTAGTGGGGGAAGGAAGAGAAAATAGGTGCTGCGTTTACGCATCGTCAGCGGGAAAGGGGTAGTTCTATTATTCACTTATGTCGTTCGACTATGTGGGATTTTTTCTTATTCTGTGCTCATAGAAATGCTTATAACTATATATCTGACATTAAAGGAAGGTCTTCAAAGAATTTTTAATAAAGATTCATATAATGAAGATGAAAACGAAACTGATATTATCGTTATTTCATCAGAAATAGCAGAAATTACTGATAAAAAAGAAGGAAATGATAATATTTCAAAAAATTATAATGACATTTTACCATGTGCTACTGCTGGCGAAATTGATGCGTGCATAAAAAAGAAGTTTGTACCCTCTAATATATAAAAATTTTTTTAAACAAAATAAACTGCAGACTTGAAATGTGTAAAGATGGAAAAATTGAATATGATTCAGCCAGAAAATAAAGAAAAAAAAGAAACCATGACAAATGCGGGAAGATATTAAGGTTATGTTCGAAATTAGAAACTCTCACTTAGATTTCAGATGTGAAGTTGCATTGTACCTTTAGCAAACACTCTTTGAAAGTAAAGAGTTAGCCATAAACAAATCTGCCACAAGAAGGCATAATTCCACATACAAAAGCAATTACAGACAGAACGCAAACATTTAACTCTTTTCGGCGCAAAATCACTTCAATTTCTAAAATTTTGAAATGGATGAATGACACTGGAATTTACGATCAATTACATAATAAAGGAAAATTACCTTACCAAAATTCTGGAGCAATTGTAGCATTTGGGAAATAAAATTAATTGGTTTCCTAAACATACTACCGCCCTTGAAAGGGTTAATCGTCAATCCGATGACAGCAGAAGGCTGCTTTGTTTAAAATGTCATAGCTAGAATGTTTATCACTGCAGTAAATTTGTGATGTTGTTTTACATCATAAGTGTAGCGAATATTTTGATACATGAAACTGTCTTCTGGATATGATCAGTAATTTAGAAAGAAAAAAATAAAATAAATTTTAATAATAAATTAATTACATTTAAAGTTATTGCTTGCTATTTAAATTGTAACAAAGCTAAAAAAAATCTTGCAGTTGTCAAATATGAAAGAAAACCCTGCAGATGCTCAGTTGAACTCACTAAATATCAGTACTCTTATTCCGCTGACATTGCGTGAACACAACACTCCATTTTTCGTAAGCTGAAGCAAATTTTGTTATTTCGACAATAAATTAATGTTATATATGTTCAAATGAATAACCAATATCAATTGTATGAAAAAATTTTAACCCCTTATAGTTTTGGCGGTTAATGGGTTAATAAAAAGCAAACACTTACAAATATTGTCACATAATGTAGTTTGTACAAATATTAGTAGGTACATTTTAGTAAAACAATCTATGTCCTTGGAGCCTCTTAGCATTCTATAACAAAATACAAGCTTTACAGTAGGGGTGCACAACCTTTTTAAGAGAAGGGCCACTTACAAAAATGTTTGGGTTGCCGAGAGCCATATCAGTAACACAGAGAAAATTCTATATCACGGAGGTAGGGGGTGTGTGTGTGTGTGTGTGTGTAATAAATCTTTATTCTTGATGAATAATTATTTTTTGTCTATAACAAAAATAAACAAACGGAAATAAATAATTGTATGCAAGAATGCAGGGCTTCTTCGCACCCGCATAAATAACCATTCCACTCTTTATGAAGACTAACGGTTCCTTCTTGATAAATGGTAACTTGAAGAAAAAAAAATTACACAAAATTTCTAAATAATTAAATGTTATTGAAAATTATAAAAAAAAAAAAATTATTGAAGAATAACTTCATTTAAAATAAAAGGAAACTTATTTTTGAAATAACAAGGCATGATGGACTAATTATGCTATTTTTTCTGTGGGCTATTAACAAAACTCGTTTCTTTTCTTGTCAATCAAGTTCGACTGATGGAAGAAATTCGCATTTTTTTATCAACGACCGATTGACAGATTTCGCGGTAATTTTCCATTGCCGATTGGCAAAATTTGCAATATTTTCAAACAACCAATTTGCGATACCTGCGATAAATTGACGAAATTCATGAATTTTTTCAGCAATAAATTTTCAAAATTCGCGATTTTTTTCCTCAACGGATGAACAAAAACTGCGAATTTTTCTGCCCACGATCAAATTATTTCGCGACGTTTTTGTTCTGCGATCGAACGATTGATATGACAAAATTCGTGATTTTTTTTTTCTTGTGTGATTGGCGAATTTTGCGATATTTTACGTGACGGATTAACAATATTTGCAATTTTTTCCGATGACCAATCGACGAAACGTGATTTTTTCTTGATATACTTTGATGTAATTTGCGATTTTTTTCGCACAATAAATTGGTTTTCTTTTAGGCGCACAATCGATGAAATTTGCGATTTTTTTCCTGCGACCAATGGATTTCTATTACATGATATTTTTGGACCGACACACAAAACTGGTAATTTTTTCCAGAAGCTATTCACGAAATTCGCGAATTTTTGGGAAAATTCACGATTTTTTTTTCACGAGCGATTGACAATATTTCGCAATGATTCGCAATATTTTTGCAACCAATTGACAAAATTTGTAATTTTTTCTATCAATTGTCGAAATTCGGGATTTTTTCTCGCGATAAATTGACAAAATCGTGATTTTCCCCTGCCTGACTCAAGAAATTTGTAATTTTTACACGACAAATTGATGAAATTCGAGATTTTTTCTCCTAATAATCTAACGAAACTCACAACTGTTCTGCAGCCGATCAACAAAATTTGCAATTTTTCCATACCTCATCGAAAAATTCACGATTTTTCTGCTCCCAATAAACGAAATTTGAGATTTTTGCGCGCCGAGTCGACAAAATTCGCGATTTTTCCTCTCGCGATCAACAAAATTCGAAAATTTTCCGCACCTGATAAACGAAATTTATGATTCTTAAATGACTCTGACGAAATTTGTAATTTTTCCTGCGGCAAATTGACAAAATTCCGATTTTTTCTCACGATAAACTGGTAAAACTCGCAATTTTTCAGCAACCATTCAAGGATCACATAATCGACAAAATTCACGATTTTTACCGCGTCTGATCAACTAAATTCACGATTTTTAACTGACTCTGATGAAATTTGCAATTTTTCAGCGGCAAATTGTCGAAATTCGCGATTTTTTTCTCGCAATAAACTGACAAAACTCGTGATTTTTCCTTAGCCGATCAACGAAATTTCAGATTTTTCTGCGATTCATTGATAAAATTCGCGATTTTTCCGAACTCGATCAACGAAATTTGCGATTCTTAATTGGCTGTGATGAAATTTGCAATTTCTTCCCGAGGCAAATTGACGAAATTCGCGATTTTTTTCCTGCATATATGGACAAAAAATTGCAGTTTTTCCAGTTATAAATTGAACGAAGGAATTGTATAAATTGGGATCACGGGCCACAAGTTAATCCATGGCGGGCCACAGGTTGTGCACCCCTACTTTACAGCTTTCTATACACCAAGTCTTTTTCTTAATTTACTGTGGATATGTGAAAAATTTGAAAAAATCCACTCTGTGGGTGAAGAAGTACAAGGTATGGTGTGAAGATTCACTATTAAATGTATGAGTTTGGGATTTATTTCTGTTATTTAACACTTTCCACCAAACTTTGGCTTTTGCATCTTTTGTTTTAAAGAAGCTCCTTGGAAATAAGTAAGAGTACAAGTGGAATGGAAACCTGCTTTGTGAAACAGATACTAAACATTTGTTGTTCTATTTATAGATGGAGATTAATCACAGAGATTTTTCCATATTTTCTAAAGTGCTGTATCAGCAGCTTTGGAGAACTAATTCTTTATTTCTCATCTCTTTATATATATAAATTAATATATAAACACATCAATTATAGGAAAATAGAATTTTTATCAATAGTATTAAAAGTTTAATGACTAAGTGGAGTTTATTGTATCCTTAGGTTTTTACCACTTTTTCTCAGGTTTTTACCGATAAAAAAACAACCCTGTGTTTTGTTTTTTTACGTTTTTTTCAGATCCTGGGCTGAAATTCACTTTTTTCCTCGGGGTCCTTTGATGAAATTTGTGTTTTCCTGCGACTCTTTGACAGAAATTTGCGTTTTTTCCACGATTCTTTGAAGACATTTTCGTTTTTCAGTGATCCTTTGACAGAAATTTGCAGTTTATGTGAACAATTGCCGAAATTGGCATTTTTCAGCGGCTATTTATCAAAATTCACAATATTTTCCAGTGTTTTTTTTTTTAGTCCGAATTTTTGGACTGATGACCAATTTTTTAAAATTTTCAGATTCCTATCTGACTGATGAAGCTTGCACTTTTTCAATTTTTTCCAAAATGTACAAACCATGAAAACACCATAATTTATTAGGCTTGGAATTTCGAATGCCAGAAACAAATCATGGTTCATACACTTGAGAACAAATTAAATTCAAGCCACATTTCAAGCATTGTTTAGATATATGCTATATTATATGCATTAAAATAGACCTAGAATAAGACATAAGGGAAATAGTCACCACATTGATTGTCATTTTTTCAAAGAAATCTTATCACATCTTTAAAATTTTTTATGAAAGGCATTTTCAAGATGCATATTATTAGAGCATTTTTAAAGAATATTGTATTTAAATTTAGTAAATTATCATTGAAAGGAATTTCATATATATATATATAGTACGAACGACCAACAGGTGAATTATCGCAATATTTTTCTGCGACTGATTAACGAACTTTACCATTTGTTTTTCTATGACCAACAGGCGAAGTTCTCGACTTTTTGATGCAACAAACTGATGAAATTTGCAATTTTTATCGATGACCGATGGGTGAATTTTGCAATATTTTTCTGTGATGGATTGACAAAATTCGCAATTTTTTTCAACAGATTAACGAAATTAGTGATTTTTTACGCATATAATTGACAGAATTCATGATTTTTTTTTGTCATCTATAGATGAAATTCGCGATTTTATTCAGATGAAATTCTGCAACTGATTGACGAAGTTCCCCCTCCCTCCCATGGTTAACTGATGGAATTTTGCCATTTTTTCAGTGAAAGATTGACAAAATTTGCAACATTTTTAAAGTTATCATATTTATGATTCAAGAACATGGCAATTTTTATCAATGACCAACGGACAAATTTTGCTATATTTTCCCACAACTGATTTACAAAATTTGCAATTATTTTCTACAAAAGATTAACGAAATTTGAGATTTTTTCCATATGTAATGGATGAAATGAGTTTTTTTTTTCCGTTGGCGATAGACAAAATTCCCAATTTTTGCCCCCAAAAAATTTAATCCCATTAAAATAATTCCATTTTCTGAATGTAACACCTACAAGTTTGGTTTGCACATGAGAAGTCCACCTCATTTTTCACCCCCTAGTTTAAATTTTTTTTTATGTTTAATGCAAAGTCTGATTATGCACTGAGTTGTAGAAAAATAGACAATTTAATATGAAAGAAATCTATAATAAAGGTAGAAGTTTTTGTACTTATCTGTGTTCTGTGGAGATCACTTACACCAGGGGTGATTCTGACAAAAAAAAAAAATTTCTGAAATTCACAGTAAATTTTCTGAAAGGTTACGGCAGAGGGGAAGGGGGGGGGGGGGAATCCCCTTGCTGTGCTAATTATTTTTGTTGCAGATCGGATTAACCAGATTTTTTCAAAAGTTAGTTCAGTATATCGGTATCAGAATAAAAACTATGCCTATAATAATAAACATACATGTTTGGGTATGTGCTGTTTTCTGATGACACTGCTGCATTTTTCTGTGACCCTTTGACGAAATTCATGTTTCTTCAGAGATCTTTTGATGAAATTAGTGGGGTTTTTTTTTGTGTGTGTGTGTGATCCTTTGACGAAATTACAGTTTTTTTCAATAGCCCTTTCATGAAATTCATGTTTTTTTTTCTGCGGCTCTTTTAAGAAAATTGTATTTTTTCTGCAATACTTTGATGAAATATGCATTTTTCCATGATTTTTTTTTTGCAATCCTTTCACAATTTTTTTTTTTTTTTTTTTTTTTTTCTTTCATGATCTTTTTGACGAAATTTGCCCTTTTTCTGCAATCCTTTGATGAAATTGTGCTTCTTTTGTGATTTTTTAATGAAATTCATGTTTTTTTCACGATCCTTTGAAGGAATTAGCAATTTAGAAAATGCTCTATAATAATGAACACTTGGAAACTATCAAAAGTAGAAATTATAAATTTAACATACAGGTTTCTATTAAGAAGTGATTCCACAAAGAAGTTTATTTTTTTTAAATCAAATTTCAAATGGATGGAATGGGGCAAAAACTTTCTACAGGCATATTTTCACTATGATTTTTCTGAAATTGTCAGCCTAGAAACTTCTAATTTGGCATAGGAATAATTTCTAAGATGCAGATGTACACAAACAATGTGTTTTTTAAATTCAAATTTTAAGAAATTGAAAAGAGAAAAAAAAAAATTGTTGGCCATGTCGGTGTTAGATATCACTTTTCTGATCAATAAGATAAAACACAAGTACCAATAACTGCTGTAATTAATTAAAATGATAGTAATAAAGAAATCTGATTGACAACTAGGAGAAATACTAATACTGTAAAAAAATGATTGTTTGTTTGTAGGAAACAAACTCTGAAACTACTGAACCAATTATAAAAATTCTTTCACTGTATGCTAGCTGCTAAACAAAGTTCCTTAGTAACCTGCACTGTATTTGTTTTTTGAAAAGACGTGGCTGAAAATGGTTGGAATGAAGATTTTCTCACTAATTCAAGTCTCATGTTCACCTAATGGCAAAAATGAAATTTCCTCAAAATATGACTTAATTAGTAATACAGTAAACTCCTGACTATCCGGTCTAATGTGGCGAAAAGGTAGGCCGGATAGCAAAAAAGCTGGATAGGCCGGAGTTCCACAAATATTTACTAACTTCGTGCCCTCCCCCTGCCATAATATTAAAAACAAATGTTACACATATGATAAATTTTATATATACACAGTTTCATACAGTTTCAAAAAACACAAAAACATAAAACGTAATCCCAATTCGTTAAAAAAAAAAAAAAGTTAATCTTATTTTACTGTTTATTAATAAATGATTGCACAAATATGAAAAGTTGTGCATACAATGAGTCAAAACTTACAGTTTTTAGTTTTTGAAATAGTCTTTAACAGAGGACTGCTTCTCCCTTTTAGCCCTCTTCCGCGACGCAATGTTCTCCCATTTACGCAAGTAGATGATATCAGGTGGCGTCCATTCCTGCTGACTAATGTACTGCAGTGCTGCCTCAATCGTCTTAAACCCTTGTAAATGCGTGATGAGATTTTTCCTGCAATCCTTTTAATCTTTTTCTTCTGATATTTCTCCCCCTGTCAACGCTTCTACAATATTGTTTTCAAATAATTCATTAACTTCGTTGCTTACCATCCATTCTGTCATGACTTCTGCACTGACATCGTCAGAGTCCGGTATACTTTTGAGCAATGGAAGAAGCTTATCGTTCTCATCTCTCATTGCAGTTTCCCCACACGGGTTTATATCTACCTTTTTGGTTCAAAAGAATGCTCCAAGACCTTGCAATTACTATGTTTGGAATTTCTTTCCATGCTTTTGGCATCCACCTGAACGGGAACCTGCCTGCCTTGGCCTCTTGCAACATTCTTCAATTTTTTAATAGGCAAGATAGTACGGAGGACCGGATAGTCGGGAGTTTACTGTATTTAAATTACCTGTAGTTGTGCAATTTTCACATATGTAAACAGGCTCACAAACACCCCTTTGCATAGTTCAACATCCATGCGTTCAAAACCGCAAATTTTAGTAGTATAAGATTTAATTTATAGGAAGTAATTCTAATGACTACAGAGGGTTCGCATCTCTGTAAATTGGTACTTTAAGAAATACAATATTTAACATAAGGTTATCAGTTAATTTAAAAGTTCCAGATTACAAGAAAGTATTTTTATAATTTTGTCATTGCACACAGCAAGGAAATATACTTTTTAAAGATCAGCAAAAATAGTTTTTGAAATTACAGAGAGAAATGATGTCTTAAACAAATAACGGTATTTGCTTTTTATAAGGCCCTTTACTGCCTTTAAATTGAGTTGAGCAATTTTGAGTTTAAGAAAGTGAGATTTGTTGCCAAATGATATAAACAGCTATGAAAAGAAAACGGAAGTACTTGTTTATGCATGCATTAAACGAATTACGTTGAGTTACATTTGAATTTATACACATTAGATAAATACTTCTGTTTGCATAGAACAGATAAATGGCTTCTGTATATAAATACGTACATTAAATAAACTGTTTAAATATTAAACTAATTATTTGCTCCTAGTTTATTTATTTGTTGCCAGTTCTCTGTGCCTTTTTACTACTTAGTTGCTTGTGCGTAAGAAACAGTGAATAGATTGTGAGAAATTCTATGTGAAAACTTTGCTTGCAAAAGTTTTTTTCTCAGTCTTGCCAAGACACTACAAAAAGAATGTAGCCAAACAACTCTCTGGAATATTCATTTAATGAGAGTATATTTGCTATTTGATAAGACAACCTTCAAATAAATAATTTATAAAATAATTTCAAAATATAATATTTCTTACCACGAGGAGTAAATCCTTGAGTAGGATTTTCAGTCATAGCACTTTCTTGCCTTGAGACAGAACTCATGTGAGGCATGTTATTATAAATTCTTTTATAGTGGTTGTAAACTGCCACAGAGAGAACTTTTTTTGCATGTTCTTGCCCAACAACATATTTGTCAAGGTATTCAAATATCTAAAATAGTAATACTTTGTGTTATTTGACATAGCAGCAAATGTAACTAAACATAAAGGAAAGTGTCACACATTTATAAAATGATGAAACTACAAATATGAAAATCTAATTTCAGTTACAGAGTTCTATTTAAAAAATATATATGTATATATTAGGGATGCAACAGATGTCAATTTGGCCGGATATCGGATGCTGGATATTCGGCTGCAATTTAAGCCAGATATCTGGCCGCAGTATGTTTACTTTTCTACCCCTTCCTCTCAAATCAGATTAAACATTTTTTTAAAGTTGTTAAAGTATTACTTTTAGTTAAACAATTAAAAACTTATTATTTTAATTTCTTATTTTATAGAAAGCAAATATTAAATTTTTAATAATAATAATTAAATTCATTATCATTAGTTATTTAATTAGTATTATTTTAATTAAATAGTAATGAATAACAATAATAGTAAAATAACAAAAAAAAAATTTAAATCATGTAGGGTAGATGTAACAGTAATAGATACCCTTCAATGTTTTTGGTTTATAAAAAAAATAATTAATACAAATTTAGTTTTTATTATTTTTTTTCATAACTCTCCCTTGCATGTTTCATAATCTGTGTTATTGTTGGCACTTTTAATCAAACCAATCAGAAAGCACAAGCAGAAGATAATGTTTTGAATTTGTTATTTAGGGAAAATCTTAATGAACATGCTAAGAGACATTTAATAAATTTATATATTTATTATTTTCTTGCAAAATTTGCATGTTTTTGTTTTGATAGTAATTAGTAATAGAAAACATTGAATTTTATATACTAATTTGGTTACTTACAAAATTTAATTTATTTTTAAGGTTTTAAGAGCCGTGTTCATTACTGGAATGCTTAATTAGTCGATTTCCAATAATGGACACCCTCATGTAGACATTGTTAAAAATGCAATTTCAGTAACGTTCATAGTGCATGAAATCTTTTGACTTAACTGAATACTTAATTAATCAAGTTTAATTTTTAAATTGCATTTACCAAAATGTAATAACAACAAAATTTTTTTAAATAGCTGCTTTCTGTGAAAGGGCCTTAAATAGGCCCCAAATTTTGCCTGGATCGATCCTTGATAGCTGTTAAAAAATGCTATTGAAGCAAAAGATGTTTGAAATAAATATTCTTAAAAATTAAATTTAGTTTAAAAATAATAATAAAATATACATTTTAAAAATAATATTATTAGTTATTCATTTATTAAAAACCATGTTTTTCATCATTGGAAACATTTATTTCAAGCTGGATGTTCGGCCGGATAATTATAATATCCGGCTACTGCCAAATATCCGGCATGTTGGCCGGGTACCGGATGTTCGCCAGATATCCATTGCATCACTAATATATATATATATATATGTTATATATATATATCCCAAATGTTTACATAGATATATACTGGGTGTCCTAAAAAGGAAAGACTGATTTTAAAATTCAATAACTCACAAACGGTGACAGATATTTAAAAAAATCTTGCAGGAGGGTTATGTATGATGTCAGGAGTTTTTTTACCGTTATTCTCAAATTTAATTTGAATTAAAACAATAGATGGCGCTGCAAGCAATAGGTGTTAAATTCAAGCTGGATTTTTTGCCCCTTCTCTTCTTACATGTCAAAAAAAGAGATTAAAATGTATTGAGTGTGTCCTGAAGTACCAAAAATCAGGCCTGGATTTAGTGCATATTGCTCACAATGCCATATATTGTTTGTAATTCAAACTAAATTCGAGAATCGCAGTAAAAACTTCTGCAAAAAATTTTTAAATATCTGTCACCGTTTGCAAGTTATTGAATTTTAAAATCAGTCAGTCCTTTTGAGAACACACGGTATATGGAGCTAAGAATATGAGGAAATATTTTTTTATAAAGAGAAAGCCGAATTCCAGATGGCATAGTTAGTAAAAGTGAAACATCTGGATAATAATCTTTGCAGTGTTGCATGGATTTACTCCCTTCTTCCCAAAAATATAATTATGTGAATTAAAATGAAAAATATTTCCAGAATGCCTTTTAAATTTAACAGGACACAGATATTTCAACTTTTCTAGACAAAATACAAATTCTTGCATATTTAAGGGAAAAAAAATATTTTTTTAAATTGAAAGTTTTATGTACATTTTAAGTTTTCTTAAATATTTAAAAATACATTTATAATATATTTCATATAGAGAATTAAATTTCCTTTTAGCAAAACACATAATACATTTACAACAATATAACAAGCATTTAAAAATATTTTTTAAATCATACACATTTAAATTAATTAAATTTATTAAAAGTAGCTAATCTGACAATGAAGTACAAACTTTCTTTGGTGGTGGTGGTGGACGTCTTTGTACATTTGCCCTTTCCCCAGAAGTTTGGTGACGATTTTCTTTGACAGTTCTTTTTGAATCCACATCTGATAGGATTATAAAAAAGTGTTGGCAGTTATCACATTTAACAAATCTGCTGGAAGCTGCAAAAATACAAAAATAACATTCTTAACTAGTAGTAGAATTTTAAAAAGAAAAATAATTAATAAACTTTCAGAAATGAAGTAGTAAATAAATAAAATAAATAAAGTTTGTTTAAAAAAAAGCTTTTCATAAGCAGCCAAAGTTTATGCTAAAAATGTTGCCTCAATTTCATGTCTGCAACTCATGTTGTTCTAAAAAAATGGCTGTTACAATACATTAATTTGGCTTGAACCTGATAGTAATAGAAAATTCACCACTTTGAGTTATGCTTGATGTACAAACTAGTGAGATTTTTATTAAAAAATTATAACTTATTTCCTCTCTTTTTTTTAAATATATGATAAGATTTGGCAAGATAATTTTAGAGGTATACACAAACCAAAAATATGTTCTTAAATTTTCTCCTAATCAATGGTGTAATCGGTTTTAAAAAATATGAATTCTTTCAAATATACCCACATATGCAGGTGACCTTGCGCCTCACAGAGACGGTATTTTTTCTATGCTAAAAGAAACAAAACGTCCGTATTTTAACACAATCTTTTTAGAGCATCTGAATTTGAATAGACCAGATTTACATCAAAAACAAAATGTTAAAACGTTTGAACAAGTAGAAATATTTTTCAAATTTATTTTTCAAAATAAAATGTGTGAAAATTTCGGCAAAATCAGTAAAAACCTGAGTGTTTCTGCAGGGTTTCCCTCGCTTTCGGTACGCACAGATTCCAAAAATAAAATTACACAAAAAATAAAATACTAAATAGCATATATTTTCAATTCAATATTTTTTTGTGGTTTTTTTAACTTAAAAATATAAAATCAGCAAAATGGAGTTAAAGATATAAAATCATACAAATTTGAAATTCATTTAAGGGTCATTCATCACAGGCCCGGGCAGATCAGCTAGAAAAGCTCAATAAATTGTATGAATAATATATTGGAAAAAATTGCTTGTGATTATGAAACAGTTAATAGATTGCAGAAAATATGCATGAAAAAGTTCCTTTTCTGGCCAAGGCCATTTTCTCTACTTTGACAAGGCCCCCTATACTGGAAAAGTACCACTTGGACTGATATGTCAGTTACCACAACCAGTTAAGTCCAGATTTTTAGCTAAAATCTGTGTTGCAGTTTGACTCACCCTGAAAAAGACAGCTGCATATGCATATTTTGTAGGGACAGCAGATTTGTGTCTGTCACTGTGTAGGAGCGCAAAGTCTACATTTTTATCTTTGTGGTTTCAAAAATCGCACCTTGCCTTTTGTTTTTATTTTAATTCTTTTTACAGGTATCATAGGAAATTCTTCCCACCTGACAGTCCTGTCAAGATTTTATCCAATAATTATAATTTCTGTGTCGATCTGGAGAGTGCTAGAATTATTTTTCCAGATAATGACATACATAAGAATTTAAGAGAATCAATAGAAATTTTACTAAGAACAGATCAAGTAAGTAACAGAACCATGCTGGGTTTTTTCCATCCTTTTTTTTTTCACCTTCCCTAATGTTTTCATTTATTTTACACATTATTGAAAAATGCAAAATCCAAGTTATGCAGAAGTTACAAAGCATAGCTTTAGAAAAATGATGAATTAATGAATTTGTAAAGTGACAAACATTTTTAATCAATCCAACTTTTCTAAGCTATAAATCTACATGGCAGACTAACTAATTTTTCTAAAGTTAGCTCGGGAGAAAAAAAACAAATAGTTAGTTTTCTTTCTTTCTTTTTTTTTTTTTTTTTTTTTTTCAAGCCTTTTATTTTAAAAAATATCCAAATTGGCAGATTCGAGCTAAAAATGCACTTTTACTACTTAGATTGCTTGATTAGTTTAAATTTACTAAAGATTACATCATACCTCAACGATGACATAATAATTCTCTCCATTGGTTACTCTTTGTTTTGTATGCTAATGAATGATTGGCTGCGAGTTTTCTTTGCTCTATGGCTACTGGGATTAGTAAGCCTTTGGTTTTCTTACATTCCTACACTGGGATTGGGGTTTTGGAATTATGATTTTATTCTGTTACCAGCATGGTTGGTACGATTTAAAACAATTGGCTAACCAACTGGTATTTTCTCAAAAATAATTTTTTTTTTAATCTAATATAATATTTTCTCATTTTTGTAATTATTGGATATAAATAATTTCTACTTTTAACAGTCTTATCTCAACAGTCACTGCGAGACATGGTGACTCTAGGTCATATTTGTATGTATGTAGAATGCAAATTGCATGTGTTGATGAACATATCTGAAGCTCTAAAAAGAAAACTTAAAGCATGTGAATTTAGCAAAGATAAAATAGATTAAAAATATTCAATATTTAGAATAAGATATTTTCTTTTGAGAAAACATATATTATTTACAATTAATAATATAAAATGACCTTTAAGATTTCAGTCAAGCTGTAAAAGAAAATTTTCTTAATTGAGGAGATTACCTTTTAAGAATAAAAAAGAAACTCAAAATATGAAGTTGAATAAGAGGACATTGAAAAACTGGGTGCTAGCGAAGCGCCTGTTTACTTTTAACTAAAATATATTAATATAATATATATATAAGATATAATAAGATATAATATATATATAATATATAAGATATATTTAAATCCTCTATTGCATAAATCTAACCTACTATTTTGATCTACAAGAAAATGGGGGGAAATCAAGATAAGAATATTAAAGACGTGAATTATCACATTGCTAACAAGGCGTAAACCAACTTAGTGAAAAATGTCCAAGCCGGGAATCGAACCCAGGCCCCTGGAATAGATCTCCAGTGCTCTACCACTAAACCACAAGGACGATGCCCAGCTTGGCATCTCTCACTTATATAAGTCGGTAAGGCTGCTACCGCAGCACTAGATGGAAAAGTCTTCATGAGCACACAATCTAGCAGCATAACATGAGACGCAATTGAACCCAGCATCGGTATATACAATTTTTTTTTTTTTTAATAAATTTTTCAACTACTTTTCAGCAGTGAAACCACGCTTGAAACCACGCCACTACTTTTCACTGCTGAAAAGTAGTTGAAAAATTAATTTAAAAAAAAAAATGTATATACCGATGCTGGGTTCAATTGCGTCTCATGTTACGCCGCTAGATTGTGTGCTCATGAAGACTTTTCCATCTAGTGCTGCGGTAGCAGCCTTACCGACTTATATAAGTGAGAGATGCCAAGCTGGGCATCGTCCTTGTGGTTTAGTGGTAGAGCACTGGAGATCTGTTCCAGGGGCCCGGGTTCGATTCCCCGCTTGGACATTTTTCACTAAGTTGGTTTACGCCTTGTTAGCAATGTGATAATTCACGTCTTTAATATTCAATGATTTCAAGCGTGGTTTCACTGCTGAAAAGTAGTTGAAAAATTAATTAAAAAAAAAAAAAAAAAAATCAAGATAAGGTTTGCTTGAGACATAATAGCAAAGAGTCTCATAAAAAGGTCTAAAAAGATATATTATTAATTTTTAGATTAGACATTTAAAAGTAATATGTATTATAACATAGCTTATAAAAAAGAAAAAAAAAAACAAAAAAAAACCTGTGGCTGTTTAAATGTTTTAGTGGATGACAACTTTTATAAATCTACTTTCCATCTTAAGATTAATGTTTTTTGTAGTCTAAAAAGCTGGTAAATAGATATTTCTGTTAAATGTGCAAAGACTCTACAGTTAAATTCAAATATTTCCAGGAATTCTTTATAAAAAGATTTATTTTCAATAAAAGATAATAATTGTTCATGTTCTAACACAAAAATCAGACATCTCAAATAACAAGTATTTCAAAGAAATTTTGAATAGCCATGGAAAAGTGTATTATATTTATGAAACTACATCATATATTTATTTATAGTACTAGCAATCATAAGATTGTTTATTAAAATTTTCAAGGTATCAATGTTTCACTATAGGGGAAGACGGGGTACAATGAAACAAAATTTACTAATTTTTTTTTCCTATCCAACATTTTGCATGCACAAAAATATAATTAATGCATATTTTTAATCTTGTATTTTCCCCATCTAAATAAATTTTTATTAGGTTCTAAACAATATCTTTATGCTTGAAAAATAACAAAAAATAAATGTCTTACAGCGTTTCATTGTACCCCGTATGCTGGGGTACAATGAAACACATACTGGGGTACAATGTAACACTCCAAATGATGGAAGCAATTTTCACCGGTATAGTTTATTTTATTAAAAATGAGATAAATACAAAAACAAAACTTTATTAATATGGAACTTGATAAAAATATTATAGTCTAAGATGAAAAATAAGATATTCTATTAGTTTAAGAAATACCTTTCATTTTATATTAAATTGGCTCAAGTCAGTTTCAAAAATTAGCGTTTCTGCTTATATTTCAGTTGCTCATGAAGGAATATGGGGTGGTAGTTTCAACACAATGTTTTTTTTTTTAATGTAAGTTTCTAAAAAATAAAATAAAATAAATAAAACTGGGTTGGAGACTTTTTATATCAAGTATTTCACATTTGACTTCATTTAAATGTATGATTTCTCCAACGGTATATATTTCCTTATGTTTCCATTTATATGGATACTGCTTGTGCCATACATGTTGTGTGTGGATATCTCATTCTTAGTACCTCGATGACCAGCTGCACCTAGAAAAAAAATCTGGATCATCATTAGAGTCTGTAGCAGGCAGAGTTTGTTTTCAAAACAATCCCTTCTTAGCTTTTTTTTTTTCTCTTTCTATTTTTTAATTGCTTAACAAGAGCATTTTTTACTGACCTGGTTAGAACAAAACTCTTTTTTTTTTCTGTTTTCCTACTCTTACTTCTAATATATTATATTTACTACTTTTATTACTATAATAAAACATGTTTCACTGTACCCCGTCTGCAAGTGTTTCATTGTACACCGCACTGAGGTTACTAAGTAACAATTTATTTTCAAACTTCTAATATTTATTTTTTTTAGTTTGGCTTTGGAGGTATGAAGACAACAACCCAAAGATAACAATGCACAGAAAAAATAATTATTACATATAAAAACAAGGAAAAAGAAACAAAATTACTTTTAGTAAAGAAAGTTACTTTCAATGGTGTAAAAGCAATAATCTTCTATTGCTACTGTTGTAGAAATGTGAATGTATCCAAATTACATCAGTAATTGGAACATATAGTTGTATAACATATATATAAACTGCAACTCTCTATGAAAAATTTGATTGATTTTACAAGTAATGTTTCATTGTACCCTGTGTTTCATTGTACCCCGTCTTCCCCTATGGAGCATTTTATTCCTGGAACACAAGACAGCTTTTACTAAAAATGTTTTAATTTTAAATGACTTCAATTTTGTACATAACTGATTGTAATTATTTAATTAAAATTGTTTTTAGATGAAGTTATCTTACTTAAATATCAAACAATGTTTATTTTTATTAATAAATATGTGTGTATATGTAATAGGAAAAAATATATATATAAAACCTGCTTTAAACCAAATAAACTATTTTTTTTTTTTTTGGTGGGGGTGGGGGGGGGGGGGTGTAATAATATGTCATACAATATATCAAAACTTTGGTTAAATATCCTAAGAAACATTTAATTTTGAGTTATGTAGTTCATTGTTATTTTAAAACTTGTATTATCAATCATCATATCTCAACAGAAGGCACCAGTAAAATCTAATTTTTTCCCATCGTCAGGCTCACTGGTTGTTTTTCCCCTCATATGTATGATTTTCTGTCGGGCAAGGTAGTTTAATTCATTTACATTCCCGAGGATGGGCATGGGTGTGTGCCAAAACTGTAGAAGATTTTAACATTCTTAATCTATATTAAATGTTTGTATACCAATATAGCAAAGAATTTGTGGTTTATTCGCATCTCATTTATTTAAATTTTGATTATCTATGGTGCAATGGTCCAAAATTGTTTATTGTACTTCTTTTCTTTTTGATTAAAATTTAAAAATAAACATTGGAATTATTTAAAGGAAATTTGTTTTTTTAATAATGATAATATTCTTATTTTTAGTATTTATAATTTTTATTTTATTAACTATTTAGTTATGAAGTTACTATTGGCCCCACCACAGCTGTAACAAAATCCTGCTCCGTTCACGTTATATCCAACTCAAACCCAAAAATTCTATGTGAAAGGGGACTCTTCACTCACTTGAAAACACCCATTCACTAATGTTAAACCTATGGGCAGGTTGTTTTCGAATTTCTCGTTTAAGTTTGAATATTTTAAAATGATTTTTTTTTTTTTTTTTTGCATAGGATAGCTGAGCTTGATTTATAATAGGGTTATTTTGTGCTTTTTTGATATTGGTTGCAGATCCTCCGAAAAGAAAAAATATTAATTCAAATTTTAATGGAATTATGGAAAAAATGTACAATTATATCTCTAATAGCAAATTTACTTTTTAAGGTTAAAAATTTATACATATTTACTCATTCATATTAAAGTTTATGTTTTCTTCTGAAACAATATTCTGGACTTCCTTTTAAAAAAAGTGGTCTAAATTTTTAAAAGGCTAAAGTACTAATGAAACCAAACATGCATGTTTCAATAAATTTAAAATGAATCATAAATATCATTTTGCAAACTGCAGAAGAAAATAATTTTAATGCTATTTTGAAAGCAATTGCAGAACACCACCTGCTGGAAAGCAAAATATCAAAATTGGTAAAAAACCTTTAAAAAAAAAAAAAAAAAAAAAAAAAAAAAAAAAAAAAACCAAAAAACCCATTTTTTTTTTGTTTAAACCGGGTTTTTAAAAATATATTTTCCCATTACATGTACATGCATATTTATTGATAAAAATAAATATTGTTGGATATATAGGTAACATAACTTCATTTAAAAATAATTTAAATTAAATAATTACAATCAATTATGTAGAAAATTGAAATAATTTAAACATTTTTAGTAAAAGCTATGTCTTATGTTCCAACAATAAAATGCTCTACATAGTGAAACATTGATACCTTGAAAATCTTAATAAACAATCTTTTGATTAATATAATACTATAAATAAATATATGGTGTAGTTACATAAATACAATATACTTTCCCATGGCTATTCAAAATAATTTCTTTGAAATATTTGCAATCTGAGATATCTGATTTTTCTGTTAGAACATTACATGAACAATTATTATCTTTTATTGACAGTAAAGCTTTTTATAAAGATTTCCTGGAATGATTTGAATTTAGCAGTAGAGTCTTTACACATTTCAAGAAGTACTGTATATTGTCATTTGACACTTCTCAGAAACTGCCAGGTAAAAAAGGTGACAGTAAGATAAACAGAAATACCTATTTACCAGCTTTTTAGACTACTGAAAACATTGATCTTAAAATAGAAAGTAGATTTATTAAAGTTATCATCCACTAAAACATTTAAATAGCCATCAGGCTTAATACACAGACTTTTTTTCTAAGCAATGTTATAATACATATTACTTTTAAATGCCTAAGCTAAAAATTAATAATATACCTTTTTAAGCATTTTTATGAGACTTTTTTTTATTATATCTCAAATGAACCTTATCTCAATTTTCTCTCATTTTTTTTTGTTAGATCTAAATAGTGGATTCGATTATGCAATAGACAATTTAAATATATCTTATTGCATATTTTAGTTAAAAGTAAACAGGTGCTTCGCTAGCACCCAATTTTTCAATGTTCTCTTATTCAATTTCATATTTTGAGTTTCGTTTTTATTCTTAAGGCTGTTCTGAAATAGAAAGAGCAACTTTATGACAGAAGTTTTAATTCATTTTTGTTCGGAAATGCATGAAACTAACAGATGCTGTTCAGACACTATGTAATGGAACTGTGTTTTCCGTATTTTTGCAAACGCAATAGATCTTTCAGAAGGTTGAATCCATATCAACTCAGGCAGGGGGATTACCTTCATAGTCTCAGAGGTTTTTGAATTGAACATATGTTAAAATTTAAGAAAAAGTAAGATACCTGTATATTTTTGTTTTGTCCAAAAAAATTCCTGGCCCGAGATACAGGCTGCCAAAGATGGCATCCCGGGCACCATTTTCCATTTGCGATTTTTGATAAAAATTTTAAAGTGCTCTATCTCTAGAACGGTGCAAGATGTTTTGTTGCATTTTTTATTTTATTTTAAAGATAATATTTTTCTGTTTAAAATGATATACCCAATTTTGAAATATGTATTCAACTTTTCTTGCGGCAGCCTTTTGATTTTTTTTTTTTTTTATTTATCAAAAAAAATTTTTTTTTCAAAAATTTTGATTTTATCGCTGTTGATCAATACTATTGGGTACTACGTTCACTGTAAATGAGAACTTCCACTTTTGAGTTTAACAAGTTTTAGAAACATTTAAAAAATTCAGAGAAGTTTACAGGAACTGTATATATACAGTTCCAGTAAAAGTCATTGAATTTTTGTTTATTTGTATCAAGGGCGGATCTGGAGAGTCCTCAAGGGGGGGGGGGGGGGGGGGGGGCGATTTTGGAAATTTGGAGACTCCAATCTGATGCGCGGGTCGGGGCTAATTTTTTTTACTGCGGGTCGTGTTACTTCTACTTTTTGCTGCGGGTCGGATTTGGGTCCGGTTGACTTCTCTTTTTTGCAGCTGGTCGGGTTAACATATACTTTTTTGCTGTGAGTCGTGTTTGGGTCCAGTTGACTTCTATTTTTTGCTGCTGGTCGGGATAACTTATACTTTTTTGCTGTGGGCCGCGTTTGAATCCGGTTGACTTCTACTTTTTGCTGCGGGTCAGGTTTAGGTCCGGTTGACTTCTACTTTTCTGCTACGGGCCAGGTTGGCTTCTATTTTTTAGCTGTGCCTAGCACGTTGGGTTTGGGGCAGATTGACATACATTATTTCGGATTGGGTTTTCACTCTTGCGAGAAGGATTCAGACCAACGCTAATTTTGAAAAGAAAATCTAAATACTTTTTAAGATAAAAACTACATATAGTAAAAGCTGCATAATGGGCACGCCCAAACAATTATTTAATAATACTTTTTAATCTTCAGGAGTATGCAAAAAATACTAATTTGTATAAGACTGCTTGTCTCTCTATATCTATGATCAGTTGTAGTTCACTAAAGAATTCTTTGAAACTTATTAAAAAACATATCGGGTGTCTTAAAATGGACTGACTGATTTTAAAATTCAGTAACTTGCAAATAGTGACAACAATTTAAAAAAATCTTGCAGGAGGAGTATATAAGATGCCAGGAGATTTTTCATTGTGATTATTGATTTTACTTTACAATAGCAGCAATATATGGCGCTGCAAACATTAATCGTTAAATTTGGCACCTATTTAGCATGTATTGCTTGCAGCGCCGTCTGTCGTTGCTATTTTAAACTAAAATTAAAAATCGCAGTAAAAAAAAAAACTCCTGATCAGGGGTGATTTTCAGTTAAAAAAAAAAAAAAATCTGACATGTTGTAACATTATAAATTGACAATAACCCATTGTATACATAAAGATGATGGAATTGTTGGGGAATTTTTGATTAACTTCTTAATGAATAAGTTTATACATGTTGGACAAATAATCTAGATGATTAAATAATATAAAGATTCTCATTCGAGAATGTTTTCAATTTATCTAAAAAAAAAAAAAAAAAATCCCTAAATTAATAAATCAACTATGCTGAGAAAAGGTATTCAAATTTAACAGAGAATAATATCTTTGATGAAGATATATTTTTAATTATAAATTTAAGAATATTCCATCGATGTGTACACTATTGAAAATGTCTCACTGTGTGCAACAATAATAATCAATAAAATAAAAGTTACCTTTGCTCTTTGCTATAAACAAAACAATGCATAAGAAAAATTGAAATAAAAAATGAAAGAAAGAAAAAACAAGAAATAGGTTGTTAAACCAAATTTTTTATTTTAAGGAAAAAATTTAAGTGTAGTGAAGAAAAACCAGAAGATTTAGTGTTATGGATAACTAGAAAACAAAAGGATAATATTAGTTTAATCATTTTATTCTGATGACTACTTTAATTTAAAAAAAAAGAAAGATTTCCCTTTTAAAATGAAATTAAATAAAAACAAAATCGGGATTGGGAAAGATTAAAAAATGAAAAAAGAATTTGTGACACTAAGCCACTTGGGAGAATACATCTTTAAGATGCAGGAAATAAAAGATGAAAAAAAAATGCGTCCTTCAGACGTGGTCTGCCAGCACCCAACTGCCAATTTTAGTGTGAAACTTTATTTCCCCAAAAACACAAACGGCCGCCAAACCAAAAATTAAAATTGCTATCTGGCACTTTCTCGGGCATGTGCAATGCCTGCACCACCCTAGCGCTAAATGGCTCCAAATGGTGGCACGGCGAAATCCGAAAATCGTGCCAAACGAAACGTCCACGGCAAACCTGTGCGCGTCTCTTCCGAAAGGGAAGGGGAAAATGAAACGATGAGTCTTCTATTCAAAAGGGCCATGCACATTCACGTTTTCATTTTGAAAACAGATAAAAAAACATACGCGTAAATTAAAGTTTGCGCTTGCATTCAATAAGTTAAAGATAACTTAAGTTTAAGAACCAGATGCTAAAATACTGACTTTTATTTTTAGAAGAAGGATTTTAAGGATAAAATTGATTTTTGAATATTATTTCTTCGTTTAAAGTAGTTAGAAAACCGTTGCAAATATCTCCATTGTAAATCTGTTATGATGTACTCTGGAGCTAATGAACTTTTAGCGTGATCGTAACTATAAATTAAATAACGCGTTATGTTTTAAAAGAAAGTTAAGGAATAAATTAAATTATATTAATACTGACATTTAAGGTTGTTTTTATAAGAAAAACGATCCTAAATAAATTCCGAAATTTATACAAATTGATTTACAAAATTAAAATTGAGATTTGTGAGGTGAATTGAGTAAACTATTAACATAATTGAAGCTTAATGATTTAAATTTAAAGAATAATTAACAGATTTATAATAAAATTTCCCAAAATAAAATTGTAATAAAAGAACGGGACAATTACACCATAGGTGTAATTGTCCAGTTCTTTTATTCTTATCTTACATAACCCTCCCTCAAGAATTTTTTTTTTAATAGCTGTCGCCATTTGCAAGTTATTGAATTGTATTTAAAATCGGTCAATCCATTTTAGGACACCCGGTTTATTCAATAGCTAAGGGATGATGGCTGAAAGAAGCATTTAAAAAAAAAAAAATAGAGCTGGCTTCGGCATGCCAGTTAGAGATTTACCTGGGCTGAAATTTCCAGGTCCAACCCACATAAAAAAATTATTGGCCCAGTAAAAATAAACTCGACTCCAGCCCAGCCTGCATTTTGCAATTAAAATTATTAATAAAGCACATTTACTTATGCTCACATTTTATTTTAGATTATGTTCGAAATTCATGAATACAGAAAAACATTAATATTAATGACTATTTAGGGAATTATGTATATAAACACTATATAAAAATCATTACTTAGACATATACATTCAAATGAAAATCCTGTAACAAAATAAGTTTAGAATGAAAGAAACGGATGATAAAAGAAAATAAGAAAATCACAATTTTAAAGCTCTACAAAGAAAAAAAAGTAGATTTTTAAAAATGCATCTCTGTAACTTATCAAATCAAATTAAATTTTTAAAGATTTCGCTAAACAAATGTACAACATAAATATAATTTTACGAGTAACAAATTAGTAAAATACCAGACCAACTTGCGCTTGGAGAGAAGAATTTAGAGAAGTGAACGGATCGCAGTCGAACAAATACTGCTTATCATACGGGCTGAAACGGACCGAACGTTTAGCTTTGATTCTGGGCCGAGCCCCGAACTGGAAATTTTTTCAGTGCAGACTGAAAGTAATAACCAAAAGGTTAATTACTCCTGAAAGTCATTAAACTGAGAGTTAACACGCAAATGGAAACATTTGCTGACTATGTCTGCCCAGAAACCTATTAACTGCAGATGATGAGATAAAGCAATATAAAACTATCTGTAAAAGAATATTTAAAGAAAACCAAACCAAGTTCAAACAAATAACAATTTTATTAAAACATTTAAATAAAACAAAAGTAAAAATTAAAATCATTAAATAGAATAAGATTTTCAAACACATGACATAAGTTCTCTATGACTCTATATCAACATGCTTGAGACGTGAACCGGAGCACCAGAAAGTAAATATATTATTTCAATGAAATCATATTTTATTTTGATTATAAAAAACTAATTAAACTTAATTTTAAGCTTTAATCAAAAAACTATTTACTTTATTTTAAAACTGATTAAAAGGAAAGTAAAGCTTAATTTCAAAAGGTATTTATCTCAAAAACAGTATGTAAACTTATTTCAATTAACTATTAAGAAACATATAAACTTAATCCAGTTCAATTGAGGTAACAATATTAATTACTGACGTTTAAGAAAAACAAAATAATTAATGGAAAAGATTATATTACTTAATTAAATTCAATCTCTCTTCTCCTATATAAAAGACTTCATATAAAGGCAAGCACAACTTACTTATCAACATTAGCTTAACTGAAATCACCAGATACCCTCAACTGCCACTCAAAAGTAAACTGAAGACCAGAAGCAAGTCATTAACTAAAAGTTAATGATAAATGGATTTCCAAGCTGTAGCAAGCCTAAATGGAAACTCCCTAGCGAAATCCGTCTGATAGAGTTTCCTAGGAATCACAAATATCACGATACAAGTCGTAACAGTGTCGAATACACCGCGCGGTAATCCGCTGTTGCGTGCATTTCGGACAAACTTCTATCACAACCTATCCGTAGCATCGAAACGGGAGAACCCTGGTCTCTTGGAAACCAGATTATAATCCTACAGCTCGTTCCTCCACTCTAAAAGAAAAGTGGGCAAGATTCCAAAAAGTAAAACCAGCGTAATGTCTGGAACTTAAAAACGTATTCTTAAAGAAGAGAGAATATTAACTGTAAATAAAAGTCAGACTATTTCAATAAATAGGAATAAAAAGAAAAATATTATCTGAAAAACGTGCAGTAGGCAGCAGGCATATCTCCAGTTCCAATAGACTGAACTTCACAACACGAACGTCTTCCAGGCACATCCTCACTGGATACTAAAAAGCCAAACGAATGGTGGTAGTTCGTGTATCTTCTGTTTACACACTTGAATGAAACTGCACCAATATCATAAGCCATTGCCACTTTAAACATAACAAGAACACAACACGTGTGACAAAACATTTCTTCATAAAAAAGGCATAATTGACTAGAACTAGGCACCGGGAAAAATATCTCTAAAACGCTACCCACTTCATCTTAAAAATAAATGCAGTGATAAAAACATTTAAAAACGTGAAACATCATCTTCCCAAAGCACCAACACGTGCAGACACAAGACATCGACGAAGCTAAGCCATCGTTCAACTGAAGTCCAAGCTATAAATAGAATATCCCATCTGCCGGCAACGCCCCCTCACGTGACTTCAGATCACCTGGTCAACGTCACATCCGATGTCTGATGATCTCGGGAAAATGGACCTGTGATCGGCCACTGAGCAGAGTACGTCATGACGGACAGGTCACGCCATCTGCCGATAGCCATCACAACTCCTCAGTCTGTGAGCTGAACTTCCAATACGATGTTGATACCGGTGAAAAACGAAAGAAGAACTTGAATGCTGTAAAACATGCGTTAATGGAAGAAACATGATGAATGAGCGAAAAGGAACTTATATAAAAGTAAAAATAAGGTAAGATAAGAATATTGTATTTATTGTAAAACTATATTTAAACACTGAAAATAAAGATAAGTAAAAGTGTTTAAATATAAAACCTAAAGTATATAACCAGAGTTTGTTTAAAAATGAATGCAAACTTAAATAGGTAAGATTAAATGGAATTTAATGTAGAAAGGTTGAATAGAAAAGTCAAATGAAAAGGTAATTGGAATAACAAGACTAGAAGGGAAAAAGGTATATTTTTCCTGTCACAGACCTTTAGGAAGAATGAAGTCCAGGCCAGGGCTGCGGAGTCTGAGTCAGGCACCTTTTTGCGCGAAAGAGTCAGAGTCGGTTCTGTTAAAATTCACGGAGTCGGAGTTAGAGATCTGCATGGGGCAACCCATGGCCCGGGCCGGGCCTTGTCTGCGGGCCGATTTTCCTTCATGGCACTCGGCCCGGGCCATACTTTTTACTGAAATCTCGTGTCAGGCCGTGCCTAGTGACAACTCTCTATGGCCCGGACCGAGTTGGGCCAAATTTATTTTTCTGTACAGAGCTGGGACTCGTTTCATTCCTAGTCTTCAAGTCCCAAAATTTTCAGTCTTAGTTTTGACGCAGCCCGTATGAAAATCATTCTCTCGACATGGCCTGTTCGGATCAAAGGTCAGTAAAATTAGGCCAGGGCAAAAAATGTACACATTTTTAAATCGCCATTATTCTACAATTAAACATTCAAATTTAGTCTTTTTAAAGAATAGTAGATTTCTATGCTTGTTAAAATATAGCTTATTGAAAATATAATAAAATATATGAAAAAGAACCTGCCTATGATGAAATCTTGTTATAAACTGAAAAACGTGTTGATCCATTCAAAATTAATATACTAATACGTAACAATAGGATATATAATACATTTACAACTTGTTAAGAAGAGAACTTTTCTATAATGCATTTTTTTTTTTTTTTTCATTTTCTATGCAATTCCGTTTTAGAAAATTTTACCGTATAGCATTTTTCATATTTTTAGCACATCAATACAATACATGGAATATGGATTAATGATATTAATGATAACGGATTCATTTACATACAAGAGATTGATTAAAAAAATAAAAATTGCAGCCTGCATCACTTCTATATAAATTAAGATTATAAACATAAAAAAAGTTAAGATGTATATTTTTGGTCAGAACTCCTCGTACGAGACAAATCTTTAACCAAATCGACCTAAAAATCAATGTTTTGTAGAAATTCACTTGGGCCGGACCAGTTTCGGGCAAAGATTTTAACTTTTTTTTCCGTGTCGAATTTTTTTTCTATGAGTCGGGGTGGGCCCGGGCCTGGAATTTCGGCCCATGCAGACCTCTAGTTGGAGTCATCCATTTTCCACGCAGGGCTGCGTTGTCGGAGTCAGGCCTATTTTTGGGCGAAAAAGTCGGAGTCGGATCTGTTGAAATTCCCGGAGTCAGAGTAGGAGTCGTCCATTTTCCCCGCAACCCTGATCCAGGCCATGCTCGACCTGGAAGAAAAATAAGTCTGGCCCGACTCGAATTTGCAGAAAATTTTAAAATCAGGGCATGGCCCAGCTCTAAAAGAGAGAAGGCCTTACCCAGGCAGAGTCTCGTGTTTTTAAAATGCGCGACCCGGGTGGGGTCGCACCGGACTCTAGCTTCGTCCCCCCAAGTCATTTCCCGTGAGGATGTATAACTCCGTTTTGCAAACCCTTTATTTGCTCAAGGGGGGGGGGAAGGATCGTCCCCCCCCCCCTTAGATCCGCCATTGATTTGTATGATATTTGTAAGGCTAAGCCTACTACATATCCTAAACAAGTTAGAAATTGCAACGTCAAATGTAGCAAATGAGGTGCGTACGTACTATAACTAGTTTTATAAATATTCAGATCTTAGTACAATAAGTGTTACGCTCTTGGGCAGAAAGGCAGCATACAAAATATATCACGATTCTATATATTAAATTCAGTAATACGGAATTAATATGAATCCATCTTAAAAAGGACTTAATCACCAGGGCAACCTAGAATCATTACCTATAGTGGTACATCATTGAATCAATTACGTATTATAGGATTTTTTAAATAGAATGAAGAAAACTTTTATTAATATCTTTTTAAAGTTTTAATTCGATTTTCATAACATTTGAAGTGATACCTACTTTATTTTCAAAACTGAACATTGCATAGTAATACAATCTCAATAACATATATCAATTACACAGCAATACAACTATATTAATACAAGTTAGAGTTCAGACATATGGGCAGACAAATCGAATCCATAAAGACTTTCAACTATGTTGGAAAGTGTTAAA
The DNA here is from genome assembly GCA_963932465.1 of Maratus speciosus. Classification (NCBI taxonomy): domain Eukaryota; kingdom Metazoa; phylum Arthropoda; class Arachnida; order Araneae; family Salticidae; genus Maratus; species Maratus speciosus. The sequence goes on from OZ010791.1 coordinate 403,433,362, forward strand.
AGCACATAAATAGGTTGGAATTTGACTTTTAGAAATTTATATCAATAGACGGAAGCATACTTGAATACAACTCTGTATTTTACCTATTATCTTTATATAGGGCATTCTCACAATCTTTTGACTTTTATGTCCCTGAATAATAATTTTTATTTTAATACATTTTTTTGTTTTTTTATTTCATATACTGGGAAACATCCCATTGCATGATTGCATAACAATATTAACAAGATAAATAAGTTTTGGACGATGATGGGGGTCCAAACACCAGGAAACTCCTATACCACCCCGTATCCCTGATGCTGATTTTTAAGTTAGGAGCTGTCTGTATAAAATTGTCTCAATAAACGTAATTCGGTGTAATTTTTTTCCGAAACTGGGACAATTGTTTTACATAAATATGTAGCAAAAAATTAACCTACACGCATCTTTACGGTTGATATTATTTTTTGAACTCTGTCCCTGGGTTTTTCATCCTTACTGTTCCCCTTGCTAAACTTATACAGAAAATCACTTCAGATGCAGCCACAGAATTTCCTCATGCAGAAGTATGCTAGAGAAAGACTGTCTAAAATTCTTTGACAGGAAATTTACTGCAGAATTTAAATCAGCCTTTAAATATCAATTTCAAGATTGTGGCTTTATTGGTAGTCTTACCATCCCCAAGGTTTATTGTTGCACTTTTCGAGGTAAATAAATAAAATTAATTAAATGTTAACACTTGTTTCTAAAAATCAATGAAAATTGTGGCTATTCCATAGTTTTAATATGATTTGCCTAAAAATAGGTGGTAATTTTCCTTACCGTCCCTTTTTTCCTATACCATCCCCTTTTTTTACCTTACCGTCCCTTCTTTAACACCCCATAAAGACAATGTTATACAAAAATTCTGTATTAAAAGCACTACATTTTTATTATTTATTATTTGAATGTCCTGTGGGTACTATGGAAATTCATCATAAGTAAAAATTTAGAAGAAAATAAAAAGTTATAGTGGTAAAATGATAAGGAAAATTAAACTCACAACTTTAACTTAAACCTTAGTTAAATAAAAAAAATGATGACCATTTTTTCTTTATTTTGAATCATTAAGGCATTCATTCGTCTATCATATTAAAATGTTATTTTAGCAAGTTTAATTTCACTTGAATTTTATTCCCGAAAGTCAAAAGATTGTGAGAATGCCCCATATACATGCCATTATTTAGCTAATATTTAATTAAGACTAAAACATGCTTAAACAGGGTTCCTACAGGTCAGGGAAAATCTGGAAAATGGGAAAAGTCAGGGACTTCGAAAATTCAGGGAAATGTCAGGGAATTTTTTAAATGTTTGAAAAGGTCAGGGAATTTTTGATGTACTACTTCCATCAGAATCTCCATTATCGTTGTAAATGAAGAAATATTTGAATTAATTATTCATCCAATCTAAAATTTTTATGTAAAATTTATGCAAACTATATAACAATATGAAAAATAATAAAAAATCGGAAATTCATATAGCGCATACTATTTTTTAGCATTTATCTAGATTAAAGTTGTCTATTATTAAGGGTTTTACAACAATATATAAGAATTTTTACTGAGAAAGGTCAGGGAAAACCTGGAAAAATCAGGGAATTTTTTTACCAGAATTGTGTAGGAACATTGTTAAAATTAGTGAAATCAGACTTCCAGAGTTTATTATCCATAGTCGGCCATATATCTAATTCTTTGTGTGGACCTGTATATCATTTTATCTATATTCTACAAACATATCTTAGTATACTAAATGGAGTTCAGCATAAAAATGCATAACTCATTTAAAAATCACCTTTAAACTACTTTCATTCATATTCAGTAACCCTTACGATTTCTTTTGTGTAGCCCTGTATATGATCTACAGCATTTATACACATAACGTAATATGGAAAAATTTAGTTAAACTTAAAAACTCATACCAGAACTAAAAATGCACTTCCAGCAATCATCGCTATTATACAATATTTCGTATACACAGTAAAGTATCCGAAATCTTGTGTGTCTCTGTAAATACTATGCACTTTCTATTACACAGGAAGTAACTTGTAAACCTCAGCAACATATATCAATTTCATTATATGTGGAAGAGTTTAGCATAATTAAAATATACTGCAAACAATATTCCCCTTATACCATTATGTAACGGAATTCTTTTGTGTGGATCTGTAAATTAATAATTAATATTCTTTGCACCACATATTTTAGCACACTTCATTTTAGTACAGAGTTAAGATATTTTGTTTTATTTGTTCTATGCTTCCATTCACATAACTTTTTAGACACACCTTGTATAACATGTTAAAATCAAAAAAGGAAGTTCTCGTTTACAGGGAAAGTAGTACTCAGTGGTATTGATCAACAGCAAAAAAATCAAAATTTTTGGGATTGGCATTTTTGAAAAAAGAAATATTTTTGATAAAAAGAAAAAAAAATCAAAAAGCTGCCAGAAGAAAAGTTAAATACATATTTCAAAATTGAGTATATCATTTTAAATAGAAAATATTATTTTTAAAATTAAAAAAAAAAAAACGCAGCAAAACATCTTGCACCGTTCAAGAGATAGAGCACTTTAAAATTTTTATTGAAAATCGCGAATGGGAAATGGTGCCCGGGATGCCATCTTTGGCGGCCTGTATCTCGGGCCAGGAATTTTTTTGGGCAAAACAAAAATTGTACAGTTATCTTATTTTTTCTTGAATTTTAACATATGTTCAATTCAAAAACTCCTGAGACCATGAAGGTAAGATTTTTTCTTTGGCTGCCTGAATTGACATGGATTATACCAGAAAATATAGTCAAAGTGGGCATTTTGAACCAAATTTCCACATGAAAGAAGAATAACCACTCAAGGAAGGTTAAAAACATCTTTAACACGTGATCAAAATTGCCTATAACTCAATAGGTAATTTACTTATCAAAAATGGAAAACACAGTTCGATTCCAAATTGCTTCCATACTCAGGCCTTCCAATTTTATATCTTTCCATTAAAAAATCAATTTGTAAATGTGTCAAAGCGTTTTGCACTTGTTCAGTAGAGCAGTTGAGAACAGTCTTAAAAGAAAATTTCCCCAATCAAGAAAATTTTCTTTTATACCTTGACGGAAATCTTAAAGGTCATTTTATGTTATTAATTGTAAATAATCTGCGTTTTCTCAAAGGAAAATTTTATTCAAAATATTGGATATTTTTAGTCAATTTTATCTTTGCTAAATTCACATGCTTTAAATTTTCTCTTTAGAGCTTCAGATATGTTCATCAACACATGCAGTTTGCATTCTACATGCATACAAATTAACCTAGACTCACTATGTCTCACGGTGACTGCTGGGATAAGACTGTTAAAAGTAGTGTTTTAGTCGTAAAAAATGCAGAGTATACGCTATAGGCAGATGGTATATGCTAGAGTCCTAAACATTTATGGTAGGGGTATACGCTATAGCTTTATTTGAGAAACAGATGGTATACGGAGCTTCTTAAAAAAATTCAGAAGGCATACGTCATATACCTGTGTATACCCTCCACTACATCCTTGGTTAAAAGTAGAAATTATTTATATCCAATAATTTGAAACACTTAAATTACAAAAATGAGAAAAATATTATATTAGATTTTTTCTAAAAAACCAGTTGGTTAACCAATTGATTTAAACCATGCCAACCCTGCTGGTAACAGAATAAAATCATAATACAAAACCCCAATCACAATGTAGGAATAATAATAATAAAAAAAAAAAAAAAAAAAAAAAAAAGGTTTACTAAACACAATAGCCATGATACAACAAAAAAAACTCACAGCCAATCATTCATTAGCATACAGAACAAACCCATGGTAACCCATGGAGAGAATTACTTATGCAGGGGCCGCGCTAACCATTCGCCTACTCGCCAAATGCGAATACATTGTGAAGTTGGCTCTAGCGTTGTTGCAATCGTGTTTTGGAATGTAAATGGACTTCTGTTTTTAGCGCGAGTTCGTGTACGATATAGGTCAAAACTGGGAAATTTCATTAGCGGCCACTGGCCGGTAGAACTAGTTTTTTAAGTGGCCACTTTTTTATTTAAAAGTACTAAACAGTAAATTTTCTATAAGTATTCATCTAAATGTGAATAGCAGAAATAAATATGTTAATATAAATATATTGGAACCAAAAAAAGTGAAATCCTTGATGAAATGCAAGAAAATTTTATTCTCTCCTTGTAAAAAAGTGGCCGCTGATAGACGATATTTCACTGGCCACTTTTTCTCATTTACTGGCCCTGTGGCCGGTGACTAGTGCTAATTTTGACCTCATAGTGTATGGACGTATTTCCAGCCTATATTCCTCCCCTTTTTCTCGGCCGGCCAATTAGGGGTGATTCTGTTCCGAATTTTCCGAAAATTTAAGGCATTAATTTCCGAAAATTTTAAAAAATCGGTCATCAATCTGAAAATTCGGACATAAAAAATATCGTGAATTACGACAAATGGTTGCCGAAAAAATAAATTTTGTCAATCATTTGCCGAAAAATCGCGAATTTCGAAAAAGGATCGTGAGAAATATGCAAATTTTGTCAAAGAATTGCTGAAAAACACAAATTTTGTCAAAGAATCGCAGAAAAAACATGAATTTTTGTCAAAAAATCGCGAAAAAATGCGAATTTCGTCAAAAGATCGTGAAAAAAACCCAACAAATTTCGTCAAAAGATCGTGAGAAAACCTGCAAATTTCATGAAAAGATCATGAAAAACCTCAAATTTTGCTAAAAGATCGCAAAAAATATATAAATTTTGTCAAAAAATCGTGAAAAAGACACAAATTTCGGTACAGATGTCATATTGGCGCAATTTTTTTCTGACGCCAATTTCATGTACGCAACAGGTACTTAACTAGTGCTAAAGTGGCGTTATTTTGCTTGATATGGTAACCCGGATGTTGTTGTTTATGCTATTGATATTTTCGCCAAATTGGCATTGGAAAAAAAATTGCGCCAATATGCATATATGACATCTGTGCCCAATTTTCATCAAAAAAAGCAAAAAACCCTGCAAATTTCGTCAAAAGATCGCAAAAAAACCACAAACTTCGTGAAAAGATAGCAAAAAACCACAAACTTCATGAAAAGATCACAAAAAACAGCAAATTTTGTCAAAAGATCGCGAAAAAACCTGCAAATTTCGTCAAAAAATCGCAAAAAACCCAACAAATTTTGTCGAAAGATCGTGAAAAAAACTACAAAAGCTACTTATACATAATATATTTAATAAATCTACTTCAGGGTTGAAAAGGGTAATGATAATTATATATATGATATATATCTATATATAATATAGATATATATCATATATATATGTATACATAATATAATATATACATAATATACTTTTGGCTAATAATAGATAAATCTGGCTAATAATTTTCAAATTTGGCTAATAGACTTAATTTCTTAGTATGGTCCCTGCTTATGATTATGTCATCATTGAGGCATAATGTAATCCTTAGTAAATCTTAACTAATCAAGCAATATAAGTAGTAAAAGTGTATTTTTAGTTCAAATCTGCCATTTTGGCTATTTTTAAAAATAAAAGGCTTGAAAAAGAAGAAAGAAAACCAACTACTTTTTTCCCCCAACTAATTTTAGAAAAATTAGTTAGTCTGCCATGTAGATTTTAGCTTATAAGAAAAGTTGGATTGATTTTGAAAAAGTTGAGGAAAAGTTTGATTGACTAAAAATGTTTGTCACTTTACAAGTTTATTAATTCATCCTTTTTCTAAAGTTTTGCTTGTAGCTTCTGCATAACTTGGATTTTGCATTTTTCAATAATGTGTAAAATAAATGAAAATATTAGGGAAAAAGAGAAAAAAAAAACCAGCATGGTTTTTTTAAAAAAACCATTTGGTTTAAACCAGCGCAGTTTAAAACAAACAACCATGCAAAATATCATAAATATTCTTTTATTGATAAAAAATGCCAAGCTGACAATATTAAGTATTTAATAAATGTACATTAAAATACCATTTTAGTTTGCTTTTATATTATTAATTGATGCTGATGGAGTATGAGCATAACTAATAGCATACCTGGTGCAGATAATATGTAAGTATTGTTGAATTTCATAAACCACCATGTGCATGCATGCAGTTTTAAAAGAAATCTAATTATTATTCTTACAGTGAATATCAATTACTCTACATTATATTAAATAAAAAATTGTTATATAAATTGAGAAAGACTGATACTTTGAGAAAAGCATTTGACTTTCCTTGCTTTTAAATTATTAAGAACTCTAAGAAATGAATGATATGTAAACAAAATGTATATTATATATATATATATATATATATATATATATATATATATATATATTGTGTTTGCTCACTGTTTACAACAGCTATACGAGGACTCATTTTAATTTGAGTGAGTAGAATTATTTAAATTATATATAATCTGTTTTTTAAAAAAAAGAAATCATATCCACTAAAACACTTTTCAAAAGTAAAAAAAAAAAAAAAAAAGATTAAAGTTGCGGCTAAAAAATCGTGTGATATCAAATTTCCATGCTGAAATTATTGTACTTATTTAACATTTTCCTTTAAAAATTTAACATTATGTATGGAGTGTCTACATATACGTTAATAGAAAGCCTTTTCTCCTTTACTGAATACATCATAACATGTTTCTGAAAATTCCAATTTTTTAAAAAATATGCATGAAGGGCTTGGCGGCCATCTTTCCATATTTCACACAGATTTCTGAGCACACAAGTTCTAAATTGTTGCTCAAAGCAAACATTTCATTTTTTTCCTTTATGGAGATGTGTGCCTAAAAATTTGTATCTTCAGATAATGGTGATGTATCTTCAGGATTCATCTCTTATGATTATTTTGGGGGGTAATTAATTATTTAAAAGCAGTGAAAATCTATTTGTTTTCTCAAAATAACAGCGTTTTTAAAATTTATCTGTCCATAGTTAAATCAAGAAGTTCGAAATTGTTAATAATGCAAACATATTACGTTTTTTCTACATGAATTTGTGTACTTAGAAATTTGCGTAAAATATGGAAAGATGGCCGCCAAGCCCTTCATGCATATTTTTTTAAAAATTGGAATGTTCGCAAACATGTTATGATGTATTTAGTAAAGGAAAAAAGGCTTTCTATCAACGTATACATAAACACTCCACTTACATATGTTAAATTTTTAATGGAAAATGTTAAATAAGTACAATAATTTCAGCTTGGAAATCTGATATCACACCATTTTTTAGCCACAACTTTAACCTTTCTTTTTTTTTTTTTACTTTTGAAAAATTTTTTAGTGGATTATTCTTACAGTGAATATCAATTACTCTACATTATAATAAACAAAAAATTGTTATTGTAAAATTATAATTTGTACATAAGCAAATTATAATTCTGAAACAATTTTACAATTGCTATTAACATTAAAAGCACATAATTAACAATATTAAGAGAAATTTGTTATTTGAAATAGTAATAGTGATTCACAAATGAACTTACTCACGAATGTTTCGACATGACTACACAGGGTACCACATTTTGGACAACGAAGCTGGCCATCTCGTCCATTACCATCACCACTTTTTGATGTTTTTTTCCCATCAGAACTTCGATTTTTTATACTAGAGTCTCCACCATCCCCAGAGCTACTAGCATTATATATAGAACTAGAAATTGCTAAGCATCTTAGAGTTTTAAAATGATGACCTTCACTTTTAGATTGTAAATTATTTAAGAGCTTTAGAATATCTGAAAATAAAGTTTTTGAACATTTTCATAAATACATTCAATACAGAGAAGATAAAAGTACATTTAATTAGTCTTAAAGTATTTACATTAGTTACTTTTAACGAAATAAACAACAAATGACTAAACAAAACAGAGTATTTTGGCCAAGGAAGGATATCTCTACAGGACTTTCTAGATGAAATACAGTCAGACCTGAAGGGAAATACAAAAAAATTCGAAATACCGAAAATTTGAATTATCGAAAATAGCATGCTATCAGTTGTAGATTAAAGATAACAGCTTTTTTACATACCTTTTTAAGAAGTAATCCATTTTTATTCTAATGAACGCCTTTAACAATTTTATTTGAAAAAAAATTCAATTGTTGTTTGCTTCAGAGATGAGTATGAAATTTTATCTATTACACTTTCTAAGTGGACAATGGCTTTAAATATGTCCTCTGACATATCTGTCTGACGCTCAACATATCTCCTCAAAGTGTCCACTGCAGAAAGTGCTTGTTTGTTTGTCACATTTGGTGGTAATTCGCCGATTTCTTCATCCTCTTCTTCTGCTTCACAAGAAGCTTTCATTTGATCGACTTCCCATCTTGGGGTTCAAGAGATTTCATTGTGTTTACTGGCATCTTTATATTCCTGTATTTTAAAGTTTATGCGAAGTTTACCACTGTAATTTGTGAATATAGTTTTTCTATTCTTTAAAGATTTATAATTTTTGGAATCTTTTTTTTTGTTTTAGAAAAAACGTTTCTACACTATTTATGGAAATAAATTCAAGTTATCGAAAGATGAGCCGGAAAAATTCATCAAACCAAGATTTTTTTTAAACATTGCATGTATAGGAAATTTTAAGGTTATTTTTTTTTCTTTGAGATACCAAAAAATTCGCGAAATTGATGTTCGAGTTAGTGAGGTTCGACTAACAGAAAATCATCATTTTATAGAAAGAAAATTCTACAAATGTAATATGATCAACTAACTTAGAATTAAGTGTAGATTCTATTTCATAACGTTTTGCAGTTTCTCCCATTTTCTACATTATTATTATTATTTTTTTTTAAATTAATTTCTACTTTCTATGTAAAATTAAAATTATCCCATAATTTAGATTAATTTTATAAACTGAGTAAGATTTATTTTTTGCATTTCAAAATGTAAAGCTACAAATTTTATTTATTAAAAATGAATTTTTAAAATAAAACTCACTAAAAATGGAATTTAGACAGTAAAAAATACAAAATGCAAAAGCATATACATTATGAAAATTGCTTACATTTTCTCCTCAGTTGCGAAGCCGCACTTTTCCTTAAAATATGAATACCACAACATATAGACATGCCTGATTTCTCTTATATCTGGAAATCAAAATTATTATAATATAACATGCTTTTGATAATTTAAAAGATTACACACAATATTAAGATACATAACTTTCGGTACTTTTCCATTGTACGGACACCATGCCAAAATGCATGCTAATGCACCAATTATTTCAACTCTGATCGTGAAAAGGATTTTTATTGTAAACTATGCGATGTAATGTCATAGTTCGTAATATGCCATCATATACCATATACATATATACGCATAGACATGCCATAGTTTGTAAAAGCCTGTAATTTTCAAAATGCTCACTTTACTATCGACAATGTTTTTTCTTTTATTTTTCAAATGTTCTAATTCACGCAATTTTCATTTTACGCCAACTATTACGCTTGCCGACAATGGTGTCCATATAATGGAAAAGTACCTAACTTTCATATTATACAATACTAGTCTAAACCAGAATAAGTAAGATTTTAATTTATGATAACTTGCCTGTTTTAATCACTATTTTTATTACTGAGTCATTAAACTTTTACATATTAATTGTTTTTACTATTCTTAATATGTTTTTATTATTAATTCTGTTTTTTTCATCGAAATTTAATAGATTTCAATTAAGTTTATGATTTAGTTAGTGATCGTGGTTAACCCATATTTGACCATCGTCCTATATATAGGACCAGCATATTTTTCTAGCTCAAAGAAAATATTTAAGCCATTGGTTTATATTTCAGTATTACATTACTGTGAAAGAATCATTCATTACACTTGCTTAATTTTTAAAAATTTGTTTATACAGTAGACTCCCTTAAATCCGCGAACGCCTAAAATCCGCGTATTTTTTCAGTGTAAACAATGAAATTTACAGTTAAGTTGCAGGAACAAAATTCAAGATGGCGCCGAAATCAGCGACTACTGCAATGTTTTTTTTACTAAATTTTTTGTTAATCATTCTCTTTTGGCTATTATAGCTGATTTATTATTAAATAAATTTACACTACTTTTGATTTGATATAAATTAGCATATCTATGTCAAAAAATCCAGGGTTTGAAATGGAAAAATCCACGAACCGGAACGCTATTTTAAATTATTGTTCACAATTTTTTTTTTTTTTTAATTATTGACAAATTTATTCCTAAACATACAAACAGTATAAGAAAAGCATTCAAGACTCTAAATAACAATGAAAAAAGTTACAGAGAGCGCAATAAGCTACATATACTGATAATAGCATTAACACTGTTTTCCTTGCTTCTTTCCCTATTTCTTATGTCATCACTAGTTTGAAATACCGGTCTTTTGTTTACTTTATACATATTATATTTAACTACAGTTACATTAATAGTTTACTTTTATTCATCTTTATTTATTTAAATATGTAACTTACTTACGATCTTACAATCTCTTATGAGATTACGATGTTGATCTTACGATCGCTTTACCACTTAGATGGCAGCATAGGACATTTGGAATCGATTTCATCCATAATAATTTAATATTTTTCTAAATTTTTATTTTACATAATTATTTTAATAATTTCTTACTTTTAAACTAATAAATTATTTTAATATTTTACTTATTTTAATGTTTCACTTTATTGTAAGTATTCATTATAATTTCCCTTGCTTAACTATGAATCAAATTAATGTTTAAAAATGTAAACAAATCAATGAGCAGAAATCCACAAAATTCTAAAATCCGCACAACCTCTAGTCCCAAGCTGTGCGGATTTGAGGGAGTCTACTGTATAATGAATTTTTGAAATATGCCAATGTCATATTCAACTACATAATTGTACAAACAAACAAAAAAACTATTTGAAAAAAAAAATGTGATGTTGAACTGTTTCTTACCATGTCATTTGAAAGAAGTTTGAGTATGGGAAAAAAATAAAAATAAAATAATCATAGCAGTGGATTTGTAAGTGAACTGTAAATTGAAAGATAATAAAATTTTATAACAACAACAGGTATAATCATCTCCCCAGTCACAAAAAATTCGCCAAGTGTCTGCAACAGACACTTCAGGGGCAGAAAATAATCTGCAGGTAAAGTATTTTAGAATTGAAGCCTTAATTAATCAAACGATATTTGTTATTAAGATTATTATTAGTAAAATTAATAAAATGCATAAGTTTTTGTATTAAGTAATAAAGAGCTAAACATAATATATTGCGAAATAAAGGTTCGATAGAAAAATAATCTGCAAACGAGAAAAGAAAATCTGCGACGACAGTCTCCCGTCTCAAACTTTCTGCTACCGGGATCATCTCTAACCATAATTTTTTATGATGTATCTGAGCAACCTGAATTTGTCTACCTCTCTCTATGAGTAAGAACATACAGGAAGGGAGGGACGAAGAATGTCAGGATGTGGATCAAAGAATTGCAGTGTTGCTAATTTAGCAGGTTTATTTTTATTCAAATATCTACCTTTATTTCCAATTAGTAATGTTCGCCTTAATTTTTTATTAAATAAATCAAATATTGCTATTCGGAAATAGTGATTTTCATCTGAATAAAAAAAAAAAATCTGCTATAATGGCAACACTGAAGAAGAGAGGAGGAATTCACATCTTGATTTATGAGTTTGCGTCTTAAACGTTATTTTTTACCTCAAAGGACTGAAAATCTATCGCTTAAATAACCATCCACATATTAAGCATGATATTTTGGCATTAGCTTTATGACGATGTTCAGGGGGCAGGAAAAAATTCACTTATTAACCGTGAGCGCCTTAACCGGGTCCGACTGTATTATTGCCTTTAGTTAAGAAAAAAAAAATAAGTGGCAAAATATGTAATTTTTAGGTATGATAAATAAAAAAACTTTAATTTTGAATGATTTTATGATATAAAAATAAAAAGTACAATTAAATTACAACATGATTGAATAATTTCCTGGTTTTTTCCCAAAAGAAATGAGAAAATTCTATCATTTTTGCAAATTCTTGGGCACACGGATTTAGAAATATAATAGAGAAAATGTTTACTAGAAATCTCGGGGTACAACTAGTGATACATTTTACTACTTTTAAAAAGACAAGGTGCATTTTGTAAATTTGAATAACAGCAGGGTGCTGCGCCCTTTAAAAACGGCCTAGAATGAACACTAACATTAATGTACTACATAACAGAAGACATTTTTTAACAATAGATAAACAATGGTAACACAATGTGAAAAATGCCAACAAGCAAATATACAAGCACATATCCATTAATAAGTAATGTGGTTTGACTGCTCCAAAATTACATTGGAACAGATGTATTATAGTCCTGCATCCACCATCTTGGATTTTTTTTCTTTGCGTGAATTAAAAATTGTTTTTTCATTAATAGTTATAGTTATTATATTCCAGTTATTTCAATATTATATTAATCTATCAACAATATTTAACCATTGGTGACATTTACTACTTGGCAAAAAAAAGAGTTTTCATGCAAGAAAAAAATCCAAGATGGCGGATATGGGATTATAATACATCTAAGCCATTACATTTGCGATTGTGCTGAGCTTATTTACAAGTGGTCAAAAGAATTCAACGTTGATTGTTGGATCTGAACACAAGGCACAAATTGATTTTTAATAATTACTTAAAGAGAAGTTTGTGCAGATAACATTTTAAAGAAGTATTATAGAAATATAAGAAAGCCTAACAAAATTGTAAAAATTGTTGAAAGTGTTTTTAAAATGTGTGAAAACCAAGTAGGTTGAATCTCCACTGAGATGTTTGGTGAATTGTGCAAAGAGACTGATGTGCATTATAGTAAAAGTTCTCAATAGAAGTGCAGCTACTCTCATGGATGACCCACATAAATATGGTTGCGAAGGAGAAACACAGTCAATATCCAAATAAATGTTTGCAAAAAAGACAGTTCACCTGGGATGGTTTCTAAATTGAGGTAAAATTAGTATTGAGCCTATGGGAATAAATTTCGTTCCATGAAAAATTGGTCGTACAGGGAGGTTTCACTGAACAATGAAATAAAAAGTTTGACATTTATAAAAGGCATAATTATGATTTTTTTTCTTTTAAAGGCACAAAATTTCAGTACTTACACAAAACAATATAATAAGTAACTTTGAAGAAAAGTAAAACTTTAATCATAACTGAATCTTATAGCGATATACATCATTACCATAATTATAACGCAATATATTTTTAAATTACAGACAAATAATTTTTATCTTACACGATAAGAAAATTTTCAAAAGATTTTTTTTTTTCATAGCATATTTCTTTTTAAACGACTGCATTGCAAAGTCTTTAAAGGTATGTGATGCTCAAAACAGATAACAGAGATTTACTAGATAAATGTAAATACATCTGCATCTGATTTCACAATAAAAAGAAATTCCCTAAACAAATCTGATAAAATAAGTCACCGTTTAATTCAATAATACACTCCTCTAATTTCCCTTTTTAGTGCTTGAAATAAGCCTCTCAGCCTGAAAAAATACTGAAATGATGGCACATTAATTGGAGAATAATTACGAAAGCAAAACAAACACAACGAGCAGACATACCATTCACAAGATTTTGGATAACGTGAACATTACACACAGTTAAAATTGTGATAAATAGAAGGGGAAAACGAATTTGAAATTTTGTTCTTAAAATCAGCAAACGAAAGTGAAACCTCAGACAGGATTTTTATTCTTGAATACTATATTAATATTATAAACACTTCATCGTGTAAATCATTTGTAAATATCTGTCACGCCATCATTCGTGTATTGCCATTGGCCTATGCCTAATACCTGTGAGTGTGTTCAAGAAGCACGCGCGTTACGCGCGCGAGCTCAAGAGACAGGAACATGGAGTGGGTCCATATCATGTATGGAATAACACGTAGTATGTTCAGGAACAGATCATGGATTTGATTAATTAAGGTGCTAATTATAAAGATATTTTGTTGCAAAAGGAACGTGTGCTGGATGGCCGAATGGATAAGGCAGTGAACTCGAGACTAGGGATTGTGGGTTCGAATCCCTCCAGTCCCACATTGTGTCACAATTTTTTTTTGTTTTGTTTATTGGTTGTTTTATATTTTTCATAATGAATAAGACATTTTTGATGAAGATATATTTTTTATTTTTGTTATACAGAGGCACGTGTATTTTTATTATAATAATAAAATACTCATTTAAATGTGAGAAAATGAGGTATTTCGAGATGAAAGTTTTAGATCTGAACGCCTTTTAAATATTCAAAGCTTTGTTTCTAAGTGATTATATATGTAGTATGTATATGTATAATGATATAAACATTAAGCAAATCCAAATGAAAAAATAATATATATTGTGCGAAAATATCCTTTTGCACGTAGAATAATTCCTTTTTTTTTTTTTTTTTTTTTTTTGAGTACTTTACGAGTGAATTTTTATCCAGACTAGGCTAGAAATCATATTCTACTTTGAACATTATAAAAATAAAATGTAATAGTTGTAAATTATTTTAACTAAAAATATCTGTACATATATTTTTTAAAGAGATAAAATATATAGGTCTGCTGCCTAGTTTGTAATGAATAAAGTATGATTAGAATGTTTATAAATGTTTTACTGAAAGTATAAGTAAGTATTTTGCTTATACTAACAGAATTTTGAATGCCATTTATTTCTCATGTTTTATGATGTATTTTGGTCTGTTATCCACACGGTATTAAAATATGCAATCATTAAATAAGAAATATATATATTAAAACCTACTCTGAAAAACTGTCTAACTAACAGTGCAAATTCCATTGAAATCCATCCAGTATAGTAGATTACAAACAAATCTCATATGTTGATATCAGAATCTTGGTTTACTAACAGCATTCTATTTATCACAGAAGATATAAATCAACTGATAAATCATTTTTAAATAAATAAAAAGAAAATTGTTAAAAAGTTAAAATTTTTAGATCACCAGTTGAATTCTTAAATTGTATCAATCAACCTACCAAACAAAGCACAACCAATAACACATAAGCAGAAAACGCACAATCACGTGATCAAATCGCCCACACAATTTTTTTGAGCAGCTCGCGCGGAGTTTGCGTGCGGTTGGTTAACTAATTTTAAATGCTAAATGGGCTAAAGTAGATAAAGAAGGTCACGTGATGTTTTTTCCGACTATTTTAGATTTTATCTGAGTGAACATAGGCATGTATTCCTGTTACGAAAACCATGTTTTGGAAGGATGAAGAAATATAGTCGTTGGTTTTACCTTTTTTGAACCATAAAAATAATGAAATAATTGAATTATGTTAAAATTCCTTTCTTCGATCAGACCTACTCCATGGCATAAACTTCTGAGCGCGCGCGCGGCGCAAAGTGCACCTCTGAACACGCTCTGTATGTTAAGAAATTTGAAAATGTTTATGGGGTAGAAGGACAAGCAAAATGTAAAAAACAATTCTTAAAATGACTTTTAAAACAGTTTCTAGAACATAAACAAAATATTTTAAGACGATTTTTTTTTTTTTTTTTTTTTTGGGGGGGGGGGGGGGCTGTTGAAAAGGATGGAATTAGGCTGCGTTCAGCGACGCCACCCTTTTCACCCTAGAGGGCTGCCCTGCCACGTGAGGAGCTACAGCCCTTTTACCCCGAGTGAAAGCCAGGGTTCTTCGGGGTGGTTCGTTGCTGAACGGCATGGGGTAGGGTTATTTGGCAAGACAACATAACAGTAAACAAATATGGCTGAGACGTTCGTTGATTTTCTGAAATAAACATAGCGTTTTATTTACAATTTACACATCGGATTTAATGTTATGTGGCGAAATTTATTATTAAGATTCTCACGATTTAGTTAGTATAATGCTTTTTAAAATGAAATAATTAAAGGAAAGTGGATTGCCAAATTTATCAAGATATGATAGCAAATTGCATGAAATTATCATTCATGCCGTTCCGTTGAGGAGTTTTGTGATTCATTGTTTTTATTTTGCACATTTGAGTGTGGCGTTATTATCGAATTTCAAAAATGAAAATTTTGTTGGTTTTGCACTCGTGATTTTCATCTAGTACAGTCAAGATTTTTGTTATACCGCAGATAAACTTGTCCCCTGCAGTATGATTTAATAGATGTTTTCTTTTAATTTGAAACTAAATCTATATCTGGAATGCTTTCTTAGCCATAACGTGACATTTGAAATAAGGATTTCTTTTTTCAACTGGAATTCAACAACTTTTAGTAAATGCATCATGCATGTATTGCTGCAATAAATATTATTTGTTTATATGCATTTTTTTAATTCATTTCATTATATCTGTTATTCATTGTGTATATTAAAGGACAAGTCTGTAATAATATATTTAAATAAAGATTTAAATATTCTTATCTATTAGTTGTAACATTTAAAATATATTGAAACCTCAAATTTGAAAGCTCAATTAAAAAAAAAAAAAAAATGTTTGCTTATTTCAGTTTTAATTTGTCATTATATCTATAATATCATATTCAGTTTCAGTCCTTGAAGGATATCAGGATAATAAATATTGAAAGTAAATCATGTTTTTAATTGGGAATCTTAACTGAGCAAATATCTTAATTGAGAAGCAAATTAGCTTGAATATATATAATATCTTGGTTCCTATTTTTGGTACATATTTATGAAATAATTTTACAGTAAATTTTTAAATTATTATGTGTTCGCAAGACAGAAAATGCACAATAGCAACATAAACAATTACTTCGATTCTTAGACATTTCAACATTCAAATAAGTATTCATTAAAAAATTAATGTGGCTTAGAATAAAAGAAGAAAAGGAGGGTTAAAAACATCATAACTTATGAAGCTGTAGTATAATAAAAATTAGTGTTGTAAAAATATTTCTCTGTCATTTATTAAGGCTTTCCTCAAATCTAAAAGAGCTACTTTCTGAATTTACTTCTTTTCGGAAACACATAAGATTGGCAGGTGTTCTTATTCAGAAACTATGTAATAGAAGGGCGTTATCCATTTTTTGATAAAAGCAATACATCTTTGAGAAAGTACTGGCAAAGTAAGTGCTTTGAATCAAATTTTCCAGAAGTGATAGCATGGGAAAAACCTGCAGTCACGTGACAAGAATCTCTTATATCTCAATAAGTATTTTAGGTACTTCTTAGTTATCCCATCGACCAATTTCGCCAAATTATATAAACCGCCAAACCACTGGCCAAATTATACACATTGACATAATTTTTATTTTAAATAACGAAAGAACAAATAAATTAGTAAAACATTAATAAAAAATGCAAATAAAACGTTGAATTAATGGTTTTATTGGCATTTAATCTTATAATTTGGCGACAGTAATTTGGTCGACGGAATGACTAAGAAGTACCATATTTTATTTATCAAAAATGGAAAACGTTATTCGATTCCAAATCCCTTTAATAATCAGGCCTGTCAATTTTATGCCTTTACAGTTAAAAATGTGTCAGAAAGCTTGCATTGTTGAGCATTTAATTTGGGAGAAACTTTAAGGTGTATTTCCAAAGATTCCGTTAAGAGAAGTTCATTATCGCAAGTAATTTTTTGGTACTTACGTATTAACACCACTGCAGCTTATATATGTAAATATGTGTATATTTATGTATATATATGGGTACTTTTTGGTTAGCCAGGCACCAGTGTTATACATACATATATATATACACACACACACATATATTACATATTTATGCATACACATATATATGTACATAAATATATATTTATATACATATATATATGCGTATATATAATACTGGGACCTGGCTAACTGAAAAGTACCTATATATGTGTATATTTATGTATATATATATACTTATTATAGCTGTGGTGGCTTTAATACGTAAGTACCAATTTTTTTTACAATACATGGTGCCCGCCTTACACATCCTGAGAAAAATGAAGCCCAGTTTTGGTCCGGCTCTACTATGTAGAAAAAAAATGAAAATCTGATATCTATGCGGCACGAGTCTGCTGAAAAAATTAAGCCCAGCCTCAGACACCTAGTAACTGTCAGATGCCGATCTCTACGCTGGACATTATATTTCTGTTTTCATGTTGTCAAACTAGCATCGGCTTGTGACATACATTTATACTTATTCTTGCGAAAGTCATATTCATTGAAAATGGCTCATATTTTATTAACTTTGTTTAAATTTTTATATTGGGCTGGTAGGCCCATTTAAATTTTTTATCGGCCCGGCCCGTTGAAAAAATTGTCCTAATTCTGCTGGCCTAGCTTGTTTGAAAATTTGCCTTTATTCTGCTGGGCCCGTGCAGACCTCCAGTTTGCACGTCGTCACCACTTCAAAACTTTTTTTAATATCAAATGAATTTTCAAATATTTGATACATACATACGAGAATCACAATCTTCTTCATACTCTGTAGCAGGCAGAGTTTGTTTTGAAAACAATTCCTTCTTAGCTTTTTTCCTCTTTTTAATTGCTTAATAAAAGCATTTTTTACTGGCTTGGTTAGAACAAAACTCCTTTTTTTCTGTTATCTTACTCTTACTTCTAATATATTCTATTTACTACCGTATTATTACTATAACGAAACATGTTTCATTGTACCCCGTCTGCAAGTGTTTCAACCTCAGAGTACCCCCACACTGAGGTTACTAAGTAAAAATTTATTTACAAACTTCTAACATTTATTTTTATTTATTTTGGTTTTGGAAATATGAAGACAACAATCCAAAGATAACAATGTATAGAAAAAATAATTATTACATATAACAACAACGAAAAAGAGATAAAATTACTTTTAGTAAAGAAACTTACTTTCAGTTGTGTAAAACCAATAATCTTCTATTGCTAATGTTGTAGAAGTGTGAATGTATCCAAATCACATCAGTAACTGGAACATATAGTTGTATACCATGTATATAAACTGTAACTCTCTGTGACAAATTTGACTGATTTTACAAGTAATGTTTCATTGTACCCTGTCTTCCCCTATATATTTGCTTTCATTTATTAAGTAAAATTTCTGGTTCAATCCATGTTAATTTGATCTGAGGCATATTTTCTAAAAATTTCAGACTTCTCTTACTTATTTAATTATCAGAGTTACCCAGAATTAATAATTCCACCCATCTTTTATTACCACAAAAATATAGGTACTTCCTTCATATAGCAATTCCTAAGGATGAATCGTCAAATATATATGGCACTATGGCACATTGTTGAATTCAGGAGGTAGCCTGGGGGAGGCACTCCCACAAGAGCAATAAGATGCCCCCCACCACCTGGAACTCTATAATGCCCCCCCCCCCCTCACCCGGAGCCATAGACATCCCTCCCAGAGAAAGTGTCTAAATTCAACACCGATGTGGCATATATAGAAGATTGTCGAAACTTTAACTGTGACCTTGGCATAATTATAATAGTGGGGACTGCTTTAACAAGAAAGTACCAAAATATCCAATAAATGTATTTTAAAGAAACATTAACCACTTCACCGGCGATGGGTATAGGGAAACATGCTTTTACCCCCGACTTATCTCGGGGCAGCCGTTGAAGTGGTTAATATCAGGGTTCGTTGATATATATCAATCGATATATATCTTGATATATATCCGATATTTATTTTCAAAATATCAAGATTTTTGATATTTTCGATATTTTCATGTTACTTGATATTATTTTCAAAATATCAAGATGTGTAATATTTTCAATATTTTTCTATATTTGATACAAAATATCACTGTACAAGATATTTTTAGATATTTTCAGTCAAAACTTCTAAAATTTCTAACTGTTATTGACTGTATTGTTCTGTAAATAAAGAATTTTTGTCTCAGATAGTGACTTTTTTAGCCGAACAAGAAAACAAATATCTTTTCCAAGTTTTATGTTTGATTTTTTAACTGTAGATTATGAGGGACATAATTCAGAACAGACACTGAAAGATAAACTGTCTAATTTAGATATTTAGTTATATATACAGCCTTCATTAGAAAATAATCTGTTCTGGTATTGCTTTAGTTCAGTTTAAACTGTATATCCTAATAGGGCAAAGAATAAGATAAGCTTACATTACATTTATATTAAAAAATTTCAATTAAAACAATATTTTGTTATTTTGTATATAAAATTTTATTTTATAAATTTCTGATTTCTGGATAGTTGATACTGAATCCTATAGCATTTTCTTCTCTTTCTTTTTATGTCACAGTGCATAAGGCAAATTGTATCTGTTTTCAATTAGTTGATCTTCAATTTTGTTCTAATTAAAAAAAAAAAAAAAAAAAAAAAGGAAAAGGAAAATGTGCTTTTTGTATTTTGTTTAAGCTTTCAAGTTAAGTGCAATATGTTTTAGTTTCTAATTTATATTATGCTTGAAAATATTTATTATCAGCAGTAAGTTGATTATTTTGAAAATATCGGATATATATCGAAAATATCGGATATATATCAAAATATCGGATATTTTTGAAAATATCATGATATTTACGAACCCTGTTAACAATGGATATCTCTAGTATGTTAAATAAGATACCTACTTTGCATGCAAATTGTCTATGAACACTCTTATATTTAACAAAAAAAAAAAAAAAAAACCAATGGAAAAAATACTATCTTATTTAAACTATATTATTATCCTTTTATTATTTTCGAGAAAAAGGAATTGATGCAATTTTAAATAGTCAAATATTATTACCACCATCATTATTCGTACTGCATTCATTTTAATTAAAATATAAACCTTTCTCTCATTTTATTTAAAACACACAACTTTTCTTTAAAATATATGCTTTCACTTATTTCATTTAAAATACAAGAAAGAAATAGCACCACAAACGAGAATATAACACCTTCACACACGAAAACTAAAAGCTACTACTATTGGTGAGAGAAAAAAATGTGAGAAAAAAAATTTGTACCCAGCTAACATAAAAGTACCAGACTTTTATACAGAGCCACTGAAAGCGAGGTGTAAGTAGTACCCACCACCCTGAATCTGTGATATCGGATATCATTACCAAAGCTCTGAAGATCGATAAAAATGAAAAAAAAAATTGCAAAAGGCAATAAATAGTGTTGCTGCAGTTGTTATACTAGAAATATAAATGACGCACTATTCTTAATAACTCTAGTTTGACATTTAAATTTCCAAATTGGTACTTTTCTGGGCACTATTTGATTATCCCGTTGACCAAAAAACTGTTGCCAAACTGTAAGATTATACCCTTTTCTGTTATATCGGCTTTTGCTCTTTTTTTTTTTTTTTTTTTAAATGCTTGCTGCATTTCAAGCTTCAGAAAATGAGATTTGTTACCAAATGTCATAAATAGCTATATAAACAAACCTGGTGAACTTTTATTCTTTTTTATATATGTATTTATCTATATAATCATATAGTATATATATATAATTTTTTTTATACAAATTACTTCTGTTTGTATATAAAAATAGATAAATAGCTTCTTTGTGTTAACGTAGTACATGCAATATTGTGTATGCTATCTTGGCACTAGTCAACAGATATTTGATACAACCCCTCATCTTTTTGGGAACAACAGATTTCGAGCTTATTCTGTCGACGATAATTTTCAAACTATAATTTTGAGACTTTCACATAAGTTGCTCTATATACTTAGCTAATACATTATGCATATTATATTTTGATTGCATGCACAGTGAAACATTTTTTAGTAAACCTGCTCATTTTTCATCCAATTTTTATTATTTTTCAATTCTGATTGCAGGGTATTATGTACAATGTTGTTTGTCACATTTTCTGAAAAGAACTTTTTTTTTATATTAAGAACTCTGCAAATTAGAAGCAGAAAACTTTGCAAAATTCGGGACTGTTTTTATAAAAAATTAATATCTCTATGAGAATACATGCTATCCTCCTAAAAATGAATACAGTTTATTACAATAAGCCACTTAATCATAATCTCCAGTTTGAATGCTTTTGCTACAATAGTTTTTACAGGGTTATCCAAAAGATATTCGTTCTTTTTCAATTTGTTGACGGTCCCCTATGGGGTTCAGGAAAAAATCCTCACTGAAATTTATGACCTGTACTATTCTGTTTACACACCTGGAGCTTCAGGATAATTCCTGAAAAAGAACAAATATCTTTTGGATAACCCTGTAAAAACTAATGTAGTAAAAGCGTTCAAACTCGAGATTATTAATAAGTGTCTTATTGTAATATACTGTGTTCATTTTTATGAGGATAGCATGTATAGTAGTAGAGAAATGAAGGTTTTTAAAAAATCAGTCCCAAATTTCGCCAAGTTTTTTGCTTAAAATTTGCAGAGTTCTTAATATAAAAAAAAGTTATCTTCAGAAAATATGACAAACAGCATTGTACACAATACTCTATAATGAGAATTAAAAAATAATAAAAATTGGATGAAAAATGAGCAGGTTTACTAAAAAACTGTTTCACTGCACATGCGCGAATGCAATCAAAATGTAATATGCATAATGTATTAGCTAAGTATATCGAGCAACTTTTGTGAAAGTCTCAAAATCATAGCTTGAAAATTCTGAAAATTATTGTGGATAGAATAAGCTCGAAATCCATTGTTTCCAAAAAGAAGCAAAAAGATGAGGGTTGTATCCAAATATAGTAGTACATGCAATATTGTGTACGCTATCTTGGCACTAATCAACAGATATTTGATACAACCCCTTATCTGTTAAACAATTTTTAGTAAACATGCTCATTTTTCATCCAATTTTTATTATTTTATAATTCTGATTGCAGAGTATTGTGTACAATGCTGTTTGTCATATTTTCTGAAAAGAACTCTTTTTTTTTATATTAAGAACTCTGCAAATTATAAGCAAAAAACTTGGTGAAATTTGGGACTGTTTTTATAAAAACCTTAATTTCTCGACGAGTATAAATGCTATCCTCATAAAAATTAACACAGTTTATTACAATAAGACACTTATTAATAATCTCGAGTTTGAACACTTTTGCTACATTAGTGTTTACAGGATTATCCAAAAGGTATTCATTCTTTTTCAATTTGTTGACGCCCCCCCCCCCAAATGGGGTTTTGGGAAAAAATCTTCACAGAAATATATGACCTATACTATACTGTTTACACACCTACAGTTTCAGGTTGATTCCTCAAGTATTTTTCTAGATATTTAATAAAACATCAAAAATTGCAAGTGATCGGTCACCTTTGGCCATATAGTGTATATTGTATATATACATACTGTTGTGAAGATAATCGATTCAATAAGTTTGAACGGATTACCTTCACAACACATACATGTATTGGCATCTGGCTAACCGAAAAGTACCAAAAATTCTTTTAATTATGGGATTAACAAAAATAATAAATGTTAACAAAAGGTGATTTCTTTATTAGAAATTCTATAACTTATGAGAACACCATCACATGTCAAACAACTTTCTTCTTTTTTAAAAAAAGTATATATTTTAAATGCATTGAATTTATCTTAAAGTAATGAAAGATTGAAGAAATACAACTATACTTTGAATATATATGTAAACATAACTAATCAATAAGCACTTATGTAGACAGCATAAAATTAGAGCAAAGATTACTTACTAAAAATAATAAACTTTACTTTTAAAAAGTACATGAATAGTAAAAATTGAAGTATTTACTTCTTTAATATAAATCAGTCTCTGAAAATTTAAAAGTGGAAAAAATCTTAAAGATTTTAGTATAGGAAGACTAGTTTTATGCATAAAATTTGCTATTTAGTGATACAACGAGTTAGAAAAGATAAAACTACAAAAATACTTTCTTGTAATATGCACACATTGTACTTTCTTTATTAAACAATGAAAATATCAAACTCCTATGAATAACTTTATTTAAATTTAGTTGCTACAAATAACTCTTACTAATTTTAGAATTCCTAATGAACAACACTTTTCGGATAAAGGTATAAACTAAAAATACACTTGATGAAAATTTTTAACTTTTTAATACAGTTATTATTCAAAAAATGTACAAGTAAAATAATTTTGCAAATCCCAAATGAACTTAATAATATTAATTTATTGTAAATGTAGATCCATTGGTGACATATAAACTGTAGGATAAATGAAACCAGGGAAACAGCAAGAGTGGTGTAGATGACATCTAGGCCAACAGCAAGCTCAAAATACTATAGTGTTGGTTGGGAAGATCATATTATCTAAAGAACTAGCAAGTTACACTCGAAGACAGAATATCGAAATAAACTCCTGCCTCCAAGTGTAGCCAACTGTCATAAAAATTCCACACTATATCTTTCCTCCATTCTTCATTATTCAGTCCATTTTCTTCCAACTCATATCTTCAGTGATAACTGTAGTACGTTATACATTTTAAATTAATATTTTGATATTAAGTTCATTTGAGATTAGGAAAGTTATATTAACTGTACATTTTTAGATAACAACCATATTAAAGCGTCCTTTATTTTTCAGTAAATAATTTCATTTTATGCCAGTGTCTGAAAAGTTTCATCTATTATAAACTCATTAAGTATTCCAAAATAAAAGAGAGTCATTGATAACTACTAATTTAAAATGAAGTAGTAATTGTAATGAGTAGTATAATACTTCATTTATTAAAAAAAGTTATGAATAACATTATGAATATATTTAATTTTGCTGTAAAAATATAAATAAATACTCTTTTAGTTTCATTACATTGAGAGCTACTTGCCTAGAAATACATTTTGAACATTATATCAGTGCTACTGATTTAAATCTGAGCTACATATTGAAATAACTTTAATTCAATCTGAGTAAACTGTTTATTCAACCCAATTTATGATATTTCAGAAGTGATAAATTTATTACAAGAGAAGATAGATTTACATAAGATAAAAACTTTGTTTGTAAATATGGAAAAGCAAAAATAATAGGAAGCAAATTTTTTCTACTAATATAAACAAAGATATATTTAATAGGATTATTCAGAATGCGCACATAAAATTACTTCATTTATATATTAAAAAATAAACTAGCATAGTAATTTCAAAATAAATAAAATACTTGTACTAGAATATAATATTGCTGAAACAACAAATAGGGTAGATGTGCCAGTAATGGACGCCCTTCCAGTAATGGACACCCCTTGATGTTTTTGGTTCATAAAAAAATAACTAATGAATATTTAGCTTTAATTATTTTTTTATAATAACCCCCTTGTATGTTTTATAAAACTGGGTTATCACTGACACTTTTAATCAAGCCAGTCAGGAAGCAGAAAATAATGTTTCAAAGTTTCGCTGTTTTTCTGTGAAAATCTTCATGAAGAGGCTAAGAGCTGGCTTCGTTTAATTAATTTATATATTATTTATTTTCTTGCAAAATTTGAATGTTTTTATTTGAGTAGCAATAGAAAACTTAGAATTTTATATACTAACGGCCATTTACAAAATTTCATTTATTTTTAATGTTTTAAGAGGGGGTGTCCATTACTGGGATGGTTAATTAGTCATTTTCCAGTAATGGACACCCCATGTAGACATTGCTAAAAATGCAATTTATGCAATGTTTATAGTGCATAAAATATTTTGACTTAACTGCAAACCTAAATAATCAAATTTAATTTTTAAATTATACTTACCAAAATGTAATAACACCATAAACTTTTATAAATAGCTGCTTTTAAGTTATTTTATGTGATGAATAAAATTTCAATATTTTATTTTATTTATTTTTAATTTAGTATATGTACCTTGCATATTTTATAATCTGGCAATCAAACCAGCCAGGAAGCAGAAAATATTGTTTAAGAGCACAGCCAAAGAGGGGCTCATAGGGCTTAATCCCTCTCCATTTAAATAAAAACAAGTTACAGAAGCTATTAAAAATCTACTTTCTGTCTTAAACTTTTCCTTATTCACCTCTGACCAAAAAAAAAAAAAAAAAAAAAATGTAATATTAATGAAATTTATTGGTAATATTCATGAAACAAGTAAATCTGCAGATCAGTGGCCTCAAGCATCAGTTCTACAGTTTTATTTTGAAATTACTTTATTTAATATTTAAAATATTCAACTCACAATATCATGTCTTTCATATTTGTAATATTAATGATATATATATGATACAGAATGAATAAATATAAATGATACATCAAGTAGTTTCTGGAAGATTGTTAAAAATAGTGAGACAAAACTAAACACTAATATTCCAAAACTTTTTTTTTTTTAATTTTCTTTTAAATCACCCACCATTTCAATACTTTGATAGCTGTAATTGCCTGATATTTAGTATTTTAAACTATCCATCTGAAATAATTAAAACATCGATCATCTGATAATTACAATAATCTATGCAAACAGTAAATGATTAGAACAATTATTTTATTAATTACTGGTATCCTAATTGCTAAATTAATTTGAATATAACTATTTTGTTTCATTAGTATGTATTCATTAAATTCTGGTTCTAAATACAGTCATAAAAACAATTATTTATTACTTTTTATGGGGTGTCCATTACTGGAACATAGGGTGTCCATTACTGGACCAGAGGGTGTCCATTACTGGGCTTTTGGGTGTTTTGATATATTTCTGTTATTTAAAATTAAATTTCCATTCATATTGGGAAATGAGACTATAAAAATGGTTAAATATTGTTGATAGGTTAATATAACATTGAAAAAACTGGAATATAATAATTATAACTATTAATAAAAAAATAATTTTTAAAGAAATTCCTTAAGGGTGTCCATTACTGGCACATCTACCCTATATTACATAAATATCTATTTCAAAAAGTAACATTTTTGTTAATAATAACAATAAAGATGATCGCTTAGTTGGAATTTTCATGTCATGTGAATTTTCAAAACAGGTGTGAATTTTCATTCTGTGGACTATTAAATAATCTCTCAAATTATTTCGGATATTTTTGAGATTTTATGTTCCTCACTAATTAAAATTAAAGTTAAGAAAAATTAACCATGAAATCTTGTAATGCAAATGATGGAAATATATATAAAAAGGTTATTACATTACACACACACACAAAAAATGCATTTTCACAATGCTCTACTCAGCACACTTCGTAATTTTTATTTCCCCATGTTAATTAAAACTTATGAATGATGAATTAAAACTTACATTGAGAACATGATGACATAATGAATTAAAACTTACATGAACTTTCTGTCGTTTACCTACCAGGTAAACGGAAATAAAGATTAAACAACATCAGTTGTATACAAGATGTATTCAAGTCTAATATAAACAAACCCAAAAAACCCCTCACGTGATCATATCACCCCAGAAAACTTTGAGGGTGGAAAAAAGCCACTCGGTGTGACACTTTCTTCCTTCCTGAACGCTAACCCGGCGTAGCCCTTATCACGTGATTTCGTCTCTGAACGACCACCCTGTAAACAGGGTGGAAAGTGCCACTCGGGGTGGCAGTGCTGAACGCGCCCTTACGCATGCGGAGTAGGGAATATTCCGATGGTCAGTTCTGTTTTGATTTTCTCATTGCTACTTTTATTGTTTTGGAACTGAGAGCTGAATAATTGTAAACATGGCTCAAAAATCTGATGGAGGTCTGAATATTTTAATCTAATAAAATCACCAATTTATGTTTTAAGCTAGAATTCTAATTTATATTTTTATGTTTTTCTTCTTCAGGGTTGGATTCATTTTTTTCTCTCTCAGTTGTTCAAAATATACTTATATTTGATCGAAAGTTGATTAACCAATTACGATATGTGCTTTAACTTTTAAGGAAGACAAATTGTCGAATTTACGTGATTCAGTTTCAGAAAATTAATTATTTAAGTTTGCTCAATATTTGTAAAATTATATATAAAAAAATCAAATAATTGAATTTTCTCTTAATGTGCGCTGTTTCTTTCTACATTACATACTATTTTTCGTATATGTATTTATGTGCATTTTGGGAACGTAAAATCAACGGAATCATTTAATATTTGCCTTCACTATAGAAGCAAATTATCAATTTTTTTATATATCACATGATAAGTAATCCTTTTTAAATGTTTTCATACTCATATTAATCCCTTAATTTACAATTTTTATTTTTGCTGCAAATCTTTTAAAGAAATAAAGTATTTTTTTTGGAAATGTTTATTTTGTAAAAAGAATAGGTACTGGTAAATTTATTAAAAGTTTTGATTTTTATGTTAACCATTATTAATAGCAATTTTTCCCGTTTAGACTCAAACTAAATTATTTGATAATTTGTAGCATTCGCATTCTGGAGAAAAATATATCGAAAAACTCGTGAACCTATGCTTTCCTACCCTTAGATTTTACATAAGTAGATATTACATATGTATAAGACTCACATATATATAAGTGTGTGTAAAGAAACTGTTTCTGAAAGTTTAAAGATGACATGCAATGCACACATATGTCATATATATCTGCACCATCTTAAAAACTGCCGAAATATTTTCTTTTTACTTTTGTTTAGAAAAGAATTTAACATATGTACGTTTTGTCATATAATGCGCACATTTGAAACAAGAATAGTATTTATTAATCAGATTTTACAGGTGCACATTACACTGAAATATAAAAATGAAAGCTGAAAAAATAAGCATAAGAATTGAGATTTGTATATTAAGACAGGATTATTTGATTGAATAAAGTAGGGGAAGACGGGGTACAATGAAACAAGGGGTACAATGAAACACTACTTGTAAAATCAATCACATTTGTCAGAGAGAGTTGCAGTTTATATATATGTTATACAACTATATGTTCCAATTACTGATGTGATTTGGATACATTCGCACTTCTACAACAGTAGCGATAGAAGATTATTGCTTTTACACCATTGAAAGTAACTTTCTTTACTAAAAGTAATTTTGTTTCTTTTTCCTTGTTGTTATATGTAATAATTATTATTTCTATACATTGTTATCTTTGGGTTGTTGTCTTCATACCTCCAAAAACAAACTAAAAAAAATAAATATTAGAAGTTTGAAAATAAATTTTTATTTAGTAACCTCAGTGCGGGGTACAATGAAACACTTGCAGACGGGGTACAATGAAACATGTTTTATTATAGTAGTAAAAAGAATATATTAGAAGTAAGCAGGGGTGTCGCCATGGGGGGGTATGGGGGGGGAGCCTCCCCCCCCAATATTTGTGAAGTTGGGAAATTTGAGCTTAGAGTTGGGAAATTCTGGACTTTTGAGACATTATGAAATTTTTATTGTTTTGGTGATTATGTTTCTGACTGAGTATTGTAACAGTAAGCAAGTTAAATTATCAAAAAAAAAAATACAAAAAGAAATCAGCCACACTCAATCTATCATTGTATTTTTCAGTTCTACAAAAATATTATACATCTACCAGACCTAAATTTCTCTACTCCTATCCACCAATAGCTGACTATCCTATCCAGTTCCGTTATTTTCTTCAAAACTTTGTTCCTTTCTCAAAATTTTTGCCCTCCCAAAAGAGAATCCAGCTATTTTAATCCAAAGGGATTGCAGCTTCTTTTGAAAATTGGAGATCACTTGTAGCACAACAGGAAGGAATGTAGTCACCTACTTAAAACACAGCTGGGCAAGAAGATTTGATGAGTTTTCACAAATTGCACTAATTTTGCGATATTTGGACAATATTTTACTCATTCTCGTGATTTTTTTTGCTCCGAAAATTAGTTTACCCTTCGCTGTCATGACAAAAGCATTATATGAGCAAATGTGAATATAAGAAGTCGTTAGTTTAGATACATTTGCCGCATTTTACCTTTATTTGTGTGCGGAAGTATATATATGTCCTGTTCATTTATATTTATAGGTGTTTAGTAAATTTTAAACCAAAAGTCCAGTGTTGTGTGTTTAAAGCTGTTCTAAAAAATGAGTATAAATCTTAGCACGAAAGAACCCTTCATAATAGGAAAAGAGTTTTCATGCAAGATTTTGAAGCATCTAAAAATCCATTCGAGGATGAAAAAGGTAAAAAAGTGGATGATTTGAATTTGGAACAGAAATATGGCCATGAAAGCAGTCCATCAACTGAAGAAAAAAATCGACATACAGGTTGACATAAACACTGATAGGTTGCACTTGAATAAAATTTTGAAGAAATAAAGATTTCCTTATAGACAAGTTCATAAACAATTATGAATATTAGGATGTGATTGAATAAGCTGACTTCTGAAAGCACCAAATGGAATAGATAAAAATAATAGCATAGCAATGGACATTGATAGACATAAGTTTTACAGGGAAGAGTTATAAGAAATACAAGAAAATTTCGGCAATTTAGTAATGGGCTTTAATGACAATGTTCCCTATATCAGGAGAATATTGCACCAATACATTCCATATTTAAATTGCAATTGTGCAAGGCAAATTTGAGTATCACTAACTGGGAAAAGTTAATAATGTTTCCACCTGGATATGAGAAACCGGATGTACATGACTTGCAGAGTCAAATAGAAATAAACCAAATCCCAACGCACTTAACAAACCTTTTCTCATGCCATGAAATCCAAAGACTATTTGGGTCACACTGTCAAACTATATACTCGTACCTTAACATTCACAGCAGCTTATCTTTATAGCGTTGCATCTAATGAAAGAATCTTTAGTCAAATAAAAATTTAATAAATATATATTGCAAGGTACAATGAGGACTGACAGACTTGACAGCCTAATGCTTTTAAAATGTGAAAGTGAAATAGTGGATTTTATTAAACTGGACGGTGTTAGGTTAGCTTCATCAGAGTTAGCTTCTTTGAAGACCAAAAGAATTGATGTTAAATGAAAATTATTTGGATGTGCCAATCCTAAAATCTTATTCTATCCCATACATGTTAATACTTCAAAATTTGCAATCACAATGTTAAAATTAAATAACAATTCTATGCCCATAATAATGAATTCTAAAGGTTTAATTGTGTGCATTTAATTTATAATTCGTTTAATTGTGTGCCTTTAAAAAGGAGATAGAAACATCGCATTTTTCAAACAAATCATTGAATTTCGACACCCATGCTCTTAGATGTCTGCAATCAAAATTCCAAACCCAAAGAGCTCAAAGCGATACCTTTGGACAGTATACACCCAAGCCCAATAAGGAAGTGTAACCGAATATGAAGTGTGACTAAATTTTCGTGCATTAGTTTTTCAGATATAGCTAACGCGAAAATCATGAAAAATGCAGCACAGCAGTGCCACAGATATGTACAAAAACCTAATAAGCACTAAATTATGTCAAGGTTTAATAGAATATGAAATTTGATCAAATTCTGTGCAACAGTTTTTGAGATATAACTATCGCTAAAATAATGTAAATCGTGAAAAATACAGCATAGCAGTGCCACCTTTTGGGTAATTTACACCAAAAACTAATCAGCATTAATTTTTATCAAGGTATAACTGAATCTAAAGTTTTATAAAATTCCGCGAATTAGTTCTTGAGATAGAGCACCCACAAAATTTGTGTCACATTCACACAGACAGATATTTTCTAAAATCAGTCAAATCATGTTCAGGACCTTCTAAAACGTATCAAACCGTCGAAAACCAGTTGTAGATTTTTTTTACGAATTCACAATACTTTCGTCTCATAAAGACGAAAGTAGAAAGTAATTAGACGTCATTAGAAAGCAAAACGCGTGTTTGTTTTTTTATTAAACAAACCAATAATTAGAATTTTTATATTTCTAGTTTCAAAATTTTTCTTTGGAAAGGAATTTTTTATGCATAAGCTTCATTATCATTATTACACACTTTGTGCATATCACTTTAGTTGAATGTTGGAGGAATTTGTTTCAAGTTGGGAAATTTTTGAACTCTCCCCCCCGAAAAAATATCTGTAGCTACGCCCCTGGAAGTAAGAGTAGGAAAACAGCAAGAAAAAGAGTTTAGTTCTAACTAGGTCAGTAAAAAATGCTCTTGTTAAGCAATTAAAAAATAGAAAGAGAAAAAAAAGCTAAGAAGGGATTGTTTTGAAAACAAACTCTGCCTGCTACAGACTCTGATGATGATCCAGATTTTTTTTCCAGGCCCAGCTGGTCATCGAGGTACTAAGAATGAGATATCCACACACAACATGTATGGCACAAGCAGTATCCGTATAAATGGAAACATAAGGAAATATATACCGTTGGAGAAAATCATACATTTAAATGAAGTCAAATGTGAAGTACTTGATATAAAAAGACTTCAACCTAGTTTTAATTTTTTTTTTTTTTTTTTTTAGAAACTTACATTTAAAAAAAAACTCATTATGTTGAAACTACCACCCCATATTCCTTCAGGAGCAACTGAAATATAAGCAGAAATGCTAATTTTTGAAACTGACTTGAGCCAATTTAATATAAAATGAAAGGTATTTCTTAAACTAATAGAATTTTCTTATTTTTCATCTTAGACAATAATATTTTTATCAAGTTCCTTATTAATCAAGTTTTGTTTTTGTATTTATCTCATTTTTCATAAAATAAACTATACTGGGTGAAAATTGCTTCCATCATTTGGAGTGTTTCATTGTACCCCGGCATACGAGGTACAATGAAACACTGTAAGACATTTATTTTTTGTAATTTTTCAAGCATAAAGATATTGTTTAGAATCTAATAAAAATTTATTTAGATGGGGAAAATACAAGATTAAAAATATGCATTAATTATATTTTTGTGCATGCAAAATTGTGGATAGGAAAAAAAAATTAGTAATTTTTGTTTCATTGTACCCCGTCTTCCCCTATGATTTCAAATGCTTTGGCCGCACAAGTAGCTCAGAGGTTCTGCTCTCTTAGCTGGTAGATGGGAGAAGCTGGGTTGGAACCCATGTCCCTCTCGTCTGACTAATTATTTGCAGTATTCCATGGGTTTCATTTAATCTTGCTTAGCTTACATAAATGCAGGTTAGCATAGCACAAAATTAGTACTCGCCAATCATTGAGTAGCACTTAAAATGTGGCAATTAACTTTATTGCCCTCACTCGCCAAACTTAATGGGCAATACTCGCCAAACGCGATTGTTGAAAAATGTATTGACGCCAGGGAGGAAAGGGGGCAAGGCAAATTCGTTTGGAATTTATGCCATCCAGATCGACGATTCTCTCGAACGTAAGAAAACAAAATAGCAGGGGTGATTCTGTTCTGAATTTTCCAAAAATTAAAAAAGAATTGGACATCAGTCTGAAAATTGGGACTTGAAAACTATGGCTGCTGAAAAAAAATTAATTTGTCAATCATTTGCAGAAAAAGATCACCAATTTCATCAAAGAATCGCAGGGAAAAACGTGAATTTTGTAAAGGATCACATAAAAAAGGGGAATTTCGTCAAAGAATCGCAGAAAAAAACTCAAATTTCGTGAAAGAATCACTAAAAAAACATAAAATTTTTCCAAGGAACGTAAAACAATGCAAAATATGTCGAAGGATCGCGAAAAAAGCATAAATTTTTTTTAAGAATAACGTAAAAAAAATACAAATTTCCTCAAAAGATCACAAAAAAAGCACAGATTTCGTCAAAGAATCGCAGAAAAAACACAAATTTCATCAAAAAATCACGTTAAAATGCAAATTTCGTCAAAGAATTGCAAAAAAAAAAAAAAAAAATTAAAATTCTTAAACAAAATCGGAAAAAATGCAAATTTCTTCAAAAAATTAGGGAAAAATGCAAATTTCGTCAAAAAATTGTGAAAAAACTCAAATTTCGTCAAAGGATCGCGAAAAAAAATAAAATTCTTCAAAAAGTTCGCGAAAAAAAATGCAAATTTCATCAAAAAATCACGAAAAAAAATGTATTTAAATTGTATTTTATATAAAAACACACAAATTTTTTCAAAGAATGGCAGAAAAAAAACCCCACAAATTTCGTCAATAGATCACGAAAAAATGCAGATTTTGTCAAAAGATCGCTGAAAAATGCAGATTTTGTTAAAAGATCTCGGGAAAATGCAGATTTCGTCAAAATATCGCAAAAAAAAATGCAAGTTTCATCAAAAGATCACGAAAAAACGCGAATTTCATTAAATGATCATGGAAAAAACTCATATTTTGAGGAAAAATCGATAAAAAGCACAAAATTCTTCCAAATATCACAAAAAAACACAAATTTTGTCGAAAGATCGCGAAAAAAAAATGCAATTTTTGTTAAATGATTGCGGAAGGACGCAAATTTCGTCAAAAAATGCAAATCTCTTTAAAGAATGGCGAAAAAAATACAAATTTTGTCAAAAGATCGCAAAAAAAATGCAGATTTATTCGAAGGATCGCTGAAAAAAGTGCAGATTTCGTCAAAGAATCGCGTAAAGCTGCAGGGTTGAGTTTAATCTCTCAAAAACCAGTTTTTCGTGTGACATAGGTTTAAACCACGTTTTAACCGTCAAAAACACCAATATTTAAATATGGTCAGGACAACAACAAAAATTGCTGTTATAGCAAGATACAACATTGCTTTTATTTAATGATAGTGCACTTTTAGTTTTAACATTTATTTTATTGTAAATTTATTTCTTTGTTTATGACTAAAAATTTTTTTATGTGTATTTTTGTTGTGGCTTTTCAGCATACTTGGTTGCATTTATTATTTAAAAAAAGAATACAGTAGAACCTCTTTTATACGAAACTCTCGGTTAACCTAAATCCCTTTTTAAAGCTTTTTTTTTCTACTATTACATTCCTTGTGGGCAAAATCCATTTTGAAAGTTTTTTTGTTAAACTATCATATTCCTTGTGTTGTGTGCAAGTGGTCCTTTCCAAACTGCTTGTACGTAGGCGTAACCAGGGGGGGTGCCTTGGATGCCCGGGCACACCCCCCCCCCCCCCCCCCCCCCCCACTTGCGCAGACTCAAGCACAATTATTTTAAAAAATCGAAATCTACAAAAGAAAAAAAGAAGTGAAAGCAGAGTTTAATTAGTTTAGCAAATTAGCTTAGTTCAGAAAACTAACAGCCTAAGTTTTGAAATGTGATAAAAAAAGAAACCACATTCTTTTTTCTTTCTTTCTTTTTTTAAGAAAATTATGTTGTTTATATTTTTTAAAACTAGAATATTTACAAGAATCTGTATTAGTCATAGTAAGTCAAAAATGTGGCTTTATAATCCCACTTTGGACGTCTTTTGTTTGGAAGGGATTTTTTGTAACACCGTTCTTCCTATTTCATGTTTCTGCAATTTCATGAGAAATTAAGGGTGTTCTCAACTGCTCTGCTCAACAAGTGCAAAACGTTCTGACACATTTACAAATTCAATTTTTAACGGAAAGAAAAAGAAAGAATTTTTTTTTTGAAAGCCTGACCAGGGAAGCGATTTAGATTCGATATGTGTTTCCCATTTTTTTGATCAATCAATTATGTATTGAGTTAGAAGCGATTTGGATCACATGTCAAGCACGTTTTTCGCCCTTTCTTGATTGCTCTTTCTCCTTTCGCGCGAGAATTCGGTTCAAAACACCCACTTTGACACTATTTACTGAAAGATCTATTGAGTTTGCAAAAAACCGAAAAAAACAGCTCGATGACATAGTTTTTGAACAATAACACCAGCTAGATTCATGCATTTCCGAACAAAAATAAATTAAAACTTATGTCGCAAAGTTGCCCTTTTGGATTTGAGCCTTAATGCAAGTTCTTGACGAGGATAGAAACTATTTGTCTCTTTGCTAAGCAAAATAATTTGAAACAATATTTTTAAGTGCGATTAGCCGGGGGAAATAAGAGGGAGTGTACAGACTCCGCTGTGAGAATACTTCTCACAGTATTTAAATTCGGTTTATTTTTATTCTCTTTCAGCTATTTTTTTTACAACAATGTTCTTTAATCTTAAATCCATATTTATTTTTGCACGGGCGATTTTGTTTCAACCGCACATCGGCAAATTCTCTGACGTTCCGCTGCGTGTGGCATGAGATGCTTCTCCTATCGCAGCTACATGTATTGTGGTGACGTCATCAGAGCAAGTGTCTCGCGGCGTAAGCTTTGAATGGATGTCGATCTTTTCGGAGGTGTGTCTAATCGCCGATTGTAGAGCAATAAGAAGTAAAACTCTTTAAATGTATTCTTTCAGATTTGTTTATTAAGATATTGCTTGATTTTTAAAATTCTCTAATAGATTTAAATCTTTTCTTTCTCTAACTTTTGAAGTCCCCATATTCATCATTTAAATACTAAAACTCGTTAATTTTAAAATCAGAATTTGGTTTGATGTGTGCTGAAAAGATGTAGTTTTTCAATGTGGTTTTTCAATTCGCAGCGTGGGCCTTGCCTGCCGTTGCATAGGCGTAACCAGCCTGTTGAATGGGGGGGGGGGGGGCAGACTTTTTAACCTGAACATGTTGGATGCAACCAATATCTTATAATATAGCAAAACCTTCTAAAACAGAAATCCAGGAAACGGATCGAATTTCCGTTTTAGACAGGTTTTCATCTTAGAAGGTATAATTGTGTGGTATTTCTTTTCAAAAGGGCTCAAACGTGATTTTTGTTTGCATGAGGAGGGATGAGAAGGAGTTCAAAACATTAAAACTAGATCTAATGGTAAAAAAAAGATATGTAAACGTTCTTGCAGCAGTGAGATAAGACAGTGACTAAGTGTGGTCACAAGTGTAAAACCTTTTTGCACCCTAACTTCTTATAAAGATTAAAAAATGCCTGTAACCATGCTGGAAACTTCTATAGGTACAGGGAACGTTGCATGAAATTTTGCCGGATAATACATGCGGTACACCAGTACATACGCACGAAAGTTTTTCATGCGACTCCATCACTTCTTGGGGATCACCGGAGGGACCCAAGGAATTTTGGAGGAAAGCCTATATAAATAATTATTATAATATTATAAATAATTATAATATTCATTAATACCGTAATTTCCGGCCTATAATCCGCAGATCAAACAATCATGTTTCGACCCAGAAATTTTATTTCATTATTGAAGTTAAATATTTATCGCGATTTAACAAGTTATGTTTTATGAAACAAGATTTCTGGGTCCGAACATAATTGTTTGATCTGCAGATTACAGGCCGGAAATTACGATAATTCTTATTTTTACTTCAGAATGTGTCGAATATATTAGGTAAAACATGTCATGATAATATACACTAAATTTTATCAAGATGATACAAATTATACTATCATGATGCGACTATATTAATAATAAAGACAGGTACTTGTCTATCTGTCTGTCTGTGTGTGTGTGTGTGTGTGTATGCGCGCGTGCGCTGAACTCTAAAAAATCAATGCAGCTCCCACAGCCGTGAGATTGGACAGGATCTGTATGCCTGAACTCATGCATATCGAAGATAATTTCTGGAATTTTTCAATTAATTTTTATGCCAATTTTTTCAAATTAGCAAAAAAGAATCCTATTTCAATAATTTATCCTGTAAAGTTTGTCTTCTTTTCAATAAAGTGTTTTCGAGATTCTTACAGCGATTTTTCCATTTTTAACAATTTTTTAATGTTATTTTTAGAGGGGTTTTTTTCACATTTCGCGATGATTTTTTTTTTCGACATTCCTAAAAGGAATCCGGTTTAAATCTTTTACCCAAATAGTTAATTTCTTTCCATGTGGTTTTTTTTAATCTTTTCTGAATTTTTTATGCGATTGTTAGCGGGTGTTTTCGTGCTTTGAGGCAATTTTTTGACTTTTTTTGAAACAGAAAAAATTCTCTGGTAATTTTTGCAATTGCCGTGATTGAATTCGAATTGGAATTATGTCAAATCAGTTCTTATAAGAAAGCTGAAAATTGAATTTTGCTCGAAATAAAAAGCGCAATAATTCAAGATTTGCTTGTTTCGAGACAGAGTAGGTCCTAGCTTGCTCGGGAGTACGTTTCTGAAGGCAGACCCCCCCCCCCCCGCCAATCCTGGATTTGTTTAATTCTATGTTTGTTTAAAAAAACCAACCAACAAATTTCCTCTAGTAATGAAGTTTTCTTTGAGGTACAGGCTTTGAAATAACATGCGGGATCGCGCGATTTGTGCACTAGAGATGCAACGAATATTCGGCCCATTCGGCCTGTCTGCCGAATATCAAGTCCATTATTCGGCCTTGGCCGAATAGTACTGTAATAAATGTTTTTATATTTACACAGTATAACTTTTTAATTTGACAATTTATATTCATCATGTATAATGAAAATTTTACTTGAAATTAACTAACACTTTTTTTTCCCCATTAACTTTCATACTGCGAATGGATTTTATCTACTCATTTTTATATAAGAGGCTAATTTAGGAATCATGTTAAAAAAATTTTATGCGGTATCAGTAAGCACAAAAAGTATCTGTAATAAGCTAACATTAAATCTATTCAAAATTGTTTTAACACAGCTATACAAGCTAATTCATTTTTTTTTTTATCATAATGGGAAGTTTAACATTTATTCCTTGTTACATAAAAATATATTTCTTTCAATAATATTTTGAATTATACCTATAAAGAACATAAATATATGATTGATTAGATACAGATGTTTAAGATATTTAAGTCATATGTTGCAATACTTAAGGGGTTTTTCTTTTTTTTTAGTAAAATACGCTTAAAAGTTAAATATAATTTAAGTGATTTTTTTAAGTGTGTTACTATTTCTTATTAAATAATGAAAGAAATGTAAATACTAAATTCTTTTAATTAGTATGCATATGCATTTACGTTTTAGATATTTTTTTCAAGAAGCATTGTAATGTTTATATTTGCCTTAAAAAACAGTTAAAATGTTTTCAATAAACGTAGATTGTGATGCAGAAATAATAATTCAGCATTCTCAGGTGATTGCCTTTTTTTTTTTTTTTTTTTCCGTAAATGTTACCTGCTTTTGAAAATAATCTCTTACTATATATGGTACTTTCTGGTGCAGAAAGGTACTTTTTGGCTAATCGTGAAAGGTTTGGAAAGTCTTCCGAATTTTTCGCCCACCACTCCAAAGGACACTGTTGTCTTTCTAGCAGTGGCTGGGAAAGAAAATTACTAATTTCTTTTCCTTCTTCACATTGAGGGACACTTTCTATATAGAGACTTCACTGCTGACAGCAAAGAAAACAAAAATAATAAAGATGAAAAAAAAATTTTGTTAATTGTGAGCTTTATAAAGTCTACAATGATTTTTTCCCACTATTTTAGAGGATATTCCTTTCACCCTTTCTATCAGTGGTTTTTCTTAAGATATTAAGATTTCTTATTTTTTATTTTATCTGAAAGCTGAAACTTATGTTTCCTAGTACTTTTAAAATTTTGTCATTATTTTAAAATGTAACAACAACACACATTTCTATTAAAATGTAACTAGACAGTACCTGATGAGGAACTTTTGCTAAGAATTTTTTTTGTGGGGGCTGAATTATATTATTGAGGGAATTTTTAGGCCGAACATAGCCGAATATTTTTTCAAAGTAAAATAATGCTTTAAAAAATTAAAAATTTGTATATAAATAATTTTTTTAAAGAAAACAATACATTTTAATTGTGAAATATACAAGAATTGTGCACATAGTGCATACTATATTTTGTTTCTAGGCAAAAATAAGTTCATTATTCGGCGGCCGAATAGGCCGAATATTCGGCTATAACTTGGCCGAATATTCGGTTATTCGGCCAAACCACTATTCGTTGCATCACTATTGTGCACAGAAAAGGAAATTCCCGCATAATTAAAAAATGCTGTGCAGTATTTCCCCCCCCCCCCCCCCTCCAGATTCTTCACAGACCTGTGATTCTTCAGTGAGCATTTTTTTAAAAAATTGTCCGTGATTTTTATTTCTTTTGTCATTTCTTAAAATCTATTCGTGAATCGGTCCCCGAAAAATTTGTCAATTTCTTCAAACGATCATTGAAAAATATCGGGAATTTCGATAAAAGAGTGCAAAAAGTAATCGCCAGTTTCGTCAAAAGATTGCGCAAAAAAAATATGAATTTCGATAAACAATTGATGAAAAAATTTTGCAAATTTCGTCAAAATGTCGTGGAAAAGAGTAGAGAATTTTGTTAATTGATACGGAAAAATATCGAGAATTTTCCTGATCAGTCGAGCAATACTATCGCAAATTTTGACAAATGATCTCCCTGTAAAAAAATCACTTTCGTCAATCAGTCGCAACAGAAAATAAATTTCGTCAAAGGATCGCGGTAAAGACGAGAATTTCTATGCGTCGAATGCCGCTTAGTTTGCCGAATGAGAACATTCGTATAATAGGTGGTATTTTGTGGATACTTTTTGTCATGCCATAATTTAATTTTTAAAGATGTGCTGCTTTCATCAAAAAGGAATCCCATGGATTAATTCCACGTTTGCTGTTATTTTTCTCATCTTTAAGAGATTCTGTTCCTTTATTTCGGAATGGTGACCAGAAGCAAGAATTTCCTAACCTTCTACTACTAACGTCTAAAAATAAAGAATTTATTATTTTCATCAGTTTGCCTCTTCACTGTCTACATATCAAGTAAGATTATTCCAGTTTTTATTATTTCTTTAACGATCAATAGTTTTATTAAAAAAGAACTTTGCAATATGTACTTAACCACTTAACAATCACATCAATCATTTTATTACTGTCACATCCGCCTCCTTTGATAATGAAAAATAATAGCACAGAAAATTCAAAGTAATCTGGAGGTTGGTTGGTTGGATCAATTTTGTGTTTCGTGGTCATTTTTTGATATTCGTAAAAGGAATATGGTTGCAGTCTTTCAAGTCAATAGTAATTTTTTTCCTCTGAAAATTTTTATGCGATTTT
This sequence comes from Maratus speciosus, assembly GCA_963932465.1. Taxonomy (NCBI): domain Eukaryota; kingdom Metazoa; phylum Arthropoda; class Arachnida; order Araneae; family Salticidae; genus Maratus; species Maratus speciosus. Next base: position 403,474,075 of record OZ010791.1, read on the forward strand.
TAAAGTTTCTTCACGTTTCGCGGCATTCTTTTGAAAGTAAGAAAAGCGAACCCGGTTTCAATCTTTTAGCCCACTGCAGTAAATTTTGACCAAATTCGCGATTTTATTCTGTGATCATTTCATGATATTTACAATTTTTTCCCAAAATCGTTTGACGAAATTCACGTCTTTCTACGCGATTTTTTATCGAAATCTGCACACCACTAACCTTTTGACAAATTTCGTATTTTTTTACAGCGATCCTTTGACGAAATTTGCATTTTTTACCGCGATATTTTGAAGAAATTGGCATTTCTTTAGCCACGATCATTTGATGAAATTCGCGTTCTCTTTCTACGATCTTTTGACGAAATTCGTTTTTTCTTTCTGTGATCCTTAGACGAAATTCTCGCTTTTACCGCGATCCTTTGATGAAATTTATTTTCTGTTGCGGCCGATTGACGAAACTGATTTTTTTTACAGGGGTCATTTGTCGAAATTCGCGATAGTTTTCTGCAACCGATCGGGAAAATCCTTGATATCTTTCCGTACCAATTAACAAAATTCTCTACTCTTTTCCGCGACATTTTGACGAAATTTGCAAAAATTTTTCGTCAATCGTTTATCGAAATTCGTAATTTTTTGCGCAATCTTTTGACGAAATTTGTTATTATTTTCTGCACTCTTTTATCGAAATTCTCGATATTTTTCCACGATCGTTTGAAGAAATTCTCAAATTATTCCGGTGGTGATTCACAAATTGTCTTTGAAAAATTAAGTACAAGAAATAAAAATCGCGGATTTAAAAATAAATTTAAAATACTCATTGAAGAATCACTGGTCTGTGAAAGAATTTGGAGGGGGGGGGGGGGGAAACTGCAGAGCATTATTTATTATGCGGGACTTTTCTTTTCTGTGTTCAAATTGTGCGATCCCGCTTGTTATTTCAAACCCTATCCCCCAAAGAAAAGTTCATATCATGACTAGTGGAGTTTCGTTGGTGTTTTAACGAACATAGAATTAAACAATTCTAGGATTGAAGTGGGGTCTGCCTTCAGCAACGTACTCCCGAGAAAGCTACGACCTTTTTTGTCTCGAAAGAAGCGAATCTTGAATTATTGCTTTTTTTATTTGGAGTCAAATTAAATTTTCAGCTTCCTTATAAGAACTGATTTGTCATTCTTCCAATTTGAATTTAATCACGGCTATTGCAAAAATTACCGGAGAGTTTTTTCTGTTTCAAAAAAGGTAAGAAAATCGCCTCAAAGCACGAAAACCACCGCTAAAAATCGCATTAAAAATTCGGAAAAGATTAAAAAACTACAGGGAAAGAAATTAACTAATTGGGTAAAAGATTTAAACCGGATTCCTTTTAGGAATGTAAAAAAAAAAATCACCACAAAATGCAAAAAAAAAAAAAAAAAAACCTCTAAAAATAACATTAAAAAATTGTTAAAAATTTAAAAATCGCTGTAAGAATCTCGAAAACACTTTATTGAAAAGAAGACAAAGTTTGTACTGGATAAAATATTGAAATTGGATTCTTTTTTACAAAAAAAAAATGCCGCAAAATGCGAAAAAATTCACGTAAAACATTAACTGAAAAATTCCAGAAATTGTCTTCGATATGCATGACTTCAGGCATACAGGTCCTGTCAAATCTTACGGCTGTGCGGGCTGCATTGTTTTTACAGAGTTCAGCGCTCGCGCATACACACACACATAGACAAACAAGCACCTATCTTTATTATTACAGTTGCTTCATGATAGTATAATTTTTATCTTGATAAGATTTAGTGTATATTATCATGACCTACTTAATATATTCGACACATTTTGTGGTAAAAACATGAATTTCTGTAATTCCCAGTCTATAATCCGCAGATAAAACAATTACATTCAAACCCAGAAATCTTGTTTCATAAAACATAACTTGTTAAATCATAATAAATATTTAACTTCAATAATGAAATAAAATTTCCGGATCGAAACATGATTGTTTGATCCACGGATTATAGGCAGGAAATTACGATATTAATGAATATTATAATTATTTATAATAATAAAATAATTATTTGTATAGACTTTCCTTCAAAATTTCTTGGGTCCCTCCGGTGATCCCTAAGAAGTCATGGAGTCACATTCTGAAAAGCTTTCATGCGTATGTACTGGTGTACCATATGCATTATCTGAGATTTACCATACCGCAAAATTTCATCTACAAGACTTTGATTGAGATAATTTTAGATCTCATGCAGTGTTTCCCTGTGCCTATAGAAGTTTCCAGCATGATTAAAGATCTATTTACAGACTATTAAGAGATTTAATCTTTATAAGAAGTTACAGGTTCAAAACATTTTACACTTGTGACCACTCTTAGTCACTGTCTTATGTCACTGCTGCAAGGAGATTTACATATATATATATATATTTTTTTTCTTTTTTGTCTTTTTTACCATTAGATCTAGTTTTGATGCTTTGAATCCCTTCTCATCCCTCCTCACGCAAACAAAAATCGTGTTTGATCCCTTTTTAAAAGAAATACCATACAACTATACCTTCTAAGATGAAAACCTGTCCAAAATGGAAATTCGACCGGTTTTATGAGGTACCTTTTTAGCAGGTTTTACCAAGATATTGTTTGTATCCAACATGTTCAGGTTAAGAAGTCTGGGCACCCCCCTCCCTCCCATTCAGAAGGCTGGTTACGCCTATGATTGTACATATAAATATTTTCGATCCCCTTTCTTAGAGTTCCTTTGAATTTAACATGAGCTCCTGTAAGCTGTGGAGTGGAACAAAGAAAACGAATAAATTAACAATTCTGAAGCTTTTGAATGTTTTGCAAAAGGTTTGGCATGGCTGGAGCAGCAGAAAGACTGTGATACTGGTGAACTAATAATATTAAAAAACTCCATGATAGAGCTTCAAAGCAAAGGCAATCGAAACTGTGACAAACAAAACATTTTTTCAACGCCTTGTGATACATGTAAAAGGTAGTTAATTTCAAAATTAAAATTCACGTAATTTATTCTTGTTTCTATTTTGCTATTGTTTTATTTTTATTAAGCACTAGTTACCATAATAAGAAATATTGCATATATTTCTCCTTAATCTTAAAATTGAAGCATTCTCGATTTTCCGAAAGAGGATCGGTCCCAATTACTTCGGAAAATTGAGGTTCTACTGTATATATATACAGGGTGTTTCACTACCAGACCGCCAAACTTTGAGAGGTGATAGAAGACATGAGGACAAACATTATTAAATCGGAAACCGTGAGGCACAAACGTCTTCTGTAGGAGCTAGGGGCCATTAAAGTTTAAGGTCCAAAACTTCAAACGATGATAAAAAAATGGAAAAAAGGGTCAATTCGTTTGCGGTTTTCGCTAAAATCAATCTTTATATCACAATTTTCTTAAATTTTTTTTTAAAGGTTACGTTCAAAAATTGTCGATGGAGGGCGCTTTAGACTTTAGAGTAACGAACAACTAATTTTTAACATTATTTTTTGTATGGAGTTAAAGTTATTCTAAAGTTTAGAATTTAACTTAAATTTCAAGCCCAAAATCGAAGACATTGGGATCGGGTAACTAGCGAAAATTGAACTGTGAACAGAGGGGAATGATTTTAAACGCTCATAAACATTGAAGAAATTAATCGATTTTGTTGCGGTTTTCGTGTAGGTCATTCCCTTGGTAATTATTTTATTCCAAATGACGTACAGCTTTTTGTGTCCTCATTTTTTTGATAGAGGGCGCTTCTGGCATTTCAATGACATTACTCGTGGGTGTTTTACTACCAGACCAACATTCTTCCAGGAAGTGTTAGGGATGCAAATATGACTAGGAATCACATAGGAATGTAACGTTAGAAATACCTTTTTTGCGAGTTATGGTTAAAAGAAGCAGAGAAAAAACAGGGTTCGTACGCGACTGGAAAACCGGGAATTGTCAGGGAAAATGACAAGTGCTCAAAAAGTCAGGGAAAATTGCAATTTTTTTCTAAAACCTGGAAAAGTCAGGGATTTTTTTATGTGGTATCATGTCTCAAGATTTTGCCAAATTCCGAGGTTCGTCCGCAAAAAAGTTCTTATTTTTCACTTGGAAGTAGAATTTTCGCTAAATATTTTACTAAATTCACATTTTGACAGGCAGAAGTTTTAGCTATACAAATTTGTCGCCAAATGGGCAATATCTTTGCCAATGATGGGACTCTGTAAAAGAGCGAACCGCGCAATAGAATAGAGTTATTTTCCGGTTTCTTTTGTCAGCTTTAAAGTTGAATGTCGCCAAATAATTTCGTTTGTTATTTAATGCAACCCTTTTTCATGAAGAGTGAAATAGGCGGATGATTCTTATGACGGCATGATTCTTTTCTGAAACCGAAAGTTCTGTTAATTGCAGGTAAGTAATCTTAATTAAAAGTATTCTTTAATAGCCCTAGTTTTTTAATAATAATATATAACAACTAAATGATTTTTTCAGAAACGAGATTATTATTATTAAATATCTATTCTGAAGATATGTTTTTATCCCCTTTTATCACATTATTATATACAACTTTGCTAGTAAAAAAATAAAAAAGGTGAATCCTGGAAAAATTTAATTTGGTTGCACTATTCTAAAGCTAACGTAATGCAAATATTTCGCATGAACTCATCTATTATTCTTCACTCGTATGTGTGTCATTTTTCAAAAATTTAGATTTAAATATATTTTTAATATATAGTACAGGATATATTATCCGGAACGCTAAACGATCCGAAACCGAAACTTAGTGAAAGCTTTCATTTAAGAAAAATTTGCAGTTTTTTTTCCATATTTTATTGAAGAGTTAACATGTTTTATAAATCGATATTTTGAATATTTTAAACTTTTTCTCATAAATCTCAAGGTACCGTTATATCCGATTAATCCCCCCCCCCCCCCCCAAACACGGCAAAAAATCGTAAAGTAATCGGAGAGGACTTTTACAGGGATTAAAAGCGGCTATCGAAATCTACCGCCTGTAGAGATCCGAAAATGTGTATAAGAATAGACCAAAGCCTACCCTGATATTCGTTTTTTTTTTCTTTTTTTTTTTTTGTTAACCGAGATAATTAAAAGTCAGAACCTAAAAAGCACGAAATACGCGCTCTCCCTGCGACACTCTGAGCCTACTTATGACGCTCCTATGAAAGATAAGAATTGAATGTACGCGATCGTCGCACATAAGTTTCTTTTGGAGTTTCTTTTGGATCATTTTTATGAGTTCTCATTGGCATAACTTTTAGAAATATGGGAAAACTAACTACATATTTTTAAATTTCGTATTTTTCTGTTTCAAACGCTAAAATCCATTGTAAAAAAATTTAATTTTTAACCTTTTGAAAAAAAAATCGAAACATCACTTAGAATTTGAACACGTTTTCCGCGATCGAAAATCTGCCGGCAAGCCTCTGGTCTGAAAATTCCGAAAAATTAAGGTGATCATTTCCGAAAATTAAAAAAATCGGTCATAAATCTTAAAATTCAGGCATAAAATTTATCGCAAAATTTGACGAATGATCGCCGAAAAAAATCAATTTCGTCCATCGTTTGAAGAAAAATTGCTAATTTTGTCAAAGGAGCGCAGGAAAATGCCAATTTCATAAAAAAAACGTGAAAATTGGCAAATTTCGTAAAAGGATCGTGAAAAAACGGCAAATTTCGTCAAAGAATCGCGGAAAAACGGCAAAAATCGTCAACAGATCGCAAAAAAAAACCTCTAATTTCTTCAAAGAGGCGCAGGAAAAAAAAAACACTTAGTGCCGGGAGTTTACTCCTTTCAGAAAATTTCCTTTGTTTGTTTTTTTTCCTTGTTTAACCAGAATAATTATTCCCTAATTAATATTAATTAATTTTTAATTTTTTATGGTAATTATTTTAAGCCACTGTTTTTAATTCATAATGTAAAAATAATATACATAATTTTTTAAGATTAATTTGCAGAAAGTTTTTGACCAAATATTTATTTCTGCAGAAAGTTTTTGGTTTTATACAAGTCTGGAGTAGTGTTGCCAGTGGGTTACTTTTTTTTTTTTTTTTTATTCAAATTTCTTGATTGGCAACACTTTTTTGAAATGATAAAATTTCTTCTCTTAAATCTGTTGTTTAATATTTTCAGCATTCTAAAGAGCATTTTTAAGCAGGTTCATGTGCAGTTATTTATTTAATTAAAGAAATATGTAATTTAATATCTAGCATTAAAAAGAAATCTGGCAGCATAGTATAAATAAAAAAAGTACTGTTATTATAATTTATCTAACCCTAAATTAAGATTTTATAAATTAAAACTAGAATAGATTCAGATTTTTTTCCCTTTTGCATTAATTGTTTTGGAGCTACTTTTGATAGAATGTAATAAATATACAAAATCAGTTTTTTAAAAATGATTGCAGTATAATTGTGTATTTTCTTCTTTTAGGAAAAAGTATATATAATATGTCTAAGAAAAGAACATTATTTAATCCAGAGTGGACAGACAAGGAAATAAATCCAGAATTGTGCTCTTGGTTAAAAGAAGTAAAGAGTGATCCATTCTCTGCCCATTGTTCTATTTGTCGAAGATCATTTCAACTCAGTAATATGGGTAGAACAGGCATTACCAGCCATGAGGAAGGTTATAAACATCAGAGAAACGCAGATTCTGCTAAGGGTTCTTTGCCATTGGAAAAAGTATTTCAGACTGATAAATCTACGAAAGAAAATACAATTAATGAAAATAAAAAGTCCATATCTGAAGAAAAAATCATAGCAGAAACGAATGATACTTCTACTGCAACATGTGTTAAACCTTATTGTAGTAATAAACTTTCTTTAGAGAATCATGTTTCAAAAGAAGCTGTTTTAAGAGCTGAAATTCTCTGGGCCATGAAACTTGTCATGTCCCATAGTTCGTATAATTCCTTTCATGATGCTTCCAGTTTGTTCAAAGCAATGTTTCCAGACAGTAAAATAGGACAAGCAGTTACTTGTAGTAGTTCAAAAATGTCTTACATGATTTGTTTTGGCTTATCACCATACTTCTCTGAACATTTAAGAAGGGATATAGGGAATTCAAAGTTTGTTATTTGCTTCGACGAAGCTTTAAATAAAGTAGTTCAAAAAGGTCAGATGGATATTGTAATTAGGTATTGGTCAGAATCATTTAAAAGAATAAAAACTCGATATCTGGATTCTGTTTTCCTTGGCCATTCCACAGCACTAGATTTAATAGCTAAACTTCATGAAGGAACTGAAGGCCTTGACCTTAGCAAACTATTACAGTTATCAATGGATGGCCCCAATGTAAATGTCAAAATGGCCAGACTATTGACAGATGAACTTGCCACTGAACATTTATGTGAAGTTCTGGATATAGGGACTTGTGGGTTGCATGTAGTTCACGGTGCATTTCGTACGGGCCACAAAGCTGCAAATTGGTCTTTAAATACTGTGTTCAGAGCTATGTATCAATTATTTAAAAATTCACCTGCAAGACGAGCAGATTATATTGAAATTACAGGCAGCAACAAATTTCCTCAAAAGTTTTGTGAAGTACGGTGGGTAGAAAATGCAGCTGTTGCTGAAAGAGCTATTGAAGTTTTCAATTTTGTAAAAACGTATGTTCAGCAATCGACACTTCCTAAAACACAAACTGTTGAAGTATTACAGGAAGCGTGCAATAATAAATTGATCTTGCCACAGATGGCCTTTTATTCATCCATTGCTACACTTTTGCAACCATTTCTTAAAAAATACCAATCTAGTGATCCACTTTGCCCATTTATGCATCAAGACTTGCATTTTATAATTTACCAACTTATGAAAAGATTCATTAAATCTGATGTTATGAGATTAGCAGACACTGCCCAGAAGTGTATGAAAGTAGATATCAATGATAAAGACAATTTATGCAGTCTTCAGGCTCTTGATGTAGGAGTAGCTGCATCAGGTCTTCTTGCGAAATGTGGTGCCACAGAAAATGAAAGAAAAAACGATTCCGGCTTGATTGCCAAAATTTTTTTAAAGCAATAACATCAAAAATATTTGAACGTTCTCCGCTGACATATTCTTTACTTAGATATATCTCATGTTTAGATCCTAAGCTAATTCTATCCAATTCCAATACTTCAGAACTGAGAATGAGTAAATTATTAGAAGTTTTATACACAAAGCAGCATGTGACATCTGCTGAAGCAGACAGAGCTAAACAACAATTTAGTAAGCTTTGCTTTGACGCAAAAGCTGAGAAAAAAGAATATTTTGAAAAGTATTCTTATGAAAATGACAGTTTAGATGCATTTTATTGCAACATTATTCCTGAAGATAGCTTTAAGGATTTATGGAAAGTTTTAAAAATTGTTTTAGTTCTTTCAAATGGGAATGCATCTGTGGAATGCGGTTTTTCAATTAACAAAGATGTATTAATAGAGAACTTAGCAGAAAGATCTGTGTGTGCCCTTAGGACTGTTTATTATGCTGTTAAAGCAGCTGGTGGAGTTGAAAAAGTAGATATTAGTAAAGAAATGTTGAGCCATGTTAAGATGGCTAGAATGAGATACCATGACTATTTAAATGAAAAAAAAAAAAAGAAAATCATGAAGCAAGCAAAAAAGAAACAGAAAAAAGAAAAGCTGTAGCAGAAATTAAACTGTTAAAAGAAAAAAAAAATTAAACTGACACAACAAACTGCTTCTGAAACAGTACATATAAACAATATGATTGCAGAACTGTCCAAAAAAATTTGAATTTTTAATATGCATAATGTAAATTTTGTTATAGAAGTAAAAAGTTACTTTGAATCCTTCTGAGTTGTATTTTAGTGTTTTTTTTCTTTCTTTTTTTAATTATTATAAGTTATTTTCACTTTCAGAGGTAAGTTTACATTTTATTCTTATTAATGTACCTCTTATGCTGTACAAATTTAATCATTAAAATGTAAAATTGAAATTCATATTTCTAAAAAAATGTCGTGAATTGTGGTCAGGGAATTTTAAGAAATATGACCTGGAAAACCTGGAAAAGTCAGGGAATTTTGTAATTCAAAAAGAGTATGAACCCTGAAAAAGCAACAGAAAGAAGCAGAGAAACAGCAACACGTTAATATGACAGAGAATTGTTTATTTAAAGGTTTTACTACAAAATGTCAAATGAAAAGTTTTGTGTATGAGATTCCCGTACCTTCAGTTGAACACCTCGCAGCTCGTATTTCTGTAGCTGCCAGATAGCTATCAGAGATGCCAGGAATTCCATGGGACATCGCTGTCAAGCTTGCCAGGCTACTTCTGGTTGTAATTTCGAACACCTTTTGTAATAAAACCTTTAAATAAACTGTTTTCTGTCACATTAACATGTTGCTGTTTCTCAGCTTCTTTCTGTTGCTTTTTTCTTTGCTTCTTGTAACCATAATTCGCAAAAAAGACGTTTGCAATGATACATTCCTATGTGATTCCGAGTCGTCTTTGCATCCCTAACACTTCCTGGAAGTATGTTGGTCTAGTTGTAAAACACCCAGGAGTAATGTCGGAGATGTGTCGGAAGCGCCCTTTATCAAAAAATGAGGACACCAAAGCTGTACGTCATTTTGAATAAAATAATTACCAAGGGAATGACCTATACGCAAACCACAACAAAATCAATTAGTTTGTTCGGTACTTCTTAGTTATCCTGTCGACCAATTTCGCCAAATTATATAAATCGCCAAACCACTCGCCAAATTATTTACATTGACATAATTTTTATTTTAAATAACGAAAGAACAAATAAATAAGTAAAACATTAATAAAAAATGCAAATAAAACATTGAATTAATGGTTTCATTGGCCATTATTGACATTTAATCTTACAATTAATTAATGGCAACCATTATTGGCATTTAATCTTACAATTTGGTGACAGTAATTCGGTCGATGGGATAACTAAAAAGTACCGTTTGTTCAATGTTTATGAGTGTTTAAAATCCTCCCCCTCTGTTCACAGTTCAATTTTCGCTAGTTACCCGAGCCCAATGTTTTTGATTTTGAGCTTAAAATTTAAGTTAAAGTCTAAACTTTAGAACAATTTTAACCCCATACAAAAAATAATGGTAAAAAGTAGTTCTTCGTTACTCTAAAGTCTTAAGCGCCTTCTATCGACAATTTTTGAAAGTAACCTTTAAAAAAATTTTTAAAGAAAATCGTGATATAAAGAATGATTTTAGCGAAAAATGCAAACGAATCGACCCTTTTTCCCTCTTTTTTTTTTTTTTTTTTTTTTTTTTTTTTTAATCATTGTTTGAAGTTTTGGACCTTAAACTTTAATGGCCCTTAGCTCTTACAGAAGACATTTGTGCACCATGGTTTCCTATTTAATAATGTTTGTCTTCATGTCTACTATCACCCCTCAAAATTTGTTGGTCTGATAGTGAAACACCCTGTATATAGACAAACTTTTTGTAATAATAAGCCATTATAACAAATGAAATCAATCATGATACTATAAAAGTAGATTATATTAAATATTGTTGATATTTTAATATAACATTAAAAAAAACTGGAATATAACAATTATAACTATTAATTAAAAAACAATTTTTAAAGAAATTCCTTAAGGGTGTCGATTATTGGCACATGTACCCTTTATACAGTCTTTAACAGAAATATTTTCTCTGCAGCATTTTTTATCCCCTCATTTAGTACAAACACAGAACAATAAAAATAACATTTATTTTACAAATGAGAAAAGAATGAAATGTTAGGATTAAATGATAAAATGTGATAGTTTAATACTTTTATCCCAATATTAATTTTTGTTAGTGACTGACAATCACCTCTTACTGATGAAAATATATATAGAATATCTTCTAAAATTAAGGATAAAGAATAATTCACCATACCGATAAGAAAAAAAAAATACTTAGTTTGAAACCTGTTCCAAAAGTGAAAGTATCCTAATAATAATAATAACTGCAAGTGAAATCGAAAAATTAAAAAATGGCCTTTTTAGAGATTGACATTAGTTATCCAATACAAAAAAAAAAAAAAAAAAAAAAAAAAAAAAAAAAATATTGAAATATTAAACAAAATTTCTACCATAGAATTGACATTATTAAGTGGGGTTTTCATCTGTGGGTCTACTTTGAAAAAAATCATTAAAAAGTATGAAATTTCAAACAAGACATTTAAAAAAAATTACAGGGATAGGATTAACATTAGCAGGTGGGTGTTTTCACATTAGTGAAATAGCCCCTTAAACAACTCTATCCATAAGAACATAATAGGGGAAAACAAAAGCAAGAAAAATTGGTTTTGTTGCAATAGCAATTCAAACTCATACTGTTTTGTACTGGAAGGGAATCTTTAAATTTGCTCTATCTTAAGGAAAGTAAATACGCTCATTAGATACCAATTGTGATCGATTACTCTGTGCTTCTAGCTATAAAAAAATGGAAAAATCTAAACAATTTATTTATCTCTGCAAAATTTAGATTAAACCTATCTTGTTTTAATGATTACAAATAATTAAAGATTTATTAACTGTTCATCTTAAAGGCATGCATTAATGATAAACTAAATCATTAAATAAGAGTTAGGTAATTTTTAGTCACAAATTGTTTAAAAAAAAACCATGCAACAATCAATTTGCAGTTTACCATATCCTATGCAAATGGGTTTCAAGAATGTATTTCTGCAGTTTATACCCCACAATTTTAATGTAATTTATTGTTTAAAGCCTATCTAACTCTGCTGTTGGCGCCGATATTTCAAAAATCGAGTAAATCACAAATCAGTCAGGATGGGAGAGCCATTAGGGGTTAAATGGTTTATTAATAGAATGAATATTGAATGATATTTAAATCAGGTATCATGAACAATTAATTATTAAACTTTCCAATAATTAAACATTTCTCCAAAGCACCAATTATCTGTTTAAACAGAGTCAAGAGTAACCTATGGTTTCATCATTTCAAATTCTCTGTATTTAACAGAGCCAAGTTACATATGTTCTCTGCTTGGTTGCAAAGTCAAGACTGGCATTTTCCAAATACATATTATACAAAAAAACATTAAAAAAAATTATAATATGCTGGTTTTAAATCTTCTTCAATTATTTTAATAATAATATCATAAACCACATTAAATTAGCTATAAATTATTATAAATAGCTATAATATTCATTTAAATGGCATCAAGTAATTATAAAACTAATAAATCTATTTAAATACTACCAAAATAAATATAACTCATAAAGTTATATCAAGAAATCATAAAGTCATTAAATTACTAATAAATCATCATCAAGAATTCAAAATTATTATACAAGCTAATAAATCTATATTAAATGACCAGGAAATCATAATATTACTCATAAATACTGATCAAGAGCCAGGATTATAAACAAATTTGATTTTTCTGTCAGAAGAAATCAATCAGTTTTATAATTATGTTTCATAATATAAATGATAACAGCTCAGCTTAAATTGTAAACAATAAATTTGATTTCTTATTCAAGGGCATTTACACTGAAACATCTGCTTAATAATTCTTTTGGTATTATTTTTATTAAAATTAGGTTTTTAACACTTTGTGACATTTTTGACAGAAAGGTTTTTGACATGACGGTTTTAACCATGGTCAAAATTGGTTTAAACTGTCGTATATCAAAAACTTGCCAACCCTGCGTAAAAGTAAAAAATCAATAAAAAACGAAAATTTTGTCAAAGAATCGCGAAAAAATATATAAAATTCTTCAAAGGATCACAAAGAAATGCAAATTTTGTCAAAAGAACGCGAAAAAAATGCAAATTTCGTTAAATGATCGTGGAATAAACGCGAATTTCGTCAAAGGGCCACATAAAAAAGACATAGTTATTGCAAGGAGGGGATTCACCCCCTTACCCCCTGAGCTGTAATCTTTCAGAAAATTTCCTGTGAATTTAAGAAATTTATTAAAACTCAGAATCACCCCTGGAAAGTAGATAACTAATCCTTATTATTTCAAAGGTCATGAACCTTTCTCTTCTGGAGGGGGTTGGGTTAATTGTACTTTCGGCCATCCATACCATTATTTGATTTGTTAGAGAAGCTACCTAAACAATCTAAAATGTTAAAGATGTTAAATAAAATGTTGAACAATCTACAATTCAATTAAATGAATATGATCCTGCTGCAGCAATAAAAATTTGGTGGAAAGACTGTTAGGTTGTCGCTAAGACATAATGTGATTGATAAACATTAGTGTCAAAAATAGCACTTTTTGTAATTCTTTATTTTGTTGCAATTAATAGTAAAAATAAAATATTCAAGATTGTATTAAAATAATTCTTAAAATATATTTTAATTTTCTTGTCTCTTTTATACATTATATTAAGTTATATCTAAATATCTTTAAATATGTTTAACTGCAGTAATTTCTTGGTTATATTTTTCTGTTAGATGTAATGCCAGTTTTTTTTTTTTTTTTTTTTTTTTTTTTTATTTGAGTGTAATTCTATTGAATGGTAAGTAAATGATATTAGTAAATTACAATGTTGATAGTTAGAAAAAACACAATTTTATATGAAGTGTTCGTAACTTTATTACTGGCCAGTGAAAAAAGTCAGTGTACTGGCCAGTGGCCACTGGGTAAAAATATTAATTTTGACCTATACAGGTTAAATTATCTTAGAAATCCTCACAGATTTGCAGGGCTCTGCCTATATCTTTTGTGCAGATAATCAGCCGTAACCAACACCAACCAATCAAACACTTTGTGGGGATTCAAGCCGATAGACTTGACAGTAGGGTATGTCCTTACTTTGCATCTGCTTATTTTCTTTATGTTTATACTACTTATTATATTTTTTAATGCTCTTTATTGTATTTTCATGTTACATGTCTCATGAAGGTTTCTTTTCAAAATAGGATTTTCCTTTAAAACAGTGAATATACCTGACAATAGAAAAATACAGTCTAAAATCGTAGGTGTGTGTTAATTACAGCAGAATATATGGCATATGGCATTTCTGTTTTTCGTAAAAGTTTCCAGGGATATGCTAAATAATAACACAGATTTTCTAAAAAAAAAAAAAATTTTTTTTGTAAATTGTTTTAATTTTGATGATTGACTTTTGTTATTTTACTGCTGATTCCAAAAGTAAAATCTCCTTTTTACTGCCATGTAGAGTTTTTTCCACAATGTGTGTGTGTGTGGGGGGGGGGGGGGGGTGCATATTTTAAAGCAAATAACTGAAATCGAGGAATTTTGACATTTCATATTTAATTTAATTAATTTGTAAATCCATGAAATATATATATATATAATATATATAATATTTACTAACTAAAGTAAATGTTAAATGAAAAATAATTTTATGTAAAAGGTTACAAATCCTTACAATAATGTTTTTTCATTAAAACTTCTTTTGTCACTTTTCTTTGTGTGCGTGATTATTGCAGAGGTTGTCTCTTTTTAACATCCAGAAGTAGTTGGCTATCATGCTGATATTATGCCTTCCTCTGATATCATCTCTACATTTTCTTTATATCCTGATGGAATTTTTTATCATGTCTCGTTAAAACTGTTAATGCTCGTTGTTTTATCTTTTCCAGTAATGTTCTCCTAGAATTGGACAACATGTTTTGCAAATGTTTCATTCTCTTTTCGACTGATGTTTTAAAATGAAAAGCAAACACAAAAACAATGTTGTATTACTAATAACAAATATTTGAATTATCTCTAAACACAAATAAAAAATCATGTGTCCAACACAGATTATGAAACATTTTCTAATACATTCAGAATACTATAACAAAACTTCACAGTTTATTAAGGTGAAAGATGATGTCTAAGTAAACAATTTAGAAAATGCATAACACATTTGAAAACTCAATTTCTGCAATTACCAAAAATAGGCAGAAACTTTTCCGAATCTTTTTGTGCAGCCCTGTATATGATGTATAGATTTGTATGTATATACTGCATAGTATACTGAAAGTTAGCTCAGGAAACACATAGCACAGTTGAAAATTTTCATTCAGTAATTTCCATAAATAAACAGAAATATACTTGATATTTTTTTCTGCAGCCCTGCATATCTAATACTACATAAAAAAAAATGAAAATTTGTCTATCTGTCTGTAATTCTATACAAATCCACAGTTTGGAAGCCAGAATTCTGAAAGGTTACGTTCATGTGTATCCCAGTAGCAGAAATTTCTCGAAGTGTCTGCAACATATACTTCAGGGGCAACAAATAATCTGCAGCTGAAAATATTTTTACATCTGAAGCATTAATTAATCAAACAATCACTTACCTGTAGTGTTTTTAGGCATTTTATAAATTTTTATTAATAATAATCTTAACTTTTTGTATTAAGTAATAAAGAGCTAAACATAATATGAAGCAAAATAAAGGTTTGATGAAAAAGAATCGGCAAAAGAGAAAAGAAAATCTGCAATGCCTGTCTCCCGTCTTGAACTTTCTACTACTGAGATGTGTATTAAAACACAGCCGAGGCAACTAAAGTAATCCAGAATCGAAATAATTTATAGTTAATTTTTAATTAATAAAAAACCACAAATTTAACAGCAATTTCCTATCAAATTTAAACACTTTTCGTTATCGCAGTTACCAACAATTAAAATCTACAATAAAATTCTTACCACAATAATTGTTTTCCTATTGCAAGATTTCCACATGAAAAATGAAAATGAAATAAATAGTTTTCATGAATTTCTTAAAAAGTGAATATTACATCATATTGGAAATATAATGGACGTCAGCAGGAGGTGAATATATAACATCATACGAGTTTAATAAAACATATTGGAACATGATAAAAACCCGATTATGGAAATATTGACATATTTTAACATTTTGAGGTTATCTTAATTTTTGTTTTTGCCGCTTTTAAATCTGTTCCATATATATATATATATATATATGTGTATGCGTGTATATTAGAATTTCCACAAAGGTTTAGGTTCCTAGAGCTCATTCTTAGCAAAGAACTGAAATAAAGATTTCAGATTTTTTAAAATAAAATTCATAGAATTTTTGTATACTTGTTATTTTTCTATAATCATGAAAAAATGTTTAAATAACAAAATAATCAGAAACAACTTTTCATCAAAAAGTTTTAATATCAGTGTCAATCCAGATCACAGATTATATTTACTAAGTAAGTAGGTAATCTGTCGTCCGGATTAAATGAAAAAAAAGGGTGAAAATTACGTACATTAACACGCAGTCGTTGATTTTTCAAAACAAACTTTCTTAAAATTCCAGGCAATGCTGAGAACTTAGCTAGTGATTAGGGATGCACCGAATAGTGATTTTGGCCAAATAGCGAATATTCGGCCAACAGGCGAACCGAATATCGAATATTCAGCTTATCGAATACTTTATATTTCAAAGTTTAAAGGCATTAAAATGTTCAATTTTAAAACAGTTTTACATAATATTTAAAACAGAAACTTTTATTCTAATAAACAAGAGCTTTTTTTTTCAAGTAAACTTTATCCTGAAAAAAATCTGCTTTGAGTTATTTAAGAAGAGGATAGTTATAAAATTTGTTTTAATTAATAAAATTTTAAATTTCATGGCTTCTTCTGAGAATTAAAACAAATGAATAAAATTTTCTTAAATTCTAAAACAAACATTTTAAAATCAAAGAGAAATTGTGAAAAAATTGTACAGGTTCATACATATTATTGTTTGTCAGGAAGAAACTAAAGTAAAAATAAGTAAATAATAATACAATCAATTCAAATTTTATATGGTGGCAACTTAGCGAGAATAACTGTTCTACTCCCTTTGATTAAGCAAGGAAGTTTTTAAATGCATCCTAGATTGGTGTCTGGAGTGGGCAATCATTTTCAGAGATTATAACTGTTGTTCTTGAAATCTTAGCAAGAAACAGATTATTTACTGGACAATGTTCTGGCACTTGCATTTGTACATAATTAATTCCTATGAAAATCCTCGTGATTGGTAAATTTTCTTAAATAATACTTAACAAACAGCAAATAAATAATGTAAAAACATTCTCTTTTATTTAATATGATTCTGTTTCTAATTATTCTGAATATCTTTAGAAGTTGACTGATAAACATAGAAGTTGTATAAGGTTTTAAAAAAATGTGTTTAAAAATTTTTTTTTTAAGTATTCAGTTTGGCCGAATATTTTGATATTCGGTCAAGCTGAATATTCGGTATACTGAATAGTTCAATATTTGGCCAAACCAAATATTCGATAACATGGCCGAATACCGAATAGATACCGAATATTCGGTGCATCTGTACTAGTGATCTATAAATTTATACACATCAAGTGCTATGCAAAGATTAGTTAAATTTAAAAACATGTACCACAACTGAAAATGCACTTCCAGCAATTATTGTTCATGGACAGCACTGTAGCCAAATTCTTTTGTGTGTCCCTGTAAACGAACCATAAATGCTACACACTTCATTTTCAATATCAAACATACTATAGTAAACCCCAGTAACATGTATCAATTTCATGGCAATCCAAGTATATTTACATGGGTTAGAGCATGGACAGACAGGCAAACTGAATTCATAAACACTTCTCAACTATGTTCGAAAGTGTTAAACAGAGTAATAAGTGTTAGATATAATAAATTTAATAATCCTGCTTTTTGTTCAAACTTTGTTTTATAAATATAGACATAAGACTAGAGAGATCTGCCCCCTACGAGCTACGCTCGCCAACCCCTGTTCAGATTAAGGCATCTTAGATTCCACAAACACACTAATTTGATTGGTTTTAAAAAATTACATAAGATTGAATCATAATTTAAAAAAACAGTGGTGATCTCATTTTAAATGGATTTCCATTCATTTCCCCATTGTTTGGGAAATTTTAAGGCCAAATCAGCTGCTGTTAAAACATCCAATGTCTGTTTCTGTGTTTGATTCAATAAGATCAGTTGCACATTTAACCCTTCCATCGTCCGAGGATTTTCCAGTATTTTTATAAGAATGCTTATAAATCCCAGGATATATATATTTTTTAATCACCGTTTGATGTTATAATAGCTTTAATATCACTTCTTTCTATATAGGATTCAAAATACATTGTGTTTAAAATATTTTTGTCTACAGCCATTTTAACATGATTTCTAGAAATGGAAGAATCCGGGTCTGCCAGTTAAAAATAGGTAATATAAAATGAAAAGTAAATGGAGTTTTTGCCTCCTGGTATTTTTTAACAACTCTATAAAAAGATTGTTTTAAATAAGACATTTTAAATGTATCATTTTAAATCTGATCTAATTTTCACCAAAGCTTTCTTTCAATTTTTAACATTCACATGCAAACACTTTTCTTTTTAGAAAGGGTATATTATTATCTGTGCTGTGTTAGAATTTGGCAACATTAGTTAAAAAGATCATCTCAAAGTATAAAGTAAATGTCTCGTAAATATATTTTTTAATTTAAACTGTTTGGCAGTATTATTATTTGGCCATTTTAAATATGACGTAATTTCCGCCCATTTACTGCTTTTAATGCATATTAATGAATTTATTATTTTAAAGTTTTCTTTCTCTTTTAATAATCACATTTAAATACAATTTTTATGACGTAATTTTCAATATTTTCCTGCTTTTAACACGTAATCATTCAATTCTAATTTTAAAATTCTTCTGTTTTTAATAGTCACATGTAAATAAATTTTTAATTGTAAAGAAAATTCTTTATGCAATTTTTTGAATTTGAAACAATTTAAGATAATAGTCTTTTCTAAAATATGAAAAAAATATTTCTTAAAATGATGAAAATTTGATTAAAATACATAAGAAATTATTATTTAATAGTATTATTATTATAACTATTTAATGAATTATTTTTCAATATTTCCTGGAAAACATAATTTAATCCCAATATTGTTTTCACTTTCGATTGAAATAAGAGATAATTTAATTTCAATTTCAGTTTGAAAATGATGAAAAAAAAGACATCAAATAATCCCTATATATTTTCCTTTTTTCCATAAAAAATGTGTAATTTAGTTCAGGGTTGCTACGCTACCTGGAAAACCTGGAAAAGTCAGGGAATTCAGGAATTTGTCTAATAAGTTATGGAGAAGTCAGGGAATTTCTATATTTTATCCAAAATCCTGGAAAGGTCAAAGAATTTCGCCAAATAAGTACAATCTTTGTCCCATGGCAAATGAGAAAAATCTTCCACATTTTTGCAAAATCCAATTTTTAGAAGTTTTATTTAATTGCCTCTTAAAATTTCCTCTTTTCTTTTTTCCAACTGTCATGTCCACACATGCCACTTTAAAATTTCTAACTGTTTAATATAATTTTTTGAAATTTTTCTGCAATAATTTTTTATTGACATTTAATGTAAATAATAAATCATTTGAAATCTGCTTAACTTCCACCCTGAAATGTTTGCTTCTCTTCTCAACCCCCTGTGCCTAAAGTTGAACTTAAGTGAGATTGTGATAGGTGGTGAAATGAATTATCATTCAATGCAAAAATATTGTATATGTATATATTTTTTTTTCCATTTTACAGGACATTTACTTTGAAATACTCAGAAATTATTAAGGAAAGCAATTTTTATCGCAGTCCTAAGAGCATTTTTTTTCTTGTTTTTTTTTTTTTTTCTGTGTGTGTGGGGGGGGGGGGGGGCGTCGCATATGTGAAATTTTTAATTAATGTTATATATATAGTTGAAAATTTTTATATTTTCGTGTGGTACAATATTTATTTTACTCTCGGCTTGTCCAGTTTAAATTACACCGCTAGATTGAAATTTTCATAAAATGCACCTGGAAAAGTCAGGGAATTTCATTCTCCTATGTGAGTAGCAACCCTGTTAGTTGTCATTATTAAGAAATATCATTAAAATTAAAAAAAAATTAATATCTCTAATTCAAATTTTAATATTCTAATACCATTTTTGATATATGTGGATCAATACGGATAATTGGTGCTGATTTCACTGCCAAAGATTTCATATTTTAGGAGGAATAACTGTGAAACATAATAAGCCATATCATAAAATCATTTCATAAATTCATTTCATAAATTCGTTTCATAAGGATTTTATATATATAGGATAGGGTAGACATAATATTTGCTTATACCGGGTGTCATAAAAAGGACTGACTGATTTTAAAATTCAGTAACTTGCAAACGGTGACAGATATTTAAATAATTCTTGCAGGAAGGTTATGCATGAGGTCAAAAGTTTTTTTACAGTGATTTTCAATTTTAGTTCGAATTACAAACAATAGATGGCGCTGCGATCAATAGATGCTAAATTCATTCTCGATCTTTGGTCCTTCGGGATTCACTCAATACATTTTAATCTCCTTTTTCCGCATGGAAAAATAGATCAGCCAAAAAATCGAGCCTGTATTTAGCACCTACTGCTTACAGTGCCATCTATTGTTTGTAATTTGAACTAAAACCGAAAATCCCTATAAAAAAATTTTTTTGGCGTTATGCATAACCCTCCTGCAAGAATTATTTAAATATCTGTCACCGTTTGCAAGTTATTGAATTTTAAAATCAGTCATTCCTTTTTAGGACACCCGGTATATTATGTTTTATAAAGTGTTTTGAAAAAGAAAGTACTACATACAGATGTCAGCCACTATGCGATAATATTCTTTTTAAATAGTTTATATTTGGTTCAAAATGAAATGCTGTTACCTTTCATAAGTTATAAGAATCGCTAATATATATATTTTTTTATAGAGTTAATAATCAGATATTTATGTGGGAATGTTACAACATTGATGCCGATTATCCTTTTTCTTTAGAACTAAAGTCTGTCATCACTTGATGACAGCATCTTTTAAAGTCGAGTTTTAATGTGTTTTTTTTTTTTCTTTTTCATTTTAGATTTCCATGAATGGCTGCAGAATATTACTGAGTATTATTCAAATCTTTCTGATGCTGAAAGAAATCTGACAATTGACTGCATTATTGCATGCAGTGGCTCTTCACAATTATTGCACCTTCATGCAAAATTAAAAATGCTTTTGCATAGAGATTTTCTCAGGCTTTTACCTAATGAATTACGTGAACATCTTTTATCATATCTGGATGGCAAATCCTTATTAACATGTTGCTCTGTAAGTAAAACTTGGAATGATATTATTTCTTCATCATCTAGAGTTTGGTTTCAAGCTTGCAAGCACTCTGGTCTTGTTGTTAATAAAGGTATAGACAATGTTGATACAATGCATTGGAAAACATTTTTTCTCAATATGACAAGAAGAAGACATCAAATGATAACATACAAAAGTTTTTCGGCCAAACTGTATGAAAAATTTTTAAGGAGAGTTACTGCAGTCTATTATTATAAAGGGAAAATTGCTACAGGTAATATATATTTTAATCAGCATAATTTATATTTAGCACTTTTTATGTTCTTTGAGTTGGTCGCAAATTTCATCAAACAATCCTGGATTAAAAATCACGAATTTCGACAAATGATTTCAGAAAAATATCGCAATATCATCAAGAAGTTGCATAAAAACATTGCAAGTTTCATTCAATAAGTGCAGAAATTAATCGCGAATGTCGTGGAATGATTGCGAAGTAAGATCGCAAATTTCGCCGAACGATTGTGGGGGGAAAAATTGCGAATTTTATTAAACGATCGTGGGGGGGGGGGGGGGGGGGATCGCAAATTTCATTAAACAATCTCGAAAAAAATCGCAAATTTTGGCAAACATTCGTGGAAAAAATCACAAATTTTGGCAAATGATCGTAGAAAAAATCTCGAATTTTAAAACAGTTGTGGAAAAAATCACTAATTTCTGCAAACAATTACAGAAAGAAATCACGAATTTTCAGCAAGCAACCATGGAAAATATTCCCAATGTTCCTAGTCAGATGCAGAAAAAAAAAGGTTTATTTCATATAAAAATTTTAGAAATTAACCCCAAATTTCGTCAAACGATCATGGAAAAAAAGTTGTATGTAGATCCTGAAATTTCGAAAAAAAGTATGTCCTGAAATATCACCTAAGACCAGTACTAGGTACCCCTGTACTTTCGATTTCTCATTATTAAAGACAGAATGTCACACTGGCCCTTCCCCATATTCAAAACTCTCATTGCCACCATAGAATTTCTGGAAGCAATATTAAACTGTGCATTCAAATGTCATAATTGAGGTCAAAGATAATGTTGAATTCAGACATGTTTCTCTGGGAGGGATTTCTGTAGCTCTGGAAAGGACACTGTAGAGTATATAGGTAATGATTCTAGGTTGCCATGGTGATTAAGTCCTTTTAAGATGAATTCATATTACTTCCATATTACTGAATTTAATATGTAGAATCATAATAAATTTTGTATTCATATCCTTTTTGCCCAAGAGTGTAACTTATTGCACCAAGATCTGAATATTTATAAAACGAGTTATAGTACGCACGCACCTCATTTGCCACATTTGATATTGCAATTTCTAACTTGTTTAGGATTATATAGTAGGCTTATCCTTACAAATATGATACAAATAAACAAAAATTCAGTGACTTTTACTGGAACTGTATATATACAGTTCCTGTAAACTTATCTGAATTTTTTAAATGTTTCTAAAATTTGTTAAACTCAAAAGTGGAAGTTCTCCTTTGCAGTGAAGGTAGTTCCCAATAGTATTGATCAACAGCAAAAAAATCAAAATTTTTAGGATTGGCATTTCCAAAAAAAAAATTTTTTTTGAAAAAAATTTTTTTTTTCAAAAGGCTGCCACAAGAAAAGTTGAATACATTTTTCAAAATTGGGTATATCATTTTAAACAGAAGAATATTATCTTTAAAATAAAATAAACTGCAACAAAATATCTTGCACCGTTCTGGAGATAGAGCACTTTAAAATTTTTTATCGAAAATCGCGAATGAGAAAGGATGCCGGGGATGTCATCTTTGGCGGCCTGTATCTCGGGCCAGGAATTTTTTGGCGCAAAATGAAAATATACAAGTATCTTACTTTTTCTTAAATTTTAACATATGTTCAATTCAAAAACTTCTGGGACTATGAAGGTAACCCCCCCTGCCTGAGTTGATATGGATTCAGCCATTTAGAAAATTTTTGATTTTAATCAATGATTTCTAAAAAAAAATCACTTGATTAAAATCATGATTTAAATCAACTGATTTAAATCGTTGACACCCTAATTTTAACCTTTTGTAAAAAGCACCAATTCTACTTTTTGTCTCTTTTACACTTGTATTTAACATCCTGTAATTATGTGTATTATTATAACATTGTCTTAATTGATTACAGTATAGCTTTTTACAAATAACTGCAAAGTTTGTATTTGCCTTAATCAATATATGTTATAACAAAATGACTCTGTAAATCCTTAATAGAATCTTTTAATTCTTTATATTCTTCTAACGAAATCCCCCCTGTTTTATCGCAGTAAATTGAACTCAAATCCTTCAATATATTATGTTTCCATTCCAGAAAAGTTATTTCCGGTAAGCAAAATTTGTTCATTAGTTTATGTATAAACATATCGACATTGGTTTTTAATCGTTTTTTTATAAAATCCTTAGTGTTTAATCTTTTTAAATGAAACTTTGTGTCGAATTACATATAATCCCTCAATGTTTTGTCCTTGACAATATCTAAATTTCCAGTCAATACATGACCGTGTTCCACATCCACATAATCACGATAATCTGGATCATTACAATGACACAAATTATCGTTGTTTCTACCAATTTCTTTTGAAAAATTATTATAGTTAAAAACCATACGGCCTAAAGGTTTATCGTATCTAAAAACCTTGACAATTTTCATGTCCTTATCTGGAAGCAAATCATTGTATTTATTCAATACCTTGCCCATATTTATACCACGTTTTTTAATTTCTATGTAATCCATTACAAAATACATTCTATTAACTAATCTATTTTTGTTATTGCTTCTCCCCAGATATTCCTCCAAATGTTGTGATCTAATCCTATACCTCAAAATGTCCAATGCCAAATCTATATTGTAATTACTCTCTCTCTATATATATATATATATGTATTTCATTGCTAATGGAATTTCAATGTCATATACTGAGAATGTATTAATTTTTTTTATTGTATGTCACAGTTGAATAAATGGTTCACAGCACATTTGAGTGCATAGTTATATTTCTTCCTAAAACTTCAATTAGGATGATAAAAAAAAAGTATGGAAATAATTATATACCGTGTGATGCATGAATATAAACATACTTTAGAATTAGAATGTGTTAGAAAGTTGGAAAAGTGTGTTTAAAGGAAATTCAGGAATGAGCATCATGAGAAGTTGCAAATCTATGATAAGAGAAGTTAAAACATGAGTATAAACAATCAAAGAGTACCATGAAATTCTTTAAAAAATTTCACTAAATTATTTAGAAAACACATGATGTTTTAATTTAAATGCACTTATAAAAAATCATATAATTCACCTGAAAGTACTATGATTGTTACTTGGTTATACCACCATAAGCTTTCAGTACAACGTTTAAACATTTAGGAATTGAATCATACAGTACAATCATGATTTTACAACCGACAATTTATCGATCACTTGATGGGGTCTTACCGTTTTCCAATACTTACAATGTTTTCCCTCTCTCATTTTAACAATCTGCAAATAATCCGAATCTTGATTTAGCAACCTTTCCTAGAACATGAAAAAACTGTGCATTGTATTTAGCTTTTTCAGGAAGTCTAAAGAAAATCGTCTAACCAAACATTTCTTTCCTTTGACCCATTCAGATATTGGTCAGCTTTGCCCCTTACCCCTTCTTTAGCACAATAAAATTTATCAAACAAAGAGTCTCCAACACGAGCCTTACATACTTCATGCATTTCTTCAGGAGATAAATCTAGAGATTCTTCATTGAAAATTTCAGCCTGCTTTTCAAATATTTGACTTTTTATTCGAACATAAGATCTGAACATCTTTTCTCTACGGCTTACCATGTAGCAAAGAACCCTTTCCAAATCTTGTCGCAGATGAACAAACATTTTAAGGCGTGAATAAAGTAAGTTTTCATGCTGTTTTATGAGAAGATTAGCTTCATCACATTTAGCTATCAATAATGGTTTGTTGAATTTTGCCCTGCGTTTCAATACCCAGTAATAGTACAGAAATTCAACAACAGTTCTGTTAAATTTCTTAGAAATTTCTCTCCCTTTTCATCTGTAGCTTTGCAGTACACACTTTCTGGGCTCTTTATTTAGCAATTAGCTAACTAGTGATCAAAATCATAACAAAAATACTCATATCAGGCAAATGCACAAGTTATGTAATGGAATAATCTCTTCATATGAAATATTTTCAGAGCCATTTCTTTGATGTAAATTTACTTTACTTATTTTAATTTTTACTTTATTTAATTTTTACTTATTTTAGGAAATGGTATTAATTTAAACTGTTGCCAACTGTATAAACAGCACAAAAAATAATGTTTGCTTCAAATTAAAAATTTATTTACACGTGACTATTATTAACAGAAAATGAACTTTCAAATTAGAATTAAATAATTACGTGTCAAAAGCGGGAACTTATTGAAAATTACTTCATAAAAACTATATTTACACGTGAATTTTATAAGGATATTGTAAAATAATAAATTCATTAACATGCGTTAGAAGTCTTAAATAGGAGAAATTTAGTCACATTTACGTCACATTAAACTTATTACGTAAAATGAACAAAAAGTAATATTGCAAAACAGTTTAAATTTAAAAATTGCACGAGACATTAATTTGATATTTTGAGATTAATATTAATTTTATTGAACGCGTTTAGACTGCTTTCGAGCGATTATTTAGTAATGTAATAAAAAAAAAGAAAAAGATTACAAGCTGAAAATGAAGTGTAATCAATAAAAAATATGATTTGATAGAGAAAAATCTGTGAAGCAGAAAATAAAGAAATTGCTTAAATGGTTTAGTTAAGATTCGTTAACCTTCTGTGTCGTTTCTGTCAAAAGAAGGCATTGGTATTTGTAAAATATATTTGCATTGTGATGCAGATTTGCTTATTATATTGGCTTATTTTGAAATGTTTAACTGATTTTATTTAATCAAAGACGAAAACAGCCATTGTATCTTTTAACAGCAGCTGATTTTTCCTTAAAATTCTCCAATCGAAGAAAAATGAATAGAAACCCATTTATAGGGAGATCGCCACTGTTTTTTAAATTATAATTCAATCTTTCAAAATCTTTTTAAAGCCAATCAAATTAGCATGCTTTTTGAGACAACAGTGTCTGAACGGGGATTGGCGAGCGTAGCTCGTAGGGGGCCGAGCCCCCTAGTATTATAAATAATTATAATATTCATTTATAATTCATGTTTTTACCTCAGAATCTGTCGAATATATTAGGTAAAGCAGGTCATGATAACATTAAATTTTGTCAAGATGATAAAAATGATATTATCATGATGCGACTGTAATAATAAAGATATAGGTGCTTGTCTGTCTGTGTGTGCGTACGCGTGCGTGCTGAACTCTTAAAAAACAATGCAGTCCTCACAGCCTCAAGATTTGACAGGAAAGTACCTATGCCTGAAGTTTTGCATATCAAAGACAATTTCTGGAATTTTTTTATTAATTTTTTTTATGCAAATTTTTTCAAATTAGTAAAAAAGAATCCAATTTCAAAAATTTATACAGTAAAATTTGTCTTCTTTTCTGAAAATTAGAATGTGTTGATGAACATGTCTGATGCACTAAAGAGTTAACTTAAAACATGTAAAATTAGCAAAGATAAAACATAGTCAATATTTAGCATAAAATATTATCATTTAAAAAATGCAGATTATTTATGGCAGCTAATAACATAACACAATGACTTTTAAGATTTTGGTCAAGTTGTAAAAGAAAATTTTCTTGATTGGGGAGATTATTTTTTAAGAATTTAAAAAAGAAACTCAAGATATGAAGTTGAATAAGACAACATGCAAAAATTAAGTGCAAGTTATAGCATTCAATAATATCAATCAATCTTTTTTGTTACTTACAGAATCTAGTAACCCAAAATGTTGACTCACGATTATCACTCGGAAAACAAAGTAACCAGAAGTATTTGAATATATATACACTGGCCTCCAAAAGTTAAGGTACAGGGACTGGATGCTTTCGATTACACATTTTGTCGAATATCTACCAACATTATTGGCGAATTGTTCTTGAATTTCTAGGATGTAAAGAACATGTTTGATTTTATATTTCTCGCTGAAGATTTATCGGGGGGTACATTTAGGAAGCTAATAATAAATTTAATAATAAAATAATATTTGTGATCACCTGTGTAACAGAAAAGGCTGGAAATGGTTTGTCACTGTGTTAAATGACTATTTGGGTTCTGTTCAACGTTTGTATGCATGATTTGTGTAAGCATAGCACTCATATTCGTGAAGATGTTAACATTTTTGTGAAAAATTCAAAAGTTTTTTGTTTATAGCATACAGAGTTTTCAACTAAATTTAACACAACTTTCCGAAAACTTGCCAAAGAATAGGATCAACAGTATACTACAATTAAAACATGAATATATTGAATATTTGGTGAGATATGGGCATTTTTATGAGATAATTTTTAACTGTGCATGTGTGGAAGATTTCAAAATTTTTATTTCATAATTTGGTAGTCAGTATTTTGGGACAACTTCTATAAATAGTTCAGTCAAATGTTGTGAAAACTTAGAAAGATATAGTGAGCTGATTGAAAAGTTGTGGAAAATCCCTTATAATAAAGCTATTTTTTGGAAGCAATTTACTATATCGACCCTATCTTTGTGAATTTTCACGATATATGACTGGACTTTTTATATAAGTTGCCCTAAATATTATTATATTATACCAAATTATATAACAAAAATTTTAGGATCTTCCACGCATGTGCAGTTAAAAATTATTTCATACAACTGCCCATATCTCATCAAATATTCAATATATTCACGTTTTAATTGCAGTATACTGTTGCTACTGTTCTTTGTCAGGTTTTTGGAAGGTTGTGTTAAATTTGGCTGAAAACTCTGTATGCTATAAACAAAAAACTTTTGAATTTTTCACAAAAATGTTAACATCTTCACAAATATGAGTGCTATGCTTACACAAATGCATACAAACATTGAGCAGGACCCAAATAGTCATTTACCACAGTGACAAACCATTTCCAGCCTTTTCTGTTACACAGGTGATCACAAATATTATTTTATTATTAAATTTATTATTAGCTTCCTAATGTACCCCCGATAAATCTTCAGCGAGAAATATAAAATCAAACATGTTCTTTACATCCTAGAAGTTCAAGAACAATTCACCAATAATGTTGGTAGATATTCGACAAAACAGAAGCAATCGAAAGCATCCAGTCCTTGTACCTTAATTTTTGGATGCCAGTGTATATAAAAAAGTTAACCATTTGGAGATACTGTCTTCAAAAGGAATTTTTTTTGTAGTTGAATTAATGTTTAGGTCAAGAAGAATATATTAATGTTCAGTGAACTAGTTTTCACTGCAAAAGATTTTTACAATTAACGTAGAGAAAAAAATTTATTGGTGTGGGCTTCTATCATAAAAATCACATAACAGATTGGGTATTTTTAAAAAAGTAGAAAAAAGTTCATTTAGATTTATAAATTCATAAAATAAACCAATTATTAATCAAAAATTCCTTGATAAGATTTTCAAGGTATCATTGTTTCACTGTGTAGAGCAGTTTATTCTTTCAACATTAGACATATCTGTTACTAATAATATTTCAATTTTCTACATAACCAATTGAAATTATTCAGTTTGAATATTTTCATATAAAGTTATATTACTTATATAATATCCAACAATGTTTATTTTTATCAACAAATATACATCTATATGTAATAGGGAATGATATTTTTAAAAAAAAACCCTGTTTAAACCAAATAAAATGTTTTTTTATTAAACCTGTTTTTTTGCCAACCCTGTTGACTACTTAGTTATATATTTACAGTAACATCAATAATTATAACATCTTTAATTCTAGTTTGATTATCACTTTGAAAAACAAATTTTCTGTTTTAAAATGTAATTTCTCATATTTGTGATACTGTTTTACTTACGAAGCTTTATTGTTTTATTTTCCAGCTTCTGACAGTAAAATAATTCAAATCTGGGATTGTACCACAGATGTATGCCTTATGACTCTCAAATCAGATTCTAGCATTTCATCAATCAAGTTTGATGACTGTATCATTGTAGCTTCATCATATCTTGGTCATATGGTGTCTTGGGATTTTATATCAGGCGATCGCTTATCTGATTATATGCGTCATGGTGGAGCTATATTCTCTTTTGACTATTCATTAGATTTAAACATAGTTGTTAGTGGTTCTTCTGATCGCCGTGTCAAAATTTGGGAATTATCTTCTGGAGCCCAAAAGAAGACTCTAACTGACCATGCTTGGTGGGTCTTGAAAGTAATTTTAACACCATATCCTGCTGAGAAAGGTAGTAGTCACCAAAATCGGCATTTGCTGTTTAGTATGGATAAAACTACTATTTTTGTTAGGCTGATGAGTTTTGTTACTGGAACTCTTTCTCCTGAAGGTTTATATATAAGTACTTTGTACTCAGTTTTACTTCAGCATACAAGCGAGGCAAGCTTATTTACACCTGGTCTTCATTTTGATGGAGAATTTTTATATTTTCCTAAAGAAAATCTTAATAACCGTGGAACTGCTATTCTTTGTAAATGGGATGTAAGAAAAGGAGCTATGATTTCAGAAACTGAACTCAATTTAAAAGTGAAAGCACTTCTTGGTGTAGGCAAAAAGTATATGATATTTCTTATTCCAACTCAAGATAAAACATCTCCAAATTTTGTTGTTTTAGATAAAGAAACTAATGAAAAAGTAGCCTTGTGGAAAATTCCTCCATCAAAGTAAGATTTTTTTTTTCCATTTATATATGCATTTTATATTAAAATTGATTGTATGTACAGTAAGCATCCTCTAATCCAGCACGTTTGGGACTTTTGAAGCATGCCAGATTACGAAAATTTCCGTATTACAGGATGAATATCAGGAAAATCGTGTAGAAGTTAGAATTAAACATAAAGTGACAGTAAAGCACAATGTGTAAAGTACAACATTTGTACATGACTATAAAATGAAAACTGTAGGCCTACTCGTTGAAGCCATCTTAAACAAATCTCAAATATCAGTTTGTTTTGTAGTAGCCATCTCTCTTCTTTTTTTTAGGAAGTCATTTCATATGATGTGAAGTTTCATAATTTCAGGATCGTTGAACAAACTGTTGCACTCAAGAAACTTGACAAATGTGTTTAAGACATCAGCTGCTTCATTCCACCTGATGCTGTTTGTCTTGTCCACATCGTTTATATCAGAGCCAACATCTTTGGGTGCTGCTGGGTTGATAACACTGTGAATGATGGCCTCATCCGTCAAAATTTCCTCTTTCGGCTCATGAAAGTCTGCTTCAATTGACTCTCTTATTTTTTCTTGATTCGGTTGTGACATGGGGTTCTCTAAAAGCCAACAATCTAAAACGTCAAAATTTCCTGTTTCATTCTTCATTCTGAAGTTCTATCAGATTATTATAAACATCAGGAGCGATTAAACAAGGAATACTATTATTTCCCAGAAGCCGTGCCAGATTATCCAGCATGCCGGACCTTAGGATGCCAGATTAAGAGGATGTTTGCTGTATTAATTTTCTGAAGCTAACATAAAATTCATTCTTGATAAAATAGTTCTTTTCTGCATCTAAGATTTTTAATTAAAAATTTTAAAGGAGGAAGAATTAATTACATATATGTTTCAAATTATGTTTAATTTTTTTTTTGTGTGAAATAAAAATTACAATAATTAATAATTTATTTAACAGTTATTCTATTTTTAAAGTAAACTTTGTCTATTAAAAATAAGTTGAAATTTGTAAATGAGGTGTATAAAGTATTTTTTTTTAATTACGTATTTTATATCACCCACACATATATATTATATATAGAGAGAGACAATATTAATTTTATAATAAAGACAAAAATAAATTTAAAAAATCATTTTCAAATGAGTAATTCATTTTGTTGATCCTTTTTCTCTTACAGATTTTTTCAAACTCAGCTTTAAAAAGTATCCATTAAAATTAGGTTCGTTTGAAAGATTGCTCAATAGCAGCTTCTGAAGGTTTCCTAAAAAGCTGATCACTAAACAGTAAATTACTAAAAAGAGCATATATACAAAAAAGTTATATGTA
The DNA here is from genome assembly GCA_963932465.1 of Maratus speciosus. Classification (NCBI taxonomy): domain Eukaryota; kingdom Metazoa; phylum Arthropoda; class Arachnida; order Araneae; family Salticidae; genus Maratus; species Maratus speciosus. Next base: position 403,505,278 of record OZ010791.1, read on the forward strand.
GAGGGGAAGGTCCAAATGCTGAACCACTTTTGTTTTCAATCTAGATCCTACAATTTTCAAAATTAGTAAAATGAAAAGTGACAGCAGGGTACCTTGACATGTTTTACACCTGTTTAGAGAAAAATAAATCTGTTTAAAAGGCGTTTTCTCTTTATAAAAAGCAAAATTCCGAAATTCTTCAAATTTTGAGTACTTGAAATGGCGTCTAAATACCGGCTACTTAAGTTTCTTTCCAAAAGATCACACAAATAATGCTAATTTCAATTATTAAGCAATAAGAACATTATTTTAATAAATTTTATTGATTAATAAGATTTTTTATGCACAGAAAAAATATGTAATTTTTAATAAACAAGTATTTTTGTCAAATTTATAAAATTCTTAACGACTATCTTTGACAGTCTTCTTTCCATTATGTTTCTAGTTTCTTTATTTTTGTTTTACACGTAAGAACCTTAATCTAAACCTTATTTAGAGTTCCTAATTTCTAACCCTGATGACAGTACAGTTGTATGCTAACAGCTCCTAAAAGCATAAATGTATATGTAAGCTTTCTCATATATCAGTATGGTACCGTAATAAACAAATTAGTACTAGCATCTTCTGCTTTCTTGGGTGCTAACTGATTGATGATATGTATGTACTATATTATTATTAGTAAATTAGTTGACCCACTTAGAAGCCATCAAAAAATCACTGCATGAATTCTGAGTAAAATTTTTTTGAAAAGAGAACAAAATTTACTATATTGGGGTGGAAGATTTAAACCAGATTCCTTTTACTAATTGGAAAAAGTGCAGCAAATCGCAAAAAAAGCTCAAAAAATTACTTAAATTTCAAAAATCCTAAAGAACAAAATTCACTATATTGAGCTAAAACATTGAAACAGGATGCCTTACGAATCTTGAAAAATCGCCACAAAACACAAAAAAACACTAAAAATTGCATAAAAAATTTGCAAAAGAGACAAACATTACTGTATGAATTCCGAATAACGTTTATTAAAAAAGGACAAAATTTACTATATTGGATTAAATGATTAAAACCGGATTCCTTTTACTAATGTGGATAAATCACCACGCTAAAAAACCTGCTAAAAATTCAAAAATCGCAGAGGGCAGAATTTCTTACAGTAGGCCAAAATATTGTAACCGGAATTCTTTCACGAATGCAAAAAAATAAGTGCAAAAAATGCTGAAAATCACATTAAAAATTGCAGATGACAAATTCTGCTATATTAAGCTAAAAGTTTCAAACCAAATTCTTTTATCAAAAATTGCAAAGACAAAATTTACTTTATTGGGCTAAAATTTTGAAACCAAATTCATTATACAATGGAAAAAAAAATCGCCATGGAATCAATAATAAGCTAAAAAACACATTTGAAAATCGTGCTAGAAATCGCTAAAAATTCAAAAATCACATAGGATAAAATTTACTATATTAGGCCAAAAGTTTGAAACTGAATTCTTTTCACAAATGTAAAAAATGGTTGCAGAATGCGAAAAAACACTGAAAATAGTGTTAAAAATCTCTAAAAAATAAAAAATCGCAGGCGCAAAATTTACTACATTATCCTAAAAGTTTGAAACCAAATTCCTTATACGAATATGAAAACATTGCTGCAGAATGTGATAAAATGCTAAAAATCACATTAAAACCACAAAAATTCAAAAATTGTTTCTGATAAAATTTACTACATTAGGCTGAAAGTTTGAAACAGAATTCTTTTAAAGGTCAATAAAATAGCCTCAAAATGCTAAAAATTACATAAAAAATTTGCAAAAAATTCAAACATCACTGTACAAATTCTGAATAAGCTTTATTGAAAAGAGGACAAAATTTACTAAATTGGGCTAGAAGACTGAAATTGGATTCCTTTTACTAATGTGGAAAAATTGTTGCAAAACATGAAAAATGTTAAAAATTGCATAAAAAATTTAATTGAAAAGAATCTAATCAAAAAATCAAGATTGGGCTTTGAATATCTTCCTGCTAAATTTTGTTGCTCTGTGTGCAGTGGTTTATTTAGAACACAGCAGAAATACACACATGCACACACACACAGACAGACAAACTATACTACTAATAACACAGTCTTTATTATTATAACAGGGTTCCTACAGATCAGGGGAAACAGGGAATTTGAAAATTTCGGCAAAAAGTCAGGAAATGTCATGGGATTTTTTAAATATTTGAAAAGTTCAGGGAAAAGTCAAGGAATTTTTGCTATATATACTACTTCCATCAGAATTTCTATTATCATTGTAAATGAAGAAATTTTGAATTAATTACTCATCCAATCTAAAATTTTTATATAAAATTTATGCAAACTATATAACAATATGAAAAATAATTTAAAAAAAAAATGGAAATGTATACAGCACATACTTTTTTCCTAGCATATCTAGATTAAAGTCCATTGTGGAGGGTTTTACAACAATATATAAGTTGAATTTTTACCGAGAAAGGTCAGGGAAATTTTTGAATAAAGTCAAGGAATTTTTTTTACCAGAATTGTGTAGGAACCCTGTATAAATGAAGTAATTGGGCAGAATTTCTGTTTTTTAAATTAAATATTGTGCGTGAGTATAAATAAAATGTTTCTTTAAGAATCAAGTAGAAAGTGATAATTTTGTAGTTCTACAGCATATATCTACAAACTGTCCCTGGTCTTGAAACCTAGGTGCATATACATTTCTTCCCTATGCTATTTAGTTGTTTTATGGGTGGCCCACAGAACTTGGCTTATTTACAAATGGTGGTCCTTCAACAGCAAAAGTTAAAGACCCCTAGTCTATACAATTTGAAAGAAAAAATAAAGTTATTTTTTTATTTGATTTCATTGGTGTTTAAAATAAAGTTTTAACAATTCTGTTTATGATTACATCAATTTTAAGTTATAAAGTTATAGTTATAAGTATGCATGTATTATAATTTGTATTTTATAATTTTGGATCCAAAAGTAACCTCATGGTTATGTGAGGAAAACGTTTGAAATTTATTAGGTTAAGTAACTAATTATTTCTGTTATGTATTTGAATATAATCAAGTTTTACATAAGCAAATGTATGTTAACATGGGTTATAGTAAATACCTATTTTACAGAACATCAAATAGTCTTTCTAAAGGTTTGATCAAGTATTCAATTTTCGGCCGAATATTTAAATTTCAATGTAATTGGTTTTTTTCATTTATTGCATATGAAAAAACTATGTGAACTGCCGTCTAAAATTGGTAGATGGCTCGATTACCATGATTAAAACTACACAATAAGGAAGATCAGTTACATTGACCAAATAGCACATGTCATTTGGTGATAACGCATGGTGGTAATAGCACATGTCATTTGGTTTTCCGGAAGCGCAATTGCACCGGGCTCCGGAGTCTTATATTTATGAGCTCCGGTGAATTCTGATCAATATTTAAATATTTACTAAAAACAAATAAGTACCGGAGCCAGGCTCTGGTGGCCTCTGGTGCAAATTAAGCCCTGCTCCTAGGTATTAGTTAGGTGAAAAGTACCTATATCTTTTCCTCATTGTTTTTCTTTAATTTGTACACTGTCTTATGTGTAGGTCAGTCAAAAAGGTAGTTGCATTCCTTCTTAAAATTTTTCAGTGAAAGACTATTTTGATGAAACTTGGTAGAAACACTTCTATCAGATGTTTATCTGTATTTTGTGATGTAGTGGCTTTAGAGCAGCAATTTTATTTTGTCTGATAATCAGTTATAAGCATGTCTTGGCAGCTACAAGTGGCATCCAAATTGGAAATGTATGCAGTGTCATGTTTTTTATGGGCGAAAAGGTTTAACTGCACTGAAATTCATTGGCAGTTATATGAAGTGTATGGTGAAAATGCAATGTCACGTCAAGCTATCACAAAGTGGTGTAACATGTTTGAGAACAGACATACACATATTGACGACACTGAGCACGAGGGAAGTCCATTCTGAAAAATTCTGAAATCGCTACTCATATGAATGAAAGCATTCTTGCAAATAGACACATAACAATAGGTGGAATCTCAAATGAACTGGATATATCCTATGGAAATGTGCATAAAATAATTGCCAAGCAGCTTGAATTTCATGAAGTTTGTGCTCGATGAGAGCCTTTGTCTATTGATGGAAGAACATAAAGGGGAGCATTTTGAAACTGCATTTGAATTTTTGAAACGTTACCAAAAGAAAGGAAATGAGTTTTTGGACAAAATTGTGACCAGACATGAGACTTAGATTCCCCATTTCTTACCTGAAGCAAAACATAGCTCCCTCGAGTGAAACATTCCACTTCCCGGACTCAAAAAAACTGTTGAACTGTTCCATCTGTCCCTTGTGACTTCGATGTTTTTGCTCCCATGAAAGAAGAACGTTCAAAGTGGCGATGCCACTTGGATGACAAGATGAAAGCTGCAACCCAAGAATGATTATCGGATGTTGACCGAGATTTCTTTGCAGAAGGCATTGAAACATTTTTGCCATGCCTCAACAAACATTTAAATAATGGAGGTAATTACATCGAAAAGTAGCTTTAGCATGGAACTTTGGGATACAAATAAAGTTATTTTAAAATTTTGATCCTGTTTTGTTTTTTTAAGCATTGCAACTAACTTATTGACTGACCTTTGTAGCACAGTATACACTGTAAAGCATTCATTATCTTTATATTTTCATATTTATGTATATTTTATTTAATTTAGATTAAAGTCATATCTTAACATTAGTTTTTAGAAGTAATAAGTAGAATATTTGTTGTTAGTTTTCTTTTTTATCCATAAAAAAGTAAAGAAACAATAACTAAAGATAATAGAACCAATTAGAATCTATAGATGTGAATGTGGATTTTCAATGTCTTCTTAAATTTGAATGTTTTTTTTTTCTGTAAAAATTTCAGGCCTTCTACTCCAGACTGTGCTCAGTTGTGCCTGGGTGAAACTTTATGGCTTGATGGTTTAGATGGAAAAAATGATAAAGGAGTAATATTTATATCATCTATTGATGATAACTGTGTTTATTTACTTAACTGGAGTCCAAGAACAGATGAAGATAACAGTACATAAATTCATTTAAGTATATATTTTTAAAAAGATAATTTGCTTTTTTTCTGTTTTTCCTTTAATCTTTCACTGCAATGACATTTCATATTTTAATAGGAAAGCACATATAGATTTAACAGTATCTTTACAACTGTTACCCAAATACTTAATTATGTTTTGTAAATTATGTATATTAACTTCACTTTTTTGCTTCTTTTGTTTCACTGTCATCTATTGAGCCATATTGTTGGTGCTGTTGGTGCATCTTGTCTAACCAATATCTAGTCTTATTTTCACCCATCCTGTGGTCACATATTTTAAAGCTACCTTTTGCCTAAATTTTCTTTAGTTCATTCCATATTCTTGTTTGTTTAATGCTGTTATTTATATTATATTTGTATCTGTGAGATTTCTGAACAAAGTAAAAATGATTTTCCCTCGTTCTAATTTTAACTAGTATAATTGTCCCAAAAATTTTAATATCAAAATAAAATTTAAGATTTCATTTATGCTCTTATTCCAGTATCCCATTTTTGGGATTGCATTTTATATTTGTAAAAACAAGGATTTTTTATAGTTTAAAGGACAAAGTTTGGCTGTGGCTCTTAATTTTTATGAAGAGATAAGAGGTTTTTTTTTTTTATGTTATAGCATTTCATAGAAATGTGATTTTTGTTTTAATGTACCTTTTCATAATAGAGGAAAAAAAGAATTTTCTCTGATTTTTATCCATTATGTGCAATTCTTTTAACATTATTATTACACTATAATGTTGTTTGAAACATTTACGTTTGAAATATTTTTGAGATGTTATTGAATTTTTCTTGTTTGTATGTATGTGTACAGTTTATAGAAAATAGTGTGAGCTTTTGTAAGTAGTTTTATCTGTTATTTGAAATACTATTTAGTTTTATATTAAAGATCCATTTTTTTTTTCAATATACATCATATACATATTTTGCCAGCTCTGTTTATACATTTGAAATCAAGCAAAATAATTATGAGTCACGTGTATGTAAAGGTTTTTTTTTTCTTTAGGGTGATTAATGTAAGGTATCCCACAATATTTGGCATAATCTGTGTTTTTACTCTCTTTTATTTAACTTAACTGGATTTTTATATGTAAAGATGGAATTTTGTAACAGGTTTTACATTCACTTCTCGGTATGTCAGAAGTATAAAAATTGTGTACCCAAGTGTATTTCCGATGACAATACAATATTTTAATATTTTTAGAAGTTGATTCTAAATTAATAAATTAATTTTAATATATTTTTCCGTTAGCCAGCTGCAGATGATAAAATGCTAAATAATCTTTATGGTTATAACTGTTTACGAGTTACAAAAACAGTGGAGTTAATTATGCACCTAACCACTTTCACTATAATATGGCATGGTTGTGAAACTACAACAATGAAATATTTTAAACATTGAAAATTAGAAAAGAGAAATAGAAATTAAAGAGTGTAATAATTGATTAAAAAAATAATCTTTTATTAATTAATAGTTTAATATTAATTAAATTATGAGTCTACATTGAGAAAACAATTTAGAAATCCTAAATATTTAAATAATGCTTTTTTTCTTTCCTGTTGTTATGCCTTAAAAAAGAAACAAATTAAAAATTATATGTTTTTTAATAAATTCAATAGTTTGCACTGTCTAACAAGTGTAAATCAAAGCGGGGTATTTTCACCATTCAGGAACCATGTTAAATTAAAGTACTGTAATAGAATTTTTTTGAAACTACCAATTGCAGTCATGAAATTAGGCGTGATTTTTAAGACAAACATTAAATGCTTATAAAAGAGATTGTTTTTTCTTTTTAAGACAAAATGTGTATATTACAGGTTATTTCAAATATATCAATATATAAAAATACAATTTCATTTGTTAAAGAAATTATTTTAATCCAATTTCTTTTTAATTTTTTAAAAAATACATCAAATAAGTTTATAATTTCTTTCAAGATTGCTTGTTTTAATTTCATAATAATTGTTTTTTCTATTTGGAAAACAAAATACATATTTTGTATCACACTGTCTCTTTAATTCTGCAGCAATACTCGTTTTAACTTTGGTTAACAGAACAAAAAATTTTGAAACATTTTTGATCAGAAGAAAAAAGCATCGCCATGCATGATGCATGTACAAAATATAAAAGTTGTAAGGTATAAAAGTGCATTATGAATCTCTTTTAATTTTTGTAGTAAATTAACAACTTTTTTCCAATGGAATATTTTTTAATATTCCCAATTAAAAACTATGATGATTGGTTTTTGTCTTAATGAGCATTTTTTGACAGCTCTATTTTGACTGTTTGTAATATATCTTTTTTTTTTTTTTTTTCATTTGATGATTTTGCTTGCAGTATTTAGGCTATGTCTTATATATAGGCATGTTTTATATATGATTCTTTTTAGGCTATGCTGTATTTTCTATTATGATTGGTTCTAGTTTAAATGAATATTTGTTGACATCAGCTCTATTTGACTGTTTGTAGTATACGGTTTCCTTCGATTAGTGTGATTAATTAAACTGTAATAAATCCACAGCCAACTTTCTCAAACATCCAACGTACATAAATATATAACATACCATGATATTGTTTTTGGTGTATTATATTTAGGAAGTAAATATTACAGCTTTATTGGAACTGTATGAAAAGCTTATCTAATTTCCATGAACATAAACATGTGAGCTAATTTAATAAGTAACTATCGAGAAACATTGAAACCTCAATTAATTCTGCATTGCTACAATTCTTATTTATGTTAGTTTATTTACCATTAGATTAATTTTAAAAAATTGACATAACTTGGTTTAAAATATATTGTGATACAATTTGATTACTTTAAACTTACATTTTAATTTATTTAAATGAAAATCTATCAATTGCCAATTGCACAATTTTTTTCTTTTTTTAAAAATACATCTTGTGGTAACACAAAATTTTGTTTTCTAATACTTGGTGCATGTATAGAATACCACTAATGTCTGGGTCTATATTTATTATCATCTGGAGAATTCTAATTTTGGAAAAGCTCTTTAGAATTCTTTAAGGTTTTTTCTTTTTTCAGCATTTTCAAAAATTTCATTTTAAAAAATTTGACTGGAAAAAGAAAACCTATTTTGTGCTTTGTATATTAATCTAGGAAGCATCTAAAAGAAATTTAGCACATTAACTGAAAATCACACTAAGCAAGGAATACCTGTATCTTGTTTTTAATATTTATTTGATGATTTTACTTGTAATATTGTTAGGTTATCTGTTTTAATGTTTAAATAAAATTTTGTTTTAAGTATTTCGTATATCTTGTTATGAGGCATGATTTTGAGAGAGATTTATTGATTCTTAGACCCAATTAGTTCAGTGAAGTATTAAAATAGATAATGCTTTCTTAAAGACTTTCCTAAGAAAAGTAATTAGATTTTTTTATTATTTTTCTTTAAAAATATATGTCTTATATTCCTTGTAATTGTTTTTGGATCTGTTCTAATTTAATTTGAATATCTTTCATTATGGAAGTTTTTTCCCCCCTTTTTGAATCAATTTTAACAAGAGTATTTACTTATTTATTTGTTTTGTTTTTAAATGTATAGAAATAAACATAGTTTGCAGCTACTTAGTCTAAATATAAACCAAAAAGTAGGTAGATAAAAAATTATTTCTGCCCCACCTCCCATCTAATAGGGTAAAAAGAAAAAACTTTTTCTAAGATATTCTGATTGTTTTAATATAATTGAAAATGTATATTTACTTCTTATCTAGTTGATTTTCAATTGAAGATTGTTTCATTGTGTTATACAAAATAAGAAACACTGTTTTATTTAGCAAATTTTAATTTATGTCAATTATATCAATTTGATTTTTTTGATATGAAGTGCATATAACACAATCTTAATTTTTAAAAAATATACGTTAATATGTGAATAAAAAAGTAAAACATATGCAAAAGCTATGATGATCTTATGAGCACTTCATATACAGGGTGTCCCCAAATTCATAGGCCAAACTGTAAGGGAGAGTAAATTTTGGTATGGCAATGTGTGGCCAGAAATGAAAAGTATTGGTGAAAAACAAGAAATGTGGAGGAAATAAAACAAGTGTTTTATTCACATAACAATTACAGTAAGTTCTCAAATGTGCCATTGGCAGTGTCTAGCAAGTGATTGGCATAGTTTTTTGCAGATTCCAAGTGTTTCAAGAACATTTGCAGCAATGACAAAGTCTTGCAGTGATTTTTGATATTTTTGAAATATTATTTTTTTGTAGTTTTTAGCGACATTTGTTTCATTTTGGAAACTTAAGTACTCCATTTCTGTAGAAAGTAAAGAAGAAATAGTTTAAAAATAGCAATTATATCTTTTTGTTGACATTTCCCCATAAAAACTGAAAAAATGTAATGAAAATACATGCTATTTTGAGAAAAATATAAATGAATGATTTATGATTAAACATGGAGCTATTATAAACTATATTTAATTTGGTATCTATATTAATGCAAATGACGTCATTTTGCATAAAATAAAAGCATGTGCTTTAAGTCTTAAAATTGAAATATGTTTTGCACTACAGTAAGGTCCCGCTTAACCGAGTTATTTTCCTCTGATGGACTGGTAGCTTCTATTATTATGAAACAGCCATTATAAATGAAGCGTTTAAGTGATGATGAAAGAGCAGTCGTAAAAAGTTAGAACTCTGATTTTCTGGTCAGAATGGGAAAAAAAAATTATGGCCTTTTTTTTTTTTTCGATTCGAAAGTTCGATTTAAAACTTTTTCTCGGACAGCCACCTAATTTGTTTGTGCAAAAGTAACTGTTTGTGTTAACTCCCAATTTCTTCACACATAATTTTATAAAGTCTAGAATTAAATGGACGAGAATTGATATAATTTACTACTGGAAAAACTTTGTTGAAAGTAGACTTAAAATTTTCAGGCATTTTTTCACGACCATTTATTTAGCGGTGAATACAACAGCGTGTTCAAACTGGATGTGATGTTTTATCTTTAAACAAGCTGATTAAGCCATTAATAGGTCCACTCATAGCTCGAACTCCATCTGTACTTATTCCAACACATTTTGACCAAATTCTACATACCTTACCACCAAATTCATAAAAACGAAAGCTAACAAATTCCCATTATTTGAAATGTCTAAGCTCTCATCCATCTGTAATGCGAAATAAGGACTTATATTTACACGTTCAATAAATTGGCTCTCAATATTTTCGCATAAGTCAGTGATACTGTTCTTAACAGTATCATTAGATAAAGAAATTAAATTTAGATTCTTTGCTGTTTGTCTCCTAGCATTGTTGTGACCAATGCTGTACAAACAGGTAGAATTAAATTCTCTGCAATCGTATGAGGTTTTGCAGACTACCATGATACCCAATACGAGGTAAAAAGGAACTTTTCATTGTTGGAACCATTTACTGTTTTTTCAATTAGTTTTTGCCTTGTTTTCAGTTCTTTTAATTTTCTTCAAAAAACCCAGTTAGTTTGTTTAAATAAGCTTTATGTTTAATTTGTAAATGTCTATGGAGTTTTGTTAATTTCATACATTCATTTGACATATTGTGACAAATAACACAAACAGGCTGTTCTTCATTATTAATACAGGTGCTTGTAAATTATAATGTTAAATATCCTTCAGAGTATTTACATTTTTTTTCTTTGCGGTATTTTTTTCAATGTTAAATTGTATTAAATCATCATCATCATCCATATCTGACTCCATCTCTTTTTATGTTTATTTTACCTGTCTTTAACCACTCATTCATATCATGAATAAAAAAAAATTGTAAGTATGTAACAAGAAAGACTAAAATACGAGCAGTGCACTTAAAAATGACAATGGCAGGAATTCACTCTCTACCGTTTTCACCTTATTTTTGTGTTTCTTGATAAGATGGCATATGGTCTTGTGATTGCTGCTATGACAGCGCGAAACAGAATGCATATGTAGCGCTTACGAAGGAAAAAATATTCAGTAAAAGTGTTTGGCTTGCGCAGAGATGAATTCAGAATGTGGAGTTTAGTAGGAGGAGGGGGGGTCCCTTCACCATCATTGAAATATCTCCCTCGAAAGATTTAGATTTAGTTGTTTATTTTATGTTTATTAATAGTCTAAAATTAGAAGTTCTAGTCCTGAATTTATACACAACTACAGCTACAGAAATTCTTGCTGAAAAAAAGGTCTGAATTCAACACTGGGCCTAAGGACCCCCAACTGCAAGCCTGGATTTCAGTTTAAGAAACGCTGCTCTAGAGAATAAAAGCAGGTATTGAAGATCCAAAACAAAAGATTTTACTGTAATCGAATCTGTAGCCAATTTGCAGACCTTATCTATATGGGGCATTCTCACAATCTTTTGTCTTTCAGGAATAAAAATCTGGTGAAATTAAACATGCTAAAATAACATTTTAATTTGATAGACGAATGCCTTAATGATTCAAAATAAAGAAAAAATGGCTGCACCGAAATTTTTTTTATTTAACTGAGGTTTAAGTTAAACTTGCGAGTTTAATTTTCCTTACCATTTTACCACTATAACTTTCTATTTTCTTCTAAATTTTTACTTATAATGAATTTGCATAGTACCCACAGGACATTCAAACAAGAAATAATAACAATGTAGTATTTTTAGTACAAAATTTTAGTATAACATTGTCTTAAAGGGGTGTTAAAGAAGGGACGGAAAGAAAAAAGGGGGATGGTACAGGGAAAAAGGGCTGGTAAGGATGGGACGGTAAGGAAAATTGTGACTATTTTTAGGCAAATCATGTTAAAACTAAGTGATAGCCACAATGTTCATTGATTTTTAGAAACAATTATTTGCATTGGATTAAATTTATTTTTTATTTTTTTAATTTACCTCGAAAAGTGAAGGAATAAGCCTTGGGGACAGCAACACTACTAATAAAGCCATGATGCTTGAAATTGATATTTAAATGCTGATTTAAATTCTGCAGCAAATTTCCTGTCAAAGAATTTTAGCCATTCTTTCTCTATCATACTTCTGCATGAGAAAAAAGTTTACAAAGATTCTGTGGCTGCATCTAAAGCTATTTTCTGTATAATTTAACGAGAGGGACGGTAAGGAATCTAAAACCCAGGGACAGAGTTTAAAAAAATAATATCAACCATAAAAATGTGTGCAGGTTAATTTTCTTGCTACATATTTATATAAAACAATTGTCCCAGTTGCGAAAAAAAATTACATTGAATCACTTTTATTGAAACAATTTTATACAGACAGCTCCAAACTTAAAAATCAGCATCAGGGACACGGGATGGTGTAGGAATTTCCTAGGCATTTGGACCCTCCAACATTGTCCAAAACTTATTTATCTCGTTAATATTGTTATGCAATCATGCAATGGGACGTTCCCCAGTATATGAAAAAAAAAAAAAACACAAGAATATGTACTAAAATAAAAATTATTATTCAGGGACTTAAAAGTCAAAAGATTCTGAGAATGCCCCGTATATATACAACTATTGATATTTGCAACTAGCCGAACTTTGAATGTAACTTCTTGTCCCCTCAAAAATTCAGACACCCCCTTAAGAGTTAAATAATAATAATAAAAAATTATTATATTAATAGGTTATTAATATAATATTCTACTTGTTTTTGTTATTTCATTTTGTGGAGAGACCTTGGTGCCCCTTAAAATTTGTCAAGGGGTTCATGAATAAAATTTATTATTTGTGTTGTGAAATCTTTATTTACATGCTTTTTTCATATATATATATATATTAGTTTTGTTCATAAAATTTAGAATAAAGTATTTTATTTATTTATTTATGTTTGCATCTGAAATGCACTTTGGAGGCCTTACAAGTGGTTGTCTAGACAGGCGAAGTCCGGCTAGTTTGTTAATCAGACAATATGCATTATGCGTTCAAGATTTATTTTTTTTTTAAGTATCTAAGTTCTTCTGCGAACTTCAAATACTTCTTTTGCAGGACTTATCTTTCTTTTTTATTGGATTCATTATTTGCATTGATAATACAGAAACTTTTATGCAAATCACATTTCATAAGACCTATAGTACAGTTTATCGGAGACTTTTAGTGCAATTTAAAAAAAATAAATCCTGGACATATGATCTGAAATGTCTGTTATCCATATTTCATCTCATCCCTGTACAATGTCCTATACAGCCCTCTGAGTTGAAAATTTTACAAACTTGTGTTTTAGTATAAAAATCTCAAAATTGATATTTTATTGAATTTCAAAATTCTTGAAGTGTTGAGCCCTCCTAAAGGAGATTTTAAAATGAAAATTCAGTAAGCCACAAGAGATCAATTAGCATTAAATTCAGTTTTATTATTCCAACTTATCTCATAATTTTAATGCAAAAATTTATTAATTTTTCTCCTTCTTTCTTGCCTGGAAAAATCTATAAATAGCATATAAAAAATACATGAAAGCGAAACTTTCTGAGTAAATATGATAGTTGTTAGCAAAGTTGCAAACTTTTCCTCAAAATAGAGTTTAAAAAAAATAGTAGAGTTCTCAAGGCAACTTCCTTCATAAAGTGATGTACTGATTTATGAACTCTCCCCCCCCCCCCCTTTAATTAAAAAAAAATGCTAAGTTCACCAGTCTCTAATATATAATTCTAGTGTCTTTAATGTTTTATTTAAATTAAGTCTCTTTATGATATATATTTGTTACAAAGTAATATGGATTTTTGAAATGCACCACCGTGTGTATCTTTTAAAAGCATTTAATTCTTTTTTTCTTTTGTTTTGTTTTGTAAAAAGAATATTAAAGAACATATCTGTAGAAATAGATTATATGAAAATTTTTCATCAGATTTGATTAACAGTTCATTATGTTACTTTAACATGGTTGTTCTGCTTTCAATTTTAAGTTTATAACTTTAAATACATCAATAATAATAATAATAAATCTATATAAAAGTGTTTTTTTTTTTTTTTTTCTTTGTCATTGGTTGAAAGATTTTTATTATTAAACAATCATTTAATCAATTATTTTAAACTTATGTTTAATGCTCTGTAATTAAATTTCTGAAATGTCTAACACCTGAAGTTATCTGATCTGATATGAATGTAAGAAACAGCCTACTTGAAAATTTTGCATTTACCCTTTAAAATATAAAAAAGTTGACATGCTGAAATGTTTGATGACATTTATAAAGTTTGTTTTCTTTACTTTCAAAATTTGAATGTAATTCAAAAATATGTAATAAAATCTCAAAATATTTGAAAAATAAAGTTGTATTTTATGTATGTTGCTTTTGTATTTGCTGATACTTATTGTAAATGTCTCATCTGTTGCAATATTTCAAACGCACAGCTTTTTCAGAGCTAGGAAAATTTTTGAATGTAATAAGAAACTGTTGATTACACTATTATCTGTGATACAAATCATTGTTATTGTTGTCTTTTCAATGCTTGTTAAATTTTTATTTTATATGACTAAAATTCTTTAAAATAGGCATTCTTATGTATGTTTGATTTCTGTATCTGTTTAAATAAACTGTTTTAGTTAAATACAGTGAGAGGCATTTTATGATTTTTGTTTTATTTTTTTTTCTGCAATATTTTTGTTTTTACTATTGACTTTTTTTTTTTTTTCTTGCAGTTTTTGCAGTCATATTTTGATATTTCTGAAATAAATACCCTTTTGTGGTGAATATTGTGGCATTATCTATAATACGTGCTATAACCCAATTAGTAAATTGTATTATCTTTAATGCTTGTCATACATACTATCTTGCAAGCAGGTGGTACAAAAAAGACATTTTTTGATGAAATGTGTATATGATATTTTACTATTTTACGAACATTTATTTATTATTTGAATACCTTAATTATATTTAACTTTAACTTTTTAAAGCTACTTATTTAATTGTCAATTTTTCTATACAATTTTTTACATCATTTAGACAGCAACACAGTGCTTACATTTTCTGTCTTCACATATTTGTAAAGCACCGTTTATAGGTCTCTCGTCTCAAGCGACCATTAAAAAACAACATATAAAAAGACATTATAGTTAAGACAATATAACTAATCTGTTTCACATATTAAGCTATATTAACATAGTTATGAATTTTTAAGACACTGTTTATAAAAATATCAAATTTATAACTTTTTTAAAAATTTAAATGTAAATATCTATAGAAGAAGGGGATTGACACTATGAAAAAAAAATTTTTTTTGCTGATTCTTTTTACTAATTTTCACCTTTACGAAACTTTTTTTTTATTGTTTTGAAAAGTATATTTTGTATTTTATAACTGAGTATTCAATTTGCAGAAAACTTTTAAAGCATTTGTTATTTATTAAACCATATTGATATATTTTTCGAAAATTTTTAAGCTAACTGTTTATAAAAAAAATATCAAATTTATAACATATTTTTTAAATTTAAATTAGTTCCAAGGTAAGTATTAGATTAAATTAGTTCCAAGAGAAGAAGGAGACATTATGGAAAAAAGTGCTAATTCTTCTTTTTACTCATTTCCGTTTTTGACTATCCCGCCCCCTTTTTGTTTGTCCTTTTTTAATAGAGCATCCCATAAGAGTATATGTGTTTCTCAAATTAAACAATATTGAGATATTTTTAGGGATTTTTAAGGCACACACACAATACAGAGCTGTAGCAAGTATGGTGTGAGTGCTGTTCCGCCACCAGGCGCTAAGCCTGATAAACTCATTATAGGTGCTACTAGTTATCTATCACTCTGACAATAAATAGAAGATGAAAAGAAAAATATTCACATGAGGTGCTAAATACAGTTGCTGTGGCATTGACTATTTATTCCATTTGCAGAACATATTAAAAGTGTGTAAAATTTCAGCAATAATACTGATCCATAAGTAACTATAGAAATAAAATCTGGCCACTGAAAGGCAATGAAGTCAGTGGGACTACTTGCAGTGGCACATTAAAAGCTTTAGATCTGATTATGATTTACTATTAGGTCCAGTCATAAGTAACTTTTGATGCTTCTAAGTAGAATCTATTGTTCGTATCTACCCACTCACGGAAAAAACTGTTTTGTTGAAACAACTAAATTTTGGTTAATATAGCTCCAAACAAATATTTTTGTTGGAATAATCAAATTTTGGTTAGATTAACCAAATGATTTTGTTAATTTAAGAAATCATTTGATTAGTCCAACCAAAGTTTGGTCATTCCAACCAAAATGTTTGGTTGGAGCTATATTAACCAAAATTCAGTTGTTTTAACAAAACAGTTTTTTCTATGTATTGAGTCAAAGGACAAATGAATTTTTGTTTCACTATATAGATGAGGGTTCAGTTAGTCTTCTGTCAACTATTTTATGTGATACACGTTACATTAAATTGTTTTTCTTAATCTCTGAAATGAAGAGTCAAAAAGTGCATATTTGTTATGTAATGCTTTGGGAATTCAAACAAGGCAATGGTGCTAAGGTGATAGCTGAAAAAATATGCAATGTATATGGTGAAGGATTAATAACTGGTCAGGCAGCTAGAAATTGGTTTCATTCTGTAGGTTCCTTAAAAGACGAACCAAGGGTGAAACGTCCTTTCGACTTTGATAATAACCATTTAAATGCAATATTGGAGCAATATCCATGTCAATCAACAAGAGGTATTGCAGAAAGGTTGAATACATCACAGTCAACTGGTAGCTGCCTACTGGAAAAATTAGGGAAAGTCAGCAAATTAGGAGTATGGGTACCTCACAATCTCAGTGAACAGAATAAAGAAGATCACATGTCAATCGCCACAAGTCTGCTATGTGTTAAAATAGAGCCTTTTTTTATACAGGATCATAACAGCCGATGAAAAATGGGTTACCTATGATAACATCAACTGCAAAAGACAGTAGCTTGATAAGGATCAATCACATCAGATCTGAAAGCAAATATCCATGGCAAAAAGATTTTATTGGCCAAACCAACTACCAACCACATTTTATTGTACAAGGAAGGAATTGATAAACTGCCAGGAAGATGGGAGAAGGTCGTACATAATAGGGGCGAATATGTAATAAATTGATATAATTTTTTTATTTAATGAAAGCAAACTAAATGTTTGATTAAAAAAAACAGAAGTTACTCATGACTCAACCTAATACATAAAGATGCATATCTTTTTTTTTTTTTTTTCCATATACATTTCTTTTTTTTTTAATCTTTTGATACCCAATTGCAAATAAAAACAACAACAAGAAAATAGATAGCGAGTACTCTACTCAATTAGCAGGCACTGCCCAAATCTTAGAATTCTGTTTGTTGCACTGAATGTAGTTTTCTGATGAGGAATACATATAAAAGACCTGCTATATTTAATAGAGAATGCCTGTATGTTTATTTAATGCATAGTGCACTGCCTACTAATCAAAAGGTGTCAGGTTCGAATTTTGGTTGAGGCTTAGATGTTTGTAAATAAATAATAACACTTTGTATGAAACACCATAAAGCAAAACAGCACACAGGATGCGTTTTGGGCTGGATATTTTAACAGCCTGCCTTCAGTCAGTGTAAAGACATGTCTACGTGTTTTAAATTTAGACATGCTGTTAAAATTCCAGTTCGAAACGCGCCCTGCATGTTGTTTTGTTGTATGGTGTTTCATACAAAGTTTTATTATTTATTTGTGATTCATCGCCAATTTTTTCAGTGCTGTTTCATCTTTACATGTTTGAAGTTAGTCAGATTCCGCCTTAATTGGATGCCCCAGTCTATATAGCCATCATATGCAAAAGACGTCAGTAGCTCCCCAAATCAACAGAGAAAAGCCACTGTCTTTATTTATTTTACTCTTGTCCTGAGACTTTCACATATGGGGCATTCTCACAATCTTTTGACTTACTTAAATTAAATTTGCTAAAATAACATTTTAATCTGATAGACGAATGCTTTAATGATTCAAAATAAAGAAAAAATGGTCAGCAGAGAATTTTTTTTTTTTATTTAACTGAGGTTTATGTTAAACTTGCCAGTTTAATTTTCCTTACCGTTTTACCACTAAAACTTTTTATTTTCTTTTAAATTTTTTACTTATAATGAATTTGCATAGTACCCACAGGACATGCAAATAAGAAATAATAATAATGTAGTATTTTTAGTACAAAATTTTGGTATAACATTGCCTTAAAGGGGTGTTAAAGAAGGGATGGTAAGGTAAAAAAAGGGGACAGTATAGGAAAAAAGGGACGGTAAGGAAAATTACCACCTATTTTAGGCAAATCATGTTAAGTGGGTAGCCACAATGTTCATTGATTTTTAGAAACAGTTATTTACATTGGATTAAATAATAATGAAAAAGATAATAATTCACCTCGAAAAGTGCTGGAATAAACCTTGGGGACGGTAAGACTACCAATAAAGCCACGATGCTTGAAATTGATATTTAAATTCTGCAGCAAATTTCCTGTTAAAGAATTTTAGAAATTCTTTCTCTAGCATGCTTCTTTCTGCATGAGAAAAAATTTGAAAAAAATTCTGTGGCTGCATCTGAAGTGATTTTCTGTATAATTTTAGAAGAGGGGCGGTAAGGAATTTAAAACCCAGGGACAGAGTTTTAAAAATAACAACAACCCTAAAAATGTGTGCAGGTTAATTTTTTTGCTATATATTTATATAAAACAATAGTTCCAGTTTCGGAAAAAAATTACGTCGAATTATTTTTATTGAAACAATTTTATACAGACAGCTCCAAATTTAAAAATGAGCATCAGAGACACGGGACGGTATAGGAGTTTTCCTCGTATTTGTATCCCCAACATCGTCCAAAACTTATTTATCTCGTTAATATTGTTATGCAATCATGCAATGGGATGTCCTGCGATCACTTAATCCTTTCCGGCACGGAGTAATTCTATTTATAAACTTATGAAATAATGAACTGACACCAGAATTTATAAACGAATTTATTAGAAAATGCGAACTTGCTTATTTTCACGTACTTGATAAAAGGAAAATTTTAATTAAATATTCTTGGTGCCGTTTGTCTGTTTTAGAATTAAAATTAGGTGTCCGTATTTTAAGGGCATCGCCCTCGAAAGATTTAATTAGAATGAATCGCATAAATACTGTGGGATTCGCGATAGTTTGCATTGATTGTATCTCTCAATACGCCTCGTGTGACTTTAAAAGTTAATTAAACACCTATCTGGAAAAACGTGGCACTGGCCAAGGCGGCGTTGCAACTTTGAGACCTCAATTCGAAGCGCGCTTAGCACAATGCCAAATTTAAACTTTGAACAAAGGTTTTGTTTTAGCTACACTGTAGAAATAAAGGTTATTACTACGCGGAATTTAGTTTCATGAAATACCAAGTGAAATTTAACTATGCACTGCTTTTATTGTCAGTACCGAATTAAGTTCATCATAAACAGATTAGGATAATATTAAAAAAAGAGTTATACGAATAGCTATATTTGATATTATTTAGGTCCATATCTCTTTGAACTTTTATGGTATACCCATTTACACTTTTCTAATATATACAGTTATACACAACTCTACGATGTATAGTTTTTTACAAAGTCTTAGTATTCTTTTAGCAACTTTTTTTTCTTTTTTTTTTATAATACAATTACAAATTCATGTATTTATTCTACGGAACCCTCTGTGCGCGAGTAATGCTCGCACTTGACCGTTTATTTACCTTATCCCTTCTTTAACACCCCTTTAAGACAACGTTATACAAAAATTCTGTATTAAAAGTGCTACATTATTATTAATTCTTATTTGAATGTCCTGTGGGTACTATGCAAATTCATAATAAGTAAAAATTTAGAAGAAAATGAAAAGGGTTAGTGGTAAAATGGTAAGGAAAATTAAACTCGTAAGATTAACTTAAACCTCACTTAAATAAAAAAAATTTCGCTGCTGGCCATTTTTTCTTTATTTTGAATCATCAAGGTATTCATCTATGAGATTAAAATGTCATTTTAGCAAGTTTAATTTCATCAGATTTTTATTCCTGAAATTCAAAAGACTGTGAGAATGCCCCATATATATAAATTTAAAAAGCATGTATATGAGAAATACAGTCAAACTCTGTTAATACTAGAAACAAGGGAGTTATAAAATTTCTCCTTTTAACCATTACTCGTAATATTCATGAAGATTTAAAAAAGTCTTAAAAACACGCAAGTAAACTAATACGAAGTACACATAATTAAATTAATTACTACTAATAATGTCTATAATTATCAAATTTCTAAAATTAACTTAATGTTATAAAGTTAACATAAAATAATCAGTATTATTTTTGTGAGTGTCCTTTTCTGTAGACGGGTTTTTCCTTATACAAAATCACAGTACTGAAATCAAAGCCTCTAAAGAACTAATAACTCCAAAGGACATGGACGATGTACAGTAGTTGCAACTCATCACTTCACTTTTTCTTTTAAAAACTCAGCTAAAATTGCAGTTGTCACTGCGATTTTCGACTTATTGATTTCACATATCCTTTTCATTTTAACAGTGCAGTAAGAGAAATCAAAAGACTGCTTAATATAGCAAAGAATCTGGATTTAGACAAAGAAACAGCGATTTTCTTCTATGCTCTTTCTTTCCCATGGCTCAGTTGTAAATCTTAACAAAGAGCGCGATATTTGAAACATCTTCATATCTCTCTCCTTTCCTTCATTCTTTCAGGACCTCGGTACATTCCTTTGAATTTTAGGTTGATTTCGTATGAAATACTACCTATTGGGATCCCCCCTATGTTGGAATTTCGGAAAAATTTTTGCAGATCTACACCAATCATGACGCCTTGAACCCAAAACCACCACCAGTAAAAACTTTTATGTATATATATAATATATATATATATCACTTTTTTTTTGGACACGGTAACTTCCATAATTCTGCACAAATCTTTTCCAAACTGATACATAAAATAAAGGGCATAAAATCTCGATCAAGTTTGTTAATGGGCAAAATTAGACCAAGGGGGTGGAAATAGGGAGGGGTTTTGTGAAAACCGAAAAAACCCCATAATTTATTAATTATAATACATATCGACTCAGTTTAAAGTTATTATTACTTCTATAAGGCCACAAATTTATGTATGACAGTTTTTTGGTAAAATTAAAAATGGGCTCAAGAGGCGAAAAAAATAGGGTTTTGGGGAGAAAAAAATTCATAACTTGGTCAATTCTCAAGATATCAAATCCAATTAAATTTTTTATAAATTGTCTTAATATTATCTACAACTCTTATATTAACAAGTTTTTGATAGAACCAATTCTTACCGGAAAAAAAAAATAAAAACGAAAAGGTAGGGTTAAAGAAGAAAAAAATCCATAACTTCGTCAATTCACAAAATCCACATGAATTTATTATATATATTCTTAATATTATCTACAACTTTTATACTGACAAGTTTTTGATAGAACCCATTTTTACAGCCAAAACAAATTAAAAATACATCGAGGTTGAAGGAAAAAATATCGTTATTAAGGATGTACTCAAATCCAAACTGCTTATTTTCTGAGTCATTTTTAAATTCATTTTTGCTTTTGAACGCATCCAATTGGTAGGTTCTCTTATTCAGAAACTATATAATGTGTTGTAATGGTCGGTTTTTTGATAGAGGCAGAATATATATTTTTTAATGATGTCAAAGTGGGCATTTTGAACCGAATTTCTCGAACCGATTGTGTTGGAAACGAAAAATATGGTCCTACTGAGAAAATAATTGTTTATAAATCAAGTTCTAATTAATTGAAGGAATAATAAAAACATAGGTAGCTTATAAATGTCTTAAAAAATCACGTCAGCAAGTTTCGTGTTTTTCCTTTTAAAAATTAATCTGAAAATGTGTCAGAAAATTTCGAATTGTTGAGCATAGAAGAATATTTTTTTAATACTGGCCTTAACATGATTCTGATAAAACCAGCCATGTTTAACCATGTTTTCGTTTTAGCCGTACTTCTATTAAACGAGTTCGACATTATATAAATGGTGTTCTACTACCAAAAATTGCAGATTTGTAATTTTTCACAAAAAGTAATAACATTAAAGTGGATCTATATTCGCCATTGATACTTTGGAATTAGAGATCGGCCGAAAATTCGGTTTCGTTTTCGATACAAGATCTGAGTTTCACCGAAAATGCTTCCGAAAATTCGGCTGGACCGAAACTATCTATGTTCCAAAAAACTCGTTTCTTCCTTCGGAAATTTTCAATATTACTCACAGATTTGAGCTGTACTGTACCTGCTCCAATGACCAATGAGGCACTCTTTATTGATTGCTATGACCTTCATGATCATTTATGACTGACTGGAGACGTGAGTGTAAATTATAAAGCAAACAATTTATATAGGACTCAACTTTGAGGACGCTTTTCTTGTACTCATTAAAAGCTGTAGACGTAACAGTAATAGAACATGTTTAGTTTGAAACCGCAGAAGTATTTTGAATACTCTTTGAGAAAGTTCTAGTATAACAGACTATTCTTTACAAAAATCATTATAAAAGATAAATCGAGGTATGTATACTTAAAACATTTTTTAATGAGATGAAATTCGTACAATTAGAAAATCTTACTGTGTCGTGGATGAATTAATTACATTTTATTTTGCATGAAAATAAAAATTTTGGTAAGAGGCACAGAGAACCAATTTGGGCACACGTATAATTAATTAATAACTATGCGTATATAATAAAAACTTATAATTAATTAATAATTATGTATATTTATGTATGTACTAATTATTTTTAAAAAGCTTTTGGACATCTCCGTTTTCGGCCAAAAATATTAAGATTACCGAAATTCGGTTTCGGTTTTGGTTTTTGTCTTAAAAATCTGTTTCGGTCGATCTTTATTTGGAGTACGTGTTCAAAAATTACTTATTTCTGCGTTTTTAACAATAATGATAGTAACAATTAATATTGCAATATTTTATAAAATATAGAAATCAGAGACAGATTGAGAAAATAAGAGTTTTAGTATTTAATCCTCAAAATTTTGGATAGTATTGAAAAAATAATAATGTGTAATCACTTTACTGTTATATCAGAACTACAGCCACAAACTGAAAAGCCCTCAAGAAATGGAATTCTCCCGAAATATTTTCAAGGAGATAAATACTTTCTAAAAATTTATATTTAATTCCAATCAGGAGTGGGGGGATGAGATGGGGGAGTCACGTGATTGGATCGTATAGGGTAACGGTAGTTGAGTTGTTTTTTGCTAGATGTTTGATTTTTTTCTTGTGGGAGGCAAGGAGTCCGTTACATTATAGGAATACAGGTTTACCCGGTAGGTTAGTTACCTCGAGAAGTTGCCATAATCTATATGGCAACTGGGCTGCAGCAGTAAGGTAGTAGGGTTGATAGATACTGTTAGGAATCGCTATTTTGGCGCAAACGTATTTTGTTTATGTAAAATTAATAAATTCGTTTTGTTCCAAATCGACTGTTTTATTCGAATTCGACCAGATAAAACCAAGATATGTTTTTATTTACATTTCCATATTGCGTTTGTTATTAAATCTCATTTCACATTTATTAAATGAATTTAAAACTGATATCGCTTAGAAGAAAAATCAATATTTGATCACATACATATATATTAATTATACTTAATTTATGTATTATGTATATATTTTTAGCTATTTGAATTATTTATGATAAAGGTTTCTCCATTCTCATATTAGAATGTGACACAATTTAAAAGCAGTAAAAACTCGTATCAAATGATAATATATATATTTTTTCTTTAATTTAAAAAGTTGCTTTTTTATGGAACTGCTTGTATAAAATAGAAATTGTAGTTGGGAAATGTGGGGGCATAGTGAAGTACTTAAAGACAATTGCAATTTTCCGAAATTTTATATGAAATTTTACACTACACAATTTATAATAATTGACTTTTTTTTTTTTTTTTGTCGAATTTTTATTCTTGAGTTTCTGTGATGTATTATTAAAGATGTAACATAATAGTAAAAAATTATCACTTTACCCCCCCCCCCCCTCCCCCAATATAGGGCAAAGTGAAATATAAACAAGTTCGCTTTTTTATATGATTTTTTGCAGTTCTGTGATAATTATGCTGATCCACATAAGAAACAAATCTGTCCATGTCTGAGTTCTTCCATTTTACACACCTTTCCTGTATCTCTGTATAGTATAAAAGACTTATATCATCAGTTATAGGCCACACATAAACATCTTTTTTTGTCTGTGTGGTCGCATGAACTTAACTAAACAAAAAAAAATATGATGCATTTTGTGAGGTAACTAAATCATTTTACTAACAAACTGCTTCTTAGTTACATGGACCTTAATCTGAGTGTGACTCAAGAGAAAATCCCCCATTCTTTATTTCACTCAGTTCCACCTTTTCTGGAACAAGCTTTGGCAAGAATATGCACATGACTGGCTCTAATTCATTCAATGAGTTCTAAATTGCTAGTATGTGTCTTATGCACATCAATTATAAGTAAAACTGGTAGTTATTTCGTTGGCTTACTATGTTCCACTAAATGATTAATCATTTTTTTTTTAATTTTTTTTTCAGAGAAGCACAGTGAGAAAAATTATTTTTAAGAACAAATATTGTCTTCATATCCTGATAATATTTTAATAAATTGTCCAAATGAATGCTTTAAATATAACTCATTCTGCTTTATATGTGTTTAAGTTAGACATATCAATTTATGTATGGGAGACTAGGGTGGGATGGGACACCTGCAATAATTCTTAAAATAAGCTTTATTTTTAATTTATGACTCTTCCACTAGATGGAATAATCATTGCATTATACTTGTTGCTATAAATCTTTTTAGTTGCAGGCAACCTATGAGTTTTTGACTTAAAAAGACTATGTTACAATATTAAAAGCAAGTAACTACCCAGGTTTTTAATGTAAATTTTCAATCTCATTCTTTGTTGCTAACTTAATTGTTTTTAATATTTTGTAAATTCAACAATATGCCATTTGTAAATAAACAGTTAAGTAAAATCTAAAAGCTGAAAATTGATGCAAGAGATGTCTGATTCCAATTCTGGGTCTGAAACCTATAATAATGTTATAGAGAAAGAAGCAGGTGATACATCTAGCGCAGTGGTTCCCAACCTTTTTTTGGCCGCACCCCACCTAAGCATCTGTAAAATCATGATGTCCCCCCTTCACTTCTCTATCATATAAATCTTAATTTTATATCAAAAATAAACTTCTGTTTTCCTGGAAGAATTTGAAAATAGCATTAACACTGATAAGTGATTTCATATTCTTTAATTTATCGAAATCATATTTTTTATTGCAAGTATGTTTTTATCATAACTCTATTATTCAATGAGTTCATGGATCTTCTTCTTTACATCTTCAAAAGTTTTATTTATTTTTTCATCTTACCTCAAATTTAAAAGTGATAAATAGTCTACATTTTAATCTTCGTAAAATTTCTTGAAATCTCTCTCACATTTTGTATTACATCTGATAGAATTGGTACATTTTATAATGGATTTTAGTACTTCATTACGAAAAAGTGATATTTGTTTATTACCAAGACTGTCTGGATAACATAATTCACAAGTAACATTTCAGGATTCGCGCTTTTATGCCATTTTAAGTAACTATTTTTCTTTCTCCTCATAACATGCTTCTTTGATAGCGGGCTTTCTTTTTTCCATTATTATTATTTGGACACCATGTTTTCTACGATTTTAAATTTTAAAATGGATATGTCATGAATCATGTTTATATATTGTGTATGTGGTTTGCAGAAGAACCATAAGAAGCTTACTTTCTAATTTCATAAAAGTAGTAGCTCATTTAGCTAATTCAAAACATTTTTTAGGTTGGTTGATTTTTGACGGCCAATTATCAACACGAGGGATATAGACCCTAAAGGGGGGAGGAGTGCCCTTCGTGGGGTCTTTCTAAGGGTACCTAACCCGTATTTACACTTGGAAATCCAAGGTCCGAAGAAAACCACGGAAACTCCGAACGATTAGGCCGACGGGCGCAATTGGGATCGAACCCAGCACCTCCCGTCTACCAGCTTCGAGAGCAGAACCTCTCGGCCACTGGTGGGGCTATTTTTTAGGTTAAACATGTCCAAATAGTCAATTTTAGATATATCCTACAAAATTTCATATGTGGAAGTTCCTTCACGGAGTATATTGTATTATGAATAGATGTAAAAGTTAAAAAAATCATAATATAAAAAGAGGTGTGTTTTACTAAAATAATATTACAACCACAAAAATGTAAGTGTCCTTTTTAATAGATAAAAGTGTGTAAAAAAAAATATATGTAATATATATTTATATATATATAACATATATATATATAATATATGTAAAAAAAATCTCATAACTATTCCGGTGTCAGTGTATTGTGAAGTTTCAAAAATTAATTTTTATACAGTTATTTTCAAATTTTTTCATCTATTATTTCTATTTTTAGACTAGGGCCTCTCATTAGGAAAAAAAAATGACAGAAATTTTGTTAATAAGAAATTTGAAATTGTTCCCCTGAAAAGTCATATTGCCCCCTGTGGGGCATACGCCCCACGTTGGGAACCATTGATCTAGCGGTTCTGAATTTATTGTCCCAGATGATCATGCAGTTTCATCATCTAGCTCAAGTGAAAGTGAAAATGTAATAGCTCATGCAATTTCCAGTTATGATGTATCTAAGAACGCCAAAGCAGGATGTAGTGGAGGCTAAAAAAAAAAAATAAAAAAAAAAAAAAAAAAAAAGTGAGAAAAAACAATCAAACAACTAATTGTGAAGAAATTGCTAGAGATGGAACCAGGGATTAATTTGCGCCGGAGCCCAGCTCTGTTTAAAAATTTTATTTATTCAAATATAGAAAAAAAAAAATTCCTCCTTCAAAATTACGTATTCTATTCTATTTCAAATCATGTTAATGCTATTTTGATCAGAATGAAAATGAAGGGAAAACAGAAATCCTATTTTTCTATTCTAATAATATTTGCAAATTTATGTCAGCGCGCATTGATACAACGCCACTCAAGAGACTGAACAATGAATTTGCTTTCAGTTCGATTTTCTTTTGTGACAGTAGGATAATTTTATTTTTATTTTTTTTAATTTACTATCTAATTTGAAAAGAATATATTCTGTTATTAGGTAGCAAGATTTTGTTTGTTCGAGGTTTTTTTGTCTTCTATTGCGCACGAGAATAAAAATCACGTTAGTGATTTTTCTATTTATTTTGTATCATGAACGCTGCCCTTGCTAAAGCTCTGCTCTGCACATTTACGAAATCCTTTTCATTTCTAAGTAGAAATAATTGCCATATTCTGATAGAAAGCAACTGAGCAGTGTTTCCCCTTTTTCTATAAAAGCATCAAATCTTTCCGATAATAGTGTCAAATATCTAATTTAATCTAATTTTCAGGGGCTCATCACAAAAGATTGTTATGCGGAAGTAATCGACTACAATTTAAGATATGCACCTTTTATAGGAAATTGAAAAAAATTGTTAGATTCTTCAGAATATAAATATTAATTTCTGTAAATTTCTTTCATTTTTTCATAAAAATGTATAGCTGCGAATTATTCCTTTTTAGGTAGATTTCGTAAGAAATACTACCGATTACATTCTCCCCTATGTTGGAATTTCTGAAAATTTTTTGCAGATACATGACCCCAAGAACCCAAAACCACCCACAATTCAAATCTTTATCTGTGTATCTATATCACTTTTTTATGGACATGATAACTTCCACAATTCTGCATAAATATCTTCCTAACTGATATATAAAATCGATGGGCAGAAAATCTTGGTCAAGTTCGTTAATGGGCAAAATTGGACCAAAGGGGTGGAAATAGGGAGGGGTTTTTGTGAAAAGGTAAAAAAAAAAAAACCATAGCTTCTTAGTTATAATACATATCAAATCAGTTTAAAGTTATTATTACTTCTAGGGAAAGGATTTTTATGTAAAAAAAAATTATGTTAAAATTTTTATGTTAAAAAAAATTATGTATCACAAATTTTTGATAAAATTAAAAATGGGCTCAAGGGGCGAAAAAAACAGGATTTTATTTAGAAAAAAATCATAACTTCATCAATTCTTAAGATATCGAATTCACTTTAACTTATTATAAATCTTCTTAATACTATCTACAACTTTTATGTTGACAAGTTTTTGATAGGGCCAATTTTTACAGCAAAAAAAAAAAATAAATAAATAAATAAATAAATAAATAAATAAAAAAAAAAATGGGGGAGTTGAAGAAGAAAAAGTATCTGCTAAAAAGATTGTGATGACTAATTATATCAGCTATCATTACATCATTAATTGGATCATTTCTTACCACTATTTTAAAATAGTAATTTCAGCTAATATCTTAAATTCTTGGTTAAGACCGACACCGCCTGACGAATGCATCTACGGATAGTTTGTTTAAAGGTTTTGCTTTCAGATACACCTTTGTTAAAAATAGAGTGTGCTACCTGTTGGTGGAATGTGGAACTAACAGACTGCGATTTCATTTTAAGTAGGCAATCTAAACAAGAAACTGTTTGAAACTTTAAGATAGTTTATAACACGTAAGAAAAGTTTTTAAAAGAATGGCACGTGAAATTTCAGGTAAGGGGGGGGGGGGGATGCTAGAATTTTTTTTTTAAACCATAGCGTTTCTTACCGTTTAGGTGCGGTTTTTTTTATGGAGTCCTGAGATAAATGCTACTTATTAAATATAAAAATGTCAAAAGTTTAGCTACCACTATTTTAGAATAGTAATTTCAGCAAATATCTTAAACTCTTGCTTAAGACCGCAAGCCCCTCGAGTAACATGTCTACTGATAAGTTGTTTAACAGAGTTTAGTTCAGGTACAGTTTTGTTAAGAATACAGTGGTGGTGGAATGTGGAACTAACAGAACACGATTTTGTTAAAATTAGGAAATCAAACAAGACGATCTGTTTTAAACTTTAAGATAGTTTATAAAACATGATAAAAAATAATAGCGCATCATATTTCGGGGTGGGGGGAGGGGGAGGAGGGTGAAAGAAATTAGGAATTAAGGCGAATCAAGGCGATCTGTTTGAAACTTTAAAATAGATCATAACACATAACAAAAATTTAAAAAATGAGGCCGCATCAAAAATAGGGGGAGGGGAAGCGTATTTTGCCCACCCGGGGAGTGCACTTTTTGAAATGTTAATGATATACGTCATGTGACATATCGTTAGAAAGGGCTGTGACCACTTATTCATGTTATGCACCACTGGTGTCCCCCCCCCATTTTCCTTACCGGGGAGCACTTTCCTAAACTTTGCCGACACCACTCATGTGATATATCGTTGGAAAAGCCTGTGACCACTGAATCATGTTATGGACCTCCGGTGTCCATTCCCCCCCAGGGGGCTACATTTCTAAATTTAGCCGACGCCCCTCATGTGATATATCGTACGAAAAGCCTGTGACCGCTTAATCATAATATGCAACTCCAGTGTCCATACCCCCAATTTTCTGCCCAAGGGGAGCATTTTTCCAAATTTTGTAGACACCCTCATGTGATATATCCTTGGAAAGCCCTGGAATGTGGATTATAAGATTTTTGCAGTGCGTGCGCGCGCAGCACGCCTGCTATACTGTGCCGTAGGCAGCGGTGACTCGGTTCGACATTTACGTATACATTACAGATTCGTTTTAAAGGAGGGGCCGCGCAGTGCGTGCGCAGCACCCCTGCTATACGGTGCCGTAGTCAGCAGGGACACGGTTCGAGGTTCGTTCGCTTCGAGATTTTACAAAAAAGGAGGGGCCCACTAGCGGGCGAAGCCAGCTAGTCTATACTATTAATGTTGGTAAACGTCTGTCTGTGTGTGTTGTTAGTTGGGACTACATTTTTCTCGGAGGGCGCACAGAGGTGTAAGAGGCGAGAGAAAAATTCGGGGAACCTGGTTTTTCATGTCGCGAAAGAATCGTGCGGTAATTACAGCACTGAGAAACAGAATCAAAATCTGTAAATACTTGCTTGGAAATTCCCAAGCTAATGTTTGTTTACATGTTTTACTTGTTTAAGCATGTATGCATAAGCTTAGCGTGACCAGAAACCTTGAAGGGGGGGGGGGCACCAGGGCCGTGCGAAGTAAAAACTGTGCCCGGAATAAATTTTCAATTTTGCACAACTCCCCCCCCCCAAAAAAAAAATATATTTGTGTTCTTATTCAGAAATTATGCAATCGAAAGGCTATTTCCATTTTTTGTTAAAGTCGAAACATCTTTCAGAAAATACTGTCAAAGTTGGTGTTTTGAATCGAATTTCAAGACGCAATAGCACTGGTAAAGGGGGAAAACCTGCCGTCACGTGATAAAAATCGCTTATAACTAGAGAAGTAATTTATTTATTTAAAAAAAATGGAAAACGCTATTCGATTCAAAATCGCTTCAATAGTGTAGCCTGTAAATTTAATGTCTTTACAGTTAAAAATGAGTCAGAGTATTTCATCTTGATATAAGAATATTATAAGAAACATTTCTTCCTAAAATTATCAGGGATTACAATGAGGTTAATATTAGTTACTTTTAATAAAAAAAATTTAATCTAATAATGCTTCCTTTTTTAAATCTCTATGATAATGGATACATTAATCCATCTTACAAAAATAAAATTGTTTTATCATCAGTATATTAGACTTGTTTTTAATAACAAGGAGTTTTTTTGTTTTTTTTTTTGTTTTTTTTTTGAAGTTTACAACGATTTGAAAGCAAATATCACACTAGAAACCCTTTTCTTAAAACACAGTCATGGTACAGTAGATTCCCGATTATCCGACATCTATGTATATTTATCGAGTCTATGAAATAGAATAAAGTTACAATCAAACTGAAATATTGCATTTCGTCTTATGATTTTGTTTAGAATAAGGTTTTTTTTCTAAAAAATTCAGACTTTTTTTTTATAAAATAACATCAAATTTGGTCTTGTGATTTCCGAATTCGAAGGCTGACAATTATAAGACGGATCCATTTAGTAATCCGCTTTAACCCTTACTGGCGCGCAGTAATGCTGTTTATAAACTGGTGAAATAATGGACTGACACCGGAATTTATAAATGAATTTATTAGAAAATACGAGCTTGCTTATTTTTACGTATATTACAATAGGAAAATTTTAATTAAATATTCTTGGTGCCGTTTGTCAGTTTTGGAATTAAAATTATGTGTCCTTTTTTAAGGACACCGCCCTCGAAAAGGTTAAATCAAGCTGCTTTGAATTAGGAAAAGAGAGAACGCTACTCGAAATGGAAATGAGTTTATGAATGTCCATCCCTGCCCCTCTACAAATATTATACTGTTAAAAAAGAAAAAAAAAGAGGGTTACTATTTTATCTTGCATATATTTCACCCCTTAGTCTTTAGTGTCATTGGCCGGCCCTCACGCCCTTTGAGGCTGGATCTGGATATTAAAAAAAGTAACTTTAGTAAAAGGCCATAGGCGGAATTTTTCAGTTGGTGCCTACTTAGAAATGGTAAAAGGACGAGAAAAATAATTTGGGAGACTAAAGGCAGGGACAATTGCGGCTTTTACTAGCCATGGCGCGCTGGGTGAGGTTTTTTTTTTTTTTTTTTTTTTTTTTATCACGGGCAGTCGCCCAAGCTCTACTCCTCTAAGAATGGATTTGGTTGGTTGCAAAAAAGAATTGCACCAAAAGTAATGCAAAAAAGAATTGTACCAAACGGGGGGGGGGGGGGGCACATGCGCCACCTCCTCCCCGACGCTACGCCTATGCATGTATGGTAAGTTCTGTATTGTGAGTTGCGATATTTTGGACAAAAACTTATGGAGACATAGAATAAGAGAATGGAGACATAGGCACAGACCCCATCACGGGCTCTGTGCCTATGTCTCCATTCTCTTATAAAAGCGCTGTAAACAAGATCAAGATGATTGTGAAAAATTGATCGAGATCTAGAACAAGTGATGGGTTACAGCTTCCTATCTTTTCGTTGACTGCGTTTCCTGCGTCAACGGAAGACGATGTTAATCAGTTTTTGGAATCGGAAAATGAAAAGGAATCATCCATTCGGACCTGAACAATGGTGCACCATACAATGGCGGCTCGTGAATTCTTTCGAGAAATTAAAATCGGTTCCTATAATAAATGAACTTTCAGATTTCATTCTCGCAATAAAATAACCGTAAATATAGAAGCGAAAGTGAAACTACGAGCTGTCGAGCTGTTAACTACTGCAGGAGTTTATTTGTGTTAAAAGTACACACGGCCGGAAAATATAAAGTAAAGCAAAAGTGCAGCAACTCAAGAGAAATGCTGACGCAATAAACTTTCGGCCAGAATCCGGAGGGGAAATTACGAGTAGACTTTTGCAGGAGAAAAATCGGTTTGGCGCGCTTCCCCTGCCCATCATCATGGGTACAAGACCTTCAGTCTCAGGACTGATTTCAGTCTTGTAGAGATTTTTGATTGATACTAAATTCCACTTTATATACTTAAATAATAGCAATTTTACCATCAAGAACTTTTAATCACTTTCTTTTACTGCAGGAGATCAATTTTTAGCCAAAATGCAACGCATAGAAAACTTCTAACCCACTTTCATTTGGTTATTTTAATAGTACTCGGAAAACTTTTCAGTCTTGTCTTGGATGGACTTCTTGCACCCATACCCACCATCACGTAACGGTGGGCAGAGATGTATGCCTTAAGAAAAGGTGACCAGTTCTGAGTCTACTTATATGAGAAGTCTGTGCATGACCCTATATAAGAATGGCGATATTTGATGTTCAGACTATTGCAAACCTAGGCATTTTTTTTTTTCACAATCAGAATCAATGAGATTGCAGTGCCCTAAGATAGATCGTAAGTGCGCCTATCCTACGAACGAGCGTAAGATTTAAACTAACGAAGTACCATAATCCTATCCCAAATATGATACCGCATATGTCACTTCTCTCATACCTAATCTCTTTAAGATAAGTCCTTGTTAGTACGAAGTTCGTCCCCTCCCGGTTGTCCGTAATCGACCCCTTGAGTGGGGGAGAGAACCTGGAGGCCGGAAGAGCTTTCAACTTGACGGAGGCGCCGGATCGCGACCAACGATACACAAGGCCAGTTCATGACTTTTAAAACGTCACACGAAGTGGATCATCTTTACACGGTGATTGGTAAGTCATGAACTGGTCTTGTTTTGCCGTTGGTCGTGGCTGGATATGTACGAATCCCAGCCTCCTAGATAGCGGCCGGCGAATAGTGAAGCATTGTGTACTCTGTAGAGCAAGACTCAGAAACTCTCTAGTGTCGACACGGTGCGCAGGAACGCAATGCAGGATCTCTTGCCCAGGTAGCACAAGGATATTGACCCTATTCTCCCTTTGGGTTCGAGGCTGTGATTTAACGCAACTAATGGACTATATTCCAATCTGGGTTCGAGGCTGAAAAAAGTCACGTGGTACCGGTAATTTACCCAAAGAACTTCTAACTGATAAGAAAGGAAGCTACTACTGCTTTCCCGATGAACTGTTACACTGGCTGGTGGGTCGGTCAGCTCCGTGGACTTCCGGGATCACTACGTAGCATCTACGGTTTCCTGATAGGGGGCACATTGCACGGGGGAGAAGCATCTGAGTGCTCGGAAACTGCGCACCGGGGAACCTCGGGTTTACAGTCTCAGGCCGGTCTCCTTTTGAATGGGCGGACAACCTGAGGCTAGGGTCAAACTCAGAGCCGTTCCCCTCTTGAAGCTGGGAGTTTTGTTGTTCGTGATGATCAGACATTCAATGGTGCATGGTGCTCAGGTCATGTAGCATGCGAGGGGAAGCGCATGTTCCTTGATGACAGTGGTTATTCCTAGCGACTTCACGTGGTTTTGTCCATGGGACACAAATGCTAGCGGGTGCACGCGGACCATCTCGCCCAGTGTTGAATTCAGA
Source organism: Maratus speciosus (assembly GCA_963932465.1). Lineage (NCBI taxonomy): Eukaryota > Metazoa > Arthropoda > Arachnida > Araneae > Salticidae > Maratus > Maratus speciosus. The sequence continues at coordinate 403,539,199 of OZ010791.1, forward strand.
TACTTTTCTCCGGAAGGGATTTCTGCAGCTCCGGGGGGGGGGGTGCACTATAGAGTTCCGGGGGAGGGGAATTGCAATTTTTGACCATTTTAAACGCAAAATCTCAAATCTTCCGGGGGATATCTCATTGCTCCGGGGGGGACATTCCCCCCCGGAGCAATGAGATGTCCCCCCCCTGAAATCAACGCTGATCTCGCCTTACCTGCGTAGTTACGGCTCTTTAAGCATATGTCGTTGGACGAAGGCTCAACGCTTCGCGGCTATTCGCTTTGCCGGGAAAGATTGTTTTACCCTCAGTTCATTTTGTTTGCGCATGTTCGCCGAAATTTTTGTCTAAACGCTGACATTCTAGAACTATTCACGCGCCGACCAAACGCTGACATTCTACAAACCTACATTCTAGCACTAGGCGGTACTGATCTGAATAGGATACCTTTTTTCTGAGAGTGGTAACATACAAGATATAAAGTGGCCGAGAGGTTCTGTTCTCGAAGCTGGTAGACGGGAGGGGTTGGGTTCGAACCCAATCACGCCCGTCGGCCTAATCGTTCGGAGTTTTCCGTCTTTTTCTTCGAACCTTGGATTGCCTTGCGTTAATACGGGTTAGGTTCCCTTAGAAAGACCACCACGGAAGGCACTCTCCTCCCTTTGGGCCCATATCCCTCGTGTTGATAATTGACCGTCATAAACACAACCAACCAACTACAAGATACAAAATTTGATTAGCGAACCTCGAAGTATTATGGCGATCCTGCCTTTATCGCCAAGCTAATGTTTCATAACTTACCTCACTAGATCTATCACAAACTCGCTGCTTAGACAAAAATTTTTGCGCAAAATGAAACTATGTGTACAAAAAATTGCACTTGACCATACATATATGGTATTCGCCTTTAATCGGGAAGTGGTGGGTTCGCAACAGGGGTAATTTTGAGTAGAAATTTTTTTTCTGAAATTCACATTAAACTTTCTGAAAGGTTTCAGCAGAGGGGCAAAGGAGGCGGATTACCCTCCCGACACTAAGTATGCGTTTTTCCCGCAGCCCTTTGATGAAATTCGCATTTTCCACGATCCTTTAACGAAATTCGCGTTTTTTCGCGATCTTCCGGCGAAATTTGAAGTTTTTTCGCGATCTTTTGACGAAATTTGTGTTCTTTTAGCGATCTTTTTGGCGAAATTTGCATTTATTCACGAGCTTTTGACGAAATTTACATTTTTCGCGATCTTTCGACGAAATTTTCATTTTTTTCGCGATTCTTTGACGAAATTCGTGTTTTTCCCGCGATCCTTTGACGAAATTGACGCTTTTTTCTTGAGAATATTGACGAAACTGATTTTCTTTGGTGACCATTTGCCGAAATTCGCGATCTTTTTATGTCCGAATATTCGGACTGATGACTGATTTTTTTAATTTTTGGAACCGAATGCCTTAAAATTTCAGAAAATTCGGAACAGAATCATCCCTGGTTTGCAACCAGACGCACAAGTCGGCTTAATAGTTCGGAGCTTTTCGTGGTCTTCTTCAGGCCTTGCATATCCTTGCGCAAATACAGTTTAGGTTCCTTCAGAAGGACTCCCCGTTTGGGCCTATATCCCTCGGTCATCATAAATGACACACACACTGACACACATGCATGTTAATTCTACAAAATACGCCATCACAATGCTTAAATTAAATGACAATTTATGCTCATCATGAGGATTCTACAGGTATAGGTTTGTCAAATTGTGTGCATTTAAAAGAGAGATATAAGTACTGCATTTTTCAAACAAATAATTTATTTCGACACCTACCCTCTTATATGTCCGCCACCAAAACTCACAACTCAAAAAGCATAAAAGTGAAGCACGTTCGGCAGTATACACACAACCCTAATAAGGATCTATTTATGTCTAAAATCGAATAAATCCTGAAAAATGCAGCATAGCCGCACCACCTGTTGCACGATTTACATCAAAATCTCACTTACAACAACTTATGCCAACGTGTAATGCCAACTTATGCCAGTCTGTGGTTCTTTATTCCAGAACCTTGTGAATTCATCAATCTTTATTTAAAAGACAATAAAAAGCACAAAAATAGAAATACAAACTACATCACATAAAAAGTGATGGGGTTAAAAATACAAAAACATATAGAGGAAATCATAACTAAAAAAAAAATCCCTGCCGGCCCGGCCTACAGGCAGAGGTAGATTTCGAAGTTAAGTATACTAATTTCACCAACAAAAACTAAATCATTATTAGATATAAATCCACTTTAACAGTTTTATCTGTCGCTTTTGACGAGTTTTTATTTCCTTTTTATAAAATAGCTGGTTTTATCAGAATCATGTTAAGGCGACATTAAAAAAATATTTTTCCATACTCAACAACTCGAAATTTTCTGGCACATTTTCAGATTAATTTTTAATAAAAAAAAAAATATATGAAACATGCTGACGTAATTTTTGGAAAGATTTATAAGCGACCTGTGTTTTTATTTTTCTTTCAATTAATTAAAACTTGATTAATAAACAATTATTTTCTCAGTAGGGCAATATTTTTCGTTTCCGACACAATCGCTTCGGGAAATTCTGTTCAAAACGTCCACTTTGACATCATTTTTTGAAATATATTCTGCCTCTATCAAAAAATCGATCATTACTGTACATTATATAGTTTCTGAATAAGAGAATCTAGCAATTGGATGCGTTTGAGAGCAAAACTGAATTTAAAAATGAGTAAGAAAATAGACAGTTTGGATTTGAATGCACCCTTAATAAGATGACTTTTTTCTTTAACCGCTATGTATTTTTAGTTTGTTTTTGCTTTAAGAATTGGCCCTATCAAAAACTTGTCTACATAAATGTTGAAGACAATATTAAAAAGATATATGATAAATTCATGAAGATTTTATATCTTGTGAATTGACGAAGTTATGAAAAATTTTCTTCTTCAACACCCCTTTTTTGTGTTCGTGTTTTTTTTTTTTTTTCCCGGCACGAATTGGTCCTATCAAAAACTTGTGAATATAAAAGTTGTAGATAATATTAAGGAGATGTATAATAAAATTATTGGATTTGATATCTTGAGAATTGACGAAGTAAGGAATTTTTTTCTCCCAAAAACCCTATTTTTTGCGCCCCTTGTGCCTATTTTAAATTTTATCTGTGATGCATGAATTTTTGGCGCTATTTTTAGAAGTAATAAAAACTTTAAACTGATTTGATATGTACAAAAATTAAGAAGCTATGGGTTTTTTTCGGTTTTCACAACCCCCCCCCCCCCCTATTTCTATCCCCTTTGTCCGCTTTTGCCCATTAACGAACTTGACAGAGATTTTATGTCCCTTGATTTTATGTATCAGTTTGGAAGACATTTGTGCAGAATTGCGGAAGTTATCGTGTCCAGAAGAAAGTGATAACACAATTGCTTCCGGAAATTCCGTTCAAAATGCCCACTTTGACATAATTTTTTGAAATATATTCTGCCTCTATCAAAAAATCTATCATTGCGGTACATTATATAGTTTCTGAATAAGCGAATCTACCAATTAAATGCGTTTGAGAGCAAAAATGACTTAAAAATGAGTCAAAAAACAAGCAGTTTGGATTTGAGTGCATCCTTAATGCAATGATTTTTCCAACACAATCCGTTTCGGGAAATTCGGTTCAAAATGCCCACTTTAACAGCATTTTTAAAAATATATTCTGCCTCTATCCAAAAATCGACCATTACGGTACATTATATAGTTTCTGAGTAAGAAAACGTACCATTTGGAAGCCTTTGAGAGCAAAAATGAATTGTAAAATGAGTCAGAAAATACGCAGTTTGGATTTGAATACGCCCTTACTTAGATGGGTTTTTTCTTCAACCGCTATGTATTTTTAATTTGTTTTTTCTGTAAGAATTGGTCCTATCCAAAACTTGTCTATATAGATGTTGTAGACAATATTAAGAAAATATATGATAAATTCATGGGGAATTTATATCTTTTGAATTGACGGAGTTATGGATTTTTTACTTCTTCAAACCCCCTTTTTGTTTTCGTTTTTAATTTTTTTTGCGGTACGAATTGGTCCTATCAAAAACTTGTGAATATAAAAGTTGTAGATAATATTAAGGAGATTTATAATAAAATTAATTGGAATTGATATCTTGAGAATTGACGAAGTTATGATTTTTTTTCTTCCAAAACCCCTATTTTTTGCCCCCTTGAGCCCATTTTTAACTTTATCAAAAATCTGTGACACATAAAATTTTGGCCCTATTTTTAGAAGTAATAAAAACTTTAAACTGATTTGATATGTACAAAAATGAAGAAGTTATGGGGGGTTTTCGGTTTTCACAAAACCCCTCCCCATTTCCATCCCCTTGGTCCGATTTTGCCCATTAACGAACTTGACCGAGATTTTATGCCCTTTGATTTTATGTATCAATTTGGAAGAGATTGGTGCAGAATTACGAAAGTTATCGTGTCCAGAAGAAAGTGATATATATATATATATATATATAAAGTTTTTTACTGGGGGTGGTTTTGGGTTCTAGGAGTCATGATGGGTGTAGATCTGCAAAAATTTTTCAGAAATTCCAACATAGGAACGATCCCAATAGGTAGTATTTCATACGAAATCTACCTAATTGTCTTCCACAGGGGATTCAGGGAAAATTCTTAGTTCCTTATTGTCTTAGCGTTAATAATATTAAATCACTCAACAAAAAAATTTTCCTTTTTTTCAAAATCATGAGAAACAAGTGGGTAAGTGTGGTCACAGATCGCACAGAGGGTTTCGTTTAATATTCATTTCAAAACACTTTATCCTTTTGAAAAATCTGTTAGTTCCACATTTCTCAACCAGGGTCGCACTCTTTTCTAAACAAATCTCTATCCGAACGAAACTCCGTTTTACATATTATCCGTATATATATTAGTCGAAGGGATTGGGCCCATAGCACCTGAGATAAGTAGGCGCCCCTGGCGGTAAAAAGTGGAACTCAAATATGTAAGGCTATGGTGCATAATATGAAAGAATGGTCAAAGGGGTGTCGGCAAAAGTTGGAAAAGTGCTCCCCGCGTGAAAAGGGCGGAGGTTAGAAAAATTGCTTAAAATATACGTTAGAGCCCGGAGGAGTAAATAATATAAGACTTTTTGAAATTTTTATGATTTGTCGTGTGGTCTGAGGTATTCAGCTATACGTACGCAAAAATTCATGTATCCAACTTAATTAGGGGCTCTCTTAGAAAGAATTGCTTAAAATACATATGTGGTAGCTCAAAGGGTTAAACGTAAGACTTTTTCAAGAATTTATAATTTGTCACCTGGCCTCAGGTGTTCTGCTATAATAAGCATGCAAAATTTCAAATCTCCAATTTAATAAGGGGCTCAGTTAGGAAGAATTGCTTAAAACACGCATGTGGGAGCCAAAAGGGTTAAATGTACGACTTTTTCAAATTTTTATGATTTGTCGCATGATGGTGTTCAGCTAGTATGCAAAATTTCACGCCTCCAACCTAAATAGAGTGCCACTTAGAAAGAATTGTTTAAAATACACATGTAGGAACCCAAAAGCTTAAATGTACGACTTTTTCAAAATTTTATGATTTGCCGTTTGATGTGTGATGCTCAGCTATAAGTATGCAGAATTTCACGCCTCCAACCTAATTAGGGGCTCACTTAGAAGGAATTGTTTAAAATACACGTTGGAGATCAAAGGGTTAAATGTACGACTTTTTGAAAATTTTATGATTTGTCGTTTGATGTGAGGTGCTCAGCTATAAGTATGCAAAATTTCACGCCTCCAACCTAATTAGGAGCTCACTTAGAAAGAATTGTTTAAAATACACATGTGGGAGCCCAAGGGGTTAAATGTACGACTTTTCAAAATTTTATGGTTTGTCATTTGATGTGAGGTGTTCAGCTATAAGTATGCCAAATTTCACACCTCCAACGTAAATAGGGTGTCACTTAGAAAGAATTGTTTAAAGTACACATGTGGGAGCCCAAAAGGTTAAATGTACGACTTTTTCAAAATTTTATGGTTTGTCATTTGATGTGAGGTGTTCAGCTATAAATTATGCAAAATTTCACACCTCCAAGCTAAATAGAGGCTCACTTAAAAAGAATTGTTTAAAATACACTTGTGGGAGCCCAAAGGGTTAAATGTACGACTTTTTGAAAATTTATGATTTGTCATTTGATGTGAGGTATTCAACTATAAGTATGTAAAATTTCATGCCTCCAACCTAATTAGGGTTCACTTAGAAAGAATTGTTTAAAATACATATGTGGGAGCCCAAAGGGTTAAATGTTCGACTTTTTCAAAATTTTATGATTTGTTGTTTGATGTAGGGTACTCAGCTATAAGTATGCAATATTTGCACTCCTCCAACCTAATTAGGGTTCACTTAGAAAGAATTGTTTAAAATACACATGTGGGAACCCAAATTGTTAAATGTACGACTTTTTCAAAATTTTATGGTTTGTCATTTGATGTGAGGTGTTCAGCTATAAGTATGCCAAATTTCACACCTCCAACGTAAATAGGGTGGCACTTAGAAAGAATTGTTTAAAGTACACATGTGGGAGCCCAAAAGGTTAAATGTACGACTTTTTCAAAATTTTATGGTTTGTCATTTGATGTGAGGTGTTCAGCTATAAATTATGCAAAATTTCACACCTCCAAGCTAAATAGAGGCTCACTTAAAAAGAATTGTTTAAAATACACTTGTGGGAGCCCAAAGGGTTAAATGTACGACTTTTTGAAAATTTATGATTTGTCATTTGATGTGAGGTATTCAACTATAAGTATGCAAAATTTCATGCCTCCAACCTAATTAGGGTGGCACTTAGAAAGAATTGTTTAAAGTACACATGTGGGAGCCCAAAAGGTTAAATGTACGACTTTTTCAAAATTTTATGGTTTGTCATTTGATGTGAGGTGTTCAGCTATAAATTATGCAAAATTTCACACCTCCAAGCTAAATAGAGGCTCACTTAAAAAGAATTGTTTAAAATACACTTGTGGGAGCCCAAAGGGTTAAATGTACGACTTTTTGAAAATTTATGATTTGTCATTTGATGTGAGGTATTCAACTATAAGTATGCAAAATTTCATGCCTCCAACCTAATTAGGGTTCACTTAGAAAGAATTGTTTAAAATACATATGTGGGAGCCCAAAGGGTTAAATGTTCGACTTTTTCAAAATTTTATGATTTGTTGTTTGATGTAGGGTACTCAGCTATAAGTATGCAATATTTGCACTCCTCCAACCTAATTAGGGTTCACTTAGAAAGAATTGTTTAAAATACACATGTGGGAACCCAAATTGTTAAATGTACGACTTTTTCAAAATTTTATAGTTTGTCGTTTGATGTGAGGTGTTCAGCTATAAGTTTGTAAAATTTCACGCCTCCAACCTAATTAGAGGCTCACATAAAAAGAATTGTTTGAAATACACATGGGGGAGCCCAAAGGGTTAAATGTACGACTTTTTCAAAATTTTATGATTTGTCCTTTGATGAGAGGTATTCAGCTATAGGTATGCAAATTTTCACGCCTCCAATGTAATTAGAGCTTCACATAGAAAGAATTGTTTAAAATACACATGTGGAGCCCAAAGGGTTAAATGTATGACTTTTTCAATTTGTCGTTTGATCTGAGGTGTCCATCTATAAGTACGCAAAATTTCATGCCTGCAACCTAATTAGGTGCTCACTTAAAAAGAATTGTTTAGAATACCCATGTGGGAGCCCAAAGGGTTAAATATACAACTTTTTGAAAATTTTATGATTTGTCGTTTGATGTGAGGTATTCAGCTATAAGTATGCAATGTTTCACTCCTCCAACCTAATTAGGGTTCACTTAGAAAGAATTGTTTAAAATACACATGTGGGAGCCCAAAGGGTTAAATGTACGACTTTTCAAAATTTTACAGTTTGTCATTTGATGTGAGGTGTTCAGCTATAAGTTTGTAAAATTTCTCGCCTCCAACCTAATTAGAGGCTCACATAGAAAGAATTGTTTGAAATATACATGGGGGAGCCCAAAGGATTAAATGTACGACTTTTTCGAAATTTTATGATTTGTCCTTTGATGTGAGGTATTCAGCTATAAGTATGCAAAATTTCACGCCTCCAATGTAATTAGAGGTTCACATAGAAAGAATTGTTTAAATTACACATGTGGGAGCCCAAAGGGTTAAATGAATGACTTTTTCAAAATTTTATGATTTGTCGTTTGATCTGAGGTGTCCATCTATAAGTACACAAAATTTCATGCCTGCAACCTAATTAGGGACTCACTTAGAAAGAATTGTTTAAAATACACATGTGGGAGCCCAAAGGGTTAAATGTACGACTTTTTCAAAATTTTATGATTTGTCGTATGATGTGTGGTGTTTATCTATAAGTATGCAAAATTTCAAATCTCCAACATGTGTAGTTTCTGACAACGGGCTCTGTGACGGACAGAGGAGCGAGACGAATAGGGTTTCGTCAGATGACCGAAACCCTAAAAAAGAAAACTTGGTTAATTAAATTTGATAATCAAAGGCGGGGTAATTGTCCTCCCTTGCAGGCACCCATGACCAGTCTATACTCCATATAATTTCAATAGACTTCTGAAGGACACCTCTATCCTCTCTACTTCATCCTTTCACTGTCATGGGAAACTACAGAAAATGTTAAACAATGTGGGCCTGGAGGTTTATATTAAGCGTGCTTATAAAAAGTGTGTGTCCATGTGGCCTAAGTCAGTCTGCGGTTCTTTATTCCAGAACCTTATGAATTCAACAAACTTTATTTAAAAAACAATAAAAAGTACAAAAATAGAAATACAAACTACATCACATAAAAAGTGATGGGGTTTAAAATACAAAAACATATAGAGGAAATCAAAACTAAAAATTGTCTTTGTGTTAATAATTTTAAATCACTAAACAAAAAATTTTTCCTTTCTTTCAAAAATCATGAGAAAAAAAGAAAACCTGGTTAATTAAATTTGATAATCCAAGGCGGGGTAATTGCCCTGCTTGCAGGCACCCATGACCCATCTATCTTCATACTTAGTGAGTTCCGGACTGATAAACACTCAACATTTATTGCATGTTTGTAAAATAAAAATAATGATGTTCTTATAATTTAGCCTACTTGTTTGACATGTTCATGAACATGTCTAAACAAATTTTTTGCATATCTGCTTCCTAGCACACATTTATTTAGTCCTAACTCAATTTCTATTAAGTTGTACGGAGAGATTCATATTATCAAACATTAGGGGTATGCTTTTTCCTAATTTTTATTAACTTTATAATGAGTCATTGGCATGTGGTAGCAGCAAAGAACAAAAGACAAATTTAATGCAATATTAAAAAAAAAAAAATTATGTACTTTGAATTGTAGTTACAAAAATAATGTGAAAATATAAAAAGTGAAAATACACATTTTTATGTATTGATTAGGTACATTTATGACTCTTTTTTAATAAAAAATACATCCTCTCTAACAGCTTAATTATTTTAAAGTTTTCTTTCTGTTGTAATATTCACATGTAACTATATTTTTCCGCTGAAAGATGTTTGGAAATATTATTTATGTTTTTATAATAATTGGCAATAATAAGTGGTAAAAGGATTTTTTCAAAATATGAAATAAATCTATTGAAATAGTAAATTTTGAATAAAAAAATAGATAAATAATAATAATAAAAAAAAAGATTGCATCTGCACTTGCACACTACAAAATAGGCAAGTATGTGCCAGCGTAAGATGGTTAGATTGTTATGCTTAGTTTTTGATCCTATAAAACTTTAACCAAACAATTTTAATTTTAAATAGCACTTAAAATAATTCTTTGATTTAAAAACTGTCGTCTAGTTCAGCTTGTTTCTTAACATTTCTCTATAAAATTACCAGTTTTCATATTTTGAAAAGTCAAAAGGTCACAGTAAAAACAATTACGATGACAGTTACTTTTTCTAGAATTGAGAGTGAATCAAAGTTAGCTCTTCCATCCAACAATACATGAATCTACTTACCCATACATATGAAATACAGTAGAAGACTCCCTCAAATCTGCACAGCTTGGGACCAGAGGTTGTGCGGATTTTAGAATTTTGCAGATTTCTGGTGCTTTGTTTACCTTTTTTTAAAACAGTTATTTGAATGTAATAATGCAATAAAAATTATAATTAATGCCTGTAACATAGTCAAATATTAAAATAATTAAGTAAAGTAATTAACTAAAATGATAAATAGTAAGATAATTTAAAAAATGATTAAATTATTAAAAGTAAAGGTCAAGTAAGTAAGTAATAATACACAGTTAAATATGCATAATAAAGATGAAACACATTTTTCTTGATGAACTTTCAACAATAAACTTTCCTATAAATTAGATACCATATTAATTCATATCAAAATCATAAAGTAAGGAAGTTTTATTTAAGTTTAGCCAGTATTAATAATCAAAGAAGCTTGATTAATACGTAAATATATTTGGTAAAAAGATTGTAATACCAGTGATATCAGCAAAATCTTAATTTTTTTTAGAAGTAAATTTATACTTCCTTTGGGAAAAACTATCAGTTCAGTCATATTATCGAGAATTACATATTAAAATACACACAGAATGATATAAAAGTAAAAAAATTCTGCAATTTTGTTGTTACATCTGAACTGAAAATTTCATTGTTTACATCTGTGATGATATGCGGATTTCAGGGAGTCTACTGTACAAGATTTACCAAACCATATTCTAACACAACCCAATTTTTCAATTTGATCTCCCAGTAGCAAAATTTCTGCCAATTAACAGTGGTGAACCAAGCTTACTATCATAAGACATCAAAATAATATATAAAATTTGATCAAAATTACATTATCAAAGAAAATCTAGAGACATAAAGCAGGGGTCTGTCCAGATTTTTCTCACAGGGTCCTGTTTTTGTGAAATTGTGAAGTTTTTCTTATTTTTGTGAAAATTCTAGTAATAATTTTTTAAATCTTAAATTATTGATGTCTTCATGTTCTATCCTTCCTGTATAAAAAGCTAAGTAATATGCTCTTTGGTGAGTTCAACTGCTTACTTACAGGCCAGATTTTATTTTTAAATGACTAAATTTGTGAAAAGTTCAATTTGAAAGTGAAAAAATTCTGTGAAAGGTCTATTTAAGAGACAAATAATTTTGTGAAGGGTCCTGTTTTGGGATACAATGTTTTGTGAAGGGTCTTGTTTGGGGATTAATAATTTTGCGAAGGGTCCAAAACAATGTATAAAAACAAGAGAAGGGTATCTTCATGTGTAAAAAAAAAAGATGAATGAGTGTGTTATTTTGTAAAAGCATTTTTTCCCCCTTAATGACACGCTGAAAACAAATTTCCCAGATTTGAAATATACGCATTATTCATGTTCATTAAGAATCTTTTTTTTTTTTTTTTTTTTTTAGTGCATCTTATTTTGTCGAAACATTTTGGGTATTGTTTTTTTTATCTTTGTTTTCAAAGGTAATAAAATGCCCAGTCATGACATAATCAGCTGAAGACGAGGCATTATATTGATATATTAATGGTAAAAAAAATTGTAACATCAGAGTTTTCTCTAGGCAGCTTCAGGGGGTGCTGCATCCTTCCTGCCCTTTGATTTACAAAATAGTACCCTCCTTGCCCCTCATCCAAAAAATTAGTCTTATTCGTTTTTGTTTAAAAAAATTTGTTTGCAAAATAAATACTTCCTCATTGTTGTCTTGAAAAGAGTCCCCTGAATTTTAAATATTAAAAGTGGCTTGGAAAATCCAAAAAATGCCTAAAAAAGTACACTTTGGAATCTAAAAAGGGCCCTTAAGCACAGGGTTCGCAAAAACCCGGCTTGTTATGAAAAAACCCAACCCACATGGGTTTTTTCATGAAAAACCCAATTTTCCCCGGGGAAAATCGGGTTTTTTCAAAAGTATAATACATGCGTAATTATATTATTGTATACTATATTTTCTACATATTATATACACTATACATAAAAAAAATACATTGTTCCCTTATATACAATATAATTGTAATGTTATTTTACAAGTTATAAATTGTATAAATTATATGAATTTAAATTAAATGTCAGTGTTTCTCACAAATTACTGTTACGATATAAAATTGTTAATTTTCTTTAAATCAAATAATGAATAGAATATTAAAATTTAAAATATATAAGTAGGAAGAAAAAAAAGGGGTAAACTAGTCGGATGTGCCAATCCCAAAAGTTTCTTCTATCTCATACATGTTAATAATTCAAAATTAACTGTCACAGTGCCAAAATTAAATGACAATTTATGCCCATCATGAGGATTGTAAAATATAGATTTGTTGAATTGGATGCATTTAACAAGAAGATATAAGTATCACCTGTTGTGCAATTTCAACAAAACCTGATCAGTAACAATTTACGTCAACATCTAACTGAATCTGAAGTTCCCTGTTATGAAAATCCATGCATTATTAGTTCTTGAGATAAAGCTATTGCAAAAAGTGAGATAAATGCAGCAAAACAGCGCCACATGGTCGATATATGCCAAAAACTAATCAGCACCAGTTTATATCAAGATTTAACTGAATCTAAATTTTTATTCAAGTCCGTACATTAGTTCTTGAGATAAGAGTTATTGCTGAAATCGCGAAAAATGCAGCATAGCAGCACTACCTGTTGGGCGATATGCACCAAAATTCAATAAGCAACAACTTAACTTGTAACTGAATCTGAAGTTTTATGAAAATCCATGCATTAGTTCTTGAGAAAAGCTATTGCAAAAATTGAGATAAATGCAGCATAGCAGTGCCACAACAGTGCAGTATACACCAAAAACTAATCAGCACCAGTTTACATCAAGGTCTAACTCAATTTAAAGTTTTGTGAAATTCTGTGCATTAGTTCTTGAGATAGAGCACACACAAAATTTTTTTCACATACAGACAGTCATTTTCTAAAAACTATCAAATTGTCTTCAGGACCTTTTTAAAATGTATAAATCCATCAAGAACTGGAAGTCGAAATTTTTCACGAATCCAATACTTTCTTCTTGTAAAGATAGAAGAAAGTAAAAATACATGTATTTTATTTCCATGAATAGAGTTGATTTGAATTTTTTATATAAAGACCTACCTATAATTATGTATTATGTATGTTGCATACTAGGTTCTATGTTAGTAAAGTATTTCAATGTGCTGAAATACATTTTTATTTTACTTCAGATGTGTATGTAATGGCTTTTATATATTATTTTTTCAAATTTAACTGAAATGACTTAAATTTATTAAATGTATATGTTGTTTAAAGTTTTAAATTATATCTGAAAATTGAAAAAACCCACTTTATAGGTTTTTTAGTGGGCTTTTTCAAGTGGGCCCATTCTGAAAAAACCCGGTGTGTTTTTTCAAACTGGGCCCAGCTTTGCGAACCCTGCTTAAGCAGCATTAGAATTTAAAAAAAGGCACTAGTCCCAAGGACCAGTGATGATGAGAATTTACTGGTCGGCAGGCATCATCACTGCACTGCGACATAAAATTCTATCAAGTCATTTCAGCCCTTTGAGTGAGCCCCCCCCCTCCCCCCCCCCACACACAGTCCTAGAATATAAACCAAACTTACTTTGTAGTTATCCAAATTTTTCCTCATAATAAAAAATAATGTTATAATTTATTAAAAATTAAATAAACAACAGTACATAAATTAAAACTATAAAATTATTAATTAGATATTTTATTTCCAATTACAGTCAAGGATCTATAATCCGCACACCCATAATCCGCAATTTTCTATAATTCGCATTGCTTAATGAATGTAAACAATTAAACAAATTTACAAATTCTTGATCCAAAAATGATTTTTTAAAAGAAATATCTGAAATTTTTAAATATAAAAGCGAATATAATCAATTTTTTAATACAAGAATTTGAAAAATGCATTTTTTGAGATAGCATATTAAATTAATTATTATATTTCACATTTTTCTTTTCATGTTACGCTGAATATGGAATTAAAATAGTGTCCAGAAAAATTAATTATTATATTTCATATTTTTCTTTTCATGTTATACTGAATATTGAATTAAAATAGTGTCCAGAAATAAGAAAATGAGATGTAATCCGTAATACTCCATAATCCGCAATATCCCATAATCTGCACAACCTTTGGTCCCAACTTGTGCGGATTAAAGAACTTTGCCTGTATTTATTTTAACTGACTGTAAAGTTTAGTGCAAATATTTTTTTGAATATTTATTTATTTAATTTTATGTTTTTAAATAAATAAAATGCCCGTAAGTATAAAACACTGCCCTTTTTTAAACTTGGGGGGGGGGGGGGGGGAGTCTGGTAACTTGTATTATAACAAGGAAATCTCTGAAAATAAGCTCGTTTCACCAGAATTCTGTATTATATATCCTTTAGGCATAAATATTTTAATTATTGTAAATATTATTTATAAACAGGACAAAACAAATATAGACTTAATGAAATATTCAATGAAATTCTAGGGCAGGGGCTTTTGCACGAAACATTTTTCACTTTGAACTTTTTTAATAGAGAAAAGCAATATAAAAAATGACAACAGCCAATTACTTAATAAACAAAATCATTAAATAAAATTATACCTTTTTTAAGTAATGCTGAAGTAGAATGTTGTTTAGAATAAAGTCGCCATTCCTAACTCTAGATTTTTTTTCATTTCCTCAGTCAACACCTATAGGAGAAAGTATTGTCAATGATATGATGTGAAACATCAAACCATACAGCAAAGACAATATTCATTCAATTAATATACTTGCAGTTGCTATAATACTGATGATGGAGGAAGAGGAAAACAGGAACTGTCACTGAAAAGAAAAAGTTTGAAAGAACACAAATTTAATAAAAAATTAAAAATACAGTCCATGCTTATTTTAAAAGTGATGCTGCGATAATGCAAATTTTTTTCTTATATCTAAAAAACTGCTTTAAAAAAGTTGCACAAACTTTGCGCATTACTACTAGATAACCACGGTAGTATAATTAATTTTTTTAAAGAAGCAAAAACAGCATTTATAAATGCCGCATTTTCTGTCACGTTTGCTATTTTTTTCTGTTACACAACAATCACTTTGATCGATGTTAAGTTTGGAAAAGTCATTTTTTTTCAACAGCGTTTCATATACTACTACCATAAACAATAAATATTTTAAAACTTACTTTATTGAAGTTTCTATAATATCTAAGCTAAGCAAAAACAGAAGAATGAGATGAGAAGCAACGCAAACAAAACAGCAACAAAGCTACACATTGCTGAGCTGGAGAAATGAAAAATCGCAACACCAAGATATAAGGTGTTCAAAGGGGTTACTTGTATTGTAGAAAAAGCAGGGGTGGAGAATTTCTAGAAAATCTTACCAGCCAGTAAAATGCAACGTACAGTTTATAAAATTACACAACTCAAAAATAGTTGGTTACTATTACTACAATGCATTTTCATATATATTTTTTTTCCTATAAAATTAAGAAATATAAACAAGAGATGAAAGTTTAATATAAAGTAGAACTTCATACCATGTTTACATTGCAATGATTAGGAAAGTTGAAAAATATAGCTAGCTATACTAAACAAAAAAACGTTTTTGGCATACCTCTATAGTTTGCAGTTTTCAAAGACAACCTGAAAAGTCACTCGCCCTGTTAGAAAATTCACTCGCCAAGCTATACTGCCAAGATGCCAGAGGTAACCGTCAGGCGCAGCAACAAACTGCGCATGACGGTTAAATAGAATGATCATTAAGGCAGCCGTATCTTACGTTGAAATAGACACTCCGTATCTTGTATGTTTTTCTCTTTATACATTTGTGTTTTCCACTCGTTAACAACATGCACAAGACAATACATAATGAATAAATGAAATATGGGTGGGGAATACTAACACTTACTTATGCTTGCATGTACAACCTGTCAGTTTTTAAGCCTGTAGCCTTGGAAACCATCTACCAGCATATACAGTTCAGAAAAAGAACATAACATATATTGTATGAAAATTTAATGCTATAGTTTCAAACATATGAGGAATTCTTTTCCGTTTTTTAAAACTCGCAAGATTCCAATAAACATTAAATACAGTAAAAAGATTAAAAAGTGCAACAGCACTATCAAAGACATCTAGTGAAAAATAAAGGGCTTTTAGAAATGACAAAATAAAAATAAGGATTTACAAGCACTTTACGAAAGAGTGGGAATTTTGCTCATACAAATATAAATTTTTAAACTTGTATTATAGTTTCACATTACTGTTTTATATTTAACAAATGATGTTATACCACAAAGAAAATTTAAGAGCACAAAGCTTTACACACCATTATACTCCTCTCCCCTTATGTCTCTGATATTGATGTGTCCTAATTTTCGCATCAATCTTAAAAAGAACAAAAATGACATTAAAAGTAGCTGATTTCATTGACAATACAAATTTTAAGATTTTTAGTAACATGTAACAAAATATCTGGATAAAATTGTCACTCATCCACGAAAAATAATATAATTTACAATAAAATCTAAAAGATATATAAAGATTAGTCACATTATTAGTAAAAATTAGCAATTAATTATACGTAGACTGGAAAAAATAACGTACCTAACACTTAATAAACAGATTAAAAACATTAGCAACAGACGAAAGAAAGAAAATCTAAATTAAAATTTCCTTAGTAATCCATGTAAGAAATTAATAATAGTAATAAAATAAGCTAAACATTAAATTAAAAAAATATATTGAAGAAAATTGGCAAACAGCACCACGTGCAGGGTGATTAAAGAAATTAACAAAACATACATTATAAATGCAAGGAAAACAATGATATAATTATGTTAATAAGCATTCTTACCTGAAATTAAGGGGGACGTGGAAATATTGATTAAGTTTTATAAGAAACTCAGACAATCAGTCATCAACGAGTCCGCTCCCCTCGTGTTTACCTGGTAGGTTAGTTACCTTGTTTGCGCCACTCGAGAGCCAAGCTGAAAATATCGCCAAGTTACCGAGTTAGTGGTCACTAACTTCCAGGTAAACCTGTATTCCTGTTTTCTGTAAAACTCGGGAGGCAAGGGTGCTTTTTCAGCAGGGGGAAGGGGAGTCACGTGACTGGATCGTACCCACCAGGTGCTACAAAAAGGGGCGTGGTCAATGTTTCAGGAGTGGGGGATGAAATGGGGGAGTCACGTGACTGGATCGTATAGGATAACGGTAGTTGAGTTGTTTTTTGCTGGATGTTTGAGGGAGGAGGAACAGGGGGAAAATATTAGTTTCGGTTTTTTCGAGGGGTGGCTCATGAGAGTGGGGAGTCAATCACGTGTTACAAAACAAGGGTATCTTTTTTTTTAATGAATTATTTTTTTTTAATTTAAACGAATATAACTTTTAATGGAATGGATGATTAGTTTAGAATTTTAAAGTGGTTTCAAAACTATTTTTATTTTTTCAGTTTTAATGATTTTTTAATTAGAACCTTATGCTGAATGTCTTATTCTCATGATGACGTAATCGGTTATTTCAATTTATTTAATTGAATGAATGAACTAAAATTAAAGTTTGAAACTGGTTATTTTTAAATTGATTTTAAGCTTTTTGAACTGAATTATAAACTTAACTAAAGTTTTTTAATTAGAACCCTTTAATGAATTTATTATTTTTTAGAATTACAAAATGTACAAAAGCTTAACAAGGAATTCGAACCCGCATACTCTTGGTCACTAGATGAACGCGTTTCCTAACCAAGCTACGCTTACATTTGCTTGGTTGTGAGTTATAGTCTATACGAAACACCTTGCTGGCTGGCTGCGGGGTGAAAACGGAATGGAATGAATGCCCAGGCATTTTTGAATAATACTTCAGCGATAGTTTTTAGAATAAATATTTTTTACAAAGGCTTATTTGTGCTGTTTGGATACTTTTCAGGCGAATGACTTTATTTTATTTACCAGTTAAAGGGAATTTGAACGCAAACGTAACTTTAACTGGGACTGAATTTGAACATTGTGACTTTTATCGGCACTTAGATTTTTCTTAGGAATAATTTGTACCACCTTTAATATCCACTTTCTTGCTTTAAAACAGACGTTTTTTTCACCCCTTTTTTTTAAAGTTTGATCTTTGGCAAAATATCTTTAAATCCATATTGCTTTATTCATCAAAAACATACTTTGAAATTTTTAAACGTACTAACGTATTATTAAACGTATAAAATATTATATATTTCATTTTACTGAACATAGAAATACTTTTTCCTCACATTATGACATACTTTGAAAGTTTACTGAACATAGAACTATTTCTTGCACACCAATCCTATAAATATTTTAATTTCCGGACGATGTCTTCTTTCACTTTACTGAGCCTATAAATATTTTTTCTCTATTTTCTGTACTTAAAAAATACTTTATAACATAAAAACAGCGTGTTTTTTTTTCCATGATTATATTCTTTTTAATTTTACTGATCATAGAAATAATTTGATCGTATACATATTTTTTTCATTTATCCTTAACATAAAAATATATTTTCCTTCCTTTGAAAAGTATATCTGTACTTATCGTGATTAAAAAATAAGAAAAAATACAAAATTAAATAATTCGTTTCGCCTAAAAAATGCATTTGTAAAAACATATAAGCTCTAAAAATTTCACTAAAAACATGTCTTTTTCTAAAATGGATCTTTTCCCCCTTAGAAAATAACAAACCAAAATATACTTTCGATACATACACTACATACATATTCAAGTTTTTATTTTTAACTTAATATACTTTTAATACGGACTTAAAGAGGTATTTTTTGACAACCAAAATATATCTTGATTTTTTAATGTTGAATCATTTTATTTATATCTTGTATATTCTAAAAGTTTAAATTACTTACAGAAAAAATGATTTTTAATTTAGTAATACTTTTGTATCAGTTACAAAATTTTAAGAAATAGAAAATATCCACTTTTTTGTTACAAAGCAGTCTTTTTCTGTTTTCAATGCGCATTTTCTTCAATTAAAGTTTATGTGTTTGACAAACCAGAATATATTCTTCTTTTTTGATGAAACACCAGCCTAAATTCTTAACTAAATCCTTAAGACTGAATTTATTAATATTTCGTATACTCGAAATCTGAAACGCTACAAAAACGAAATGACTGACGATATTTTTAGAACAAAGTACCGCTAATTTTTAAGCAAACACATCTAAAATAATTTAGTAAATTCTTAGTTAGCTTTACATCATTCTGCAGAAAATTAAGAATGCGCAAACATAATCAATTACAAGAAGGAAAAAATAAGAAAAGAAGTTTATAAAAATAATTTACATCGAAATAAACAGAAAAAAATCAGAAATTTTTTTAAATATAAAAATTTAACATTTCCAAATAAACAAGTTTATAACTAATTTACAATGAAAACAAAATAAAAATTTTAAAAAAAATTTCAAATTGAAGAAAAAATATTACAATTAACGAAAATAAGTTAGAATGAATAATAAGATTAATGAAAAAAATCAGCATTTAAAAAAATTTATGCCTGAAACAAATTTTTAATTATTGTAAAAGATTATCACAATTTCTGAAAATTGGTGGAAATATAAAATGTTTTCCGCCCTGTTTATAAAAAACTAATTAAAAAATATTTTCAGATTCGAGCCAGAGTTGTAACTCAAGGACATAGTACTAATTTATACCATTTTTAAACTGCTCAAGCTCATCGAATTAAATACAGTTAGTTTTCAAAACATTGAGATATAGAAACAGGAATTTATCAGACTATTAGTATACTCAAATTGACTTTTTACCATATGCCTGTTGATTTGCATACACCTTTCTCGACTTATTTATGGATTTTTGTTTCATAACATCAAAAATATATATTGGTATTTTTTTTTAGTTAAAAATTACGCATAAACAGAGATTTTTCTATGAAAAAGTTCATTTCATTTCCATTAATGCAACTATATGAATAAAATTAATCTCAAAGTATTGTATAAATATTTATTATGTAATAAAAAATAATGGTTACAATATACAAAATATTGACACGTGATCGCGCGTATTTTGCAAAACAAAAGTATGAGCAATATAATGTTGAAATATCTAAAAGTGTCTAATGTTACTAAGTTTTACAAAAGCTATGATATAAGAGAAACATATAATGTAGACGTTTTTAAGATATAAATTATTACTTGAAATTAAAGATCATATTCAAGCATACTTTAGATAAAGTATAAACATTAAATATTATAACTGAAGTTCATACACATTTTTTTCGCAATAGTTTGAGAAATATGTAAAATCGTGTAAAATTATAAAAGAAAAGACTAAGATTTCCTAAAAGTAAAAAATGGTATGTATAAGATACTGTTATTAAGCTAGGTACTCTTAAACTTATTGTAAAATGTACTAAAACGAAATTAAAAAATAAACGTAGGCTCCTTAAATGATTCCCTAATAAGTATTATATTCACACACAAACTATATTAAATTATAAAAATTTAAGATTATACCTGGAATAAGTAAAAAACTAAAAACTTAATATTAATGTATAGAAAAATTTATATTTTCGTAAAATTAGAGGTAAGTATGCATAAAATTTCAGTACGAAAAATCTCAATAATATAACAAAGTGCGTTAAGAAGTACAAAATATGGGTTTTCGGTGAAGTGTGTAATTAATTTACCTGTATGTTTGTAATAGTATAAAAACTCAAGCAAGATGACTAGTTAATTAAAATAGCTATACTAAAGCATAAAAATTATTAAAATAATTATCCATTACATATTAATCAGGAAAAAAGTGTGGAAAACAAAAATCCATAAATAAGTCGAGAAAGGTGTATGCAAATCAACAGGCATATGGTAAAAAGTCAATTTGAGTATACTAATAGTCTGATAAATTCCTGTTTCTATATCTCAATGTTTTGAAAACTAACTGTATTTAATTCGATGAGCTTGAGCAGTTTAAAAATGGTATAAATTAGTACTATGTCCTTGAGTTACAACTCTGGCTCGAATCTGAAAATATTTTACAATACAATACAATATATTTTACAACAATGGTCTGATTCACTAGCTTTTTTTCTAACAACATTTTAGGATTTCCAGCTACTCCTCATATTTTTATTGGGGCCTTAGGGCCCTTTTTAAGTATTTCCCCTTATTTTTTGCGCACTTATTTAAAATTTTATTCTAATGATTAATTTATACATTATGTTTAATTTCGACTAATTGCAGATCTAAAGAGCTAAATACTAGGAACTTTTAACATGTTTTCATCTTAGGGCCCTGCTCCCAACTTTCACCTTGACACCTTTTGATCCCCCTATTATAACTCCCTTTAAAATAGTCCGATTCACTAGCTTTTTCTTTTCTAACAACTTGTTAGGTCCTTCAGCCACTACATGAAAGACAAAAAAATTTCTCAGACTTCAGCTACCACCAATTTTGAATATTAATAGCCTTCTTGAGGCCTTGGTGCAGCTTATTTAAAAATGATCCGATTCTCTATCAATTTTCTTTATAGTTCTAGGGTCCTCTTGTCACTTTATAAACTACTAAAAAAATTCCTTTATACCCTTGCTACCAACTTTTTCGAACATTAATCTTCATTTCGGCATCAACTCACTACAGTCGTAAATTAAAAATAACGCTACTGTTAAATGTAAGTGGTTAACTTTAGAGAGGTGGGGATATTTCATCCGTAAATTAAATATTGGGTTAATGTTAAAGGGAATTTGATAAATTTATAGATGGAGGGAGCACCTTCCAACGCTTGGAAGCGCATTCTTTCCTCGGGTTTTATCAGCCCAATTTCAATGGCAATTGGTTCACTTAACTGAGATTATAATTAAGCTACTTTTTGCATTATGAAAGTTTATCTTAGACATTTGTGAACACCTTTTTCGAACATTAACGGCGCATTCTTTTCTGGGTTTCTATGGCTCGATTTCATCAAAAACTGGCTCATTCAATTTAGCTTAGGGTTGTTATACAGATTTTAGTTCCATCTTCTACCGCTAGGGGGAGCATTCTAATCTCGGGTTCTATGGGCCCGATAACTACTGAGTTTGGGTCATTCAACTTGGTTTTCGATTGTCTTCGGAGCGTGCGCAGCACTGCGGGTATATGCTGCCTCAGACAGCGGCAACCCAGGTCATAGGCTCGTTCAGAAAGAGGCAGTGGCGTAGCCAAGAGGGGGTCCAAATGCTCTGGATACCAGTAATATTTTAAAGTTTCCTTCGTCTTGATTAATAGCAGAAAATTCTCCGATTAGATAAGGCGAACTAAACTTTACAAAATCACTGGTGGTCATTTGGACCGCCACCCTGGCTACGCCACTGGAAAAAGGTTTGTTGAAAACACACTCGACGCTGCCGAAGGCATTGGGGCTCCGAAAAAACTAAGTTCATTTGAAACACTCTATGACGCCGAAGGCATTGGGGCACTGATTTTACGAAGATATAAAATCATACAAACTTTAATTGTGTTTAAGATTATTATAACGGGCCCGGGTAATGCCGGACGGGTCAGCTAGTAATCAATATTTTATTATTGCACAAGTTTTCTTATTGCATCGTAAGTGTTCATACTTTTTCCCTCTCATAAAATTCTCCACACCCAGATCAAAAATGACACACGACAATCAAAAATATCATGACTGTCAAAGAAAATGTCCCCCATAATTTTCCCCAATATGAATATTTTCCAGTTTAACAGATGTTTTGCTAATCACAGTTGTGAAAGTGCCACTTCATTTTTGGGACCCTTTTTTGTGGTATTCCTTATTAAGGCACGCGCAATTACAAACCTATATGCAGATTAGTTAATTGAATTGGTGTTTAAAAAATATCTACCATAGGGGAGACTAGGGAGGGTTGACCATACGGGAGGCTTGACCCACCCATCAGTTTTCATATTTAAAAGAATTTCAGAAGTTTATCATTAGGTGTTAACCAAAGTTACTGGAATGCTCAAACAACAGTCTTTATTTCATACAGATAATCGAAATAGATGTTGAAAAATCAATTGTGAGACGTTTTCAGCCTAAAAGTTGTGTTTTTTAGAAATATTTTGTAAGCTTTTTTCAGATAAAATATATCATAGAAATTTAAGTAAGTAGGTTTTAAGAAATGCAGAAATATCGAGCTTTCAATCCAGGCATAAAGATTGTACAGTAGGCTTAACATAACAATGTGCTATTCCTTTGAAAAGGGCTATGTGGGGAGGCTTGACCCAGTCAATCTGAGGGGGGGTTGACCAGATGAAATCTCTTCATTATACACTATGCATAATGAAAGGTTAATGGTTATATATAAAAAGAATGTAAATTTATTCTGTAAAGCCACAGTAAAATAGGGTGATGGAAAAGAAAATGTTTAGATTAAAGAAAGATGTGAAAAATTGCTACAATATCCACTGCAAGAAATCTTTAATCAAATATAAATGGGAAAGTTGATAGGAACTTTTTCCATTTAAATATTACTATAATAGGTAAATAGAAACAGTGTAAAAGACTAGAAAGGACTGGAAAGTACGAAAGCAGCAGTCTTAACACTTTCAGGGGCAGCTGTATACTTATGAAACCACTTAATTTTAATTCCCAAACGCCACAATGGTGCCAGAATTTTGCTAAAATCTTTTCCATTTAATATGTATGTGAAATATACCCTTTTTTATTTCGAAATAAATTTGTTCGTAAATTCCGGTGCCAGTCATTTATTTCAACATTTTAGTACTGAAAGTACTTTGCCACTGAGAGTGATAAAGAAAATAATGATCAGTCAAGTGCACATGCGGCTGGAAAAGAACATAGCATTGATCGAAAAACTTTTAGAAGATATGTAGACAAATTTCACCAGCATGAATTCAGTGATATGAAGCCAAACTATGTGACAATGGACCTTATGCACGCGACCTGAGGTCGAGGCTAAAACTCGTATGCTGGCGGTATTTACTGGCGGTGTTTAGCATAGCAGTCTATGGAGTGTGAGTTGTTAATGCTTGTTTGCTAAAATTACCGCAAAAAAATTCTTTGATGCAGCAGCATATACTTAATATATTTTAATCTAAATTTAAAATGTTGTTCTGTATGCGAGAAAATTCCCTAAGTTTGCAAATTTTCAGTTAAAATGTATGCACTCAACCTGGGTCAAGGCTAAAGTCGCCTGCTTGCGGTGCTTGCGCCTGCGCATACTGGTATTCTGCCGGTGCAGTAACTAGAATAACAGATCATCATACCGCCAGCTCTGGAGTCTAGCCTGAATAGGGTCCATTAGAGTTGTCAGGTCGAGTGTCACAAAACGTAGGAAAAGGAGACAAAAAAAGCAGTACAGTGGCTATAAATTCCGAGCATAATAATACATGAAACCCTATGAAAACGGAACCTGCCTGTAACGGAATACTGTCTTAAATGTTAAAATCTCATTTTTCCTGCTGTACAATTATACCATCAACATTGAAATTAGAACTCAAAAAGCAAATGCTACACCGGTGGCAACTACGTTGGCCTACAGTGCAGGTGGGTCAATACACGCGTGACTTCATACTTAAGGTCTCAGAAAACATTTTCATAAGTAACAGATACCTGTATCTCTTTCTCATAAATCATGGACCCTTCCAACAACACTTATGTACTATAAATAAACGAGACTCACCTCTTTGCATTTGTGGATCCTTATCAACATCATTACACTATATTTTACATTGCACATTAACGTCCCACTATCACGTAAAAGAGCCACAACAGATGACACTGCCTGACTGGCTAACTTAGGGGCTGTGCAAATATAACGTTATCAACTTTTTGGTAATTTTGGACCCCCTCCCCCCCTTACGATATCATACGTTATCATCCCTCGAACCCCCCCCCCCCCGATAATGATATAGTTATGAATGTATAGTAATTCTTTAGATTTTGTGAATTTTTTTCTTTTGTTTGGAGTGATATACAAATATGGTTACATATATTTTTCGCATACTTTATTGATTCAAAGGAAGAGAAGTCAATAAAATATCAGCTTATATATCAAATAACACTTAAAAGAAATAGTTACTATTTAAAAGTATTTAATAGCTTTTTGTTACATAATGCATTCAACAGTAATAATGTCTTTTTGCACTTGCCCCCTCAAAGGGGATAAGCAGAACTTCTTATAAACAAAATAGGTGGTCTTTCTCTTTTATTTATTAGTAAACACAAGTATCATTTCAAACATACTTCGTATATGGCTTGTTGAACAGCGGATTATATATGCATACATGAATGACAGAAGATTAGCAATTCCATACGTTGGGGTGTTCCACATTTTAGAATTGGATGATTTGATAATCATTTAATGGCTTTAATAATAACTTTGTATTTTCATAAAAATAGATAACATACTAAAACTAGATAGCATATTATTTTGATGTAAAGACGAAGTTACAAATAAAAATGGATCAAAAATGATAATGATATCAAAAGACAACTACCCTCCCCCCCAGAGATATCTTATGATATCATGTGCCAGACACCCCCCCCCCCCCCTAAAATGATAACGTTATATATGCATAGCCACTTACCTGCTCGACCGTCCAGTTCCCCTGCAACGTGTATAGCGGATTGTATGAAATTTTTAGAAGACAACGAATTTATATTTACCAATCCCCTCCCTTTCTGAGCTAGCTGAGCAAACTCATCGTTTTCAGCTCCCATTTCAGACAGGAGCCCCTGTTTTGTACATAATGTAAATATTTGTCTTACTTCCTTTGGTTTGTTTATTTAGTATTTTTATTATATTTATCAGCATATGCATTTCACTTAAAGTTTTTCAGCTCTAATATTCAAAAAACATGTCTTGTAATTGTTTATGCATGTATACAACATAGTGCAATTGCTGTCAATGTATGTACTGATGACACTTCTTGTGAGTTTCAGTGTCAAAAACAGCAAATTGAATTTATTTTTCTGTATGTTATTAACTGTTTTAAAAATATTGTCATTGTTAATGTATCTTACCATATGCAGTGGATTTGAGTCTCCCCCCGGGATTGCACTTATACTCTAAAGCGAAAGCTGGGTTCCCGGGGCGGTCATCCCTGTCATCCCCTGTACAATTATACCTGCTCTGACGAAATTCTGTTTAAAACAATTTTTTTCTCCTCTGACTTGCGATTGCGTCTAAACAGGTTTGTTTAAGCATTATATTTACAAAAATGTTTTTTATAATAATTAAAGCATGTAGGATAAATTTATATTGCCTTTTTTAAACAGATTTTATTTCTCTTCACAAATATTTCAATATAAAACAAAGTGGGTCAAGCCTCCCATACGTGGGGAGCCTTGACCCATTATTAGCTCATGGTTAAAATCGATCATTTTTCGAGTTTCTTACATATTACACTTATGTAGCAATTTAATTTTGATAACTGATTGTATAACGAATATAATGATTAAACAAAAACATAATTTGAAGAACAAATTAAAAAAAAACAAAATTTATTTCCTACATTGTTTAAGCCCGAGAAGGGACAGATATTAAGTTATTTCATTCAATTAGTTCTACATTTAATGCTAAATTTTTGTAACAAATTAGTTAAGCCAATTGAAGATTAAAAAATAAAAATAAAATTCATACAACATGATCCTTAAAACACCCTAAAAAATTAGATTCCGTTCAAATGAAATCGAAATAAATCTTAGACTTCTTCAATTTTTAAATGAAAATATTTGTATTGCAGATTTTGTATTATGTTTATGACAATTGTGCATAAAATGATAAGATGCATGCAAAATACAAAACTTAAAAAAAAGTCTAAGATTTATTTCGATTTTATTTGAACGGAATCTAATTTTTTAGGGTGTTTTAAGTATCATATTGTATGAATTTTATTTTTATTTTTTAATCTTCAATTGACTTAACTAATTTGTTACAAAAATTTAACATTAAATGTAGAACTAATTGAATGAAATAACTTAATATCTGTCCCTTCTCGGGCTTAAACAATGTAGGAAATAAATTTTGTTTTTTTAATTTGTTCTTCAAATTTTGTTTTTGTTTAATATGTCAAGTTTTTTAATAACTAATGAACTCAGACGAACGCATTTCAAAATTAATAGAGTGTATCATCATCAGACTTTGATGTATGCGGTATTGCATAACAATGTGGGATGCCGTTTACCAATGTGTAATTCAAAATGTTTCACCACTGTAGTAATGCAGGTTGCGGTAGTTTGGACAAAAACTTCTAATCTGAAAGTAAAAAATCTATAACCAAAACATAAAAAAATAACTTCACTTAAATTTAGATACCCTATTTCCCACTCAGGAACGCTATGATTGTAAATGTAAATTGTGTTGAATCTTTACTGCTAATATTTAGCAATATTATAGCTGTGACACAGTAAAAAATAAAAAATAAAAGTTTTACTTAAATTTTTAAACCTCATTCTCTCCCAAAGGGTGATCTAAACACATCCGAAAATTATTACCTAAGTTTAACTTGGGGTATAAATAGTTCTCATCTCTGAAAAAAAAAAATACATTTTAAAATTTAAGTTACGTAATTCCCCACTAAGTTCGCTACCTGCGTAAAAATAGCTATCCACTAGAAACTTTTTACGAAAATATAAACTTGACCAAAGCAAAAACATATTCTGAAAATATCCTTTTTATTTCCACTATGACGTCATATTCACCTTTTTAATTTTTGAAAAATAAAACTAGCTCAATTTAATATTTCACGTGAAAATCTTTCAACTAAAAAGAAATAAATTATTATTACGGCTTTTGAAATTTTTGCAACAATGAAGAAAAAATGTTACATTTTCTATGAAAAATGTCCGTTGATTTTCAATGGAAAAAGCGAAAATTGGAATTATTAAGAAAAATATTTGAATAATCTAAAAAAAAATTGGCCCGTGTTTCTCTCTGGGTTATAATTCATCCATATGCAAAGGCATTTTACCATTCGTTTTGACCCTGACGTTAGGCAAGCGTTTTTACACTTTAAATTTATAATATCATTAGAATTAGTAAAGAATAAAAAATGAGTGGCATCAGGAACAAAAAGGAGGGAAGAAAAAATGAAAAAGTTATCATCTCCATAGGCTTTTCCATGTTAAATTAACATTGAGAAGTGACACTGGAAATAAATAAGTATTGCGCTGCCGCGCAATACTTAAATATATAAAACTTTCACTATTCACTAAATTCTACGTTCAATATTTAAAAAATTAAAAAACATTTTGTAAAAAGTGGGTCAACCCTCCCTAGTCTCCTCTATATATAAAATCCCAATGAAACGAATTTATGAAACGATTTTATGAAAAGACTGATTGTATTTCACAGCTATTATTCTTAAATATGGAACCTTTGGCGGTAAAATTAGTACCAATTGTCCGTATTGATCCGCGTATGTCAAAAATGGTATTAGAATTTTAAAATTTGATTTAGTTTTCGAGGTATTTTTTTTTTTTCTAATTGTAACAATATTTTTTTAATGATGGCAACTAAATGGCTCCATTTTTGTGAAAAAAAGGAGGAAAGGGAAAAACATAAGGATTATTAGATTTATTTTCTTTTTCGTCATTTTCAAATTGAAATTATCTTTTGTTTCAATCGAAAGTGAAGACAATATTGTGACTAAATTATATTTTTCAGGAAAATTTGAAAAAATAATTCATTAAATAATAATAATCATGCGATTAAATAAATAATATTTTTTTATTTATTTTAATCAAATTTTCCTCATTTCAAGATATATTTTTTCATATTTTAGAAAAGGTTACTATTTTATATTGTTGGCAATTTTAAAAACAACGCAAAGAATGATATTTCATTTCAATTGAATATTTATTTACACGTGACTGTTATACGTTTGCAGGAGGCAGAGTCCCCTAGTATTTATATAAAAATGCAGTGCAGATGGTTATAAAACAACTCGTGGAGCTTCGAATTTTTTTTATATCCAAAAAGTATTTGCCATTCTTTGAACCCAGCTGTGTAACGAAAAGGATAAAAATATAATTTAATTTGGTTATAATTGATGAATTTATTTGATTTCTGAAATTGTTTTATTAAAACTTGAAATTAAAACTGCAAGCAAGATAATGGCATGCAGTGCCGGCCGCTGCAGCCTCATGCATTAAAACCCCTTACATTTATATCTTATTTCATGAAATAAATGAGTCAAAAACGAAAAGCAGCGAAAAGAGGCTTTGAGTTATGCTAAAATATTGTCTCCTTAGTTTCTGATTAATTTTGGTTTAAATTATCGTTTTATGTTCTTAAAAAATTAAAAGGAATATAATATACATAATTTTAGCACATTTATCCGTCACAGTATCTAAGTTCGGGTAAAATAATCTGATGTAATTTGAATATAAAATGAATTTAGTGGACTTAATCCTTAACGATTTGAATACATTTTAATTTACTTGTTAGTAATTATTGTAGTTAAGTTTTAAATAGCTATTATTTTTAAACTAGCTGACCCGCCTAGCATTGCCTGGGCCCGTGATGAATGACTCTTAAAATGAACTTCAAATCTGTATGATTTTATATCTTTAACTTCATTTTGTCTGAATTTATATTTTTAAGTGAAAAAATATTGAATTAAAGTACATGCTATTTGGTATTTTATTTTCTGCGTAATTTGATTTTTGGACCCTATGCTTAACAAAAGCAAGCGAAACCGAAACCGCGACTATGCACTTATGTTTTTACTGATTTCGTTGAACTTTTCACACATTTTATTTTCACCGATTACATTACCGATTAGAAGATTCCAGCTTTAAAAACATATTTTTGCTTCGTCGGTACCTCTAAAATTGCGCCCTCTGGAGGGGCGAAACCGCGACGAAATACTAAAGTTTCTACAGATTTTGTCGAAATTTTCTCACCATTATTTTTTGTAAAAAATATTTCTACCCGTTCGAACGTTTCATAGTTTTTGTAGGTGATCTAAATCTAGTCTATTGAGATTCTCTAAAAAGATTGTGCTAAAATACATACGGATGTTTAGTTACTTTTAGCGTACAAAAAATATCGGCGCAAAGTGACCCGAGTTCACAGGTTATTTGAAAGGGTTAAAATTCATATTTTCAAAAACCGATTGCACCATCGAATAGAAGAAGATTTTATCTTTAAGAACATATTTTTGGTTTGTCGGTACCTCTGAAATTACACCCTGGAGGGCCGTTGCCATAAGGGAGAAAAATGTTTTTTTGGAAAAACGACCCTCTTTGAATTTTCTTTCTCAAAGGGTTAATTGCGATTTTTTTTTTTTTTAATTGATTACGGGATTTGAGACGTAAGTGTACGATCTTTTAAAATATCTCTTCCGTTTTTAACTTTAGTAAGGGGTCTGGCCGATGTAAGTTAATATGCCCCCCCCCCCCCCCCCCCGAATTCCTTCTTTTCGATGTCCATTTTCGCATGATGCGTAAATAAGGCTTGCTTTTTCCCTCTCGTTGATCGAGATGAGTTTTTAATAAGAGTGCGTTGCGATTGTTAATGAACAACTCAGCTTATAAGTAGATATTTTAGAATTCTGAGTATCAGATGTATCAGGAGAAGCCTTAAACTACCCTCACAAAACTTTTCCGCTTTGTACGTGCGTTCGCTTAGCCATCGTGAATACACAAACAGAGTGAAATTTTCTTTTATTAGTATAGATTATAAATATAACTAATTTTTCAAGATGGAAGGGCCCCAAAAAGTTCCAGTGAGAGGGGCCCCTCACTTCATAAATCCGCCCCTGCGTACTAACGTATTACTAAACGTATAATATATATATATATAAATATATATATATCTATAATTTTTTTTTCCATTTTACTGAACATAGAAATACTTTTTCCTGACATTATGACATACTTTGAAAGTTTACTGAACATAGAACTATTTCTTGCACACCAATCCTATAAATATTTTAATTTCCTGACGATGTCTTTTTTCACTTTACTGAGCCTATAAATAATTTTTCTCTATTTTCTATACTTAAAAAATACCTTATAACATAAAAACAGCGTGTTTTTTTTTTTACATGAATATACTCTTTTTAATTTTACTGATCATAGAAATAATTTGATCGTATACATATTTTTTTCATTTCCTTAACATAAAAATATATTTTCCTTCCTTTGAAAAGTATATCTGTACTTATCGTGATTAAAAAATAAGAAAAAATACAAAATTAAATAATTCGTTTCGCCTAAAAAATGCATTTGTAAAAACATATAAGCTCTAAAAATTTCACTAAAAACATGTCTTTTTCTAAAATGGATCTTTTTCCCCTTAGAAAATAACAAACCAAAATTTTGCAAAATACGCGAGATCACTTGTCAATATTATGTATATTGTAACCATTATTTTTTATTACATAATAAATATTTATACAATACTTTGAGATTAATTTTATTCATATAGTTGCATTAATGGAAATGAAATGAGCTTTTTCATAGAAAAATCTCTGTTTATGCGTAATTTTTAACTAAAAAAAATACCAATATATATTTTTGATGTTATGAATGTTATGAAACAAAAATCCATAAATAAGTCGAGAAAGGTGTATGCAAATCAACAGGCATATGGTAAAAAGTCAATTTGAGTATACTAATAGTCTGATAAATTCCTGTTTCTATATCTCAATGTTTTGAAAACTAACTGTATTTAATTCGATGAGCTTGAGCAGTTTAAAAATGGTATAAATTAGTACTATGTCCGTGAGTTACAACTCTGGCTCGAATCTGAAAATATTTTTTAATTAGTTTTTTATAAACAGGGCGGAAAACATTTTATATTTCCACCAATTTTCAGAAATTGTGATAATCTTTTACAATAATTAAAAATTTGTTTCAGGCATAAATTTTTTTAAATGCTGATTTTTTTCATTAATCTTATTATTCATTCTAACTTATTTTCGTTAATTGTAATATTTTTTCTTCAATTTGAAATTTTTTTTAAAATTCTTATTTTGTTTTCATTGTAAATTAGTTATAAACTTGTTTATTTGGAAATGTTAAATTTTTATGTTTAAAAAAATTTCTGATTTTTTTCTGTTTATTTCGATGTAAATTATTTTTATAAACTTCTTTTCTTATTTTTTCCTTCTTGTAATTGATTATGTTTGCGCATTCTTAATTTTCTGCAGAATGATGTAAAGCTAACTAAGAATTTACTAAATTATTTTAGATGTGTTTGCTTAAAAATTAGCGGTACTTTGTTCTAAAAATATCGTCAGTCACTTCGTTTTTGTAGCGTTTCAGATTTCGAGTATACGAAATATTAATAAATTCAGTCTTAAGGATTTAGTTTAGAATTTAGGCTGGTGTTTCATCAAAAAAGAAGAATATATACTGGTTTGTCAAACACATAAACTTTAATTGAAGAAAATACGCATTGAAAACAGAAAAAGACTGCTTTGTAACAAAAAAGTGGATATTTTCTATTTCTTAAAATTTTGTAACTGATACAAAAGTATTACTAAATTAAAAATCATTTTTTCATAAAAACTTGAATATGTATGTAGTGTATGTATCGAAAGTATATTTTGGTTTGTTATTTTCTAAGGGGGAAAAGATCCATTTTAGAAAAAGACATTTTTTTAGTGAAATTTTTAGGGCTTATATGTTTTTACAAATGCATTTTTTAGGCGAAACGAATTATTTAATTTTGTATTTTTTCTTATTTTTTAATCACGATAAGTACAGATATACTTTTCAAAGGAAGGAAAATATATTTTTATGTTAAGGATAAATGAAAAAAATATGTATACGATCAAATTATTTCTATGATCAGTAAAATTAAAAAGAATATATTCATGGAAAAAAAAACACGCTGTTTTTATGCTATAAAGTATTTTTTAAGTACAGAAAATAGAGAAAAAATATTTATAGGCTCAGTAAAGTGAAAAAAGACATCGTCAGGAAATTAAAATATTTATAGGATTGGTGTGCAAGAAATAGTTCTATGTTCAGTAAACTTTCAAAGTATGTCATAATGTGAGGAAAAAGTATTTCTATGTTCAGTAAAATGAAATATATAATATTTTATACGTTTAATAATACGTTAGTACGTTTAAAAATTTCAAAGTATGTTTTGATTTCAAAGTATGTTTTTGATGAATAAAGCAATATGGATTTAAAGATATTTTGCCAAAGATCAAACTTTTAAAAAAAGGGTTGAAAAAAAAGTCTGTTTTAAAGCAAGAAAGTGGATATTAAAGGTGGTACAAATTATTCCTAAGAAAAATCTAAGTGCCGATAAAAGTGACAATGTTCAAATTCAGTCCCAGTTAAAGTTACGTTTGCGCTCAAATTCCCTTTAACTGGTAAATAAAATAAAGTCATTCGCCTGAAAAAGTATATAAAAAGCGCAAATAAGCCTTTGTAAAAAATATTTATTCTAAAAACTATCGCTGAAGTATTCAAAAATGCCTGGGCATTCCATTGCGTTTTTCCCCCACAGCCAATCAGCGAGGTGTTTCGTATAGATTATAACTCACAGCAAAGTAAAGGTAAGTGTAGCTTGGTTAGGAAACGCGTTCATTTAGTGACCAAGAGTATGCGGATTCGAATCCCTTGTTAAGCTTTTGTACATTTTCGTAATTCTAAAAAATACTAAATTCATTAAAGGGTTCTAATTAAAAAAACTTTAGTTAAGTTTATAATTCAGTTCAAAAAGCTTAAAATCAATTTAAAAATAATCAGATTCAAACTTTAATTTTAGTTCATTCATTCAATTAAATAAATTGAAATAACCGATTACGTCATTATGAGAATAAGACATTCAGCATAAGGTTCTAATTAAAAATCATTAAAACTGAAAAAATAAAAATAGTTTTGAAACCAATTTAAAATTCTAAACTAATCATCCATTCCATTAAAAGTTATATTCGTTTAAATTAAAAAAAAAAATAATTCATTAAAAAAAAAGAGACCCTTGTTTTGTAACACGTGATTGACTCCCCCCTCTCATGAGCCACCCCTCGAGAAAACCGAAACTAATATTTTCCCCCTGTTCCTCCCCCCTCAAACATCCAGCAAAAAACAATTCAACTACCGTTATCCTATACGATCCAGTCACGTGACTCCCCCCATTGCATCCCCCACTCCTGAAACATTGACCACGCCCCTTTTTGTAGCACCTAGTGGGTACGATCCAGTCACGTGACTCCCCTTTCTCCTTTCCTCCCCCCTCCTGAAAAAGCACCCTTGCCTCCCACAAGAAAAAAATGAAACATCCAGCAAAAAACAACTCAACTACCGTTATCCTATACGATCTAATCACGTGACTCCCCCATTTCATCCCCCCACTCCTGAAACATTGACCACGCCCCTTTTTGTAGCACCTAGTGGATACGATCCAGTCATGACTCCCCTCCCCCCTTTCCTCCCCCCTCCTGAAAAAGCACCCTTGCCTCCCACAAGAAAAAAAATCACCCCCCCCCCTCTAACAGTACATGTTCGGACACGCCCCCTTTTGATTGGCAGCTGCCACGCCCCCTTTGATTGACAGCTACCACGCCCCTTTTTGTTGCTTATAGTGGGGCTCTTACTACTCCCGCTGACCCGAAATTCCGGTTAATCGGAACAGATTTTATTTTCGAAAATTATACGTGAGCAGATTAACAAAATATATACATAATGTAAAAGTAGAACGTAAGTACACGAATATAAAATGAAAACGTGCACTGTAGGCCTACACGTAGAAGCCATCTTTAAAAAAATCTCGAATATCAGCTTGTTTGTCAGAAACTATGAAATTCTTTTCTAAAATGGAAAAAAGTATTTAATTCAGATGATAAAAATTATTTTTTCCTTTCAACAGTTTGATTTTGCAAATTGTTTACAGAAATGTTTTTTCCTTCACCCCTGGTCGACATGGTGATTGAGCTATTTATAGATTCGCGAAAATAATTTCAGTCTACCCACCCACAAGCAGGCTCGAATCAGAAATATTCCATTTAGAACCCGAAATATTTCAACCCGAACTCTAAATGAAAGGAAATTAAATCAGATTTTAATGCAATTGTAAAAAAAAAAGTCTACTATTATATCTCTAATGCTAATTTTAAAAATTTCAAAATTATTAGAGACTATTAGAGATTTATTAAAATTATCGTGGTAAATTTTCTTTTTACGGGGGGGGGGGGGTCAAAATCCATGATTGCCACGGGTGCAGAAAAGACTAGTTTTGGCCCTGAAACACATAATTTACTGTTACCAATATATAGAAGTTGACATATACGATTAAATCCGTGGGAAACATTTGAATAATCGGGCAGAACAACGTTTTTTACGGTTTTTAAGAAAATTGAAAAAATTGTCCTATTTTTAAAATGACGTACTGCGCTTGCTATTGAGTGTATAAAAAAGTTATAAATATGAAAATTGTAGAGAATCTTATCTTCTTTAATATTGTAATTGACAAATAATATGTTACGACAACCGGTCTCGAGATATTTCAAAAAAGGTCCCAAAATTTTGTTTTTTTTTTTGGTCACAGAAAATTTAGCATAACGAAATTTTGTTAGAAAACTTAGTTTTTCCATGTTGGCATCATTACGAACAATTCAGAAAAAAAATCTTCTACGTGACCTTTTGCAAGATTTTTTGGTACATTTCCCCTGGACTATGGGGGTGAATGTAATTTTCTTTCTGTGCGTCGGATTCACTATAGAATGTTTATTGCGGATCAGATTTGGGTTTTGCAATTCTAGTTGTGGGGATTTTCACAAACACAATCGAAATGAGCAGAACTATATTTCAGAATATAGTTTATTATATTGAGTTTTTAAAACGTTTTTTAAAATTAACGTTTCAATTTGTAGATCCTTTTTAATTATTAAAAAATATACAGTCCCATTTTTAACGAAAGATTAAGTGGAATATTTGAAGCATTCAATGTAGTACAGTAATGCTACTTATTTATTTTTTTAATAAAAAATAACAATAAGGTTTCTTTAGTAATACTTAAACGAACTTATTTCATTTCGGTTTCGGGTGTAAGTATGTCTAGTTTGGGCCGAGTAACGAGTAAACGAAAAATATTTTGTCGGGTTCGCGTTGGGTTGCAGGTTTACTTCAAAATGGATTTTTTGGTTTCAGGTCGGATACAACCCCGCACCCATGCAGGTTTTTACCGTTGAATCAGTTCGCTTTTCGGAGGTGCTCACTATTCAGAGATAAAAGCGTAAAAATATATGTGTTAGAATTTAAAATGTTTGCGCTAAAAATTACAGTTATCCTGACCTGAAAAAAGAAAATTGGGGGCAACATGTCCCTATACAGGACAATATTCAACGATCCCGAGGTGTCCTCTATGTAGAGATTTTACCATATTTGGATATTAAGAATGTCCGTTTTTCAATAAAGTAAAATTGGAATTAGAGATATAATTGTAGACTACTTTTCATAATTGCATTAAAAAATGAATTAAATTACTTTCATTTAGTGTTCAGGTATAAATATTAGGGTGGGCCGAAAAAAACTTTTTTCCGATTTTCGATGATGGGTAGTGCGGAAAAGTTGCCACATGTGGCACTAAGCTCACACAAAAAATTTGAGATTTTTCGGACAATTCCTTCATTTGCCACAAATGGCTTGAAGTTTTGCTCAAATGCTGATTTTTGAACTTTTTTAGCAAAAATTTGAAAAATGTTAGATTAGTTTTATTTTAGCTGAATTTACTTGAAATGTCATGTTTAGTGTACGAAATGTTTAAATAAGCTCTGATTATGTATTATTTAATAGTTATGTGTATTTTGAATTAGGTGACTTTTATAGCTTTTTCGCGTATAAGTGAGCAAAAATTGCAGGAATTGTGGCAACAGGGAATAAGGATCTCGACATCGATAAAAACTTAGGAGGCAGAAAAAGAAACTTGGAAAGAAGATACTGGAGGAGGAAGATCTTAGAGGTAGAAAAATTACAAGCATCTTTTTTGATAGTTGAAAAAATAAAACGATCTTCATAGAAAACTAGTATGTTGTGGCCATCACAAAACTTTCTTCTATATAAATCACGTCAATTAAATCCTTTAAATAGTACAAGAAATAACAAAGATTTAGCACCAATTCGTACCAAAGTATATCTGAATTTGAAGTTGGATAAAAATTCGTGCATTAGTTCTTGAGATAGAGCTATAGCGGAAATTCTGAAAAAATGTAGCATAGCAGCGCTACCTGTTGAGCAATTTACACTAAAAGTAAACAGCACTAAACGATATCAAGGTATACCTGAATCTGAAGTTTGTTGAAAATCCAAGCATTAGTTCTTGAGATAAAGCTATTGCGGAAATCGCAAAAAATACAGCATAGCAGCGCCACCTGTTGAGCGATTTACGCCAAAAATTAAACAGCACTAATTTATACGTCAATTCATGTCAAGGACTAACTAAATCTGAAGTTTGATGAAAATCCGTGCAATAGTTCTTGAGATACAGCTCTTGTGGAAATCGTTAAAAATACAGCACAGCAGCGCCACCTGTTGGGCGATTTACACCAAAAATTAAACAGCACTAATTTATATCAGGGACTAACTGAATCTGAAGTTTGATGAAAATTCGTGCATTTTTTCTTGAGTTAGAGCTATTGTGATAATCATGAACAATGCAGCATACCAGCGCCACCTGTTGGGCGATTTTCACAAAAAAGTAATCAGCACCAAACCATATCTTGGACTAACTGAATCTGAAGTTTTATGAAAATCCGTGCAGTAGTTCTTGAGATATAGCTATTGCAGAAATCGTGAAAAATGTCGCATAGCAGCGCCACCTGTTGGGCGATTTTCACCAAAAACTAATCAGGTCCAGTTTATAACAAGGTCTAACTAAATAGGAAGTTTTGTGAAATTCCGTCTATTAGTTCTTGAGATAGAGCGCCCACAAAATTTTTGTCACATACAGACTCACAGACAGAGTGACAGAGTGACGGAGTGACAGAGTGACAGAGTGACAGACAGACTCACAGACAGACATTTTCTAAAAATCATCAAATCGTGTTCTGGGCATTCTAAAACGTATAAATCCGTCGAAAACCGGAAGTCGAATTTTTTCACGAATCCAATACTTTCTTCTTGTAAAGATAGAAGAAAGTAAAAAAGGGGACTAGCAGCACAGTCGGCAGAAAGACGAATCAATTATCACCATGTTGTTTGAACGTGATTTGGAATATTTGGGTTACTTGGCATCTTCTTCTGGCCACCGTGGAGAAATAATAAAATCATTATATAATTTTCTAAGCCAGAATAAAGTCTGCTTTGAAAAAAATCAAGAAGAGAACTGCGACATTTGATATGTATTCTTCATACGAACGAGCTTCCACTCTGACAGCGACATCAACTGTCTTAAATAGATGGTAGAACCACTTGACCTAAGACCCGTGCAGGATTCTAGACTGGATATTTCGACAAACAGATGGTCATTTTCTAATTAGTCTAAAACTGCATAGGCTCGTGGCAATAAGCCTGAAATTCGGGCTGATTGGGAAACAAGTTAGTTACTGTTCAAATAGCCTTTGCAAAGAGCCAGATTTCTCAATTAGCCAACGACATGTACAGTCGAACCTCTATTTAACGAAGTCACTAAATCCCAGAAAAAAGTTCGTTATAAGGAAAATTCGTTAAACAGAGATTCACCTTTTAAAATACGTTAAACTACATAAAACAGATTTTTAATTCATAAACACTAAATATTTTTACTAAAATTAATTAATCACATTTTTTTTTATAAATTATATCTATTTGTCTTATTTATTTTACGCACCAATATCCATCATCAATTCATTTTTTATATGTGTTTAAATCTTTGAAATCTGCCAGGAAAACAAAACATTGTCCGGGAATACACTGTATTTTCTGTTTAAAGTAAATAGTTTTACATTAAAATTAATGAATTTTAATGACTTTATCGTATTTATTATTATTATAACAAATAATTTTAACCATACTTTAACACATGCTTCCTTTAATTTAATTTCTGATAAACTCTGTTAATTTTGCCAGAGTTTTTTCTTTTAAAAAGTGCTTTTTCTCATAATACGTCTCGCATCTTTGCAATGCACCAAAAACCCCTTCATGTTCATGCGTATTTTCTTCTAACTGTAATCCGCGTCGGATTGTTTCAAATGATTATAGCATTGCATCACACGAAGTTTTGTTAATTCCTACATCATGAATCATTTCCATCATCATCATCATATTCGTCTTCATCGCAATTCATTACTGTATTGTTTTTATTTTTCACACTGTCGAAAATATCCAATTCGGGTAGTGTTTCCGAGGTCTCAATTTCAGAATTAAGTGAAATACAATCATCAATCAGCACACCATGGTTAATTTCTTCTTTTTTTCTCATCTGTATCCACATTTTTTTTTAAGTTACTCTAAGGGATTATCGTCTTCGTCCTCCGTACTTACCGAAATCTCACTGCTGACAAAGAAGGTGCCTTGTAAAACCAGTTCAAGGACATTGAACATCATAAAATGTGTTTAAAGAAAAAAAAATTGAAATGTCCAGAAATATTTTGAGAAATGGGGAGGAAAAAATATTTAGATCACAAGAAAAAGTTCGTTAAATAGAGAATGCACTTCGCTATTTGGAGGTTATTTTACGAAGAAATTCGCAAAAAGTTCTTGGTTCCAAGGAAAAGTTCGCAAAATAGAGAAATTTGCAAAATAGAGGTTCGTTAAATAGAGGTCCGACTGTATAAACTAATGGTCAGGAAGAAAGTGCAAACTGGTAAGTAGAATCACTGTTATTTATCTATAATATAAATGTAAATACAAAAATATATTTTGTTAATTATTGCAACATTTTTAAAAAGGTATATTAGAAAAATATAAAGTGGAATCTTTAGATCCTGACCAAAATTTTAATTGTGATTCTTGAAAATATTGGGCGATGCCATGCTCTACTGTAAACCCTAGTGTATCGGCAGAACATTGTCTCGAATATGTGTTAAAAATACCTTCAAACAGTTCGGTTATTATCAGAGCCCGATCAAGCTGAAGTTGGGCCCAGGGCCTGTTAAAAAGTTGCCCCCCCCCTACCTCCCCATTCCAGGCGACACTTTCAGAATAAAAAGTAGGTTTATTTGATGAGTTGACAAAGTTGTTTGGGTGAAAGTTTCAAGTTTACAAAAAAAAAATTTAACTTACAAGAATAATCAAGAAAATGAATTACCGTCCACTTTCTCAAATAAGCATTTGTACAATTCACAAATATCTATGATCCACGGTTTATGTTGCAGAATAAATGAGGACGTCATTTTCAAAACTCGCCTTATCCAAAATCATAAAAATTGTATTTTCCCTAACAGTCTAGTAATCATTTTAAACTATGATTCTGACATTGTAAAATCTTCGTTTATATTGAAACCAATAGACACAGTATGCAGTTTTTGGCATTTCCCCCAAATTGGATTTTCCGGATATGGCAAGTTTTAAAAATTATAGGTACTCTCAAATTGAAAAGGACTTTTACAGAAAAATTAAATATGGAGGTTTTTTATTATAGTAAAACTTTGTTTTTACGTCAGGGACCAAAATATAAAATGCAAGCAGTGAAAAAACTTAAATTGTGAAAAAATACACACAAATTTGTGGGCCCCTGAAATTGGTGGGCCCAGTGCCGAGGTCCCTGAGGCCCGTGCATTAATCAGGCCCTGGTTATTATGAAAATTGATGGGATCATTTTCAAATATTTAGCAACTGTTTCTGAAAAGTAAATGTGTACATTGTTACTGTCTTTTAAGAAAAATAGAAATACTGCAAATGAAAATGTAACGGTATCTACCTCGTTTTGTATGAAATGTGATAACATAACGAAAAGTTCTGAAAAAACAGGGTGCTCACGTAATCGATGATACAGTATGAACTGGTAATATCGGTCCAAAATATGGAGTGTCAAGGGACTTTACCCATGTGACGTTAGCCGCGGAAGGTGACGTCACGAACAGGTTTTTGCTGCTGCTGTAGGAAAAATATCGCTACCTTTATCTATGCTTTTTCTATTTGTGTGTCATACAGCTTTTTTCATTGTTCTTCGGTAAAAGTTACGTGATGTCAACTGCTCTATAGGCGTGAAGAACTTTTTAACACTGCCCCCCCCCCCTTCGTCCAATAAACAGTCTTTTTCAGAGGGTTTTTCTCTGCAGAGGCGTGCCTGTTGCCATTCGTAGGTAAAGTTCATGTGCATACTGCTGGCGCATATAATGGAAACTTCTGCCATTTTTTTTTATGTTATCACATTTACAACAAAAGTGAACATGTCTATTGAAAATTTCATTGTAATGTACTTCAGTTTTCTGAAAGTTATTACCGGCAACCCAACTTGAATTAGGGTAGCCTATTTTTGATTAAATAGATAGTTTGCGGCACCATGTTCCATTGCGATTATTGTTCCTCTTGATGCCTACTATCGCCTTTATGAATTTTTCGGTAAAACTCGGCAACATCTGTATATATAAAAAAATTCTGTCATTATGCATCGATTATGGAATATTTTCCCGTCTTGTGCATAAATTACCCTAAATTACATTTCAACACACTGTATTGATTTCCAGTATATCAAAACAGTACAAAAAATCTCCTTAAAACTGTTACACATTTACATCATCAAAAATTTGTTAGAGAAGTTGTCCCTCCTGATTTATCATGAATCGTAATTTCTATTCAGTGCTAATGCAAACTATTGCCAAGTTCATATAGGTTTTTTTTTCTGATAATTAAATATCAGTTTCGAGTTAGAAAAAATATGTTCATTGACATACAGTTTAATACAATTTTAACTCGAATTACTGACAAATAAAAGTATTTATATTTTTTCCCTTAGTGTAACTTCAAATAACATATGCAATTGCTACAATATTCCATTTTAGAGTAAATTATCTACAGAATATCTTAATACTGATATTTTGAAAATATTAAAATCATTTAAAGAAAATGAAAATAATTCAAATGTTATTTTAAATAATAGAAACAAAATTTTAATTTTAATAATGTTTAGATAATATTTTCATTTTTAATGCCTTTCAAGGAAAAAACAAAACTGGACGGTATTCCTGTGACGTAACATTAGGTAAAATGCTGATTTTTATAGCCTCGAACCGAAAGGAAGAATAGGCTTCATTTCTTTATGGATTATTAGCTGGAAACAAATGCTAAAATATTTATATTCTTTTAAGTGTAATCGAAATTTTCTGCAATCATCTGCATGCAATAAGTACGATAAACAATACTCCTGTGACGTCACAAAGGTAAAAGGGCGATTTTTATAGCCTCGAAATAGGGCGCGATTCCCCTTACCCCTCCTCTTGATTACCACGTGGTCAAAACAGGCTGGTTTCTACGAATTTTCGAATTGATATGAACGAACTTAAGGTAGGCTGAAAAGTACCCGAGATTGGAGTATCCGGACCTGTCTCTTTCGTTGACCGCATTACCGAAACATTTCTGGATAATGAACATTTGCTCAACACTTTCAGTGTTACATATTATTATAATAGTCATAATGTGGCCGAAAATGCATGAAAAGAAGTCACGAATTTTCATCGTCAAGAGAAAAAAAAAATGGAAAAATTTGGTCCATTAAAAAAGCGAAAAACTAAGAATTATTTTATTTGCTTGTGCAAAATTTAAAATTATAATTATACGTTGAAAAAGAAAAAAAAAATCGTAGTAAGCCTTACAGGAAAATCTAGTGTATGTAAAAACAGCTCGGTGGTTTTATTTTTGAGAATTCTACTTGTAGTTTGTCAATTAAAAAAAAAAAAAAGAACAGTATACTTTCCAATGAAATAATATCTAAGCTATTCAATTTTTCTTGACTCATGCTTACCTGCAAATAATTTTTAATAAAGTTTAATATAAAAGTAGTTTTTCACCTTTGTAAATTAACAGAGAAAAATTATGAAGATTTTTCATTTGTCTCAAAAAATCTCTTTGAGGTTGTAGTTATTAAATTTGTTTTGGACTGCCTTTGGCCTGCTACGGTCACTAATCACTAGATAGCAATTTTAATTCTATTTTAAAGTCTTTTGCTTCATTGTGCTTATTTCTTGAATCATTTGGTGGTTTTACTATTATTTTAATTTATTTATTTCTCCTTCATTTTATTCGCATTTTTCAATGATTTTACCATTACTTTAATTAATTTATTTCTCCTTTATTTTATTCGCATTCTTTACTGAACGAAAATTCAAAATAATCTTAAAAGTGTGCTCATTTGAAATATTTTTCATGAAATATTGAAAGAATATTCTTTATGTAATAAAATAACTTTCAATAATATGAGAAACAAGACATTCTGTAGGTTCTCTTTACTGGAGATGACGTTTTAATGTTCATATTCTCCGATTACAGTCGGACCTCTATTTAACGAACCTCTATTTTGCGAATTTCTCTATTTTGCGAACTTTTACTTGGAACCAAGAACATTTTGCAAATTTCTTCGTAAAATAACCCCTAAATAGCGAAGTGTATTCTCTATTTAACGAACTTTTCCTTGGGATCTAATTTTTTTTTCTCCCTATTTCTTAAAATATTACCTGACATTTCAAACTTATTCTTTCTTTTAACACATTTTATGATGATCAATGACCATGAACAAGTCTTACCAGGCACCTAACTCATCGACAGCAGTAAAATCGTTCTGATTCTTTGCTTTACATCCAAGAATTTCAAACTTTCAATATCCCCTTTTAACCCTCAATATAGCTGCCCCGTACTCTTAAACTATAGATTCCAGTTTTCTAGATTGTTGATCATGATCAATCGTGTTGATAATTTCGGTTTCTTGTAGCTCGAAAATGTCAAAGAGAAAGTGCTTGAGCATCAAAGAAAAAAACATTATACTTGATGATGTGGATAAAAGCGTGAACGTAAAGAATACTGCTTTAAAATTTGGTATTCCTCCAAACAGCTTATTAACCATAATAAAAAATCGTGATTTTAATGTAAAATTATTTTTTAAACTGAAAATACAATGTATTTCCAGACAATGTTTTGTTTCATTCTTATTTCCCTTGCAGATTTCTTTTTAATGGGTAAAATAAGTGAAACAAATAGATATAATTTATAAAAAAAGTGTGACTAATTACTTTTTTCAAATTATATTTAGTGTTTATGGACTTAGAATATGTTTTACGTAGTTTAAAGTATTTTAAAAGGTGACTCTCTATTTAACGAATTTTCCATATAACGAACTTTTTTCGGGATTTAGCGACTTCGTTAAATAGAGGTCCTACTGTATACCAATTCTTCCGCATAACTTATTTTCCTTAATACTTCTTGTTGCATGATCAGTTCTCGAACAAATTTAAAATTATTCAATTAGAACAAATTAAAAAAAGTATGTTCTATAATGATTTACTTTATTAAAGTATATAATATTTCACAAGGGATCAACAATTATTCACCTGCAAAACTGCCATTTAAATTCAATTAACTATCCATGGGGAATTCTATTTTATGCTGATTTAAACTCCCCACGTGATTTC
Source organism: Maratus speciosus (assembly GCA_963932465.1). Lineage (NCBI taxonomy): Eukaryota > Metazoa > Arthropoda > Arachnida > Araneae > Salticidae > Maratus > Maratus speciosus. The sequence continues at coordinate 403,583,683 of OZ010791.1, forward strand.
ACCCATTATAAGGTACGCAAAAATGTTCCCCTATAAAATATTTTACAGTTAAACAGAATTCACGAACGAAATTTACTTAAATCTAAATTACAAATATTTATACAAACGTGCTTAAAGGTGGTGACTAGGGGTGAGTGTCTGCCCACTTTTGAGCGGTAAAATTAACTTCTTCCCAAGCAAATATTGCGTATGATTCTTACAATGTTAAGATAATCAAAGGCATTACGTAAAAAGTAAAAAAAAAAAAAATGATTACTAAGCGTGTTCATCTTTATAAATTGAAGAGCTGAGTGGATGAACATGTTATGCTACATTTTCTAAAAAAAAAAAAAATTATCTTTTAGTTGAAAGCGTTATGAGGTATCCTATCACAAGTTGAAGCTAAAATACTAAGATTCCATTTAGTTTTGAAGATTTAAGACATTATTCATTAATATTTAATATTTTAATATTTAATAATGTCAATAATATTAGTAATTTTTAATATTTGAAAATTAAATATGAATAAGTTTTTCTGAGAGAGTTTAGTACCATCCCTGTTAATATTTTAAACACATGGTATCAAACAGAAAATAAATCATTAAAATTTACAACAAAAACTTTCACTTCAAATGCAATTTTTGTTACTTAACATGTTCTTCCACTTAGCTCTTCAATTATGAAGTGGCGCAAATTGTGCATTGCACGCTTTTTACGCGATACGCGCTGGATCTTATATCTCTCTATATATACATGAAAAGTTACATGTAAATTAAAAAATAAATAAAATTTTAAATTGTTGAAATATTTTTCTTCTGTGTTGGATAAAAACGTATATCAACTCATATTTCATTAAAAAAAAAATACTTCTTCTGTATAAATTTGGAAATAGCACATGTGCTGAGAGATAATTTTTAGTATATTTTCTGAAACACAATAAACGTAATCATAATGATGCAAGTTCTTTGTTTTAAAAAGAATTTTAGATTCAAAGTGAATTTATTCATGTCTAAATCATCATACAAAGGATATAAATTACGCAATTATATGCTTGCCAAGTTATAAAAAATATATGTATCGTTTTGTTTCTCACATACGTAAAAGTACATTTTCACGATGGCTGAAAATTATTTCTTGAACAAATGTAATAGCTACAGCGACCATTTGTATCTCTTCCAAAGAAAGCAGCAGTTCTCAATCTTTCTTTAAATTCTTCATGGATATGTTTGTTGTTTAATATTGTATAGATGATCCTGTAAGAGAAAAAAAAAACAGTAAAAAACAATCAATGCTTTTCCTAAACATTCGGAATAAGACTGACATTTATTTAAATCTAAAGCATAAGAGTAATATACAAGATAATATACATGAGTAATATATGTAAAAATAATGCAAACAAGCCTGCCGTAAAATGGGATGCGGCGAGTGCAATGTACCAGGGTATAACGCTTATGGTGGTCCCAACAAGACTAAAAGACTCTTTTTAACCTTTGAAAAAAAAAAAAAACTTTTGATCCAAAATGTATCCTTACTGCATCCGCAGCTGGATGACCTTTAATATCTTTGAAACACGGTTTAGTTTAAGAAAGAATGCGCAATGTTAGGTAGCGCAAATGAATGTATAACAAAGGTGCATACAGCTGTTTCGGGGCTTCTAAAGCTCATTAATCAGTGTGAAATTAAAAAAATTAAATGCTAAAACCCAGCGAGCCAGAGAGACGCACCTCTCAGCTCAACCGTCAAAGGCGAAATAGCTGTGCGCGTCGCAAAACAACAGCGGAGTCAAACATTCACGCGCATACGGGGAGACCAATTAGAAGTGCTGAGCCATTCTGTGTGAGCTTAAGCATAAAAGAGCAAATGATGAAGTTCCATCACCCGGACCTATGCCCATTCAGTCCTTTGTAGCGCCCGCTCGCGTGTGACCGTTAGTCCACCGCTCACGAACGCGCTAGTCAAAGGCTTTGCAACTGCCCAGGGCACGTCACGCAGCTTATCTCCCAAGAAAGAGATGAACTGATCGAATACGACAGCCCTCACCACCCAGCACGAAAAGCACCAAATGGTCCCTTCTCTTGGTGCCCAACCCGGTTGACCCCGACGACCCACAGGAATCGAACACCTATAAAGGAGTCGAGCTCACGAGCCGAGACCGAGGATTCGCGAGCGGGAGTTACTTTACGAAAGTCTGTCAAGATCAGATACCATTTTCCGGCAGAGACATTTATAGAGACAACCGATAAGAGAGGGAGATGACCTAGCCGGAAGCCTGTGGAAAACCCCTCCTGGCGCCACAGACAACGGCTCGCTCAGTGGATCATGAAGGTGCCTCTTGCGGACGCCGGAGAGATAAGGAAACTCCTCTCATGACGATGAAGACATCGCCTCGCTAGGGTTTTCACCCAATCTCCCAGGTCACCTGCGGAGCCCCTTCGTGACTCAACAAAAGGAGACATGAGAGACCAGACTAGGTGCCGTAAGCGACCCCAGGAGTGCACGGAAAGTTCCTCCTAGACGGGATAAACTCCGCCTCGCTAGGGGTTGAAGAGTCTGGAGTCTCTCCGGGCCCCCACAACTCGCCCCGCCCGAAGACGGGGAAGCCGTGGGAGTCCGGCACAAGCCCGGCCCCCGATACCTTACCTCACGGCCGCCGATGTGCCTGAGCACGAGTGCTCCTGACCCCCGTGCAATGGCGATCGCTACCGTTAGCGTTCGAAAATTAGGTTGAGATACCGCTAGATCCTTAGCACTGAGCGCGGAAAGCTCCAGTCGCACACAGACACGCAGAATCTGTGGCGGACCGAGAGTTCGTCCGAGATTCGTAGTGCCATCGCATTAGTCGGTGGCTCTCCAGCCCGGCTCCCTGCGGGGGCGGACCTGCCTGCCGACCCCCTCCCAGAGGAAAACGGTACGACGTCGAGCAACCAGAGCCATACTGACCTCCTTCCGCGACCGCCCGCTGCTCAACGGGGCACCACGAAGCGACCATAAAACTTGCGTTAAAAACTGGGACATTAAATGCTCCACTATTGCTAACCACTGCTGGTTTAGCAATCACAATTTTAAATTTTCCGAAGGTTCTATAATACAGAAATGCTTATCAATTTACGATCTAGATTTTTTGGGAGCTTATCATATAGGAACGAATTTTGACAGTTTAGTTAACGATTTGTCCAGTACTACTCTCAATGTTTCAAAAGTGTAGCTCACATTTCTTTAAACAGCTCTCTTTCCTTCACCCTCTTTTTCTCATTTCTGCTTAAGCTCACCCAAAATGGCTCAGTACTTCTAATTGATCTCCTCGTATGCGCGTGAAAGTTTGACATCGTTATTGTTTTTCGACGCTCACCGCTATTTCACCTTTGACGGTCGAGCTGTGAGGTGCGTCTCTCTGGCTTGCTATGTTTTATCATTTATTTTTTTAATTTCACACTGATGCTGGAGCTTTAGAATTTTGTATACACTGATTCGTGCTATCTAACGTTGCTCATTCTTTCTTAATATATAAGAACAAAGTGCAATCCTTACCCCTTTTATTGTTTAATTTCTAAGAAAAAAGTACTGGAGCTCTAATACCTAGCAGTAAAACTCGCCATAATACAATATCCTCCCCACTTCACCTGCAAATTTGTATTTCATACATAAATAAATAATAATAATGATGAAAATTCTCTTCGGCAAAAAATATTTAATATATTTTAAATGAATGGATTTTATATAATGAAATCTAAGTAATACATATACTACCGCTGGCAAAAAGTATCAGCATCTGCCTTTCCCAACGCACAATGGAATATGAGAAGTTTTGCATAAGGTTTTTAAGTCGGTGAAACTTTGTTTGCTATTAAAGATTCATAAATATATCTAGAACACATGGACTAAAAATAACTACAAAATGATTTCACAATTATTTTATATAATTTTATTTATCCAAATGCTGCTAGAAAAAAAAAACATGGAATTACATCCTATCGTTTTCTAAAGTTTTAGAGTTTTATCTTATCATTTTACATTTTTCGAAATACATTAATATTTTTTTACGAAATAAATTCCCGAAAGGGAAAAACTAGGTTCTTTTTGAAGACTTTCAAGACTAATTCATTTTTACGTTTCTTCAAAACAATCTTTAGTTGGCAGAGATTATTGAGCAATATTGAAATTCTTTTTCTCCTTCCCAAAATGGAAAGTTGTTCTCATTGCAGACTAGACACCTGCGCGGGTCAGGTTTACCAATATTATGTTTTATATAGAAAAATGGAAAAATCTATATTTTTTAATATTCATATACAGTAAAATCTCTGAATAGCGGACATTTCGGGATCGTTGAATGAAGTCCTGCGTCGGGGTAGGGTTGTCCCTAATTTTATTTTTTTTTTCAGGGCGGGATGACTCCAACTTTCTTTCTGTGGGTCGAATTCACACTAGAAAATTATTGCAGGTCATATTTAGGTTTTTTGCAAGTCGGTTTGTTGGGATTTTCACCAAAAAGTTTGAGTAGAACTATGTTTCAGATGAAAATAAATACGTATTTAAATATGAATGCGTATATATTTTACTTACTGCATGAGAAATAAAATATGCATAAGAAATGTGATAGAATATTCTTTCTTTATCCTCTTTAAGACATGAAGATTTTTGGTAGAAACTAAAAGTTTTGTTGGTTAACCCGAATTAATATAATCATATTTGATTGAAAAAAAAAAAATACACTGCTCAAAAGAATTAGGGGAGCAAGCAAAAAAGTGAAGAGAACAGTGCAAATAGCAATGTATGGGCATAAAATGCATAGTACGTGTAGCAATGCGTAATACATAAAAAAAGACGCAAAAAATGGTAAGAAAGATTTTATTTTTTGTAAAGATGAAAAGAATATGAAAAGATGGTTTACGGCAACAATTTGGTTTCATGTAAATCATAAAAAAGTATTGTTTAGAAATGATGCAAGATTTTTAATATGATGTGTGGTCTCCTCGAACAGCTAAGACTGCTGCACACCTGTTTTCCATGGATGCGATGAGGTTATCGATAAGACTTCGGGGAATACTGTTCCACTGCTCAAGAATTGCAATCTCCAAGTTCCGGACAGTAAAAGGAGGCCTCGGTCTTGCAGAAATGCTTCGTCTGAGTATGTCCCAAATATGTTCGATCGGATTTAGGTCAGGAGAGCATGCTGGTCATTCCATACGCTGTATTGTTTTAGCTTCAAGCATGTTTTCCACAAAACGAAATGTATAAAGTCTGGCATTATCATGCATGGAAAAAAAGAAATCACTAATTACTGCAACATAAAATACGACATGAAGTCTCGGTATGTCGTCTGTATTACTCCGGACCGTCAAAGTGCCATTCCGAATGATATGCAGGCCCGTACGTCCACCTATGCTGATTCCAGCCAAGAGCATCAACCCACCTCGTCTGTAATGTGATCTTTCACGAACGAATGTGGGATTATTTTGAGTGCCCCTTTCTCTCCATGCCAAAACACATCAGATGTCACATCCAGACTGAACCGGGACTCGTCTGTAAACAGAATTTCACTCCAACAACGTTGCCTCCAAACTCGATGTTCAGTTCCCCACCTTCTTTGGGTCGCACAGTGACTTGAGGTCAACGGATTACAGTCCATTGGCTTACGTTCATAGAGACCACCCTGATGAAGCCTATTTCGGACTGTTTAGCTGGACACCCTTCGTCCTTTGGCCAAGAACAACTGTGTTTGTAGCTGAGTAACATTGCCCGTTCCGTCTCGACGGGCTGTTAGCAGGATATATCGTTCATCAGTTTCTGTGTTAGCACATTTTCGCCCTTGCACTTGTCGATGACTACCATTCCATGTGTCTTGGAATCGATTCCACAGCCTTTCATGGACACTTCTTGCGCCTCCAACAGCGTCCACTACACTTCGTTATGTTTCCCCAAATTCAACTGTCCCAATAACATGCCAAGCCATGGATTGCGGTAAATCATGTTGTTGTGACATTTTAAAGCCATCTTTTCTCAAAACACAAGCTGAGCAATTGAATTTTACAACTGAGGCAGTGAAACAGACGTTTCTGCAAAATCACGATTTCTGCACTTATCACCTTTGTCCAGTTTTTGACGTCATAAACTTTAATTTACGTGTGAAGTTTTCTTTATCTGTATTCTACAGCACTTTAAATTATGGATGTTTTATTTTACGTTACTTATCCGTGTAAATATTTGCGTAATTTCGTTAAAACCATGTGCTCCCCTAATTGTTTTGAGCAGTATATTTAAAATTTTTTCTTATGTCAGGTTACGTCAAAGGAGGATCCACACAATTGTGTAGGTGCAGGGGGGATTTAAGTCACACAAAAAGTGGAAATTGTTTTTTCTTTTTCCTTAGGATCACTTACACAGTTGTGTAGGTCAGGTTTTAAAGGGTTAAGCACAGTTAAGAACCATTTTTTCTTCTTTCGGAATCTGAAAAATATTACCCCCATTTCGTTTTTGATACACAAAAAACACATGTACATATTTGCGATAGTTTATCCACACACACACACATGTTACGTCACGTGTCTGTAGATTGAGAGGTCGTCCCCACCGTTCAAAAGTAGGAGCGTACAAATATATAAATGTTAACAATTGAAAAAGTGTTCGCTAAATAGAGGTATGGTATTCGCTTTTTGGGAGTGTCTGTTATGGAGGTCTTATTGTACGTAGATTTATAACATGAAAAAATGTTTTGGACATTCTTTTGAAAAATCGGGTCAACCCGAATCTGACCTCCATGAGTCAAAACCCAACCCGAAACCGACCCGAGTCAATGAAAGTCAACCTGACTGCGGGTCAGGTTGAAAAAGTCTAAGTCAATCCAACCCGAACCACAACGAAAGAATATTTTGCCGAACCGAAACGCGGGTTGGGTAGGGTGCGGGTAACACGGCCCGATGCAGGACTCTATTGCAGACTAAGAGCTCTCTCCCTTTTCTATTCATCTTTGGCAATTTGCTGTTGAATTATAGGATATCCCTATAGTTTTTTTTAGGTAGTTTTCACTACAAAAAGCTACCTATTGCAACCGTTCGGAGGAAAGCAATTTAAAAAAAATTTTGGTATATTTTCATCGATCATGACCCCCAGACCCCGAAACCACCCTCCGTTCAAAAGTTGATATATATATATATATATATATATATCCGTATATATATATCTGATCTTTGTCACATTGTAACTGTCGTATTTATGAACCGATTTGAATGAAATTTCGTGTATACATAGTGCATACCAATGTCTCGACCGAGTTCGTTGGCCAGCTTCATCCGCCATCTTGTTTAAAAATGGCGGCCATTAAAATTTTTTAAAAAAAATTTAAAATTTAAAATATAAAATGTGGTACCAAAAAATTGAAAATTAAAAAAATATTTTTTTCTTATGTGTTTGACCTTGATACAAAGATTCCGGAGCATTTTTAGTTTCGTCTATATCTTAAAAAATGGCTGAGTTATAGCACTTTGAATTTCTAGCTTGGCTGATATTTTGAAACGATCTGATTTTTGTCACGCGATAACAGGCGTATTTATGAACCGATTTGGATGTACCTTGGTGTATACATAATACGCACCAATGTCTCGACCGAGTTCGTTGGCCAGCTTCATCCGCCATCTTGTTTCAAAATGACGGCCATTAAATTTTTTTTTAATTTAAAATATAAAATGTGGTACCAAAAAATTGAAAATTGAAAAATATTTTTTTCTTATGTGTTTGACCTTGATACAAAGATTCCGAAGCATTTTTAGTTTCGTCTATATCTTAAAAAATGGCTGAGTTATAGCACTTTGAATTTCTATCTTGGCTGATATTTTGAAACGACCTGATTTTTGTCACGCGATAACAGGCGTATTTATGAACCGATTTGGATGTACCTTGGTGTATATATAATACGCACCAATGTCTCGACCGAGTTCGTTGGCCAGCTTCATCCGCCATCTTGTTTCAAAATGGCGGCCATTTAAATTTTTTTTTAATTTAAAATTTGAAATGTGGTACCAAAAAAATGAAAATTGAAAAATATTTTTTTCTTATATGTTTGACCTTGATACAAAGATTCCGGAGCAGTTTTTGTTTCATCTATATCTTAAAAAATGGCTGAGTTACAGCACTTTGAATTTCTAGCTTGGCTGATATTTTGAAACGACCTGATTTTTGTCACGCGATAACAGGCGTATTTATGAACCGATTTAGATGTACCTTGGTGTATATATAATACGCACCAATGTCTCGACCGAGTTCGTTGGCCAGCTTCATCCGCCATCTTGTTTCAAAATGGCGGCCATTTAAATTTTTTTTTTTAATTTAAAATTTGAAATGTGGTACCAAAAAATTGAAAATTGAAAAATATTTTTTCTTATATGTTTGACCTTGATACAAAGATTCCGGAGCAGTTTTTGTTTCATCTATATCTTAAAAAATGGCTGAGTTATAGCACTTTGAATTTCTAGCGTGGCTGACATTTTGAAACGACCTGATTTTTGCCACGCGATAACAGACGTATTTATGAACCGATTTGGATGTACCTTGGTGTATACATAATACGTACCAATGTTCCGACCGAGTTCGTTCGCCAGCTTCATCCGCCATCTTGTTCCAAAAAGGCTGCCATTTAAAAAAAAAATTAATTTTAAATTCAAAATGAGTTATAAAAAAATTGAAAAATTAAAAAGATTTTTTTTATGTGTTTGACCTTGATACAAAGCTTCCGGAGCAGTTTTTGTTTCGTATATATCTTAGAAAATGGTTGAATTATAGCACTTTGAATTTCTAGCATGGATGACATTTTGAAACGATCTGATATTTGTCACGTGATAACACGCGTATTTATTAACCTATTTCGATGTAAGAAGGCATGTGGATAGTATACATCAATGTCTCGACCAAGTTCGCTGGCCAGCTTCATCAGCCATCTTGTTTCAAAATGCAAGCCATTAAATAAAAAAAAATTATATTTCAAGTGAGGTGCAAAAAAATTAGAAATTGAAAAAGGTTTCTATCTTAAGTATTTGACCATGATATAAGGATTCCGGAGCATTTTTTGTTTAGTCTTTATCTTAAAAAATGGCTCAGATATGGCAGTTTGAATTTCTAATGTGGGTGACATTTTGAAAAATCTGATTTTTTGCCTGCGACAGCACTTGTATATATCAACCGATTCCGATGTGAGTGAGCATGTGCACAGGAATTACTAAGGTCTCGACAAAGTTCACTCGTTAGCCTCATCTACCATGTTGTCTTAAAATGGCAGGAACTTCAAGATATCGCCGAATTTGGCAACCAAATATAAGTTACTTTAAATAAAAGCAGCTTGGATAAAGCTGACTAATTTCGCGAAATTCTCATTCATAATGATTTAGTATTGATAAAAATTAGTATTGAATTTCCTATAATCGGTTTCCACTAAATTGAGCTTCGTGTGTTTGAATAATATAAGCTTGCTTTTTAAAAATAAGGAATATGAAAGCTACCTCTTCCTCCCGGCACTGGCCGGAAGGACTTTTTAATGAAATTATGTGTAAAATAAGATGAGTAAACAAAATTGGAGTTTATTTTCTTATACTGCTAGTATTGTTAATTGATACTCTTCGTGCGTTACCTTCCAGAACAGGCCCGTAGAAAGTCTTGATTAAAAAAAAAAAAAAAAAAAAAAAAAAAAAAAAAAAAAACTATAGATGAGAGAGCATTTTTTACACATTTTAAAACAAACAGCACTAAGAAACTCTTTTAATTACACTATTTATGACGGAAAAGTATCAGGTGTGTTTTTTTATGTAAGCAATGAATAAAAGGATAGTTTAATGGCGATTTTCTAAGGATAGTTTAAAAGCGAACAATATTTTTTAAATCTTTACCAGAAATTAAAGACCTGTACGAGCCGGAATTTCCAGGCCGGTCCCGTCCCGTCCCGTTTTTATTTTCACAGTTCAAGGCTTGGCCTGGTCCATATAAAAAAACAGTGAAAACAGGCCCGGGCCGACTAAAATTATACAAAAAAATTCCAATTTTCGTAACATACAATTAAGATTATTTTAAAGAATACCTACTGCATACATATTTATGGGGAAATTTTACAGTATGTTTTAAATAACTATGTGTTCATAAGGCAGAAAATACGCGATAGCAACATTAATGATTAACTTAGACACTTAGACTTTCCAACATTCAAAAAAAGATTCATTAAAAAAATAATGTAGTTTAGAATAAAATAAAAAAGGGGTTAAAAACATCATCCTTTTTGAAGCTGCAAAAAAGTTATTTTTTGGAAATATTTCTCTGTAATTTATTAAGGTATATAACCAATGATTCCGTTAAGAGGATAGTTTACCTCAAAATTGATTTAAAAAAATCGATTTTCGTTTTTAATTATTAAATGAAAGCCTGTTTAATTGTGAATATTTTGACAACTCATTTTTACCCATACGGTAATTATATCGCGAGATATTGTAAATTTTATTAATACACCGAACGTAGTTACCCACACAAATTAAAACTTGAAATGTCTTTTTCTCCATGCGCATATTTTCTTTACTTTCACGTTTTAAAAATGCTAAGGCTTTTTTTAAACACTTTCCAACAAAGTTGAAAAGTGTTTATGACTTCGGTTTGTCTGTCCGTCTGTCCGCGCTCTAACTCTCGTAAATATAGTCGGATCGTTCCGAAATTTTTGGATGTTAGTGACCTCTACCATAGCACGAACCCTATTTCAAATGAAGTTTGTAGCATGTTATAGTTCATTTACAGGGGCAGTCAAAAGTTTTCCGTTCCATTACGGCCTATGGGAAAAAATCGTTTAAAATGATTTTTAATGATGTTACATGCTTTCAAATATAATAAAATTGACATACATTTATCAAGTGCACTAAAATATGCATTCTGTAGAATATGCAGTGCTAAGAAGAGTTATTATTAATTTACAGGGCCACACAAAAGAATTCCGTTACATAATGATATAGGGGTGGAGGGAAATTTTTCTGGCGTATTTTAATTGTGTTAAATTATTTCATGTATAATGAAATTGATATACGTCGCTGAGGTTTACTATAACTTATTTCATGTATAATACGAGGTGCATAGAATTTACAGGGACATACAAAAGATTTCAGATACTATATTGTATCCAAAGTACTGTACATTAGCGATGATTGCTTGAAATGCATTTTTAATTATGTTATGTGCTTTTATGTTTCATTATATTTATGCATTGTATATGGTGTGTATAAATGCTGTAATTTATATACAGGGCTACACAAAAGAATTCGTAATGGTTACTGGGTATGAATGCAGATTGCTTAAAGGTGGTTTTAAAATGAGTTATGCATTTTTACGCTGAACTGAATTTAGTTTACTAAGAAATGTTTGTAGAATATAGATAAAATGATATACAGGGCCACGCAAGGAATTGGATACATGGCCGTCTATAAATGAAAATTTCTGGGAATGTGATTCCAGTAATTTTAAGAGTGTTTTACTTTGAATTAAACTTTAGGTAAAGAGTGGCGTATAATAAAGGTACTAGGTAAACTACAGTGTTGTACAAAGTTATACAAAGTACAAAGGTATTGTTGTACAAAGGTATACTAGTATGCTTCCATCTATTAGTATAAATTACTGAAAGAGAAATTTCAACCTGTTATGTGTTTTCTTGATAAACTAAACTTCCCCATTATATTATAGTATATATATCAAACTACAGATCAAATACAGGGCTGTTCAAAAGAATTGGAATACATATTTGCTATGAACGGTAACTGCTGAAATCAGTTTTTCAAATGTTGAAAAATGAGGAAAAAAGAGTTGGAAAAATGAGTTGAAATGAGGAAAAAAAAATGTCCATAATTTTTTTTTTTGCAAAAAAAATTTATGGCCATTTTTTTTCCTATTTGTACCAGAAAATCAGAGTTCTAACTTTTTACGACTGCTCTTTCATCTTCACCTAACACTTCATTTATAATGGCTGTTTCATAATAACGGAAGCCATCAGTCCATCAGAAGAAAATAACTTGGTGAAAGCGGAAACTCGGTTAGGCGGGACTCGGATAATCGGGGCTCTACTGGATATGCCATTTTAAAAATGATCTTTGGAATATTTTTATTGATGTTCAGAGGGACCTCCCCCTTGGATCCGCCACTGTAGATTACGTAGTTCAGTATTACATATTTTATGATTACATATTTTAAATTTTAAAATAAGTCGTCTATTGTAAAATTAGTAAAATTCTCTTTGTAAATATACTTTGTGGAAGAGGGGGGGGGGGGGGAATCCATGTTTGCCCCGGGTGCAAAAAAGGCTGGTTTCGGCCCTGAGTGGAACAGTAGGGAATTTTTATAAAACACATCTGAGATATAATATTAAACATAACTTTGTGATTCAGAAGTTGTTTCACTAGATATAAGCACAGTTATTCATAGCAGTAAGTCAGACATCTCATTTGTTATTATTACTAGATGTCCTACTGTTGCTCTGAGGCGACATATCACTACAAAAATTATATATGTAATATTATATGTATCTAAAAATCCTTGCGCAGTCTTGTGTAATACACATTTGAAAATGTAAAAAAAAAAAAGCAATTTAGCAATTTAACAAACCATTTGGAAAATGAATTTTTCAAAGACTAAAATTTAAGACTAAAATCGCACGGAGTTTATCATATATTACGTACGCCATGAATTAAACATTAATAGTGTTATTACACGTAAAAATTCTAAGCGACAAAAATCGCCTGCGACTCGTACGTATTATCCACCTGAAACTTATGTATTATCCAAGCATTTCATTGGCTGTTCGGGAAAAGGCTTTTATCGTCAGATTTCCAAGAAATCTGACGGCCCATTTTAAATGAAATTTCATTCTTAAACCTTTAAACATCCCACAATATTACTTTTTACACCGTCGTATAGAGAAAAAAATGTACTTTTAAATGCAATTTGTTTGAAAGCTGTATCTCAATTTGTTTCTGAGTTATTAATTTTTTTTTTGTAGTTTTTATTACTTTTTTGTCACAGTGGCAACAGAAGGTATCCATCTCTGTTGAAAGTAAAGGTAAATACAGATTACTGTATAGACCAATCAGAAAACGAATAAAATGATGATTAAACCAATAAAACCTTTAGATATGCTTTTGATTTCCTACCCTGACGAGGACAATAACCATTTTTCCAAATGGTTAAAAAAAAAGGGAAGGGGCAAAAAATATCGATATTTAAAAAAGTAGTAGGGATTAGAAAAAAAAATTTTAACTTTTTAAAATTTCTAATTAAAGATGCAGTTAATTTTTTTTTCTTCAAAATGTGTTTGTAGTTGAACATTGAAGTGCAGTGAGTTCACCATTTTAATCATATTTTTAAAAATAAACTAAATTGTTGAAAAAGGTAAACTGTCCCCTTAACAGAAGTTCATCATCGATATTATTTTCATAAAACATATTGCTTGCCCGACACGTCCTGGGAAGAATTAAGTCCAGTTCTGGCCCGGTTCGACTCTAAAGAGAAAAAAATGTAAGCCTGATCCTGGCCCGACCGGAGTCTGCTGAAAAATTTAAGCCCTGGCTCAGATACGATGTAATTGTCCGATGCCGATCTCTTCTCTACGTTGGACATGTTATATTTCTGTATTGTTGTCCAACTAGCATCGGCTTGTGCAGCACATTTATACTTATTTTTACGAAAGTCATATCCATTGAAAATTTCATATTTTATCAGCTTCATTTAAATTTTTATATCGGTCTGACCGACCCGCTTAATTTTTTTACCGGCCCCACCGGGCCGTTTAATTTTTTTTGTCCGCCCGACCCGTTTATTTATTTTTTTAATCAGCCCGGCCTGTTAATTTTTTTTTATTCCTACGAACTGGCCCGTTTGAAAGTTTTTCTTCATTTTGCTATTTTATAGTGAATCTTTCAAAATTCAAAAGATTAGAAAATATCGTAATTTTTTGAAAATTTAAAGGAATACTGGCATTTTTTAGGAAGTTTCAGGGCAACGAGATTCGAGCCCTACTGATAAATATCAATGTAATAGAAACTTACAGTGAAGATACATCTTTTTCTAAAGTATCCATTCTAGAATTTGGATCAGAAAACTGACAAACCAGTCGTTCCAAGCAGTGATTATTCGAACTGAGCATTCCGCTACATTGAAGGTAGGATGCCATCACTTCATCGTTGTAGTCTTCTTTAGGATTCATTTGTTTCAGATACTTTTGTATAATATCTAAATCTCTGGCATCTCGCTTAATGGGATAACTTTCATTGTTAGACGTCGATTGCCATTGTGAATAGTTGAAAGCTTGCATCGAGTCAAGAGATCCAAGGAGAGCTTCTCTTCGACTGCGTCCTTTGACCATGCCTAAAAAAAAAAAAAATTAATCACTATCTTAGACCAGCAAAACAGTCAAATACCGGGTGTCCTAAAATGGACTGATTAATTTTAAAATTCAACAACTTGCAAATGGTGACAGCTATTAAAGAAATTCTTACACTTGCAGAAGGGTTATGTAAGATGTCAGAAGTGTTTTTACTGCGATTCTTGGTTTTAGTTCTAAATAGCAGCGATAGACGACGCTGCAAGCAATAGGCGCTAAATCCAGGCCCGATTTTTTCGCATCTCTTTTCTCTTAGTATCCATGCGAAAGAAGGATGTTAAATATATGGAGTGGTTCTTAGCCGCCAAAGCAATCTTATTCTTAGCCACATAATCCATATATTTAACCCCCTTCTTTCGCATCAATACTGTGAGAAGAGAGAGCCCAAAAAATCGGGCCTGGATTTAGTGCCTATTTCTTTCAGCGCCATCTATCGCTGCTATTTTGAAGTAAAATCGCGAATCGCAGTAAAAAAAGAAAGAAAGAAAGAAAAAACTCTCGACATCTTACATAACACCCCCAGCAAGAATTTTTTTTTAAATAGCTGTCATCATTTGCAAGTTACTGAATTTTAAAATCCGTCAGTCCATTTTAGGACACTTGGTATTTTTTAGTATACGAAGTAAGTATCAAATTTCATTAATATTCATTCATTAAATTTCATATCATTTCCTTAAATTGCACTCTTAGAAGTCGTTGCAATATGCGAACATGTGTTTAATTTTTTTAAGCTAAAACTCTAAACACTTTTCAAGTTCGAATGAGCTTGATTTTTTTTCGAGCAATGCTCTAGCTGTCGAAATATTAATAAAGGAAATTTTTGAAATAATGAAACTTTTACTTTCCTGAAAATCTTACGCATTTAGAGCCAGACAAGTTAGCCCACGATCTGAACTAAGAGTTATGAATAACTCAACCGCGGGTCGAAGAGCTACCACTATTTTCGAATAGTAATATTTACCTTATTTGATCAAAGAATTTCGCTGGTTAAATAAGGCGAATATTATTATTCGGAAATAGTAGTATCTTTGTGGCCCGCGATGGAGGAAGTTGTTGGAAAACCCAGATTGGAATTTCCCAATTTCCACGAGAAACTGTGTAATAGTTGGTCCTCTTTCAAATTGATAACTTTTCTTCTCCTTCCCCCCGCCCCATTTTAAAATAACGAGATATTGTAAATGCAAAGTTTGGTCAATAAATTTTGATTAATACTAGAATCAGAACTTCCGTATATACGCATGTTTGACTTAAATCGCGTGCCTTTAATCACAAATTTTAATTAATAATAAATATTTTATATCTATTCGAATTTATTTTATTAAGTAAAATTTCTCAGCTAAAGTTTCTTTAATAGGCTCGAATAAAATTACCATATGCCGTGAAAAAAAAATGTTATTTTTTAATATTTATTTTTTTCTCATATAAATACCACTTGGCTTTGAATTAGTTATGAATAAATGCTTCATTAAGAATATCAGAAATACATCTGATATTCTTCCAGATATCTGGAATTTTCAAAAATCCGGCGAAGTCCTGGTCCCAGTTTATCCTAAAATACATATATTTTTAAGCTACTATTATTCCACAATTAAAATTCTCTTTAAAGAAAAGTACATATACATTTATACAGATGGGGATACAGTACTGTAAAAACCTGTTAGAAGAATCTGTGTATGACGAAATCCAGTTTTAAACGGAAAATATTTTGTAATCGATGCAAATCGGATTAATCCATTTTTTAAAAAACTGCTAAAAAATGAACTTAACTATAACGAAGTTTTTTTTTCTCTCCTACGTAATTCCGTCTTAGAAGGTTTTTCTACATAATTTTTTCCAGATTTTGAAGTCTACAAGCCGTGTAAAAAAATTAATGGTGTTAGTAATAGTTCAGATATTTATATACAAATAGAAGGTTCATTAAAAAATCGATATAGTTTACAATAGAATCATTAATATCGTTAATCCACATTCTATGGCTCGGAGATTTAAAAGTTTTAAAAATTCTGTACAATAAAATCTTCTAAGACGAAATTGCATGGGAAAGGAGAAAAATCCGTTATAGGCAGGTACACTTATTAGACGATTTATCGTCTGTTGTAAATGCATTACATTCTTTTTTCAAGACCTAATATCCTCATTTTACATAGATCAATATATGTTTTTTTTTTGTTAAACACGTTATTCCGTGATAGGCAGATTATTTTCTCAAGTTTTACCGTACTTTAATTTTTTTAACTAAAAATGCATCTACTCATCAAAAAAATTAAAAATAATAATAAATATATAAATTTTAATTGTGGAATAATAGCGATTTAAAGATATGTGCATTAAAAAAAAAGTTGGGCCGGTCCAAATGTTGCTGATATTTTTACTGAACAGACCAGAGATCCTGCCGGTCCAAATGATTTTCATACGAACTGGGTTGGAAATTGGATTGAAAATTTCTGCAGACTTCAAGAAGAATGCAGTACAGTCCCGACTTATGCCGGGAAAAAACTGAGTCCCGGTCCATTTCGATCCGAACCTCTCGGAAAAGTAATCCCCAAACCAAGCCCGGACAGAGTGTCGGGAAGGAAAATTGGGCGGGCCCATAAAAATCCTTACATCGAATAACCAAAAGACTAGCTCACAAAATTTTGTAAATTTGGATGCTAAACTTCTATTATATCAAAATAAATAAATAAACGAGTTTTTAGTGAACTTCGCTCACTTCCATAGATGTGTTTGAGTTAGGATACGTTTGAAAGTGGATACGTTTGTGAGCGGATACGTTTGAAAATTTTTGAATGAGTGCGAATTTGACTCATTTTTGGGAAAATTGAATTTGAGTTTATTTTTTTTTTTATTTTTTTTTTTTTTTGTGAGCGTGCTTAACACTGGTTGGGATCAATTAAAGCACGCCAATTTGAATTTGTCTAGGATAAATGATAGATTGGCCTAGGATAAACTAGAAGGTTGGCGCCGAAGCGGTCTTTGGGATCAATAAAAGCACGCCAAAGGCCAATTGAATTGGCCAAAGATAAAAATGAATAGCAGACCATTGAATAGCAGGCTAAACTACTCTATCCTTTAAGCGTTAGGCCAAACTAGTTTATCCGATACGCGTTAGGATAAACTGGTTTGGCCTAGGCCAATCTAGTTTGGCCTAAAATCGGGTTTGGCCGATAACATATATATATATATATATATTAGTGGGGCAGAGCCCCTGAACAAATAGCCTTAGTTCGTTTTCCTCTTAGGTTTTAATTATTTTAAGTCGCTTGATAAGAATCAATTTTACTGTTTTTTCTTTTTTCATTATTTACAAAATCATAAGAGAAAGTAAAAATTTAGTTAATTAAATTTCAAAATTCAGGCAGGTGCAATAGCTTTCCCCTCCCTTGCCGGCACTTATGAACAAATGAGATATCTTACCATCTGTTGTTAATGTTGGCAGAATAGAGGCTAAACTAGTGAGAGCAGCACTTGTTATTATAGGCAGTGTCGCTAAAGGTGCAAGAAAGGCTAACATGCTTTCTAAACTAAAAGTGTTTGGAGCTGGAGTCTTGAAACCATAATGTTGAAAGCGGTGATACTCGTAGATATCACCATTTTCATCTGGTCTGAAAATTGACTGACGCCGTATGGGAGCATTTGCTTCTAAAAAGAAAAGAACAATTTTATTTATGCTATATAACTCAAGCAAAACAAAGTAAAATTTGTCTGGTATGAGCCCATTCTGAACTTCCCCAAAAGCTATCATAAATATTAAAACTTCAAGTCCAAAACCGACTTTGATTCGGGCGACATAAAATGTTCGTACATCTATCTCATGGTGCAGTAATTGTAACTCCAAAGTAACCACAACTCCGCGGACCCATTTCTGAATGTGACGATGAAAATGTTCCAGCTATGATATTTTAATATTGTTGTTTAAATTAATTAGCCAATCATTTAATCATAATTCTATAGTTTAAACCATTTGAACCGTGGTATTAAACAAAAGGGCAAAAAATACAAATGGTCCTTTAAAAAAAATTATGATTGTAAAGTTTTGTTTCGTGATTGTAAAGATGTTTCTAGATCCGATTAGTGAATAACAGCTTAGGTCTGAAAGAGTTAAAGCTATAAAAACCACTTTGAAAACATGTCAAAAAACACTCTCATTTTTAACATCAATAGATCGCTAGATGAATGGAAAGCTATCATTGAGTCACTGCCAAACTGTTTTTAACATATTGTCTCATAATCTTTTTAGACCACTGCCCATTCTAATGAACATAATAAGTATTCTTTAAGTATAGTCTAGTTACAAGTTTTACCTTCTACCTGACCTGTTATGCCAGTGGCGCAGCCACAATTCGGCTCTAGGGGGGGTTTTGAGTTTCAGATAAAGGTGTTCGCCGGTTATATGAATCACCGTTTAATGTAATCGATCTTTTTAATTAATCAAATCATAACGCTTTTTTTCCGCAGTTACGTTGGCTATATTTCATTTAAACAGCGTTGCGTTTATAATATTAGAGTTAGAAAACATAAAATACACTAATGAATTAACACAAAACTAGGTTAGATTTATAAAAAGTGTTTAAAAATGATGAGGCAAAGTTTAAGAGATGGAAAAGCACAATCCAGCAAATAATTTTTGCATAGAAAATAATAGGGTTCCAATCCACTTGTTCAATCAAAAGTACACAGGGTTTCATTCCAAGACAATCCCAAATTGTTGTTCTTAACTTTAACCCTTTGCACTCTGTTGTCGCCGTTGCGGCGACATCATCTTTCTTTGGTACATCGAGCGCCTTTAACTTCAACGCTGAGCGCCAGCAAAATAAGACACACGAATGATCTCATAATAGTTACGTTTTACTTTTTAAGTGTGGAGTGCAACCGTAATAATGTTGGCAAAATACTGGTGACCATCTCCGCTCCAACATAGGCTATATTTTACATCGGAACAACAACTTCCAAAGGGATGCAGGAACAAAAAAAACGTACTAAAATTGCAGTTTCTGCGATATTGTTGGTTCTAGAAATTTGATTTAGTGGTTACTTTTAAGATGTAAATGCTCATTAAGAATGGTTTCTAAAAAGTTCGAAATTTAAAAGGGGGAAAGGAACAGGAAACATTCTAAATTACGATTTATTTGTTACAGTTATTGCTAGAAACATGAAACTTGGCATGGTTGTTAATTTAGAGACTTAAATGCTTGCCCAGAACAGTTTTTTAAAAATTCGAAATTTAAAAGGGTGCAAGAGCAAAAAACATTCTAAAATTGCGATTTGTATGATACAGTTGGTATAGAAGGTTAGAATCTGGCATGGTGGTAATTTTTGGGATGTATAAATGCTCAAGAACGGTTTCTAAAAAAATTTCAATTTAAAAGAATGAAATAAGCAGAAAACGATCTAAATTATGATTTATTGGGAATTGTTAGGACTAGATACCTGAAATTTGGCACGGCTGTTACCCTAGAAACATAAATGATCACCAAGAACAGTTTTCCAAAAATTCGAAATTTAAAAGGATTCAAGAGCAAAAAACGTTCTAAAATCGCGATTTGTATGATACAGTTTGTTATGAATGCTTGGTTTTCAACATGGTGGTTACTTTTATGGTATAAATACTCGCTCAAAACGGTTTTTAAAAAATTCGGAATTTAAAAGAGTGAAATGAGCGGAAAAAACTTTAAAAAATGTTCTAAATCATAATATACTTAGAACTGTTAGGGCTAGAAACTTAAAATTTTACATGGAAACTTGAAATTTTACATGAAACTTGAAATTTACATTACTTAAAAGACGTAAATACTCGCCCAGAATTGTTTTTTAAATTCGAAATTTAAAAGAATGCAAGAGTAAGAAACATTCTAAAATTGCGATTTATGTGATAGTTGCCATAGAAGCTTGGAATTTGGCACGGTGATTACTTTCATGTAGTAAATGCACCCTTAGAACGATTTTTAAAAATTGCGAAATTTAAAAGGATGAAATGAGCGGAAAACGTCCTAAAAGCGTTCGAAATTATGATTTTGTTGAAGCTCTTAGCGTTATAAACTAGAAATTTAGTATAGAGATTATTACTCTTGCAGATTTGCTCTAAAGATGCAGATTCTAGGTATAAACAGTTTATTAAAAATTAGAGATTTAAAGATGTGAAATGAACTGAAAGCATTCTAAATTACAATTTATTTAGAACCGTACGTCACTTCGCGCCTTTCGAAGACGATCTTTTTGCTAAGCTAAAAGTAAGTAAATGTCTGTATTTCGACACAATCTTTTAAGAGTATCTCGGAAGACCAAATTTACAACGCCTACAAAAATTTCGAAACGCTCTGATGAATAAAAGTATTTTAAAAAATCTGAAAATTTTTCGATGAAAATGCTAAAAAGGTAGGTGTTTCGGCACAAAATTTTCAAGAAGGTTTGGATACAGTTAAACATTTACAATCAAATAAAATAGAGTAAGAGAATTCAGACGGTAAGATTAGTTTTTGTTGTAGTTATTTTAAAGAATCCGACGCAAAACAGAAAAAACAAACGAGAGGAGAACAAATTTCTTTTACAACTAGATATCAATGTTTTTCCACGGTCTGTAAAACCGTTATATTTATACCGGATGAAGATTTTATAGAATTCAAACAACAAGGACTATTTTTTTTAAAACTATAAAACAACTTTACGGGGGAAAAAACAAAACAAGAAAATGTCTTATTAAAAATACTTTTACCTACAATAATCAAAATTTTTTAGCAAAAATTCCATTTAGAAATATAAATAGGTTTAAAGATATAAAATGATGCAAGATTGAGGTAATTATCGTGGGCCCGGGCAACGCCGGACGGGTCAGTTGGTATAAATTTGATGATATGCAGGTAGCATTCTTTAAAATGAAATAAGTTTAAATCGATGTACAACTAATTTATTGCTTATTAATTAAAATTAATGCATGAGTCGCATGAAATTTTGCATAATTATAGATAGTATTTTTTATAAATTCTAACAAAATGTCTTACATTTAACCCCTGTCCTTTAAAAATCCATACTTACCAGGCATGTATTTATAAGTCAATGAAATTACAATCAATGCTTCTTTCCTACGAGGCACGGGTGGTAGTGCTTCCCCGACAGCAATCACTATTACTCGTTGCTATATATTACCAACTAATGAAATATATTCTTTAAATTTGATCACAGAGCCCCTGCGGAACAAATAGTTCGAAAGAAACACTTGATTGCGATAATTTGTTCAATCCTAATCAAAAACAACTTTTTATAACTTAAAAGTACTATTTTCTTAATTCTTATTTTTACAAAGATTACCTGGGTACGCAAATCTTGGTCTTAGATATAACTGAGAGCAAAAAGCGTAAAACGGGGCGTTTGAAACAGATCTACAAAGTGAGAGATCTACAAAGTGTATGTTTTATGTTTTCCTTGGAATTCGATGGTCTATTATTTTTTCGAACATGGAACAAAGATAGAAGTGGAATTCAGAAACGGCCCACTATATAATGCATGAACTCAAAGCGTCTGTGTGGCAGGAAATCTGCTTTTTTTCCATTCTTTTAACATAAGAAATCTCGAAAAGTGACTTAGTCCAAATAACCAATTTTTATTTAACCAGTGCATGTAATGGCTGCATGCAATGCATGCGCTTTCACAGTTTTAAGTAGAATTTTCGCCGTTTAATTGAATCACTTTGTTGAATAGAATTTGATTTAACAAAGCGGCGGATTAAAAAAAAGCCAAAAAGTTTAAATATTAACTTTGGTTTTGATTTATATAAACGTCAATTATAGTAATTTTACTTAGCTCTGGAGGGTGTTTTAACCCCCAAACCCTCCCCTTGGCTGCGCCACTGTGTTATGCATTGGAACACCGTGTTTCCCCAAAAATAAAACCTGGTCTTATATTACTGTCTTAAAATATGACTAAAAAAAAAGTGAGACAGACTTAACTGTAGTGTCTTATTTTCAGAGTAGGTGTTATACTACGAGCATCCAGAAAAATCATACTACAGTCCTCAGCAAAAGTTTAGACACTGTTGATTTTTAACCTCTAAATAAAAAATACGAACACTTGGATTATGCAAATGGCTGTACTTATTTTTTAATATATTTTAAACGTTTTAGGACAAAAATAACGGTTTTAATGTAAGATATTACTTAATTTAACTGAAAAAAGTGAAATTTGCACATTGCAAAAGTTTAGACACTTTTGTGATTTTTACGCAACTGTTCACGGAAAAACGTAAATTTCAAACTTATGACGTTACATGCATGAAGTGTTTAAGTGCACCTCGCGATAGTATCGGTTAGTGAAGATGCCGCGAGCTAGAAATTTTCAGTCAGACGAAGTAATTAAAGCATGGAAGCTGAAATCGAAAGGGAAGACTGTTGCAGAAATTTCAGCTACTTTGAATCGTCCAAAGAAGTCTGTCTATTAAGTACTGTTTAAGAGTGACACTTTCAAAGCAAAACATAAATCTGGAAGGCCTCGTGCGACCAGAAAACGAGATTATAGAAGGATCCATAAACTGGTATCTAGACAAATGATGACTGCTAATCGCATTAAAAGTGAGTCAGAACTTTTTGTGTCAATGGATACTTTCGTAGATGAATTATAGAAAGATGTACATTAGTTTACATGAAAATGATAAAACAACCAGCCTTGAAATCTCTCAACAAATTGACCCCTTTCCGTCTCGGAGTAATTCTGTTTATAAAACAGATGAAATAATGGACTGAAACCAGAATTTATAAACGATTTTATTACGAAATACGAACTTGCTGATTTTCACGTACATTATAAAAAGAAAAATTTTAATTAAATCTTCTTGGTGCCGCCTGTCAGTTTTGGAATTAGGTATCCTTTTTAAGGAAACCGCCCTCGAAAGAGCTAATGATTTGGGCCTCATTTTGTTTTAATTCTCAAGTACCTCTAGAGTTTCTCAATGGTCTCCAAGCAGCGTATGACTACATACTATAAAGCCATTTGGTGAGCTTTTAGCTCTTCAAAAGTATGTGTTTGAGCAAGATAATGCGTCTATTCATGTTGCATGCAAATCAAAAAATTAGTTTACCTCTCAAAATATTACTGTTCTCGACTGGCCGGCGTGTAGCCCTGATCTGAACCCAATCGAAAACTTTTGTGGCATCATATCTCATACGGTTTATGCAATTTTTTGACAATACTCGTCTGCAAATGAACTTCGATCTGCTGTTGAACGTGTTTGGTACGAAATAGACCACCAAATGATGCAGGATTTAGTTTCTTCGATGGAAACTCACATTTTTGCATTAATAGCAGACAATATAGGTGCAGTTTGATTTTAATTTATGGATATTTTTCTGTTAACAGACAAATTGTCTATACTTTTGCCACAATGTTAAATTTGTTTTTTTTGTCATTATATATTATGTAAAGTGTATAAATTAAAATTTATTGTTTGTGTATGAAAGATAAGTCCCCAGTAATATATGACAGTTGAGTTACAACAATTCGTTACATACTTCTCAGTACAGAAGCATAATCGATCATTGTCTAAACTTTTGCTGAGCACTGTATATCTTATTTTCGGAGAAACACGGTAGACATCAAGTGTTGTATTTTAAGTACTCTAGCATCCCTAGACGTAAAAAGTAAAAGTATGCTGAAAGAAAAAACAAAACAAGCAGAACGCTATTATGGATACTATTAACCTTTAACTGGTGAGGTGGGGTGTTTTCCATGCCAGAGAAATTGTATATGAGCTCTATATTTGCAAACAAAATATTTGTGGTATTTAGATACGTAAATTTATATGTATATGTATGTACACTTACAGTACTTTTCAGTTGTTTTTATACAAGTAAATAATACAAAATTCACAGGAAATTTTCTTTTAATAGGTTAAATTTTAAGGAATGTATAAGAAATCAAATTTTGAAGTTACATACACCCCACCTCACCACTTACGTTATAAAAAAATCACCTCACCAGTTAAGGGTTAATAACAGGGTTCCCCAAAAGCACTAATAGTGCGAACTTGAATAATCTATACACCAGCAAGAGAAGCGCAAGAGACTTTTGAAAACCAACAGGTCAACTCTGCACTGTTAAAAATTTGCAGCAAACTGTCCAGTCATTCGGCAGCTTTTATAGAAAACTGTTACATCACCATAATTGAACGCCTTTTCATCATATTATTGCCATTGCCACCTAGAGTACAAAGCCTTCTGGCTGGCTGATGACGTCAGCAGCAAGAGGCGAACAATCTGTATATGACATTAATAAAGTAAAGTTTAATATTGCTGTGTTTTTCTATATAAACCACTAAGCATTAAAATGATCTAACAACAGAATTGTAAGCTAGATTGTACATCAATAAATTGCTACAGACATACAAATTAAACTTTATAACTAAAATTTTTTAACATGAAATACATTTATCATCACTTTTATGTTTGCGGAATTTTCTTAATATAGTGATAAATACTACTAATTTAAAAAATATCTTTTAAATAAAAATATTTTTAACTAGATTGTTCATTTTAGAAACAAAAGTTCATTAATCTGAAAAACAGGATATTTTTTTTTCTTTTCTTTCTTTCTCTCTGGATTTTTTTTTTTTTTAATTGAAAATGCAGCAAAGTTTTTGAAGAAATGTGTAAATATTATGAAGCAATGTTTAAATAATCTTTAATTATTATAAATAAAGCATCATGCGAGTAAAAGAAAAGAAAGAAAGAACTAGATTGTTAATTTAAAAATCGATTTTTTGGGGAAAATGGGATTCTTTTTTTTCTTTTCTTTTTCTCTCTTTTGTTAAAAATGCTGCAAAACCTTCGAAGAAATGTTATTCTTTAATTAATTAAATAATTAAGTCAATTTGTAAATTTATTATTTTTATACCAAAAGACAAAAAACTGTTTCGAAAGTAATTTTTTGTGAAAATACTTTTTATTTTCAAAAAAAAAAAAAAAAAATCCCTGCCGGCTCGGGCCTACAGGTGGAGGTAGATTTCGAAGTTAAGTACTAAATTCACCAACAAAACTTAAATCAAGATTAGAGATAAACCCAGTTCCTTCACTAAGAATGAGTTCTAGGGAGCTAAACATTTTGTGAAAATTCTAATATACACGAATACACACACGCATGTATATGGAATAGGTTTAAAAATGGATAAAGCAAATTCAGAGAACCTCAAAGTGTTAAAATATGTTAATATTTCCATAGTCGGGTTTTTATCATGTTTTAATACGTTTCTTCAAACTCACATGACGTTACATATTCACCTGCTGAGGTCCATTATATTTCCAATATGACGCAATATATATATATATATATATATATATATATATATATATTTTCGTCAAACTATTTATTTCATTTTGAGTTTTCATGCGGAAATCTTGCACTAGAAAACTATTAACGTAATATTCAATTTGTTTTCAATTCGTCAAACTATTTATTTTAGTTAATTTTTCACGTGAAATCTTGCAATAGAAAAACAATTGTTGTGGTGAGAATTTTATTGTTTTCTTTTAATTGTTGGCAATTGCTTAACGAAAAATATTTATTTTTTCCTGTCATTGTTGTGTAAGAGCTGGTTTTATCAGAATCATGTTAAGACGGTATTCAAAATTTTGAGCCCTTCCCATTTCCATTCCCTTGGGCCGATTTTGCCCATTTTCAATCCCCGCCGAGATATCAACCATCTCAAAGTTGTTGGCGAGTTTGAAGACGATCCATGCATTATTGCGACTTTTATCGTGCGGACAAAATTTAGTACATATATATATATATATATATATATATATATATATATATATATATATATATATATAAACTTTTTAGCTAGGGGTGGTTTTGTGTTCCTGGGGTCCCATAATGAAAAGTTATGAAGGAATTTTTCAAAAGTCGCACCATGGTAACGACTGCAATAGGTAGTATTTCTTACGAAATCTACCTAAAAAAAAAAAAAAAAAAAAAAAAAAAAAAAAAAAAAAAATCTATTGCAAAATTATTTGAATTTCAATTTATTCAATATTCTAAGATTTTTTATGTTTAAATATAATTTTTTCATTTATTTCTGAAAAGTAATATTTAAATACTTTATTAAAAGAGTCATTTTATTCTTTCCCTTTTTTATGAAAATGGTTCATATTTTTAACTTGTCTTCATTTATTAACACTTTGCACTCCGCTTTATTTTGATTATGGGCTACCAGCAACTCCGCGTCATTTTGACTGTGGACTACCAGCAACTCCGCGTCGTTACAGAAATATTTTATTTCATCGGCACCACTTATTTAAAAGAAGTTTTGTTTAAAAGATGAAAAAGTACACAATTTAAAAAAACGCTCTGATGATTAAATAAGGCAAATTTTATTTTCTTTTATTACTGGTGACAAAAACAAAATTTTCAAAGCAAGATGATGTCGCCGCAGCGGCGACAACGGATTTTTTCACTTATCTTACCGTGTCGCCGCAGCGGCGACAACGGAGTTTTTCACTTACCTTACAATGTCGCCGCAGCGGCGACAACGGAGTGAGAAGAGTTAATAGAACTAACTTAATTTATAGAACTAACAAAGTATTGTTCCCATTAAGTAGGGGGATATTTATTGTTATAAGATTAGTCTTTTATTTTGATAAATTTTTAGAATTTTTTATGTATTTATTTAATCACTTTCTTCAAATATTTTTACTTGCTTTTGATAACGCTGAACATAAATTATCTTAAAATATCTAAGTGCATATAGTAATACTGCTATGGTTATTACTATTAATACTATAGACCATTTTTTACAATCCGAAACTAAACTATTAGATTTTGATTAATTTTGAAAATCTCTAACAATAGTATTATAGACCTGGAAAATGTTAAATTAAATTAGACACTAATTAAATAGTTAAAATTATAATAATATTATGCATTATTTAAAGTTCACTTTAATTATTAAAATAAAAAAATGCACAATACATTTGCCTAACTGATTAAAAAGTTATTAGTATTTATTCAATAATTTATATTACTAAAATCTGTAGAAGTTAATCCATATAAATTGGCAATAAATTCAAAATATGTTTTATGTACATACTAAAATAATAAATTTTATTTACATTCGATAAATTTTAAAATATTTTAAATTAAAATGCCAACAATTTAAAAATGAAGCGTTTAGTAAAATTAAAAGTATAAAATAAACAAATTGTAATACTAAAATATCCATTATTTAATGACGTTTAATTTTATTTTAAAGAAATCGCACTAAATTTCACATCTGACTATTATTAGTATTTATTCTAAAATTTAAACCATAAAAATAATATGTCCAACGAAATGTCGTTGACTAATCTTCAAATTATAGTTAAAAGTACAATAAAATCTTTTCATTGACAGACTAAACTTTAAACTGCATTAAATATTTTACGATTTTATTACTATTATTATTTAGATTTAAAAATTTTGTTAAACTTTTAACTGTATAATTTAAAATATAGTAAAATAAAGGGATTACAATAGTAAAATAAATGAATTATAATAGTAAAATATATCCTGAATATTAATGATGTGAATTATCACATTGCTAACAAAGCGTAAACCAACTTAGTGAAAAATGTCCAAGCCGGGAATCGAACCCGGGTCCCTGGAATAGATCTCCAGTGTTCTACCACTAAACCACAAGGACGATGTCCAGCCTGGCATTTCTCACTTATATAAGTCGGTAAGGCTGCAACCGCAGCACAAGATGGAGAAATGTGATAATTCACATCATTAATATTCAATATTTTCAAGCGTAATTTCACTGCTGATATGGGGCTGTTCAAATATTACGTAAGCATGTTTTTGACTATTTTTGACCTCCCCTCCCCCCTTGTCAGCAAAAATAAGCAAATCGCGAACCCCCCCCCCTTAATAATTACGTAAGAAAATTGGAACCCCCCCCTACTTAAAAAAAAAAATTAGGACACAATACAAATTATAAAACCCTACTCGACTAATATAACTACTAAATAATAATAAACGCTTGTTTTATTTCTTTACAATTCTATTTAAGAAAATTTCTTAGATCACAATTTTAGAAGAACTTAGCCATTTGAAAAATTTAAATTTGAACATGACAATATCTATTCCGATGCTGACCACGGCTGCTCAAGCCATTTTTCCATATCTGTTATGATATTGGTTTCCAGTTTTACTTGATTATCTTCATCGCTTATTATTCGGATGCAATCTTTATCAACTTCATCTTCATTGATCCACTCAATATCTTCCATATCTTCCACGAATTTTACGAAGCGCATAAGTTCATTTCCTCGACGAGCAGCAATTCTCAATGGTCGTATAAGGCAGTCCTTCTCGCTTTTTTCACTCTGTTGAATTTTTTTGTGTCTGTTTGCTGACTTCTGAAGTTGCATGATATTGGCCACAACTTCCACAAGTTCTTGCGGATAAACGCGTGAACTTTATGGAAGAGCAAAAATAATCATACAGCATCTTTAAAAATCCCTTTTCTGTACTATTCAGATTTAAGGCCAGACGGAGACTTAAATCTATAAATTCCCCCTCTTCACTTGCAATGATGTCATTTGACGATTGTATCATTTTAATTGGAGGAGGAATGAATCGTCCTTTTAATATACGAAATAATCCACTACATGCAGGAGAGCAACAATTCTTTTTTTCGCATTTTACAATTTGCAGCAAGTATTGACTTTCTTGTACGAGCTTCGAATACCAATCCAAGTCATAACCAAGAGACTCTGGTTCGCCTGAATCAACATATGTGGCAGTAACGGGATAACTGTCAATGTTTAATGAGTTCCAGATATCTGCGAGAGTTTTACCAGCATATGCTAAGTTATTTTGCTCCATTTCTTCATCAGTAGTGCGACCGTTCTCATCCAGATGGGAACCATAATGGTTATGAGGGTGTATAAGACAAGACAGTTCTCGACTGAGTGGTGTCATTCGCCTTTCTACTCAATTATATGCACTTCTTCCAGGAGCATTGCACGCTATGAAAATTCCATCCAAATCATGCTTTTTGAAATGGTTAATAGCAAACGATATAACTTTCTGGTAGCGGGGATTTTTGTCTGGATCTCCATCAACCGTTACTATGATTACAGGTTTGATGAAACCCTCTTCTGTTTTCACTAATTTTTCAAAATCTTTGAGTATTAATAGAGTTTCAAAATCCTGAGCATGAGTATTTGCTGTGGAAGAACTGTGTTTCCCACTTCTTATAGCTATTAACGTTGGACCAGAATAACCTATGTATGGCTTTACTTTGACCTGCCATGCCAGGAGCAATCACAATACCAGCGTAAACACATGGGATAAGTTTGCGGCGTTCAGCGATGACCCAGTGGTGATCGCTTAAGGATACGTGATACTCCATATGCATCAGTATCATAGCCTGTTTATTGGCTGCTGTAATTCCCAAAGGTACGCGCGCTTTGTCATCATGTGAAAGAAGAAACACTTGCATGGGTCCAAAAATTGAAGCTAAAGTTTCTAAATAATGGATGGATATTACTGCAAATTGGGTATCAATGTGAGATCGGTGATAATCAGCCAGAATCCAAGAAAGTTTTATCGGCACTGTGGTGACATGTCTTCGACACTCGATGGTTGAGGAATTTTTTGGAAGCAAACGAAGATATGTTCTACTCCTGCTTATTGCAAAACCAACCTTTTTCAGTTTTGCAGTCAAGTCATCGAGAGTTTTGACACTTCGGACTTGTTTCTTCTTTTTGCATCTGTAGCGCTTCCAATAATAGCTATATCTGCTATTGCTTTAAGTAATAATGGTTGTTTAAACTTGGTCTTCCTACTGATTCCCTCAAAGCTATTTTTTTTTATGTCTGGATTATCATGGCAGATTTCTCCAAGCTTTGTTCGTTTGGTGGTTCGATGTTTTCTTTGGTATTCAGCATTTTGTCGTTTCCTTTTTAAGGATTGTTTTTCCTTTTTTGAGATCACTGGAAACCTTATTTATCTGTTTTTGAATCTGAGATACATTGGTTTCAATTCAATTGGGTTACATTTCATTTTTAATAAGGTTCAAAATTTGAAAACAGTTAGAAGATTATCTGCTACAAAACTAACATATTTTTTAATTTTTTTTCCCCCATGGATGCATTAATTTTTGAGTTATTTGAAAAGAAAAAATAAGGCTTAGCTTGGCTACGCCATATTTAAAAAGTAATAACTCGTTTTTTGACGTTTTATTGGTCTTTATTTATTCCCATACTGACCATGTTTTGCCAAGGCTACACGGTCATTTTATCTTATCTATCTTTTTTCCAATTTTTACCAGTGGTGTAGTCGTAAAAATAACAGAGGGTATACGTTGTTCCTTAAAAAAATCCAGAGGGTATACGGCGTATACCCCCGTATACCCTCCACTACATCCCTGATTTTTACAAGTAATTATGTAAACTTAAAGTTATGATAAAATATATTTAAAATTTTAAGAATAAATTGATTATAATTATCTTTATAAAATGATCAAGAAAGACTGATTTCTTTTTGGTTGCCTTACGCAGTTCGTCCTCAGTTCTTTTTAGCACCAATACCTCTAACTCTTTGTCAGTTTTAGAAGACTTTTTGTACTGCCGCCACACATCATTAGTTTTACGTTGGATATCCTTCAAAGGATTATCTGATGCAGACTTCTTGAAACTTTCAAAAAGTTTTTTATACAAGATTTCTCGAAATGAAGACATATTTCTGATTTTATTTATTTTAAACACCACTACACTGCAGTACTGAGAGGTAGAGGTCTGCACAGGCCGAAATTTCCAGGCCCAGGCCCAGGCCCGGACCGACTCATAGAGAAAAAAATTCGGCCCGGCCCGTACAAAAAAATTATTGGCCGGGCCTGATAAAAAAGTTAAAAGTTCGGCCCGAGCCCGGCCCGACCCGAAAAAAAAGTTAAAATCTCAGCCCGGCCCGATTGAATTTCTACAAAACATTGATTTTTATGTCGATTTGGTGAAAGATTTGTCTCGTACGAGGAGTTCTGGCCAAAAATATGTCTTAAATATTTTTTTATGTTTATAATCTTCATTTTTATATAAGTGGCGCAGGCTGCGACATTTATTTTTTTAATCAATCTCTATTTCTTGTATGTAAATGAATCCGTTATCATTAATATCGTTAATCCATATTACATGTATTGAAGTGCTAAAAATCTGAAAAATGCTATACAATAAAATCTTCTAAAACGGAATTGCATATAAAAGAAAAAAATCCGTTATAGACAAGTGCCCTTCTTAGCAAGTTTTAAATGTATTATAGATCCTATTCTTACGTATTAGTATATTAATTTTGTATGGATCAACACGTTTTTCAGTTTATAACAGGATTTCGTCATAGACAGGTTCCTTCTCACATGTTTTCTTATATTTTCATTTAGCTATATTTTAATAAGCGTAGAAATCTACTATTCTTTAAAAAGAATAAATTTGAATGTTTAATAGTAGAATAATAGCGATTTAAAAATGTGTACATTATTTTCAAAATTTTTTGAACCTGACCTAATTTTACTGACCTTTGAACGGATCAGGCTACGCCGAGATAATGATTTTCATACGGGCTGCGTCAAAACTAGGACTTAAAATTTTGGGCCTTGAAGACTTGGAATGAAACCAGTCCCGGCTCTGTACAGAAAAAATGGGCCCGGCCCGATACCCCAGGAAAACAGTAAGGCCCGAACCCGTCCCGTCCCGTAAAGAATAGTAACTACGCCCGGCCCGTCCCGAGCCTTCAGAAAAATGCATGGCCCGGGCCCGCCCCGAGTGCCGTGAATGAAAATAGGCCCGAGCCCGTCCCGTGCAGATCTGTACTGAGAGGTTTTCCAAACTCACGAGACACCAGACAGTAGAGCAGTCGGTCACTATGGTTATGGGGTTCAACCACTTGACAGAGGAGGTGTGGAAACAAAAAAGATAGAATTTTACTTACGTTTTGGAAGCTTTCCCGGAAAACTCATATTGTCACAATACATCATATCGCATCGGTCCATTCAATTCTATTCTATTCTATTCTCACAATTGGAAATAGTACTAAGTTCTCAGAGATAATAAGCCCTCATGCGTCAAACATGAACAGTCACCTCTAGATAAAAGAGATCGTTTATGTTTTCCTTGTGCGGTCAAAATAGCTGACATCAGAACTTCAAGTTTAATATTCTTTTGCTATTTCTTTCTTTCAATTTGAAATTTTATATATATATTTTTTTTACAAGTTAGAGATTCTGAAAATGTCTTACGTAAGCATCATTCAACCCCCCCCTCCCCCCTTGTCAGCAAAAATAAGCAAATCGCTAACCCCCTCCCCCCCCTTAGGTGCTTACGTAATATTTGAACGGCCCCTATGTAGTTGAAAAATTAATTAAAATATATCCTTATTATAGTACCAAAATTTAATTTAATTGTTAAAAGAAAATATAATGCACATTAGATTTATCTATCAAACTAAAAAAATATTTTTAAAATATATTCTATATAATAATTAAAAGCAAAAATTTGCTGTAAAATGTATCATTTAAAAGAACACAAATGTATTCCGAATCCGAAGCAATAATTAGGTTTTTAAAAAATATAATAATTAAAAACAGATATTACATAGCACTCTCGCGTCCAAACACGTGGTAAGTTAAGCTTATGTTCAGTATTGTGCATCAGAAGCCAACAAAAGTATTAGAAGTAATATAAATAAGTAAATGCATACACAAAATTAAGATTTATCAAAATAAAACACTGACCTTATTTTAAATTGTTGAATAATCCTGTTTAAAATGCAAAAAATGTCGAAAACAGCACTTATAAACAAGTCACAGAGCCATTGCCACCTAGAGTTACTGTGTGTTCCCTACCTGCTGAGAAATTTTTTCTCGCCTACTAAGCTTGACGTCATTGGAATTTGCTTTTGCAGCCAGAAGACTTGCTACTCTAGGTGGCAATGTTATTACCCATATTATAGTCAGAATGGAGTTAAATTACGGTTATCTAACGGTTTTCTATAAAAAGGGTAAAATGATTGGACAGTTTGTTGCAAATTTTAACACTGTGGAGTCTATTATGTTAGCGGCTAAATCGGCTTAGTGAACGGAGTTCAGAACGATGTCAAGAACTTTTGTGTCGTGTGTATGTCAGCATGTTTTTGTTTCCCCTGAAGAGTAGTGTTATTACGTTATCGCAGTTGATTTTTCCAACAAGAAATCGTTCAAAGAAGTGAGAAGACTGTTCCGTGAGAAGTATGATGAACATCATCTGCTATCCGATTCAACGATAAACTGAATAATGCAGCTATTTCGTAATGATTGTACAATGTCCTGATATTCTGAAAAATAATTTGTAAACATGATAGATTGCACATGCATGTCTATAAGTTTTGGGAAATTTGAATATCTACTGTATTTTAGATCAAATAAATACGTTTTTGGGATTTCTATGTAATTTGTTTCGAAATTTCACTAGCGTTTTTTTTTCTTTTTTATCAGGGTTTTTCTGTATAGTTACGTGGGATGTTGCATTAGTGTAGCATACTTTATTTGTAAAAATAAATTAATAATGAGCATTTAAAAGTTAGAGAATCATATGAAACAATAATTTCCTCCCCCTAGTTCCAATGGATATTTTTCTTAATCAACGACCTTGTCAGCATACTTCCACTATAATATGTATTGGATAAGATTTACATAGATGCATTTTTGAACAAAAAAAAAAAAATGCATTAGTTATGTATTCATTACATGCTTTTATCCATCTAAGCTACCTGAACTGATCGAGGAAAATGTTTATTTGAAAACAAAAAAAGAATTTTTTAAACATAAAAGGGGAAAATTTGGCATCATTTACAATTTAATATGAATCATCGAAAAATAAATTGGATAAACGTATCAGGAAAAAAAATGTATATATATATGTACAGCTCCAAGTAAAAAAAAATGTATAATTCATTTCATTTGTATTTGGAATTGCATTTAGCTTTATTTCAGCGTAGTACAATTGAAAAAGAGCAACGGTTGATGTTTTAGTAAATTTGCATATTATTAAAGAAAATTAAAACTGTAAACGATTAAATTTTGAGTGAATATTGTATTTTTGTAAAATTATTTTCATTATTCAAACAAGAAAGAAAAATCATGCGTACGGTATAGAATATGAAACACTTTCCAACATTCCCTGAAAGCTTTAACAAAACTTAGTTATTTACGGAAATAAGGTAAATAAGATAACTAAGATATGTTTACTTAGTAAACATTTAAAAAACTGATTTCAGTAGTTACCGCCCATAGCCAAATATGTATTCCAATTCTTTTGAACAGCCCTGTATTTGATCTGTATATTGATATATATATATACTGTATAATGGGAAAATTTAGTTTAGCAAGAAAGCGCATAACAGGTTGTAATTTCTCTTTCAGCAATTTGTACTAATAGAGGGGAAAATACTTGAATACTTTTGTACAGCCCTGTAGTTTACCTATATTACCTTTATTACACGCCACTATTTAGCTAAAATTTAATTCAAACTAAAACACTCTTAAAACTACTGAAATTATATTTCCAGAAATTATCATCCATAGATCCAATTCTTCGCGTGACCAGATATATAATTTTATCTATATTCTAGAAACATTTCTTAATAAACTAAATGCAGTTCAGCGTAAAAATGCATAACTCATTTAAAAACCACCTTTAACAATTTGCACTCATACCGACAACCAGGGCTACTTTGGTCCTGCCGGAGTTACTTTGGTCCATCCCATAAGAAAAGGTTTTATTCTTTGTATTGAACAAATAATACAAGATAATTCGGAGTTTTTGCCCTTGAAAAATATTTTAGACCCTACTATAGGGTATTTGAATAGTTTGGGGGGTAATTAAAAATTTTTTAGTGGCAACACTGGATGTGTTTGTAAACAACTGATTTCGTGTGTAGATTTTAACTCTTCAAACTTTCTATTGTGAGACAATCTGGATAAGAGATACAAATAAGGTAAGTGTAAAAATATTACCTTTAATAACCTGTAACCCATGTGTGATCATAGTTTTTCCTTTAACTTTTTATTTTGACAAAAAATGTTTACGTTTTCACAAAGTTAACATGCAAACTAGTTTTTCTGCGCTACTTTGTGCCAGGCCTTTTTTGGTCCAGAACTAGCCCCAGTTACTCAGAAATGTCTTTTATACAAACACATCTCTTAAAAAATGTATTAAGTAACTTTTTTTCATATGTTACTTTAACAAAATGTTATAGTAATTATTTTTGTTCCAGTTTCTGAGAATAACATGATGAAAACTGTTTCTCATGTTTTTAATATTAACATTTGGTTTATTGTGTTTAAATGTTTAAAAAAAAAAAAAACATTTGTTTATAAAGCTTGCAGTGCTAATTCATTAGCAGATCCTATTTCAATCAATTGCTAATTGGTTTCAATATTCAAACATATGAATTGTACTCATTTTATATGAAAATAAGTGAATGGACCAGGGGCTACTTTGTTCCAAAATTTTAAAAATAGTTTAAAAATAAAAAAAATAAAAAATTGCCTCTTTAAAACCATGCAGTTTGCTTTATTGTTTCCTGTTAATTGATTACAATTCAATTTCAATGTTGAAAAATCATATATAATATTTTTTAATAATGGAAATGTTAGGAAAAAGTGGCCCAAAGTAGCCCCCCGATTGACGGTACCCAGTAAACCTCACGAATTCTTTTGTGTAGCCCTGTATATGAATGATGCATTTATACAAATCATATAGTATGCATAAATATAATGAAACATAAAAGCGCATATCATAATTAAAAATGCAATTCCAACAATAACCGCTAATGTCCAGTACTTCTGATACAATATAGTATCCGAAATCTTTTGTGTGTCCCTGTAAATGCTATGCACTTCGTATTATACATACTTATAGTAAATCTGAGCGACGTATATCAATTTCATGATATGCGAAATAGTTTAACATAATTAAAATAGGCCGCAAACGATCTTCCCCCTCTATATCATTATGTAACAGAATTCTTTTGTGTGGCCCTGTAAATGAATAATAACAATTCTTTGCACCGCATATTCCACAGAATGCACATTTTAGTGTACTTCATAAATGCATATCAATTTTGTTATGTTTGGATGCGTGTAACATCATTAAAAATCATTTGAGACGATTTTTTCCCATTGGCCGTGATGTAACGGAATACTTTTGACTGTCCCTGTAAATGAACTAAACATGCTACAAACTTCATTTGAAATAGGGGTCATGCTATGGTAAGCGTCAATAACATCCAGAAATTTTAGGGAAATCGGAGTATATTTACCAAGGTTAGAGCGCGGACAGACGGACATATAACGGCGGCGAAGTCATGAACACTTTTCAACTTTATTCCAAAGTGTTAAAAATTAGAATACTTATGAATTTTCCTGATTGGTTCAGAAGTTTGCATAAATTAAGCATAAAATTAGCTTCTGCGGTACTTCTTCTTAGGTTATAAAAACGCTTTGCATCATCATTGTTTTCATTTTGTGTGAAACATGGGTCGTTCGACCGACATAACGGAGTTTACAAAGCTACAAAGCATCGTATTATTCATTTGCATAAAGAAGGTCGTATTAAACCATATATTGCCCGTTACTTAAAATGTTCTCAACCAAGTGTTAGCAGAGCAATAAAGCAGTATTTTAACGATGGACATTTTGAAAACAAGCATCTGAATAGCGAACGAAAGCCAAACACTACTCAGAGAGATGATAGAAAGCTAAAGAGTATTGCTAAAAAACCCGTTTTAGATGTGTAAGGTATTTGCATCGAAAGTGGAAAGAACACGGTGTTGATGTGAGTAAATCTACAACTCTAAGATGTCGCCATAAACTTGGATTTAAATCTCATCTACCAAAGATAAAGCACCTCATGACTATTAAACATAAAAGGGAGAGAGTGAAGAGGTACAAAAAGGCTTTTATGGGGTTTCGATGATTGGAAAAATATATTATTTAGTGAATAGAGTGTGTTCTGCGTAATATATTGTGATCAAGGTGTTCGTGTATGGCGAATAAAGCAAAAAGCATGTGACAAGGACTGCATGAAACGATCTGTGAAATTTGCAGCCAATGTAATGGTATAGGCTTGCATGACTTTATATCAAGAAATCCTTGAGAATTTCATAATACCATCGTCGGAATATCTGTGTGGTGACGCTTTTATTTTCCAACTTGATTTAGCACCTTCACACAGGTCAGTATCCACCAAGAACTGGCTTAGCCAACACCAAATTAACGCACTTCCCTGGCCGGCTAATTCGCCGGATTTAAATCCAATAGAGTATTTGTGGGGAATAATGAAGAAAAGACTGCAAGATATTGTGGAAAAAAAAACGAAGTTGAGCTTCTTTGCAGTATAAAGTAGACATGGTCATGTCCGGGCGGAAAACATTGTGAATCACTTGTAGCTAGCTTGGAAAAGCGAGTTCGTGCTGTTATAAAATGTAAAGGTGATGCTACAAAATATTAAAGAATAACTATTTTTCCTTTTTTTTAAGCATGTATTATTTACAATGCATTATTCTAATATTCTGAACCGGGTAAATGGTTATTATAATATTCTGATTTTTCCAAGTGTTAATAATTATTTTAATTTTTGTATTATTTCCTTTAATTTTTATGCTAAAAGATTCTGCAAACTATATAGATTCTTACAATATTAAGTTTTATCCTGTATTACTTTTTTGACAAATTTTTTCTATTATTCTAATTTTTTGACTTGGAGCTGTATATATTGGCTTAGAAATGTTACGATGCAATCTCTTTTTTTATTTTTGTTTTTCCAGAGAGCAAACAAAACCTGTGACAAATAAAATGTCGTTGGATTAATTTTGATCTTTAGAGTCATACTGGGTATATGACATCACAAAAAATATAATATGGAGGAGATGACATATCAAAATGTTCAATGAAAAAATTTCTCTGAACTCCACATAGATTGGTATGAAATGAAAGGTTAAGCTAATGCAATAAAAATCTACAGTTAAAAAAAGAAAAAAAAGAAAAAAACAGACGAAAAGAAAATAGATTGCAGTTATTAAATTACTTAAAAAGAAACATCGAGAGGTGACTAGCTTTTTCGATAACTTTAGCACATGAGTTAGTCCTGTCGCACTGTTTTTTCTTCTTTGATTAATCTATTTTAATACAGTCAGACGAGTGTTCTTTCTTTAATTAATGTAGCTTTTGTATAAATGACTTACCTTGAACTTGTGGGTATTCTCCAATCTTCACTGGAGCTGAATGCCTTCTCTTTCCGCTGTTGATTCGGTTAACACGCTGGGAATTAATTACGAAGAGCTGTGTGCTGAATATAAAAATCAGAAGCTTCAGTGTAATTTGTGGCAAGCTATAAACCATTTCAAGGGAAGACCTAAAATAATAATAATAATTTTTTTAACAGGGCATATGTAGTATGTATGATGTGTGACAGATATACACTGGGACGGGTGTCAACCGTATAAAATATAATAACAGATGCTAGTACAGTAAAACCTGTAAAGTTGACCACCTGTCTATGTTGACCTCTGTTGTCAGGAACCAAATTTATTCTATACAAAACTATAAGATAAACACTTCGTAACTTGACCTAACTGTTGTCTATCTTGTATCTTGACCACTGAAATTATACAAATTTGACTAGAACTATTATAAAATGCCCATCAAAACCCTTTATAACTTGAACATTAAAAAAGCTAACAAATCATGAATAAAAAAAAAAAAAGTAACTCTCCACGAAATTTTCTGTTTTTTTTTCTTTTTAACTAGAATTTCTAAAAGGGTGAAATAGTTCTTAGCCTGGGAAATGCTTTTAGCAGTGATAGGTGTAGGTAAACAATTCAAGGCTTATCTATCTTTACATTGTTGCTCTTGTGGATTTAGCTTTTCAACCCTCCCCCTCCATTCTTTGATTCTAGATTTCTTTCTTCTATTTCCCATTCTCTTATCATTCCTTCCCTTCTTTAAATAACCCCAGGCGCTACTTGGTAAGCAGAAATAATTTTTTTTAAATGTTTTTTATAAATTATGTGTAATAACTAGCATAGTTTGAAGAATCACTAATTGGCTGTATATTGATTGACTGTTTTTTTTAAATAAATAGTAATAATACTAATTGATTTAAAAATTGATACAAAACTATTAATTCATTCTTGTAGTTAATCTTTTCTTTTATAAGGTGTTAGAAATATGCATGGTAATACAATATTATTTTACAGCATGTCAATAAATAAAATTTTTTGGGAAAAAATGATATGGTATGAATATTACGTAAAAAAAAAGTAAATTTATCATCACCCTTTATAAGTTGACCATTGAAGTGCGGCACCGCAAGTGGTCAACTTACACAGGTTTTACTGTAGTGTTAATTAAAGTAAACGAAACAACAATTGTTTAGGATAAGTTGTTGCTTCTGAAGGTAAATTCGTTGATTACTGTATTTTTTCTAAGATAGGCGAATAACATGAATGGTAACATGAACGCCGGCAACCTGGGGGTAGGGGCATTGCCACCGAGGTGGCAATGGTAAGGGAGAGTTATTGTTTTTTATTGCATTTTGAAATGTAATTAAATGTTGTTTTTTTCATCTGAAGATAATTTTTAGTTCTCTTTGCATTCGTTAAAAAAAAAAAAAAAAAAAAATTCTCGTACGGGAGGATTAAATGTTCCACCACTAAGGCAAAAAAAAAAAAAAAAAAAAAAAAAAAAAAAAGAGAGAGAGAGAGAGAGAAAATGGTTTAAATTCTTCATTTATTTATATATATATATTAAAGTCAGTCGAAGCTTACTTTTGGATTTTTAATATTTCGTATTAATTAGTTACATTTTAGTATCGATTTTTATATTGATACGTTTAAAATTATATGTAACTAGGCTATTTGAAGAAAATTATTAGTTTAGCTTATTTCCTGTTTATGGCCTTCGTTTTTTAAGATGCGGCCGTGTCAGCGAACTACAGGCACATTCGTTCCAAAGTCTTTCTGGTGCCTGGATTTTGTTTTGCCTACGTCCATGGACGCTAAAAATCCATAAAAATATCATATTAGGATTCATGACATGGGTATTTTATTTAATACGTTGAGTGACACCATACAAATTTGCAAGTTTGGCCTCCATTTTTATCCAGAAATTTAGTGCTCATACCAGAAATAAATAATAGTATTTTACGCTTTATTTAATAAAAGATATATAGCGATAACATACAGTAAAATATCTTTTTTCGATATTTACGGTATCAATTTAAAATTTCTTATCATTTTTGCTGCCGATCCCGTGCCAGCGCGTGATGTCATCACACGCTGGCGTGGGATCGGCAGCGAAAGTGTTAAAAGTATTTTATATGACAAAAATCCTCATTCTAATGGAAATTATTTTGCTAGCGACAAAGTTCCATTTTTTTTTTTTTTTTTTTTTTTTTTCACTATAAACTTTTCTTAGGTCTTCACAAATATTAGTTCACTTTTAGAAGGCAGTCAAATACTAGCAGCTATTTTTAGAAATGTATAACGATGGTGGCAACGACCAGCACTATGACTTTCACTTTATTTGTTCTTAGTACATCACTTCTAAACATTGCATAATTTCAATCTTTACGTCATCGAATAGAGGGAAAAATACATTTTCGAATTAAATTTGTTTGAAAACTATAGCTTAGTTAGTAATATTTTATGGCTTTTTGAATGTTAAAAGTCTATCTAAACAATGAACATTTGTTTGCTCCAATATTGAAATATAGTTAGAGACAGATGTGTTGCCACAATTGGCGATTGGATATCAAAAGCAAATTAAAAAACGTTTTCTTTCTCCCCCCCTCCCCTACCAGGGGTGTAGCTACAGATATTTTTTCGCAGGGGAGAATTCGAAAATTTCCCAACTTATAATTCAAAAATTTCCCAACTTCAAACAATAATAAAAAAAATTCTTTCCAAGGAAAAATACTGAAACTAAAAACATAAAAGTTATAACCACTGGTTCCTTTAATGAAAGATTTTGTCTTCTATTGTGTACGAGTCATAATCGTTCTTCATATTAAAATAACCTCATGATATTTTGAGATTTTTGAGAAAGGAACAAAGTTTTGGACGAAATAGATTAGAGAACTGTTGATGGACAACAGTAGAGATATTCATGTCTGGTAGATGTATGATATTTTTGTAGCACAGAGAAACACAATGACAAATTGAATCTGGCTGCTTTTTGTATTTCTTTTGAAAATTTAACTAGTTTACAGTTGCAGAACTCAGAAAGATAGTCAGCAAAACAATAAAAAAATCTTATTTTTTTACTATTATTTAAGAAAAAGAAAATGTGTTTCAAAAATCTGGAATTTCCCAACTCGAAGCTCAAATGTCCCAAGTTCACATAGATTGGAGGGGGAGGCTCTCCCGCAAAAACCCCCATCGCGACGCCTCTGCCCCCCCCCCCTTTCTTTTGTTTTATTACATAAACCTTTTTAATTGGGTCCACGTATAAGCGTTGCCATCATGGCTCCAATGTAATTAAAATACCACTAAATATTTTAACCAAAACTTTTGCGTCAAATCACATTTCCTCAAATAAGCCATTTAACTATAGATCCGATTATCGAAGTGTAATAAAAAATATTAGCACTTTGGCGCTAAAATGAAATCTGTCAACGAAAAAACAAATTTCAATTTTCTAGTATTTTACGATATTCTTGTTCTATGGTTCACTTAAGTTCCATTAGAAATTATTTTTAATGAGATTTAAAAGAAATACGTTTTTCCAAATACATTTTTATATAAAGATGAAAGAAATTATAATTTCCCACCACTTAATAACCATCTTAAAAATACTAAAGATTCAGTGAATAGATTAGTTATTCTGTGATAAAAAATATTATTAAAAATATTATGATTACGTGTATTAAGAGCTTTTATAAGTAAAACAAGAACGAAAGATCATGCGTCCAGCATAAATTATGTAACACTTTCCAGCACATTCAGGTTACTGTAACAAAACTTCACAGTTTATTAAGGTGAAAGATAATGTCTAAATCAAATATTTGAAAAAAGCATAACGCATTTGAAAATACAGTTTCTGCTATAAATAAAAAATCGGAAAAATATCCGATTATATTTTTTGTATGTTCAATCCTGTATATGATCTATAGATTTGTAATGCTACATAGTATGCTAAAAAATAATAAATAGCACAATTGAAAATTTCCATTCAGCAGTTTCCGCGAAGAAACGGAAATGTAACTGAGAATTTTTGTGCAGACGTGTATATGATCTGTAAAATTATAGTATATGATAGATATAGTATATGATCTGTAAAATTATAGTATATGATCTATAGATTTCTATGTATACTACATGGTATGCTAAAAGTTTGTTCAGTTAAATGAATAGCACAGTAGAAAATTTCCATTCGGCAATTTCCGTGAATAAACGGAAATGTACTTGGGAAAATTTTCTGCAGCCCTGTATATGATCTATAGAATTTATACACATCAAGTAGTATTTAAAAAAAAATAGTTCAGTTTAACAACATGCACCAGACTGAAAATCCACGTTCAGCAATTATTGTTCATA
This sequence comes from Maratus speciosus, assembly GCA_963932465.1. Lineage (NCBI taxonomy): Eukaryota > Metazoa > Arthropoda > Arachnida > Araneae > Salticidae > Maratus > Maratus speciosus. The sequence goes on from OZ010791.1 coordinate 403,626,629, forward strand.
GGCTTCAATAGTTCAATTACTGTTCGATTTATTCTGTTGACAAATTCTTTTGTGAGCCCCTGTAAATGAGCGATAAATTATGTGCATACTAAATTCTACAGTTTGCGTGTTGTAGTAAACCTCAGTGATATATATATAAATTTCAATATGTTTAAAATATTTTAATATCCTTAAAATACACCACAGACGATTTTTCGCCATAGGCCGTAATGAAACGGAATTCTTTTGAGTATCCCTGTAAATGAACCATCAATGCTAATCAATACCGAACAATACCAATACCTGCATTTTCAATACCGAACATGCCATAATAAACCCAAATAACATATATCAATTTCATGACAACCCGACTATAGTTACGCGAGTTACATCACATTCAGACGGCGGACAGACAAACCGAAGTCATAAACACTTTCAACTATGCTGGAAAGTGTTAAAAAAAAAGAAAGAGGGTATTAATTTTGTTTATTTCTTAGATTTTTTTGTTTTTCATATTTTACCCTTTGAAAGGCGGTAGTTATTAGGTAGATTTCGTATGAAATACTACCTATTGAGATCTTCCCTATGTTGGAATTTCTGAAAATTTTTTGCAGATCTACATCGATCGTGACTCCTAGAACACAAAACCACCCCAGTAAAAGACTTTATATGTATACAAATCTATCTATCTCCCTACCTATATATATATAACTTTTTTATGGACACGTTAAATTCCAGAATTCTGCACAAATCTTTTCCAAACTGATACATAAAATCAAGGGGCATAAAATCTCAGTCAAGTTCGTTAATGGGCAAAATCGGACCAAAAGGGTAGAAATAGAGAGGGGTTTTGTGAAAAACGAAAAAAACCCACTTCCTAATTATAATACATATCCACTCAGTTTAAAGTCATTAGTACTTCTAAAAAATGGGTCAAAAATTTATGTATGACAGATTTTTGATAAAACTAAAAATGGGCTCAAGGGGATAGAAAAATAGGGTTTTGGGGAAAAAAATTTCATAACTTCGCCAATTCTCAAGGTATCAAATCCAATTAAATGTATTATAAATTGTCTTAATATTATCTACAACTTTTATACTGGCAAGTTTTCGATAGAACCAATTCTTACCGCAAAAAAATTAAAAAAAAAATAAAAAAATTAAAGAAAACAAAAAGGGGCGGTTGTAGAAGAAAGAAAATCTATAACTTTGTCAATTCACAAGATATCGAATCCGCATGAATTTATTATATATCTTCTTAATATTATCTACAACTTTTACATTGACAAGTTTTTGGTAGGGCCAATTCTTACATCAAAAATAAATTAAAAATACATTGATGAAATGAAGATGAGATTGAAGAAAAAAATATCGTATTAAGTATGCACTCAAATCCAAACAGCTTATTTTCTGACTCATTTTTAAATTCATTTTTGCTTTCAAACGCATCCAATTGGTAGGTTCTCGTATTCAGAAACTATATAATGTGCCGTAATGGTCGATTTTTTTAAATAAGGGCAGAATATATTTTAAAAATGATGTCAAAGTGGGCATTTTGAACCGAATTTCTCGAAGCGATTGTGTTGGAAACGAAAAATATGGTCCTACTGAGAAATTAATTGTTTATAAATCAACTTCTAATTAATTGAACAAAAAATAAAAACATAGGTCGCTTATAAATCTCTTAAAAAATCACGTCAGCAAGTTTCATGTTTTTCCTTTTAAAAATGAATCTGAAAATATGTCAGAAAGTTTCGAGTTGTTGAGCATGAAAAACTATTTTTTGAATACTGCCTTAACATGATTCTGATAAAACCAGCTCTTATATAAAAATGAAATTAAAAACTTGTCAAAAGCGGCCAGATAAAATTGTTAAAGTGGGTTTATCTCTAATCATGATTTAGTTTTTGTTGATGAAATTAATTAGTACTTAACTTCGAAATCTACTTGCACATGTAGGCCGAGCCTGCAGGGATTTTTAATATTTAAATCAGACAGTTTTATTCCAAATTTACACCACAGCTTTGAAAAACACTTTGTTTTTCTAATTTACAAGAAAAATAAATACATTTATTTATTTTCAAATGAAATTGTCCATAAATTCTGGTAGATGTTCAACATTTCAGCAACAAAATTATTTACCCCTGAAAATGTTCTGGAAGAAAAACCTTTTCGATATTCTTTAAAAAATCATAACAAGCACTTGTATATAACTGGTGTAAAAATTCCTTTAAAAAATGGTATAAAGTAAATTAAAAAAATCGAAGAAATGTTTTTAAGTTTAAAAATATTGTTATCGCAAAATAAACAAAAATTAATAATGACAAAATTAAATAATAATTTAAGCGTTATGAAATGAAATATTTTTATTAACTAGGGGGCTCGGCCCCCTACGAGCTACGCTCGCCAACCCCCGTCCAGACACCGCAGACTCTAAATGCACGCTAATTTGATCGGCTTTAAAAATATTTCGAAAGATTGAATTATAATTTAAAAAACAGTGGCGATCTCCCTATAAACGAATTTCTATTCATTTCTCTTTTATTGGGGAATTTTAACGCAAAATCCGCTGCGTTACTACTTGATTATCCCGTCGACCCATTTTGCCAAATTATATAAATCGCCAAACCACTCGCCAAATTATACAAATTGACATAATTTTTATTTTAAATAACGAAAGAACAAATAAATTAGTACAACATTAATAAAAATACAAATAAAACGTCTAAATAAAAATAACTTGATGACGTTGACACGTGTAACAACATTTCAAAATAAGCTAATATAAAAGGAATTAAGTAAACAGAGTCTTTGTATCCTGGTATTTTTTAACAAAGCGAAAAGAAAGTTCTTTTAAATGAGACATTTTAAATTAATCGTCTTTAATCTGACTTAATTTTTACCAAGCTATTCTTTCTCTGTTAAATATTGACGTGAAAATACCAGTTGAAAAGTATCCTTTCAAAATATCAAATAAATGTCTATCGCAATTTTTAAATTTAAACCGTTTTGCAATATTATTTTGCGTTCATTTTATGTAATAACTGTAATTTGACGTAAATATGACGTAATTTCTCCTATTTAATACTTCTAACGCATGTTAATAAATTTATTATTTTACAAATTCCTTTCTCTCTTAAAATTCACGTGTAATTATAGTTTTTATGACGTAATTTTTAATAAGTTCCTGCTTTTTGCACATAATTATTTAATTCTAATTCCAAATGTTTTTTTTCTGTTTATAATAGTCACGTGTAAATAAATTTTTAATTTATTTACACGTACAAATAATTTTTTTTGAAGCAAACATTATTGCTTCCTCTGTTTATACAGTTGGCAACAGTTTAAATTAATATCACTTTCTAAAATCTGTAAAAAATATCTCTAGAAATGCTGAAAATTTGAATTTAAAATAGAAATAAAACCTCAAAAAATGCGTCAAAATAAAAAAATTAATGCAATCTGCACTCCGGCAAATTCTAACGCATAAAATGATCTAAAAATGATAACACTGTCATGTATAGTTTTTGCTGCTATAAAACTTTTTTAGTGGAACGATTTTGTCCAACTTTAGCATTAAATATCTCTTAAAATAATTCTTCGATTTGAAAACTGTCTACATCAGCGTGTTTATCAAACATTTCTGTATAAAACCACCGATTTTTATATTTTTGTATGCATTATTTTTCTTAATATTAACGAAGAAAGACCTCCAATCACAGAAAATTCAAAACCGGTGGCGGCGGCGGCGGTGACAGCGGTAGTTACTTTTTTTTAGAATAGAGAGATTTTATCAAAACATCAAATATTGATTTAAAATGTGGAAGCACAGTTTAGTAAAGTACCAGCGAATCCTATGAAAACTGTTGTTTCCTGACAAGTTTACTGCTTAAAAGGAAAAAGTTATTTTACAGTGAAAGTTACAGACCGGAAAATTGTATATGAAAATAAAAGTAATTTTTCGCTTTTAAAAACTACTTAAAATAATAGATTATTACCTTCGATATTTATTGAATATTTATCGAGGCAATAGGTTTTATCATTATTATTTAAATTTTAAAATTTTAGACTAATGTCTGCTCATGATTTTGTAGAAAACTAAGAAATCATAAAAATGGTACAGAGTAAAAATTCCAAAAGCTCCAATTCTATTAGTGGAAAATAAGTAAATATATTTTCGATGATTTATTAGGATCTTACTAGATTTAATTGAAAGGGTTAAAAGAATATATATATATTAGAAAAATAGTGTCAAGCATTTGAATACCCAAACTAATATTTTTAACTAAAAAAGGGCATTACTTCAGTTTTTTGTATGTCTAAATAATTTCTTGAGCTTAGTTTCAGACAAGCATTTTACTTTTATAAAGTACGAAGGGATTTAAACCCGAGTTTCCTGGGTTTCAGAATATAGATGAAAACCTTTTTTATCTTTTAAATGGTAACTCTAATAGCTTGTTTCATTTAATATATATATTTTTAGAATCCCCACTAACAATACCAAAAATCATATTTATATGAAAAATAACAATTATATGCGTTCAAATAAAGTATGAGAAATGCATTAAAAGCGATACTTTCGTATTGGCCTTTCGCCATAGACATACAACAGTCGAAAAAATCGCCAATGTTCACTATTTACAATAAGCCTTTTTTATTTTGGTCATTTTAGTGGTTTAAGCAAATAGTTCGGTTGCATGCCTTAAATTTGTGTTTTATTTATATTTTATTGTTTTATTTATTGATTGATGAACGTTTTTCGTCCATGAATTAATTTCGTTCTGGAATATAAGCTCGAAACAAATGCTGAGCAATTTATAGTAATTTAAGTCCAAATGGATTTACTTCTCGTGCTCGTCTGCATACGATAGTAATAGATTTTTTAAAAAATGCTGACAAATTATTATAAAAATAAAAAAAAGGAGTAAATTGCGATACAGTTTTCAAATAAATTTCTATATAGTTTTCAAAGACATTGCATTTGAAAGTACACTTTGTTCCCCAGTCAACGGTGCAAAAATTGAAAATGTGTGATGTTTAGAAGTTTAAAAAATTGCAATAAAAGTAAAAATTTAATCGTCTGCTGTTGCCACTGTCAAAATGACGTCAGCATTATGCACGGACACGTTTTTCCTTTATAATATAGATATATGGATAATAATGGAAGTTTTTGGTCTTCTGAAAAATTTCCATACGCTGTAAAAAAAGACAAATGTTTCTTAACCGAAAATATAATCCAACCAGGGCTCGAAATGAAAAAATCCACGAACCGGAACGGTATTTCAAAATTATTGTCGACTAATTTTTTTTTTTAACCATTTGGAAAAATGGTTATTGTTCTCGTCAGGATGGGAAATCAAAAGTACATCTGAAGGTTTTTATTGGTTTAATCCGCATTTTATTCGTATTTTGATTGGTCTATACAGTAACCCGTATTTCCCTTTACTTTCAACAGAGATGGACAACAGAGTGTTGCCACTATGACAAAAAAGTAATAAAAACTACAAAAAAATTAACAAATCAGAAACAAATTGAGATACAGCTTTCAAACAAATTGCATTTAAAAGTACATTTTTTTCTCTATACGACGATATAAAAAGTAATAGTGTGGGATGTTTAGAAGTTTAAGAAATAAATTTCCTTTAAAATTGGCCGTCAGATTTCTTGGAAATCTAACGATGGAAAAGCCTTTTCCCGAACAGCCAATGAAATGCTTGGATAATACATAAGTTTCAGGTGGATAATACGTACGAGTCGCAGGCGATTTTCGTCGCTTGGAATTTTTACGTGTAATAACACTATTGATGTTTAATTCATGGCGTACGTCATGTACGATCAACTCCGGTCGATTTTTTATGTCTTAAATTTTAGTCTTCGAAAAAATCATTTTCCAAATGGTCGTTGTAATTTGATAAATTGCTTTTTTTTTTTATTAACCATTTGGAAAAATGGTTATTGTTCTCGTCAGGATGGGAAATCAAAAGTATAACTGAAGGTTTTTATTGGTTTAATCCGCATTTTATTCGTGTTTTGATTGGTCTATACAGTAACCTGTATTTCCCTTTACTTTCAACAGAGATGGACAACAGAGTGTTGCCACTATGACAAAAAAGTAATAAAAACTACAAAAAAATTAACAACTCAGAAACAAATTGAGATACAGCTTTCAAACAAATTGCATTTAAAAGTACATTTTTTTTCTCTATACGACGATATAAAAAGTAATAGTGTGGGATGTTTAGAAGTTTAAGAAATAAATTTCATTTAAAATTGGCCGTCAGATTTCTTGGAAATCTAACGATGGAAAAGCCTTTTCCCGAACAGCCAATGAAATGCTTGGATAATACATAAGTTTCAAGTGGATAATACGTACGAGTCACAGGCGATTTTCGTCGCTTGGAATTTTTACGTGTAATAACACTATTGATGTTTAATTCATGGCGTACGTCATGTATGATCAACTCCCTGCGATTTTTTATGTCTTAAATTTTAGTCTTCGAAAAAATCATTTTCCAAATGGTCGTTGTAATTTGATAAATTGCTTTTATTTTATTTTATTTTATTTTATTTTTTAAATACAGTAAAGTCCCGATTATCCGAGCCCCGCTTAACCGAGTTTTCGCTATAACCGAGTAATTTTCTTCTGATGGACTGATGGCTTCCATTATTATGAAACAGCCATTATAAATGAAGTGTTAGGTGAAGATGAATTTAAAAAAATTATGGCCATTTTTTTCCCCCATTCTGACCAGAAAATCAGAGTTCTAACTTTATACAGCCGCTCTTTCATTTTCACCTAACACTTCATTGATTATGGCTGTTTCATAATAATGGAAGCTATCCGCCCATCAGAAGAAAATGATCTATTCCAAAGGTATAAGTTCGATTGAAAAAAAAAACAAAACTGTTTAATACTTTGAGCAGAAACAAGAGGCTACACCTGCAATTTTCATGACACTACTAGAATCACATAGCTGCCAAAATGTATGGTTTTGTTACCTCTAAAATTAAATACAAATTTTTGCCATATTTAATCATTGACAATTGTTAGATTTCGGCGGTTGAATTAAGCAAAATTTACTGGTAAGATTTAGAGGTAAGGAAAAAATCTTAGAAATTGGTAGCTATGCAGTAGCGTAATAGTGAAAAAAAAAAAAAAAAAAAAAAAAAAAACTGCAGCAAAATTGACATTTAACAAACAAAAAATTATCAAGGACTTTTTCAAATAAACAATTTCATTTCCGCTATTTCTTAAAAGTAACGGAAATGTACATTCTAGAAATGTTTGTTGCTAGTACCATAAAAATGAATGAATTAAGTTAAAATTTACATTTCATCTCCTTAGTCGGTGACGATTTGTGTCAATCCGGTTTATACGAGTTTTTTCCTTATCCGAGGTGAGCTTGGTCCATATTAACTCGGATAATCGGGGCTTTACTGCATAGCAAATTTATATTTAACCGTAGAAAAACCAATTTAAAAAAATGCATTCAAGATTCTAAATAATTAGAAAAAAAAGTTACAGAGAGCATAGTAAGCTATATGTATGAAACTGTAATGCTATTTTTTTAAAGCTATATGTATGAAACTGTAATAATATTTTTTAATAATTCCACGAACCGGAACAATATTTTTCATGCTTTCACGAAATGGAACAATATTTTTCATACTTTCACGAACCAGAACAATATTTGTCATGATTTCACGAACCGGAACATCGTTCCGGTTTGCTTTGGTACATTTCGAGCCCTGAATCCAACTACTAGCAAAAGTATAAAATTACTTCTTCCAATACACTCACAATTCAGAAAGACGTTCCTTTACTTTTAAAAACTCCAGAAACTAATAGATTCTAGAGATTTAAGGAAGCATTTATAAAAACAATTTTTTTTCTTTCTGGCACTGATTTTGGGGCACTTTTCCGAGTAGTTTTTACAGTGTATTAATCAGTTTTATCAACCCAAAAAATAGGTTTTTCGGATGCTATGAATTCGCAAGTAAACAGTTTTATGTTCAACAAACATGTTTAACAAAAAAAAAAAAAAAAAACCCGCTAAATCAACAGTATTAACATTATAGTACTTAATATTATTTTGTTATTCTTGCATGGTTGCATGAGTTAAATTCAATTACACAGCTGAGAATGTTTACTTGACAGTTGCTCGATTAAAACAAAACAAGCCGGAAAATGTACGTCAAACGTGGCAAATGAGGTGCGTTCGTACTATAACTAGTTTTATAAATATTAGAACTTGGTGCAATAGCTGTTGCACTCTTATGCAAAAATTCAGGAATACAAAATTTATTATGATTATATATATTCAATTCAGTATTACGGAAATAATAAGACTCCCTCTTAAATAGGACGTAATCGCCATGGCAATCTAGAATCATTACCTATCATGGGATTCATTGAATTAATTACGTATGATAGGATTTAATAGAACGAAGAAAACTTTTATTAATATCTTTTTAAGTTTTGATGCGATTTTCCTAAAATTTGAAATAATCCAAAAAACTCTGCGACGAATACAAATATATATTAAATTTCAAACCATACGGTTGAGTAGTTTTTGCGCTGCTATATGCGGACAGACAGACGGACGGACCAGACAACGACTATTGGTGCTACGTATTTACGAGTATATAATTACAAACGCACCTAAAAACGATATTTCGGGTTTGTGTAAACTGGCTGATGCACTGTAAAAGCTACTTGGAAACGTTGCATAAGATTAGGGCAGCAAAAGAAACTTTATTTTTCTAAATGCTTCTTTAAATTTCGAAAAGATGTTGGTTTCTGGGGATTTCAAAAGATAAAGGAATACTTTTCTGAATCATGGGTAATTCGGTAAAGGTTATATACAATTTTTTTCGAAGCTGTTATATTTTTCGTAGATTGAAAAAGCATTTGTCTTTTTTTTTTTATAGCGTACATTTTTTGACAATAATGTTTCTATTGTTTGTTCAAAGAGTTTTTCGTTGTGTTTGTCATCTGTTTTGCTATTTTGAAATGGCGTATTTCTCATTCTAATATTATTATCTGCTCAAAATTAAATTTTTCATGCAAATTTTATTATATACATATTTTTTTTCCAGATTGAATCTTGAAGTAGTGCATGTGCTGGATCGATCTGTTTACTTTACGTACAAAAGATAACAGTATATTATTTTTATCGAAGAAAACAAGTAATATAAAATTTTTGTTTTTAAAGTCAATTCCTAATTAGGTCATCAAAGAAAAATTTAATATAATCCCTTAAGCTAATATTAGTTTTTGTTGCATTAAAATATCTCAATTTGTTGATTTTCTATAAGCAAGTAGGTTTACAATGGAAGTCTATGGGAATTTGGAGAAATATTAGAGATATCGCCAAGTTGGCGTCCCTTTTGGCGACTCATTTTGGCCGCCAAATTTGGCGATATATCGCCAAGTTGGCGGCAAACTTGGTGGTATTTGGCGACAGAAGAGGGTCCCCCTATGGTAACCCCCCTTATAGATATGAAGATGCATTAAATGCTTTAATAACCAATGGCCGCCATTTTGTCTCCCATGTAAAACTAAAATTAATTAATTAAAATTTAATTAATGAATTAATATTTGAAAAAACTGCATTAACATCAATTGTCATCCAGTACAAGTTTAAAAAAAATTATTTCAACTTGATAGGATGAATAATAAGTATTTTACTAGCGATTGAAAATTTGAACAAGAAATATAAATAAATAAATAAATAAATAAATAAATATAGGGAGAGTGTGAACTAATAGTAGGAATTGAAAAAAGAAAGGAAGTTTCAGTTGCTGCTGTTATGCCATAACATTTTATATCATACATATAGAAATAATAAACATTTTATAATTGTGCCAAAAAAATCTGTCTTTTTCAAAAACGGGAACACTTTAAGCATAAAAGTGTTTTTTTAACCATTTGGAAATGGCTGTTGTTTTCGGTCGAGGATGGGGCCAAATGATTCTCGCATTTTATTTTTTCTAACGAAATTCAACGATGTTCTTTACTTTTAGAAGAATTTTTATTTGAATAGGTAATAGAAAGGCATAAAACCGTTAAAAATTGTTTGAATAGGTAATCGAAAGGCATAAAATCGTTAAAAATTGAAAAAGTTACAAAATGGGTAGGTGCAAATTATCAGATATGGAAAAATCCAAAGCCAAAGAGCGGCGCCGAAATGAAAATCGTCTTGCAAAGCAAAAACCGAGGTCTTCAACTCATCATGTAGACCATGAAAATCGAGGTCTTCAACTGATTATGTAGCCCATGAAAATCGATTACAGAATAAAAGACGAACGCGAAAAAGGAAACAATCTAATGTTTAATCGATTGATAGTAAAAGGCCATGTCTCGAGGGGCTCCAATCCACTAGCCACGGCGTTTTACAATCGGTCGATTCTAACCGAGAAAAATTGAGCTCAACGTAGGTAATTTGTCGCAATCTGTGGATGATTCGGTGGAACTGCTTTCGATTTGTAAACTGTTTTTCTTCTCGAAACGGGACTTGGAGAGGTTATCGATGAAGGTTTTGGTCGTCTGAAGTTTGATCTTTGCGATCTGTTGTTGAAGTGGATGCGACGGAATTTGGTTGACGAAATAAATTCCAAATGGTCGTTGTAATCTATTAAATTACAATTTTTTTGTTGTTGTTGTTCTTTTTTTTTTTTTGCTATGTATTTGCGAGGTAGAACAAAATACAGGAAAGTACAAGATTTTTCATCAGATATACCCGTAGTCCGCTGCCAAGGAGGCGTTTTTTAAACTTTAAAACGTGAAATAAGCTAAACTAATGATTTTTTTTTCTTGTTAGAATATCTTATGTCAAAAAGTTTTTAAACACGTCAACATAAAAAGCAATGCAAAAAGTAATAAATAAGAACTATTAAAAATCCAAAAATAGTTTCTACAGATATTTCCCTTAATGGAGAATTGAAAAGGTTTATTTTATTTTCGTCAGGGGTGCTTTATGCACTGCCTAAACTCTTTGTTAAGGTGGTTTTTTAACGTATTTTATACGTAAGAAGAAAAACTGAACTAAAAATTATCTTCCAATTTCGGGGAGCAGGTTCTCTCAGACGAAAAATTCTTTTTACTGTTAATTTTTAATTCCTTTTATTTATTTATTTTTCAAAATCGTCAGATAAAAAGAAAATTTAGTTAATGAAATTTCAAAATTCATCCTCCTTTCTCCCAACGAAAAATCCTTAAGGCTGTAAGACTGTTTCAAATCTTAAATGGCTACTTTCTGACACATTTTAAAATGAATTTTTTTTTCACAAACGCATGCAACTGACAGGTGCTTTTATTCTGAAAGATTGTAATCGAACTGTTTTTCTATTTTTCTGTAAAGGCAGAAAATATTTCAGAAAATGCTGTTAAAGTTGGCATTTAGAACCGAATTTTCATACGCGACAGCGTGGGGAAAAAACAAAACAAAAATCTGATGTCGATGTCGTGAGACAATAATTGCTTATAAAGCAAGATGTAATTCATTTATTGAAAAATAAATAACCGTTCAATTATAAACCACTTCAGTAATCATGCCTGCAATAATCATGCATGCTTTTGTGATTTTAAATAAATTTCACGTTGTTGAGCGGGAAAAATCATTTTTTTTTTCAAAGAACCACCGCCTTAATTTCCTTTTCTCTTGTTTAATCTTGCATTTTTTTTTTTTCAAAATCGTCAGAGAAAAAGAAAATTTATCAAATTTAATTTAAAAATCTATAGAGGGGCATTGACTCTCCTTGGTGCTCGTTGCCATCTATTTATGCAGGAATAATCTCCTATAAAATAAAATAAAAGGAAATTGGAAAGCCTTGCATTTAAAGATGTTTAAATATGTTAAAGATGCTTAAAGGTCAAAACTCGCCGTGTGAAAACGTGAGTTTCAAAACTCACCTTATCCAAAATTTTAAAAAATCGCGTTTTCTATTTCAATCTATTCTATTGCTGAATATGAATCGAAATTACACTACAATTAGTAAAATAAACTAGTTTTACCGTGTATTTCTGGCATCGTAAAATTTTGGTTTACAATGAAAATCAATGGACGCAATCAGAGATCCGCGATTTCCAAAAATTTGATTTTCTGGGTAAGGCGAGTTTTAAAACTCATGTCCCCACATCAGATTATGATATCTAATGGTTTATTATCAATTGGATATTATCAATTTAAAGAAAAAAATAGCAATATTTTACTAAATTAAAATTCATCTCTATGATCAACTTACCTTGTTTAAGTAGCTATGGTGTTGATGACAATTTTTAATATCTATAAATTCAAATATTAATCGTCCTCACTGATATATGTTCTCTTTCGTCCACAAGTGACGCGACAGAGACCTATTTGGCTTCTATTTTACATTAGCTGGGTCAATTTCAGCTTTCAAAATAAAACAGACCACCGGAAGACCCGTGTACACGACTGGGTGATTCTTGGATTACCAGTGAGAGTTCCGGTTCATGGAGCTAATGGTTCCGCTAGCTTCTTTTGATCTGCAGTTTTATTTTTGTGAAAACAATCGAAACAACTGGAGTAAAAGCCATGACGGGCTTCATATATACTTCGTTGCTTTTAAAAAGTGATAATAGAGTGATTTGGATTTCTCTATGGGTTCTTTTGTTTTGGGATTTTATTTGTTGTCATTGTGAGGGATAACAGTTTTGTATTTAGGTAGCTGTGAAGGCATATTATAATTGTTCAGAACTATATTTTGTATAATGCGGATATTGTTAACAGTTTTAATTGCTTTGAATGGTTGGAATACTTTAAAAAATAAAAAAAATAAAAATTGTCTATTTCTAAAGTAACCAACTGTCACCGGAAGATGCATTATTTTCCCATCTTTCTTTTTAAGAAAATAGAAGGAAAAGATGGCATGTGCAACATAAATAATTCAAATAATCCTTAAAATTATCAGAAAAGGACTATATCACATTAAACTATAACTCGCAGATACTAAAACCATTTGTAATAGATCTGAATTAAGGCTTTGAATCATGCAAGAAGAAAACTTTCAAAAAATCTATGATTCAATACTAGGCATATTTCTAGATTTGGGTTTTATATGATTTAAATAAACATTCCATGTCGTTTAAATCGCAAAGCAAAAAATACAATAACTAATTCAATAGTTTGTATGGATAACTATTGTACTAAAGGACATTAGTTTGTGCATAGAAAAAACATGGAATGATTAAAATTTCCCTACATTGACCTCACAAAACGCGCTATGATTAGTGCTGAATATAGCCATTATAAGTAGCATTATGGCTTTCGTGTAAAGAAAGTGACGCAGAATAAACGAGACTCTGTATGATATCTTAGGAAACTACTCTACAGGAAATTTCAATTCTTGCTAGAGTTCATCTTCGATAGCTGCTAGTAGTTCTTATCCTATCTTACTGACATGTGCAACACTTTACATGAGACGTTTAAAAAGATCTGGTAAACGTGTTGGACAAGACAGATGTCCATCGTGTTGTGCCTCGAAGAAGAGTCAAACTTTGATGCGTGGTCAGTGATCGCATTTTATCTTGTTGGTATATGGTTGCAGGGTAATTATTCTGAAAGTATGGGGGATTACATGTCTGTTATGTCTTATTTGTATTTGGCATCAATATTTCATTATCTTTTGGATTCCGGTTTTGGCAACTGTCTATTCGGTTCCATGAATTAAATAAAGTATGTTGTGTTTTGTAATGATGCCCTTTCATTTCATATATTAAATACATAATAAATTGGCGACGAGATAAACCATGACGGAAATAAACGAATTAATACGAACTCTAAATGATTTTCTACTCAAAGGAAATGCAACATCGCCACCGCCGCCGGAGAGAAATGAAAATCACTCAAATGTCAAAGGTATTCTTCAAAATCAAAATCTTCATTTTGAATGTTACGATGAAACCTGTGAGACTTTTGATGAGTACGTTCAACGGCTAGAAAATTACTATCAACTAAAAGGACTTACAGATCCTTCTCCAGAAACTACGGAAGCAAAAAAGATGATTCTTATTAACTGCTTGGGTTCAAAATATTACCATCTATTGTCTAATATCACCGCACCTGATTTACCTGCTTCAAAAACCTATGATGAAATCCTGCAGTTATTGAAAGACCATCTTTGTAAAAGAATAAATATCTTGACTGAACAGCATAAGTTCTTTTGTAGAAAACAACATCCAGGTGAGTCAATAAATTCTTATGTTACTGCTTTAAAAGAACTCTCTAAAAACGCGGAATTTAAATCTAATTGTGAAAATATTGACTGTTCTAAAGGTATTATTAATCTGCTACTAAGGGCTCAATTTATTCGTGGTTTAAATGATTCGGACATTCGCGAAAATATTTTACAGCAATCAAATATTTCATTTGAACAAACTCTAGAAATTGCTTTAGCAATCGAAGCTTCAAAGATCGAAAATAAAGAAATATATAAGAGTTCCTCTACAACTAATGTATATAAAGTTACAAATGCTTATTCTAAAGAAAATAACAAAAGGTTTAGAGAGAGAGCAAGTTCTAAAGATCATCGAAGAAATGATCGTTCAGCTAGTCGAAATAAAGGTAACTTAAATTTGAAAGAGTTAGGCTTAGACAACATTTGCTTGCGCTGCGGAAACAGACATTTAACTTCAAACTGTCGAATAAAAAATAAGTTGAAGTGTAAATTTTGTTCAAAAAACGGCCATATTGAGAAGGTCTGTATATCAAAACTTATTAAGCGAAAATCTAACACTAAAAATTCAGTTCAATATTTAGATAACATCGAGCACGGTTCATTTCAAATAAGTCAAATATTGGACATTCGTTTAAATACGCTAGAAAATGATGATAGAATTTTTGTAAATATTCAATTAAACGGGAAATCTGCTCGTTTTGAATGTGATTCAGGAAGCCGTGTTAGTATTATGAATATTAATGATTTTAAACAATTTAAAATAAATGCCCCTATCCTGAAAACAAATATACTTTTTAGAAGTTATACGGGTGATATTTTCAAACCAGTTGGTGTTGTCAAAATAAACGCAAATTATAAAGGTTATTCATGTATAGAAGAATTATATCTAGTTAACTTAAGAAAAGATGCTATCCTAGGAAGAAACTGGATTCGAAGCCTGAAAATCAATTTAAAACGATTCTAATAGAGTCAATGTAAATCAAATTCCAGTCAATAACATCAAATATTCAATTGATAATATTCTAAAGCATTATTCGGATGTCTTTGAACCGAGAGTTGGCAAGGTTCCAGATTATATATGCTCTTTAAAATTGCGCGATGATGCTAAGCCAGTATATTTAAAACCACGACCTGTACCATATGCGGTAAAAGAAAAGGTAGATCTTGAATTAGATAAACTTTTAGCTGATGGAATACTTGAAAAAGTTGATCATTCTGAATGGCGAACACCACTTGTAGTTATTCCTAAGTCTGATGGTTCAGTACATTTGTGTGCTGATTACAAGGTTACTGTAAACAAACAGTTGCATGATTCAAGACACCCTATACCAAAAATAGAGGACATTTTCAATAAACTTCATGGTGGATCTTATTTTTGCACATTAGGTATTTATAAAGCGTACCTACATTTAGAAGTGGATGAAGAGAGCGCGAAAGTTCAAGCAATATCTACACATCGTGGAACATATTTAGCCAAGCGCTTATTTTTCTGAATTAAAACAGCACCTAATGAATTCCATGCATTCATAGATCAATTTGTACAAGATTTAGATGGGGTAAGCGCATATTTCGATGATTTAATTGTTCAAGGTAAAACATTTGAGGAATGTATAGATCGTTTAACTAAGGTTTTAGAAAAGGTTAGAAAATATAATCTTCATCTCAATGTTAATAAATGCAAATTCTTCGAGAAAAAGGTGCAATATTTGGGTCATATTATCAGTTCTGAAGGACTTAGTAAATCTCCTGAAAAAGTAAAACCATTCAAAATGCTGCTAGACCGAAAAATGTAGATGAATTAAAGAAATTTTTAGGTCTTGTTATGTATTATTCAAAATTCATTAGCAATGCCTCAACCATTCTTAGTCCATTAAATGAACTTTTACGAAAAGATGCTCCATTTAGATGGACTGCTAGGTGTGAAGCTGCTTGGATAAAGGCTAAATGTGAAATTGCTAGTGATAAAGTTTTAATTCCATACATGTCCAAATTACCCGTTATTTTAGCAACTGATGCCAGTCCATTTGGGTTATCTGGTATACTCTCTCACAGAATGCCTGATGGAAGTGAAAGGCCAATAGCATTTGCATCAAGATCCCTCACAGCTGCAGAAAGGAATTACAGCCAGTTAGACAGAGAAGCTACAGCTGTTTATTGGGCTTGTAGAAAATTCTATGACTACATATTTGGTAGAAAATTTACATTGGTAGTAGATAACAAACCAATGATGACCCTCTTACACCCAGAAAAAAAGCTCCCCATATTATCTGCTACAAGGATGCTTCGTTATGCACATTTTTTATCAAATTTTGATTATGAAATCGAATATCGCAAATCAACTGAACATGTCAATGTAGATTATTTATCTCGAAATCCCCTACCTATTAGTGATCAAGAAATACGAATTATTGATGATGAATATCTTTTTCAAGAAAATGTAATACGCCATATCTCTACCGAGACTGTGACCGCTTCTACTATAAGACGAGAAACAGCTCTTGATGAAGGACTTTCAAGTATTAAAGAAAATGTTTTGAATGGAAATGTTCGTGATCCAGAGTTAACCTTACAAGAAGGTATTTTATTTAGAGGCCAGCGAGTGATCATTCCCAAGAAACTTCAACCCGCCGTTCTCCAGGAACTTCATTCTACGCACGTAGGAATAGTAAAAATGAAAGCGCTTGCTAGAAATTATTGCTATTGGAGAAATATTGATTCAGATATCGAAAATTTGGTCAAGAGTTGCAAAGAATGCTGTGACGTTAAGAAAAATCCACAAAAGGCTCCTATACATAACTGGGATGCGCCTACAAAAAATTGGCAGCGAGTTCATATGGATTATGCCGGACCACTAATGGGACACTTTTTTCTATTGATGATCGATGCTAAATCAAAGTGGCCTGAGATTTATTCAATGAAGAAACCTCCAGATACTACATCAACTATTCATTATCTTAGAGAAATATTTAGTCGACATGGATTGCCTGAAATTTTGGTAAGTGATAATGCATCTATTTTTAAATCAAAAGAATTTATAGATTTTTGCCTCAGGAATGGTATTCGACAAAGATTTATAGCTCCTGGTCATCCAGCAACTAACGGTCAAGCAGAGAGATATTGCCAGACTTTAAAAACAAAATTGAAATGCATGCGATTCCAGTCGGGTACTCTTCAAGAAAAGTTATGCGAATTATTATTTCGCTACAGAGCTACTCCACTTTCCTGCAGAAAAACACCTTCTGAATTAATGTTGGGGAGAAATCTTAGAACGAAACTAGATCTTCTTAAACCTTAAACGAAAGGATATTTTAAAAATAAAGCTCCTCAGCCATACTTCGACAAGTCTTTTCGAGTAGGTTCTCGAGTGCAATGTAGAAACTACACCAACTCAGTTTTATGGAAATATGGAACTGTAGTTGAACGCCTGGGACAAGTTCACTACCTTATTGAATTGGACGACGGTTATGTCATCAAACGGCATTTTAATCAACTTCGTGCATGCGAAGTTCCAGTTCAGAATCCACTTATCCTGACACCATCTCCTGTTCCTCGGAAACGACCATCCGTAACTTTCAGCAATGATGTGCAGCAAAGAGAAATTCCCGTAAGACCCGAAACATGTGCATCAAATGATAACGAGGAAATTCAAATTAATCCAGATGCAGAACAAGTTAATTCCAGAATAAGTAATCTAGATGTCAAACCTAATGCTAGCTCAAAGACGACTCTTAAACTTCAACCACACACAGATTCTACTTCACCACAACTACCAAATACAGGGTTGCGACGTTCGACCCGTGTACGAAAACCTGTACAGAGACTGAATCTTTGATGAGTATCAACAGATAACAGATTGTCTCATTGCCAGCATGTAAATTTTTGTAGTACTCAATGTTATATTATTTTTCAAAATTATGTACTTTCCAGGTATGCCTCTTCCATTAGTGGGGGAGAATTGTTATGTCTTATTTGTATTTGGCATCAATATTTCATTATCTTTTGGATTCCGGTTTTGGCAACTGTCTATTCGGTTCCATGAATTAAATAAAGTATGTTGTGTTTTGTAATGATGCCCTTTCATTTCATATATTAAATACATAATAATGTCATATGTCTGAAATCTGTGTAATCATAATATAAGATGCATTGTATGATAGACATGGGAGGCATTCGAACACAGTTGTATTTAAAAACCGTTATTCCAATTGCTGAATAGTACAACACAAAATGGAAAATTCCAACGAGCGCTTAATTCATGATTCTAAAGATGACGTCACACTACACATCCAAATGTTTGTTCTTGTGTCAAACATTGTATTTCCACTGTTATTTCACACACCGTATTTCCTCTTAGTGTATAATGCAGTTTTACAGTGGCACGGGTCACATGCACAAAATGTCTGACCTCTCAGGCATTCAGATGTCAAGTTCTTTGGAAGCTAACAGATCGCCACTTCCGTTATTAATGGGTTCCACTGGTTTCATATTTTCACAACTTCAACAGTAGTCTGATTTTTTCCTAACATCAGCAAGTAACAATTTCGCTTAATAATGATATGCCGTCATAACACACTACTACTTTTTTCTGTAATTAAATTCGGATCTAATAGCATTCATTCTTCTTACCCAAAGTATACTGGCAACTCAAGTACTCCATTTCTGTAGAAAGTAAAGAGAAAATAGTCTTAAAATAGCAATTATATCTTTTTATTGCCATTTTCTCATAAAAACTGAAAAAAAAGTAATTAAAATACGTGCTATTTTGAAAAAATATAAATGAATTGATTTCTTTTTGCTGCATTTGTGTATTATTCTGAGATAGTGACGTCCTATCCATACTTTATTGTAGATGTTTATGATTGGATCGTAAAAGAGGAATTCTTCAGCGGATTCAGATGACGTCGTTTTATATAAATAAAATGTGTTTTAAGTCGTGTTTTAAATCTTAAAACTGAGCTACAGTAGAGTCCCGCTTAACCGAGTTTCCGCTTTAACCAAGTTATTTTCTTTTGATGGACTGATGGTTAATATTATTATGAAACAGCCATTATAAATGAAGCGTTTAGGTGAAGATGAAAGAGCAGTCGTAAAAAGTTAGAACTCTGATTTTCTGGTCAGAATGGGATTCGAGTCAGAATTTTTTCCAAAAAAAAATATGGCCATTTTTTCCCCCATTCTGACCAGAAAATGAGTTCTAATTTTTTACGATTGCTCTTTCATCTTCATCTAAACACTTCATTTATAATGGCTGTTTCATAATAATAGAAATAAAAGCCACCAGTCCATCAGAAGAAAATGAAGTAATGGAAATGTCGGGGGCGACACTAAATTCTGAAAAAGCAGAATTCCTGTTCTCTAGTTTTTTAATTTTCTTTTCTTTTCCTTTCCACAAGAATTTTGAATAGAAAAAGGTTAGCTGGTAGCAGGATTGAGCAAATTTCCGTTTAATGGGCGTGTGAGCACATATATGCTAGATTAGATTTTATGAAAGTGGAACAGATAAGTGTTTGAGCCGTATTTTCGAATTAAAGCGAGTGCCAATGATGAACATTAGAGTTACTCGTGAACACACAGGGCTTAATTTCTAAAAAAAAAAAAAAAAAAAAAAGTACGTAGCTTTAATATTCTGTAGTAATAATAACCGTTATGTATCACACCGTCACCCCCACCCGCATATTTATATTTCATATATTTTTGCAAAATTTAAAGCAATTTTGTCTTCAGCAAATGGAAATTTTTAATGTATTTTGACTAGGGTAATTCCGTAATTTATGCCGCACATTTTTTTGAATTTGTGTATAAAGTCCCATGGTGGACATAAAAAAAAAAAAAAAAAGAAAAAAAATCATGCTGTGTTATTTAATGTTAAATATACAACGCATGAACTGCGACAAAAAAAAAATTTCAAAACAAATAATTAATATTTTTTAACAATTTTTTTCTAAAACATTACACTGCGGCGCGTCACCCGTATAGTCAAGCTGAGACGCTGCACACTTGTGCGGTAGTTATGCCGCGCTTGTAATAAGAATAGAATGAAATTATAAAAAACAAATATTCATAACTGGACTATAATTAACGATGTAATAACAAAATGAAACAAAATGAGTACAATGAAACGTATTAGTAGATTCAAATTAATAATTTTTTGCCTACTTTCACTATTAAAATTATCGACATATTTTTTTACATTAAATTTTAATTGTTATTTCAGAAACAACGTAACATCAATGTATTAGAGAGGGAAAAGAATAAAAGTAAAATTGTGTTTAGATAATTTATTTGTAAACCCTTTCAGGACCGGTGGCTTTTACACAAATTTTATTCGGTTGGCACCACTTTTTTAAAAGAAGTTACCTTTACTTAAATAATCATAAAGATGCTCTAATTAAAGAAACCAAATATTACTTTTCTTTTTTACTGTTGCCAGAAACAAATTTTGTATGCTGTTTATGAAGGTGGTTATATATACCTATGGTCCCAAATGGGTTAAGAGACCTGTTTTTTCGACTACAATCTACAGAAAAAGTACAGTTTTTATGTAACTACATTTGACACATGATGCAACGAAACGAATTAGATTTCTTCTTTTTTGGAGTAGTTTTCTAAACATTCCTTGCAAAGAACATCTGCGTTACACGTAATCCAAATTTTCATTATTATCATCTTGACTTGCATGTTTCTTGCACTCCTTACTTTTTATTTTTCCCTTTTTCTCCTTTGGTTTTAGTGAACTTGATAACATGCCTAACATGGTTAGTCTGTGCAAAAAGAAAAGTAAAAGTTAATAACACTTAATCATTCAGTACAAAAGAAACTGCGGCATGTATATCGGAATTGCAGTACGGCATGTATCCCATTTTGCATGGTGCAGACGTCGACCATCACAGTTACCTGCCATCGCTAAGGGGAATGGCCGAACCATACACACAGTACTTTATACAAACGCTACACTTAGTTCTGACTTCGAAAACATGCATACATTTAGTAATTAGTGTATGAAAAATATTTAAACATAACTTGTTTAAAAGTTTGGACAGTGAAGTCATGCACTTATGTCAAAATAAGGATTGCACTTCTACAAGTAAACATCGAAATAGGATTCACGCTGTACACTGGTTAATATAATCTCATTGCGCACCTACATTGTGCGTTTGACGACCATCTATCGATAATTTCAAGACATACAAGGGGTGTGGCATCTATCCCGAATGCGGCGACTCTCCCGGAGTTACCCTATATCTATATGCATTTATATATAACAATATCTAATAAATGAACAGAACTTAAACCATAAATTCAGGAGTGGGAGAATTTTCAGAAAATCCCACTCGCTAAGAATTTCTTTGTATCAACTAGTAAAACGCAACACAGATCGCTCTTTCGGTGGGCTCCTGAACGCTCCTGTGGGCTCCTATTTATAAACTCCGGTGAATTCCAACCAATATTTAAATTAGATTAATTTTAACACAATTATTCAAATTGGTAAATAAATCATATGAGATGTTAATTTCTAACTGGGCGTAAAATGTATGGACCACGATTCGAACTAGGGATCTCTTGGCTGAAGCCGTGCCATCCCGGACGAATCTGTATCGTATCCAGCGTTTTCTGAAGTCACATTACCTGCGATTTGTTCTGTTGAGCTGATTTAGATATCAGACAGATGCTATAATTAATAAGGTTATCTAGGTGAATTAGATCCACTAGATTCGTCCGGGATATCTCAGATGGTAGAGCATTGGCGGCTTCAGCCAAGAGATCATAGTTCGAATCCTGATCGGGACATTTTTCGCCCAGTTGAAAATTTACATCTCGTGCAACATTTAAATATTCACTAAAATCAAAGAAGTATCGGAGCTGAACTCCGACGTAAATTAAGCACTGAATGCATATCACATCTAAGCACTTTATTGCTTTAAAGTCGGTTGAGTTTAGAGGAAAATGAATGAAAACTAGTCGGATGTGCCAATCTCAAAATTTTCTTCTATCTCATACATATTAATATTTCAAAATTCGCTATCGCAGTGCCAAAATTAAATGACTATCTATGCCCATCATGAGGATTCTAAAGGTATAGGTTTGCTGAATTGTGTGCATTTAAAAAAGAGATATAAGTATTGCATTTTCCAAACAAATCATTGAATTTCGGCACCCACCCTCTTAGATGTCTGCAACCGAAATTCCCAACCCAAAAGCATAAAAACGACACCTATTGGGCAGTATACACCCAAGCTTCACAAGGATCTATTTATGTGAAAGTGTAACAGAATGTGAAGTTCGATTAAATTCCGTACATTAGTTTTTGAGATATATAGCTGTCGCAAAAATCGTGAAGAATGCACCATAGCAGTGAGACCTGTTACCTGATTTTCTCGAAAACCTAATAAGCACCAACTTATGTCAAGGTCTAACAGAATATGAAGTTTAATGAATTTCCGTGCATTAGTTCTTGAGATACGACTATTGCAAAAATCGTGTAAATCCTGAAAATTGCAGCATATCAGTGCCACCTGTAGTGTGATTTACACCAAAACCTAGTCAGCAATAACCTATGCCAACGTCTAACTGAATATGAAGTTTAATGAAAATCCGTGCATTAGTTCTTGAGATAGAGCTATTGCGAAAATTGAGAAAAATGTAGCAGTTGGGTGATTTACACTAAAAACTAATCAGCACCATTTTATATTAAGATATAACTGAATATAAAGTTTTATTAAATTCCGTGCATTAGTTCTTTAGATAGAGCGCACACAAAAATTGTGTCACATACAGACAGGCTCACACACAAATATTTTCTAAAAACAGTCATATCGTGTTCAGGACTTTCTAAAACGTATAAATCCGTCGAAAGTTTCACGAATACTATACATTTTTCTTGTAAAGATAGAAGGAAGTAAAAATATATATCGGATGGGAATCGTTTGCAGTGAAATGTCTCGTATACCAATGAAGACTATTCCCCGATTCTGTAAACTTTCTGCTAAAAAGTTACATGTAAGTAATTTAAATTTTCAGTTTGTTGAAACTTATTTATTTATTGTATTGCATCAAAACACTTTGCTCAAAACTATAATGGCAATTTTCAACCTGAAACTTTGAAAACTCTTAAACAATAAAATAAAACGAAGATTTTCTTTTAGGATCGCTTATATACATTGCTTGACAATATCTAAGGAACACAAACATTTTTAAAAATGAATAATCACAGGCAATGATTGTAGAAATGAAACTAAGTACATATGTAACA
This sequence comes from Maratus speciosus, assembly GCA_963932465.1. Taxonomy (NCBI): domain Eukaryota; kingdom Metazoa; phylum Arthropoda; class Arachnida; order Araneae; family Salticidae; genus Maratus; species Maratus speciosus. Next base: position 403,650,060 of record OZ010791.1, read on the forward strand.
GATGTAAAGTGTTATATTTATCACGCAAAAGGGTACAGACCGCCCCACATAGGAAAGTGGGATTGCAAAATAAATAAATAAATAAATAAATAAATGTTTCATTTGAAAATTTTCGGAGTCGCAAAAGAAGGTCTTTCCAGATTAAAGGATGAGAGATATCAGTCTCTCAGTAAGGAATATGCCCTCCCCCCCCCCCCCCCCACGAACACTAATGCACATTTTGCATCTGTTATTCATACTGCCTACTGAACTATAAGGAAAAAACAGCTGACGTCACTGTGATAGAATTACTGTGGATCAGCAAGAAAAGAAGCCTGTCCGTTCTTACTACTCCGACTGTAACACAACGGCTAGGGAAATTTGATTGGCCTACGTTTAACAGGTCTGTGATATGATTGGCCTACGTCACCAAGATGATTCCTGCAATAATCGCTATGACAAAAATATTGTGGTAGATTGGTTGACGGAAGTGTTTGTTTGTAAACATGTCCTTTCTTTATTGAAGACTCCTTGGGATTAATGTCCCACTCCTCTCGCAAGGCGTTTTTCAGTCCTTGCACATTTCGGGGAGGGTGATTTCTTTGAGAAACACATCTTCTAAGAACATCTCAGGCATGCTCCATAGGTTTTAAGTCTGAAGAGTAAGCAGGTCATTCCATATGATCAATATTTTCTGATACTTCAGCGGTTCCTGTGTGGACGCGCATTGTCATCCATAAACATAAAGTCTGGATCTGTCGCACCCCTAAAAAGATGAATATGATCCAGAATAAGCTCTTTGTAATACCATTGTGATGTTGCGGTATCTAGTTCAAAGATACCGGAGCTGTGTTCTGCCATTGTGCATATTGCTTGCCCACACAATCACACCTTGGCCATACCGATCACGCTCATGAACATTCTACGCATGAACGCATGACGCGTTCTCCTCTCTCTCCACACTAACTTGTGGCCAGAATCCTCACAGTGAGGCGGGATTAGTCGGAGAAAATTACTCTGGATCACTGTTGCTGACTCCAACCAATATGTTTCTTACACCAACACAATCTTTCTCGACAAAGACGAGGTTGAAGTGGGATACATTGAACAGGCTTCCGTGCATACAAACCAATCTTATTTAATCGCTGACAAATGGTTCTGGCACGCCTACCGGTAGCGGTTGCAAGATCTGCAGCTATCTAACTAGTAGTGAGATTTCCATTCCTTTTTTCCTGTATATATATATATATATATATATATATATACATATCGATCCTGTTGAGTTGTGGTCTTCTTACCATGACTATCGGTATGCTTTCCTATAACATTTCCATCTTCAGTGGCCTTTTTCAATCGCGATACGTTTTTTGACACTCCTATTACTGTGGCCACAGTAGTGACACTTTGACCTGTTTCGAGCGGTCCAAATTGCTCGTCCACTATCGTAAGTACTCAAATGATGTTTGCAGATATTTTGTACTTAATTATTGACTTACCACACGGAATTTCACGGAAATAAGTTCAACAACCTATGGCGCTATTTTCGTCAAACACCTAACTACATGAATTTTCGAATGAATAAAGAGCTTTTATGCAATACCTTTTACGTACATAAAAGGTCCTGACCAGGGTCGTACTGGCATGACAAAAAGGGCGGTGGCAACTTGGATAAAAAGGACGCCAACTTCTAATCAAAAGGGCGCCGACTACAATTTAAAAGAATTTTAAACAATTTTTTTGAAAAGTTAAGATAACAGCTACAAGATTATTTTATATATTTTGAATGAGATAATTCCTTTTCTTCAAATGGAGTATCCTTTATTTGGAGGCTGCTGGACAGATAATTACACCTGTTTATTTTCTATCAATTATATTCAAAATTGTTAATTGGTCCAAATCATCCAAGCAACCTCATAGCAAATTGGTATATAATTTTATATACCTTAGATAAATTCAAATAATATAAGTGATCGTATTTACCTAAATTCTAGTAGAAGAGCAACGCGAAGCATTGATGAAATTAAATTATAATCCGCGTCAAAAAAAAAGTAATTATTAAATTTGAATAATTACGAATAAAATTAAGAGTTTGCGTTGTGAATTATTTAGACGAACTCTTCCACTTATGAATTAAACTAAAATTTAAGCTGTAAAAAAAAGAATTGACACACTTTAAATATTATTAATTAAATAATTACAGAAACTTTTTAAAACTTGATTAAATATTTTATTTACATTGAACATATCTATATACAGAAAAACATAATATTAATTCAAAAAATAGAAAGCAACACTTTTGTTTGCTTCTCATTATTTTAAGTATGTTTAATCTTTTTTTAAAAAAAAGACAATATTTTCACGTACTCTAATTATTATAATTGTTTCTTTTTGCTAAAAGAAATACTCTCTTTCATTTTTAAAATTACCTTAATCTTATTTAATTATTGGTTTGGTCGGATCTCAGATAACTCTCTACCATAAATATCAGAAAAGTATTTTTTAAGATTTTTCATATGATCTTAAGTGGTAAAAGAAAATGTTTAAAATAGTACCTTCTTTTAATATACGGGATGGTGGCCTTTATTCATCAAATTCCGAGTTGATGCGTTGCTTAGGATCATGGCAATGTGTCATCAGGAACGCATCCTCAATTTGGCTTGATTAGGATCACTCCGATATGTACATCAGGAAGACATCCTCAATTTGGCTTGATTAGGCTCACTCCGATAGGTACCTCAGGAAGACATCCTCAATTAGGCTTGATTAGGTTCGATTAGGCTCGCTCCGATAGGTCCATCTCGCCTGGGCTTTACTAGGGCTTACGGGACTCATTGCACGGGCTTTCAGGAGAGCTCTTGCATCCTCTACATCTTTTTTCAGACTATCCTTTTTCAAAACTTATTCTTCCTGCACACCAGCTCCTGCAGTGGGAGGAACTATTTTTGTCTAGTCCACTGTTATTGGATGTGAGAAGATTTTTTATTATACTTCGATAGGCCTATTAGCTAGCAGTCTGCAAATGGCCCCTAACATATACTTTAATATTATTATCTGCCTTAAAGTTTGGGTGGTCTGAAAAGTCATAAATTTATCCCAACACTTTTATTGAGGCCATAAATTGATTCCAACGTTTTTATGATTTTACGACTTCTAATTATACACCACGTTCCATTGGCTTGTCATAAGACGACACCATGGCGTCTGGCTAGTTGTTGTCTGAGATCCGAACTCAATTCAATATTATACATTCATTTTACAATACAACAATTTTTTAAAAATATATATTTACTATTTAAAATCAACTTAATAATTTTTGTATGAACTTACACTCTTATTTTACTTAAATATCTAAACATTATAATTTTACACTCATAATTATATTTTATAAAAAATATTTATACAAACAGAAATAACAAATTACGCAATTTTACTTTGATTTAACCAACATGGTGCGGGAACATATCATAGTTATATGTTGCCCAGCATCTCTCCCGGTATCGGAAGAAAAAAAAAATAAAAACTGATTGCTGGTTTTATTTTTTTTGTAAAGCTTGAAGGAATGTACGTGTCCATATGACTGTGTATCTACACAGTTTTTGAGCGAAGACTGTAAAGTTCAATTATCAATGGTTCTGGTATATTTTATAAGAAGTTCTTCTATTGTTTCATAACAGAAAGTTCAACACATGATAGCATAGTTGTCTGTTGACATTCACATTTATAGAAGACCTCTGTACTGACAATCAGACGTCTTTCTCGAAGCCTTTTTTCTTTACCACACACATGTTTACTAATTTTGTAACTTTACAGTTTAAGTGCCCAAAATACATTCAAAGCTATAATTTTGTCTGAAATTAATATGCCGAAATAAACCTCATTATAAGAAAAATAATGGCATACGCATTTGACATATTATTTCATCACATACAACCTTATGACACAGTGTTTTATCTAAAACACATTTTATACTGAATAAAAGTAAATACAATGCTTGTAATATGACATGTTATATTTTCACATAATTAATCTGATGTATTCAAATTATAATCAGAAAAATATTGTATACAAACTTGTTACATTATTTTATTTATTTGTTACTTCTAACATGTATGATCTGTCAAAATGTACAAGCTAATTCATCTCCTTTAATATATCATTACGCAATGCTTTCCAACTTTACCCGATACGAGAAAGAGAGAAAAAAAAAAAAGAAAAGAAGAAGGAGGATTGAATAAAACCAGTTTTGAACGTCCCCGATTCTTTCGAAACGAGGGGTTGGTCAAGCTACTAATCGCTTTCTGTGAGGTGAATTGTGCTGTGACAAAATTTTACGACTTCCCAAAGGTATGTATTTAAAACCATTTCATGCTTGTAATTACCGTATTAATTAGTATAATTTCTTGATATACTTTCTTCTTAACTCACTGTGCATGCCTGTATGTAATTTTAAACATAATCTATGCATAAACAGTGTATGTATTTGTATCGTATCTAATGTAAACCTTCTGCTTTTTTTTTATTATTTTGCAGGGGAAAAATGGCGATTCTAGCATCTGCATTCTCCTGCCTCATACTGGAACTGAAGCGAGGGTGGCTTTTTATGCATTCAGGTTTAAATCTAAACCAAATTGCCTTTCAGGATTAAAAAAAAATGCATATAATTTTCTTTAACTGATTACATTGTATATTTTTAGACCTTTTTAACAAACACAAATTTTGATTCATGATATTGTTTACTATTAAAATGTAAACAACACGGAAAAATGACTTCTACGGCCTCTCAAAAATGCAAAATATGCATTACGCTGACCTTAAAAATGCACCTTCATTTAATACTATTAAATAGTGTTGTCAGAAAATGCCATTGACGAAGAAGAGAACAATTTTTTTTGTCTTAAATTATTATTTATTTAGCCAACAATTCTATCTTAAAAGATTGTTAAATTTTCATATTTATTTATTTTTTTACTGAATGAAATAAAAATTTATTTATTCAAAATTTTATTTATCATTAACATTCCGTATGTGAATTCTACTGTCTAAACTTTAATGATATGTTTAAAAAGTAAAAGATACTAGATTATTATTATTAATCCAACATTAATAATTATTATTTAATTATAAAAAAAAATGTACTTAATACACTTGTATAATTAAAAAAAACAAACAAAAGTAAATGATAATTACTACGTAACATCGTATGCAGCCATCTATGAGTACCCGGCCGGACCAAAGAACTTCTGCCAGCAGAAAAAATCTTTGTATACTCACAAACAACCACATCCAATTTTTTTTATAGATCAAGTTTTTAAAATAATTACTGTACGTACTATAAAAAATTTAGTAAATAAATTTATTAAGCCATACTACATATTTTAATAAAATTAAGGCCAATATATATAAATATATTTATTTATTTATTTTGTTTTCTTATGTTAAATTGGCCAAATTATATTAAAAAAAAAATTTATGAACTCACACACTCAAATTTATCAATACTATGTATATTTATATGTGTTAAATTTAGAATTGCATTTAATTCTAAGGGAAAGTAAAGAGAAAAAAAAAAATGCTTAAATTCTAAACTAACATAAATTTATAAAATATTTTATTTAAAAAAAAAATCTAATTTCTAGCTGATTTCAGCAAGATGTCATTTAATATTTATATTAAATAATTTTGCTAATACATTTTATTAATTGTTAAATTTGCATATTTTTATATATACAATAAAAATATAATAGTCTTACATAAAATTTTACACTACAACAATGTTATTAATTAATTTAACTTGAATTTAAGCCTACTTTAATTCTAATTGAATACCGTTAATAAAAGTAAATTAGCTTATCAAGTTAAATATAATATAAACTATGTTTGTCTAATGTTAATTTTGCTGAAAATTCCATAAATTTTAACTGTAAATGCTAATTGCTATACCTTTTGTTATTTATTTAGAAAACAACACGAACTTATATTTTTATTTATTATTTTTTTTTTATTAAATCTAGGAACTATACACTGAGCTAGACACTCCATAAATGTGTAAAACCTAAAAATCAAAAATTTTCCTAAAGAAAACTCAAAATGCTGCTTTTTACAATATAATATTACTAATTTTATTGTTTCTGAGCATAACATCTAGTAATTATACCATACTTAATTTTTTCTTCGATTCCTTTTTCAGCCAAGAATCCTGAAATTTATGCCTAGGTGATGACTATATATTGATGTATCTGTGAATAATTTTTCTACAAATATTTTGTTGGTGTTGGTGCATACCCAGCCGTAGGCCAAAATTGCACCCTATACAGAAAGCCTTTGGTGAGAAAATTTTAATTTTACTTCAATTATTTATTTGTGTATTTTTTTTTTTTTTTTTTTTTTTTTTTTTTTTTTTTTTTTTTTTTTTGAAAGTTACTCCAAGATTATTTACTATGAAATTAATTAAGTTTTAATGTTATTTGGCTTTGTTAAGATTTTATATTTTCTAATTCATATTCGAAAAGAAAAAAAATATATATATAACTTTTGCCTGGAGAGAAATATTTCACTGCTCCATTGAAGTTTTGTGAAGCACATTACATAATTTTATAAGTATGTTTTCGGGTGCGCCCTGCACATTTGCTCAATATTGTAACCCTGAGACAAATTGGCGTTCCCATGTTCCTATCCTTTCTTATTATTATTTTGAATTTTAAAAAAGGCAAGTTATTAATTTTGTTTCAATTTTTTTTTTTTTTTTTTTACCTAAAAGAAAAAAAATTTATTTTTAAATTTTGAAATTTTTTTTTTTAAATTTTGAAATTCGATTAATTATGCATTTTGATTTATTTTTAATACCAATTCATATACCATGGATAATCTTGGGGAGGGGGGAAAGGGTAATGATCTTGTATAACATCCCCGTATAAGTTTGTATATGGTGTATAACCATATAACGACATATTTTGATCATAATGATCTATTTGATACTTTAAATATGGGTCTACATTCTCAGAATATTTATTATTTTTTTTATAATAATTCTTAGTAAGTTTGTCACCCTTTTGACTCGTATTTTTGTTCAATTTGAACCAACAATTTTCAGTTGAGTGTGATTTTCTTTGACAAATGTCACATTTAGTTTTGTAATTTTTATCACCCTTAATTTTTTTCTGAGACCCTTGTAAATTCGTAATTTCCGCCTCTGTATGACCTGTTGCATATTTCGGAGCGTACAGCTGATCCATATGTCGTTTGATCGGCTCTATTGATTTATCTGGAACATATTGTAATAAATAATTAAAGTTTCTAAACTTTTTAGTAACTTCGTAGGGTCCTTGAAATTTTGGCTCTAATGCGCCTGGTTTTCCAATACATTTTAAATATACTGTTTGACCCAAATTTAAATCCTTTACTTTTTCGTATGCCTCTTCATCTATATATTCTTGCATTATTTTCTCCTGGTTTGCAAGGGATTGAATTTTGATTTCCTTCATATGCTGTATTCTGCTTTTAACATAAGAGTGGGTATATATTTCCTCAGAAGGAATATGGGCTGTGAAGGGATTTTTTATTTCCCTTGCGAAAAATAGCAGTGAGGGACTATATCCCGTAGCGCGGTGTTTCGAGGAATTATACGCTAGTTTAAAAAAATCCAGTCTTATGTCCCATTCCGTAGTGCGTTTCGACATAGCTACAATTGATGTTTTTAATATTTTATTGGTAACTTCACAAAGTCCATTTCCTTGCGCACGGTATACACTCACAAATTTCCTTTGTATGTTTAAAGATTCCAAATATTCTTTCATAATTTCGCTTCTTAAATATTTTGCATTATCAAAGATAATTTCTTTACACAACCCATAATTTGCAAAATATTTATTTAGTACATTTAATATAGTCTGTGACTCTACGTTTCGTAGGGGAACGGCTTCCAGGAATCTCGATGTCGAATCAATTATAATTAAAATGTATCTGTTTTTCCTTAACGTGAGGTTTAAAGGTCCAATGACGTCAGCATGCAGGACTGTACCGACTTCGTGATCTTTCACCATTTTTTTAACAGGGACTTTTATTGTTGTGTGTTGTTTAGATGTGAGGCACTGCACACAATTTGCACAATACTGTTTAATGTCTTTGTACATTCCGTGCCAAAAAAGCCTTGTTTTCACATTATCATAAGTTTTTTGAAATCCGAAATGCGCTTTATGAGCTTCTTCTATGGCTGCAATTTTTAATGAATCCGGGGTAATTAAAAGCTCCTTTTTATCTGAACCAGGTTTCAAAATTAATAATTTATTTTGATTTAAAGCAAATCTCTTCGTGCTTCTATTATTTTTGTCTTTTTCGATTTTATTTATTATAATTTTTAATTTTTCGTCTGCATATTGCTCCGATTTAATATTTTCGTCTGTAAGTGCTATGTTACTTGCAAACAAATTATTTTGGAGTTCTCTGTCTGTTGTAAGATTATCTAAATTCCTGCTCAAATAGTCTGCTGGATTGTTAATTCCTTCGACGAATTCGAAGTCGAAATTAAAGTCTTGTAAATCTGCTACCCATCTGTTTATAATTTCCGATTTATCTTGTAAATGTAAATGCTGAGTTAGTGCTTTCGAATCAGTTAACACAGTAAATCTTCTACCTGAAAGCATATATTTAAAATGCATAATTGCTTCATGCACTGCTAATAACTCAAATTTAATACTCGGATAATTTTTTTCCGGTTCTCTAAGTTTTCTCCCGAAAAATTCAACAGGTAGCAAATGACCATCCTTTTCTTGAGCTAGAACACCTGAAATTGCAACTTTGCTCCCATCCGTGAATAAGAAAAATTCCTTGTTAAAATCGGGGGGTCTGAGCGTTGGTTTTTGTACAATTTCTTCCTGAATTATCAGGAAAGCTTTTTCTGCTTCTGGACTCCACTTAAATTTAACTTTATCTTTAGTCAGCTCTATTAAAGGGTTAACTTTGTCGGAATAGTTGGGTATTAGCGTCCGAAAATAATTCGCTAAGCCCAATAAAGATCTGACCCCCTTTTTCGATTTTGGTCTGACTAAATTTTTTACTTTTTCAATATTCTTTTGAGATGGAGAATATCCCATTTGATTCACCCTAAATCCTAGGAATTCTATTTCTGCTTTGCAGATTTGCATTTTTGAAGGTTCGATTGTCATGTTGTGATTTATTAATACCTGTAGAACTTCTTCTAAGGTTTTCGTCATCTCTGCTATTGTATTTGCAGATATCAACACATCATCAATGTAGTATGATACTTTGCTTTTGTCAAAATGTCCCAGAATTTTATCGATTACTTCTGCAAAAATTGCGCTAGAATTTCGTGTGCCAAAAGCTAAACGAAGTGGCATATGTTTTCCAAATTCCGTAATAAACGCTAATTTTTTGCAATCTTCTGGTTTTAAATTTATTTGGAAAAAAGCACTATGTAAGTCTAGCACCGTATAGTATTTTTTACCGCTTATTTTTTGTAATAAGTCTTTTACGTCCGGCATCGGATAAGTATAAGGTTGTAAAATTTGGTTTAATAGTCTTAGGTCCGTTGCCATTCTAAACTTGGGTTCTGCATTCGGGTTATTACTCGGATTTTTCTTTCTAACGAAAATAACTGGAAAAGCATACTCGGAGTCAGTCTTCTCTATAATTTTAGCCTGTAACAGTTGTTCAATTTCCCTTTTCGCATACTGTCTTACTGCCTGAGGCAATTTATATGGCTTAGCTTGTACCGGGAATTCATGATTCAATTGAAAACTTGGTGCAACAAACGCTGATTGCCCCAATGTTTGATAACTTTTTGAAAATGCATGAACATTGCCCATTAAAATTTTTCGAAATTTTTGTTGTACTTCCTCTGATAAATGGCTTAAATCGAAATCCGTCTCTTTAATTTCTGCTTCTCGCAATTTTCTTACATCTTCTATATTTAAATTATTTATTTCATAAAATGTCCCTTTCTCTATATTATCAGTTGAGTCATCTTGCTTGCACTCAAAGTTCGTTATAATTTCCCCTATTTTAGTTCCTTTCTGAATAATTAACTTTTCTAACAGTTTATTCTTTATTATAATATTTATGTTATTATTTTTTTGAACTTCGTGTAACGAAGTCTCGCATGAAAATTTACTATTTTCTTGAATGGGGTCAAAAATAATTATATCTGACATATTTATATCCTCTGGGCATTTTAATTTTACAATTTTCGATTCTTCAGGTTGGAGAAAAATTCTATTTTTAGTAATGGCAAACATACTTTTATTTGAATGTTCCCCTGAATTACATGGCGTAATGTTATTCACTTCATAATTATTTACTTCACTTGCAACGTTTAATTTAATTTGTTGATTTTTAAATTTTAATGTTTTATTGCATAAATCCAAAATCATATGATTTTCTTTGAGATAATCGTACCCTAATAACATTTGGTACTGCCTATCAAAATCATCATTAGTGACATAAAATGTGCCTGTTGTGGATATACCTTTTAATCGAAAAGTTAATTTTACACATTGTTTAAAAAAAATCTTTGAATTTGTTAAAGTTTTAATTTGGATCTGATTGCCCAAATATTTGATTTTGACGTTTGTATCTTTAATTTTTTTGAATAAAGAAGGTGATAAAAGGGACACAGCAGCTCCGGTATCCAGTAACGCTTGTATTTCGACGCCCTGTATACTTAGTGATATAATTGGCAGACTATCTTTGTCTGCATTTGTTATATTTGCGATTGTTTTATTTATTTTATCGATTTCCGTCTCTGAAAATCCCGAATCTTGATCCGATTTCGCTGTTTTCTTTGCCCATTTTTTTTTCTTTTTGCGCTTTTCAAATTGATAACCATTTTGCTCATAATTCTCAGAAATATATCCAAAATCCCTATTTCCCGAATTCCAGTTAGGTTGTGAATAATCATACATCCCATAATGCGTCGGGTAATTAAAGGAATTGTAGTAATCATTATAATATCGTTCATAATCATTATAATGAAAATTGTTATTGAAATGGGGACCCTGATAATCATTGTGTTTATTAAAGAGTTTCTTATTCCGCGGAACACTATCATCTCTAATTGCATGGTTTTTTTTCTTTGATTTTTTTAGTTTTTCAATCTCCCCTTTTAATTTCTCGATTAGGTCTTTGTTTTGCTTACTTGATTCTATAATGTTCTCATAAAGATCTTTGTTTTCTTTATTTATTGCGTTAATTTCCTCAAACTTTGATTCATTATACGCACTTTCCATAAGTTTTGCTAACTCGCATGCCTCCTTGAAGGACCTGGGCGCATTTTTACGCACATCTAGTGCAATATCCTGTCTAATTGAATTTAAAAAATTCGACATTTTTAAGATTTCGATAAAATTCTCTTCCTTATTATCCACATTTTCGCCTGCACTTTCGATATAAGATTTTACACCCTTTTTAAACTCCAAAATGAAATCCTCTATCGTTTGACTTGCGGCCTGTTTTAAATTTAGGAAATTGCTCTGAGCATTAAGGAAGCTTAGTTTTGTACCAAATAACTCCACCAAATTATTTTTAAATAAATTATAATTGGTCTCGTTATATGTGTCAATCTGTTTACTTAAAATATGTTTTGCGTCCCCAGTAATTTTAGCCTTTAAAATTAATAATTTAGTTTCTTCCTGTATATCTGTCGAATTCAAAATATTATCAAATTCCTCTAAGAAAAATATAATGTTTTTGTTCTTTTTATTGTCAAATGGTGACACTAACTTAATACGTGTATCTATATCCAGCGTCTGAGTCATTTTTAACAAGTATTAGTAATCAATGTATACTTTTTCAAAATATCAATTCAAAATAGATCCTATACCTCTTAAAAGAATATTTTGCATCTCATACTATTTTCTCTATATTACAACATATGTATGAAAATATTCTAAATTGCATAAATACATAAAAACAACAACACTAAAATTAAAAAAAAATTTCTTAGGAGATGAAGTTGTTTTGTAGATTATTCTTTTACACACATAAATACCCCTAAAATATTTATAATACACGTATATATAAAAAACAACATAATTTCATTTAACAGAAAAATATCTGTCTTTTTCTACAGAAAAAACAATCTTATTTTTTTTTTTTTTTTTTTTTGTAAATATTGTACTACTACTTCGTAGTACGACTCATAAATTTTCTTTTGTATCAAGGTGATACAATTTCAAAAATCATGATCTATTGACATTTCAATCATTTTTATACCAGACATATTATCAAATTTTACTTATTATTCTTCTTCTTATTATTATTTATACATTATATAAAAAAAAATTATTTTTACAAATGTGTCATCTGTGATGTGCATGCCATTATTTTTCAATGGTAACTGAGATCCAACCACAAGAGAAAAGAGAGAAAAAAAAAACAAAATTGTAATTCCTAAATTTACCTATTATAAATCCCAGAATTATTTTTCTCATTTCCTTTTTTTTTTTTACTAACATATATTATTCATTTTATTTATATAAAATTATTATATGTGTGTCAGTATTGTTACAATAATAAAATTAATTTTAATAAAATTTTAATCAATTAAACTTACATACCTACAATATCTTTAAAATTGTGACATTAAAATAATACTTAAATTTATTTTCCTTTTTTATTATTATTATTATTATTATTATTATTTCTAATGACCTCAGATGAACGTTCCTGAGTCATAGCACCATTTACCTATCTAATGACCTCAGATGATCGTTCCTGAGTCAGAGCACCATTTTACTTAATGACCTCAGATGATCGTTCCTGAGTCAGAGCACCATTTTACTATCTAATGACCTCAGATGATCGTTCCTGAGTCAGAGCACCATTTTACTTATGAAGGGGGGATGCTGGACAGATAATTACACCTGTTTATTTTCTATCAATTATATTCAAAATTGTTAATTGGTCCAAATCATCCAAGCAACCTCATAGCAAATTGGTATATAATTTTATATACCTTAGATAAATTCAAATAATATAAGTGATCGTATTTACCTAAATTCTAGTAGAAGAGCAACGCGAAGCATTAATAAAATTAAATTATAATCCGCGTCAAAAAAAAAGTAATTATTAAATTTGAATAATTACGAATAAAATTAAGAGTTTGCGTTGTGAATTATTTAGACGAACTCTTCCACTTATGAATTAAACTAAAATTTAAGCTGTAAAAAAAAGAATTGACACACTTTAAATATTATTAATTAAATAATTACAGAAACTTTTTAAAACTTGATTAAATATTTTATTTACATTGAACATATCTATATACAGAAAAACATAATATTAATTCAAAAAATAGAAAGCAACACTTTTGTTTGCTTCTCATTATTTTAAGTATGTTTAATCTTTTTAAAAAAAAAGACAATATTTTCACGTACTCTAATTATTATAATTGTTTCTTTTTGCTAAAAGAAATACTCTCTTTCATTTTTAAAATTACCTTAATCTTATTTAATTATTGGTTTGGTCGGATCTCAGATAACTCTCTACCATAAATATCAGAAAAGTATTTTTTAAGATTTTTCATATGATCTTAAGTGGTAAAAGAAAATGTTTAAAATAGTACCTTCTTTTAATATACGGGATGGTGGCCTTTATTCATCAAATTCCGAGTTGATGCGTTGCTTAGGATCATGGCAATGTGTCATCAGGAACGCATCCTCAATTTGGCTTGATTAGGATCACTCCGATATGTACATCAGGAAGACATCCTCAATTTGGCTTGATTAGGCTCACTCCGATAGGTACCCCAGGAAGACATCCTCAATTAGGCTTGATTAGGTTCGATTAGGCTCGCTCCGATAGGTCCATCTCGCCTGGGCTTTACTAGGGCTTACGGGACTCATTGCACGGGCTTTCAGGAGAGCTCTTGCATCCTCTACATCTTTTTTCAGACTATCCTTTTTCAAAACTTATTCTTCCTGCACACCAGCTCCTGCAGTGGGAGGAACTATTTTTGTCTAGTCCACTGTTATTGGATGTGAGAAGATTTTTTATTATACTTCGATAGGCCTATTAGCTAGCAGTCTGCAAATGGCCCCTAACATATACTTTAATATTATTATCTGCCTTAAAGTTTGGGTGGTCTGAAAAGTCATAAATTTATCCCAACACTTTTATTGAGGCCATAAATTGATTCCAACGTTTTTATGATTTTACGACTTCTAATTATACACCACGTTCCATTGGCTTGTCATAAGACGACACCATGGCGTCTGGCTAGTTGTTGTCTGAGATCCGAACTCAATTCAATATTATACATTCATTTTACAATACAACATTTTTTTAAAAATATATATTTACTATTTAAAATCAACTTAATAATTTTTGTATGAACTTACACTCTTATTTTACTTAAATATCTAAACATTATAATTTTACACTCATAATTATATTTTATAAAAAATATTTATACAAACAGAAATAACAAATTACGCAATTTTACTTTGATTTAACCAACATGGTGCGGGAACATATCATAGTTATATGTTGCCCAGCAGAGGCTAAATGCATTAGAAATTTAACTTAAACGGACTCGGACTTACGAAATTGTCAGTTTCGCCCTGAAACTCCTTTTTACTCCCCCCCCCTCTCATGTGTAATTTGCTCCCAAGAAGGTTGGCCTATTGGCCATAAACTTGTCTTGCTATTGCTATAAACTTGCGATATGCATGAACCCTAAACAATTAGAGTCAATCCAACGCGCAACGAAAAAAATATTGCCTATCCGAACCGATCAGATCTAAATCGCGGGTGTAGTCGGGTAAACGGACCTAATGCAGGATTGTAATCCCAAGGGCGGATCCAGCTCACCATTTACAGGGGGGTCATGGATTACCTTTTATTGGGTGGGAGGGGATCACATCTCTTTATGAGAATTTTTTATATTGAAAGCTATTCCCAAATCCAAACTATCTGCTTTTCTGATACTTTCGCGAAGTCATTTCCATTCGTAAATACAAAAAATTTGCATTACTATTCGTAAAAATATAAAATTTACCGATTTTGTTCAGATACCAAGAAATTCAAGAGTTTCCCGTTTTCTTATAAATGCAAAGATTTATTTAGAAAATGTTGTCAAAGTTAGCGTATTTAGACAAATTTTACGAGTTGACAGTCACAGAAATGTCGTCACAAGGGAACAAATGGCTGTACTTCCGGAAATTCTGTTTAAAAAGCCTAACAAATATGAACGATTAAATATGTCAAAAATATGTATTAAATTTTAGTAGTAGCAAAACCAATCAAATATTTAATCAAATTAGCAGCTATGTGATTCTATTAGTGTCATGAAAATTGCAGGTGCAGCCTCTTCTTTCTTCTCAAAGTATTAAATAGGTTTTTCGATCGAACTTATACCTTTGGAATGGATCATTTTCTTCTGATGGACTGAATGGCTAATATTATTATGAGACAGCCATCATAAATGAAGTGTTAGGTGAAGATGAAAGAGCAGCCGTAAAAAGTTAAAACTCTGATTTTCTTGTCAGAATGGGAAAAAAAAATAAAGGCCATTTTTTTTTTTCCCATTCTGACCAGAAAATTAGAGTTCTAACTTTTTACGGCTGCTCTTTCATCTTCACCTAACACTTCATTTATAATGGCTATTTCATAATAATAGAAGCCTTCAATCCATCAGAAGAAAATAATTCGGTTAAAGCAGAAACTCGGTTAAGCGGGTCTCAGATAATCGGGACTCTACTGTTTATTTCATTTTAAAAATGATCTTTAGAATATTTTTGTTGGTGTTCAGAGGGGGGTCATGACCACCGTGACCTCCCCCTTGGATCCGCATTGTGTAATCCGCATTAATTGTAAATCTCATGGTTTAATATCAATATCGCTTATTATGATATGAAGTAGACGATGACACAAATAAACTTTCTGAGGTGTACCTGTAATACATATATAATCAAACTTTTTGTAATTATATATATATATATATATAGATGAAACGACGAGTATTTTATAACCATAAAATGGTACTGTGTGCCTTAATTTTGTTTTTAAATCCAAACTGAATATTTTTTTACTTTTTTTTAAAAATTATTATTCATTTTTGTTATCAAACGCATGAAATTGACAGGTGGTCTTATTTAGAACCATGTAAGTAAGAATTTTTTCGTTTCTTGATAAAAGTAGGAAATTTTTCAGAAAATGTGTTAAAGTGGGAGTTTTGAACCGAATTTCCGTATGCAACAGCGCGGGAAAAGACAAAAATCTGCCACCACGAGAGAACAATCACTTATAACTCAGGATGACATTTATATATCGGAAAAATGAAAGAAAAAAAATCGATTACAAATCATTTTGATATTCATGGCTCCGGGAATGTGTCAAAAAGATTCGCATTGTTGAACGAGGAAAAATATTTTTTCGAGAATTGCCTTAACAGCATATTAATATTTCGTGAAAATTGGTCAATTTTTATATAAATTAAAGCCTAGAATGTAAAAAAAAATAAAAAGAAAAGAAAAGAAAGAGAGAGAGAGAAGTGAAAACAGACAACTTAATGATATTAAAAGATGTCCATTTATAAAGACAGAACGTCCCTCACCCCCAGAAAAAAAGTCTAAAAATCAAACCATCTGCTCAAGAGTTTCGTGTCTACAGTGTACTTGTTTTCGGTGTCCATTTTATAATGTATGGATATATACAATGTTGTAGACCCTGGAAAAAAAAAAAAAAAAAAAAAAAAAAAAAAAACAATTTCGCAAAAGTCACTTGTATCAATTTAAAAAGCTATTTCAAACAATTACTTTATGCTGAGACTGAGAATAATAATACAATTAGATTATTTTGTGTGTCCCTGTAAATAAACGATAAAAATTATTCAATTCGTATTCCATGTAGTGTATCAAATTGATAAATTTCAATTTAACTATGTTTGAAGTACTGTAACATCATTAAAATACACTGCTAACAATTTTTCCCATAGGACATAATGCAACGGGATATTTTTGTGTGCTTCTGTAAACGAACTATAAGTGCTACAGACTCCATTTTCATTAAGGAACCTCCTATAGTAAATCATACACATAAGTGGCGTGGCAATGTGAGTTTATTTATGTTTACGGACAGACTAACCGAAGCCATACATACTTTTCAACTATTTTAGAAAGTGTTAATATGTTGAATTTTAAATTTGTAATTTTTACTTTCTTCTATCTTTACAAGAAGAAAGTATTGGATTCGTGAAAAATTTCGACTTCCGGTTTTCAACGGATTTATACGTTTTAGAATGCCCAGAACACGATTTGATGGTTTTTAGAAAATGTCTGTCTGTGAGTCTGTCTGTCACTCTGTCACTCTGTCTGTGAGTCTGTATGTGACAAAAATTTTGTGGGCGCTCTATCTCAAGAAATAATGCACGGAATTTCACAAAACTTCATATTTAGTTAGACCTTGATAAAAACTGGACCTGATTAGTTTTTGGTGAAAATCGCCCAAGCGGTGGCGCTGCTATGCGGCATTTTTCACGATTTCTGCAATAGCTATATCTCAAGAACTACTGCACGGATTTTCATAAAACTTCAGATTCAGTTAGTCCAAGATATAGTTTGGTGCTGATTACTTTTTTGTGAAAATCGCTCAACAGGTGGCGCTGGTATGCTGCATTGTTCATGATTATCGCAATAGCTCTAACTCAAGAAAAAATGCATGAATTTTCATCAAACTTCAGATTCAGTTAGTCCCTGATATAAATTAGTGCTGTTTAATTTTTGGTGTAAATCGCCCAATAGGTGGCGCTGCTGTGTTGCATTTTTCACGATTTCCACAAGAGCTGTATCTCAAGAACTATTGCACGGATTTTCATCAAACTACAGATTTAGTTAGTCCTTGACATGAATTGACGTATAAATTAGTGCTGTTTAATTTTTGGTGTAAATCGCTCCACAGGTGGCGCTGCTATGCTGTATTTTTTGTGATTTCCGCAATAGCTTTTTCTCAAGAACTAATGCTTGGATTTTCAACAAACTTCAGATTCAGGTATACCTTAGTATAGTTTAGTGCTGTTTACTTTTAGTGTAAATCGCTCAACAGGTGGCGCTGCTATGCTACATTTTTCAGAATTTCCGCTATAGCTCTATCTCAAGAACTAATGCACGAATTTTCATCCAACTTCAAATTCAGATATACTTTGATATGAATTGGTGCTAAATCGTTGTTATTTCTTGTACTATTTAAAGGATTTAATTGACGTGATTTATATAGAAGAAAGTTTTGTGATGACCACAACATACTAGTTTATTTATGTTGGAGCAAATTTTATAAAAATTAAACACATATTTAAACAATATTGCCGTTATTCAGTGAAATAAGTATCTTAACTAGAGGGGAAAGAAAAATATCCCGAAAAACTCGTATAAATTTGGTTTCATCCCATGGGCACCCACAGAACAAAATCCAAGGAGGGGAAGATTTTGGAACAGATATGTGCTTGTACTACACTGCCAAAACTTACTTTTTTTTTCTTTGGCAAGAACCCTACTTAAAACAATTTCGAAACATACTACCATTAAAAGAAGACAGAAATGTAACAAGATGTAAATCAAAAATCAAACTTCTACCGTCTTCTTTATAAATGAAAAATTGAAATAGTTTATTATTCTTTTCCCCCCCAATTTATATATTTTTTCCTGAACCGCAATTTGAAATAATTTTTAATGCATAAACGCAGAAGAAAAACAGAACTAAAATTGGTCTTTTATGGGGGCTTCAAGGGGACAGACTATTAACCTCTGACGATTAATCCTTGGTTAATTTTTTTTCTTAATATTCATTTATTATAAATCATTTGAGAGGAACAATCTATTACTTTTTCAAAATCATGAGAGAAAAAGATTTAGTCAAATTCGAAAATTCAGAGAGGGACAATTGCCCTCTTCTTATTTCCCTCCCTCGCCCATTGCTGGCGACCATGTTTCATCCCTTTCTACAAAAGGCACTGTTTTATATTCGAAGCATATTGATATTTGGAAAATATCGAACACTCATTATCAAAAATTCATGACATACCATACCATATAATTAATTAACAGCATATTATTTGTCAAAACTTAATAATTTAAAATTACTTACAAGTCTCTTGAATCGGACGTTTGATCTCCAAACCTGGTAGTATATGTTTTAATATTGTTATTTTTTAGTCTTCAAAAAATAAAAAATCAGAATTCAATAAAGAGATACTCCAGAGTAAAATATACTTGTTCGAATTCAGTCTAAAACACGTGTGGTTTTTTTGTCTTCTGAACTAATCCGGAAATAATTGTCCATGTGAATGATAAACGATATTCTTAGGTAGTGGAAGCCTCAGAGTAAAGATGGAAGCTGTGATAATAGGAAGATTCTTGCACGGCAAGCAGTTATCGGTTTCGATTGATATTGATGGTCCCTCTTGTTTACTTCAAATGTGTTTAAAAGCGGACCCTTTTAAATCACTAATGACTAACTGCTGTTGTTCCATGTGGTATACAAAGATCTTTTCGGGAAGTCGGTCTTTCAGCTGGTCGTAGGAAGGGTAATAACAGTTTTCGATAAGAGATTTCCAAGTAAAACTAATGCATGCATCTGAAGAAACTAATGGTACAGCTGTATCTCATTAGTGGGGATTAAGAAGAAACAGCAAGTAAACATCACTTTTTCTGCAGTTCTTTTCAATTTGTTTTTAAATGCTTTTAAAGCCTAAAATACTTTAAAAATCAGTGCCTTACTTCATAAAATTGAATTTATTAATGTGTTTGTTCTTTTAAACATTTAATAAACTAGAAAGGTCTGCGTCCCTTCGAGCCCCTCTTGCAAATAAAAAGCGAGAGGGGGGATTTCACGAACTCTTTCGTTGGAAGTCGGTAAAAAAAATATAGACAATACATTTAAAAAATTGACAGCAGTAAGAAAATTATTCAATTTTAGTAAATAATTCGTAAAACTAATATTTTTAAAGATATACATAAAACTCAATAAATGACAGAAACGTCAAATAAGATTTAGGTGTACGAATAAATAATATATATATATATATATATATATATATATATATATATATATATCAAAATTTATAAATTTCGACTACATACAAACAAGCTATAAAGAAATTTCGAATCTAAAAACATTGCACTTAAGGCTGTTCTCAAATCCAAAAGGGCAATTTTATGACATAAGTTTTAATTCATTTTTGTTCGGACGCAATAGATGTTTCAGAAAATATTGTCAAAGTGGTTGTTTTGAACTGAATTTCCGCGCGAAAGAAGTATAACCACTCAATGAAGGGTGAAAAACGTCTTTGTCACGTGATCAAAATCGCTTATAACTCAACAGGTAATTTATTTATCAAAAATGGAAAACACAGTTCGATTCCAAATCGCTTCCATAGTCAGGACTTCCAATTTTATATCTTTCCGTTAAAAAATGAATTTGTAAATGCGTCAAAACGTTTTGCACTTGTTGAGCAGAGCAGTTGAGAACAGCTTTAAAAGATTAAAGCCACCATTAGCACTTTTTAATTAAAAAAATTACTACTATTTTCGCCTTATCTAATGACAAATTAAATAAAGCTGAATATTACTATTTGGAAATAAAGATGGATTTTTTAATTAATAATTTTTTACACCACCAGTGGATCCAATGAAAAAGTCTTTCTTAGAGTGCCGTGTACAAAAGCCAGCACTGTACTTAAGAATAATTAAAATGAAAATCCGTTTTTTTCCTTTTTTAATTGAAACTCCATCTCCTTCTTAGTTTGCACTTGCACAAAAATTATAAATGTCAAAATACTGTGTAACCACCGTGGCCCCAAATTCTCAAAAGTAGAAAATACAAGAAATGCTTAACACTGAATTTTTGTTTCGAGTCATCATTTGTATTAGATGCTGTAAAAAATATGCCTATGGGCACCATGATTATGAACGCCATCTCTGCCAATGTGACCATTTAAAATTAAAATATTCTTTTCTTAAACTGACCTTCAATCTTTTTTTACCGTTTGTATTTACACAAAATACAGAAATGCCAAAATATCCGGAAGTTGCACAGGTCGCAAAATACGTAAAATGGGATTAATACTGGAGGCTCCTGTCCCTGCAGACGAATACCACTTCTGTCAATAGGTCGAATTAAAATGATTTTTAAAGCATTCAATCCTGTCTCATTGTTCGCATTAGCTCAGTAGGTAGAAATTTCAAAATACCGGGCAGTCATACGAGGCGCCAAATACTTAAAAGCAGAAAATTAGCTAAATGCGTGATTAATTCTTAATATGAGTTTCCTTACAAGATATCATTCGTAGAGGTGCTGAAAAAAAAATTGGCACGGGCGCCATGACTACCAAAGCCACTTCTTTCAATAAGTTGAATTAAAACGATTTTTAAGGCATTGAATCCTGTTTCATCGTTTGCATTAGCACAATAGGTAGAAATTCCAAAATACCGGGCAAACATACGAGGCGCCAAATACTTAAATTCGGAAAATATGCTAAATACATGATTAATTCTTAATATCAGTTTCCTTAAAAGACATTATTCGTAGAGGCGCTGAAGAAAAAAATTAGCACGGGGCGCCATGACTGTCAAAACCACTTCTGTCAATAGGTCGAATTAAAACGATTTTTAAAACATTCAATCCTGTCTCATTGTTCGCATTAGCTCAGTAGGTAGAAATTTCAAAATACCGGGCAGTCATACGAGGCGCCAAATATTTAAAGGCAGAAAATTAGCTAAATGCGTGATTAATTCTTAATATGAGTTTCCTTACAAGATATCATTCGTAGAGGCGCTGAAAAAAAATTGGCACGGGCGCCATGACTACCAAAGCCACTTCTGTCAATAAGTTGAATTTAAACGATTTTTAAGGCATTCAATCCTGTTTCATCGTTTGCATTAGCTCAATAGGTAGAAATTCCAAAATACCGGGCAAACATACGAGGCGCCAAATACTTAAATGCGGAAAATATGCTAAATACATGATTAATTCTTAATATCAGTTTCCTTAAAAGTCATTATTCGTAGAGGCGCTGAAGAAAAAAATTAGCACGGGGCGCCATGACTGTCAAAACCACTTCTGTCAATAGGTCGAATTAAAACGATTTTTAAAACATTCAATCCTGTCTCATTGTTTGCATTAGCTCAGTAGGTAGAAATTTCAAAATACCGGGCAGTCATACGAGGCGCCAAATATTTAAAGGCAGAAAATTAGCTAAATGCGTGATTAATTCTTATCCTGACAAGATATCATTCGTAGAGGCGCTGAAAAAAAAATTGGCACGGGCACCATGACTACCAAAGCCACTTCTTTCAATAAGTTGAATTAAAACGATTTTTAAGGCATTGAATCCTGTTTCATCGTTTGCATTAGCACAATAGGTAGAAATTCCAAAATACCGGACAACCATTGGTGGCGCCAAATACTTAAATGCGGAAAATATGCTAAATACGTGATTAATTCTTAATATCAGTTTCCTTAAAAGACATTATTCGTAGAGGCACTGAAGAAAAAAAATTAGCACTCGGCGCCATGACTGCCAAAACCACTTCTGTCAATAAGTCGAATTAAAATGAGTTTTAAAGCAATCAATCCTGTCTCATTGTTCGCATTAGCTCAGTAGGTAGAAATTTCAAAATACCGGGCAGTCATACGAGGCGCCAAATGCTTAAAGGCAGAAAATTAGCTAAATGCGTGATTAATTCTTAATATGAGTTTCCTTACAAGATATCATTCGTAGAGGCGCTGAAAAAAAAATTGGCACGGGCGCCATGACTACAAAAGCCACTTCTGTTAATAAGTTGAATTAAAACGATTTTTAAGGCATTCAATCCTGTTTCATCGTTTGCATTAGCACAATAGGTAGAAATTCCAAAATACCGGGCAAACATACGAGGCGCCAAATACTTAAATGCGGAAAATATGCTAAATACATGATTAATTCTTAATATCAGTTTCCTTAAAAGACATTATTCGTAGAGGCGCTGAAGAAAAAAATTAGCACGGGGCGCCATGACTGTCAAAACCACTTCTGTCAATAGGTCGAATTAAAACGATTTTTAAAACATTCAATCCTGTCTCATTGTTCGCATTAGCTCAGTAGGTAGAAATTTCAAAATACCGGGCAGTCATACGAGGCGCCAAATATTTAAAGGCAGAAAATTAGCTAAATGCGTGATTAATTCTTAATATGAGTTTCCTTACAAGATATCATTCGTAGAGGCGCTGAAAAAAAATTGGCACGGGCGCCATGACTACCAAAGCCACTTCTGTCAATAAGTTGAATTAAAACGATTTTTAAGGCATTCAATCCTGTTTCATCGTTTGCATTAGCTCAATAGGTAGAAATTCCAAAATACCGGGCAAACATACGAGGCGCCAAATACTTAAATGCGGAAAATATGCTAAATACATGATTAATTCTTAATATCAGTTTCCTTAAAAGTCATTATTCGTAGAGGCGCTGAAGAAAAAAATTAGCACGGGGCGCCATGACTGTCAGAACCACTTCTGTCAATAGGTCGAATTAAAACGATTTTTAAAACATTCAATCCTGTCTCATTGTTTGCATTAGCTCAGTAGGTAGAAATTTCAAAATACCGGGCAGTCATACGAGGCGCCAAATATTTAAAGGCAGAAAATTAGCTAAATGCGTGATTAATTCTTATCCTGACAAGATATCATTCGTAGAGGCGCTGAAAAAAAAAATTGGCACGGGCACCATGACTACCAAAGCCACTTCTTTCAATAAGTTGAATTAAAACGATTTTTAAGGCATTGAATCCTGTTTCATCGTTTGCATTAGCACAATAGGTAGAAATTCCAAAATACCGGACAACCATTGGTGGCGCCAAATACTTAAATGCGGAAAATATGCTAAATACGTGATTAATTCTTAATATCAGTTTCCTTAAAAGACATTATTCGTAGAGGCACTGAAGAAAAAAAATTAGCACTCGGCGCCATGACTGCCAAAACCACTTCTGTCAATAAGTCGAATTAAAATGAGTTTTAAAGCAATCAATCCTGTCTCATTGTTCGCATTAGCTCAGTAGGTAGAAATTTCAAAATACCGGGCAGTCATACGAGGCGCCAAATGCTTAAAGGCAGAAAATTAGCTAAATGCGTGATTAATTCTTAATATGAGTTTCCTTACAAGATATCATTCGTAGAGGCGCTGAAAAAAAAATTGGCACGGGCGCCATGACTACAAAAGCCACTTCTGTTAATAAGTTGAATTAAAACGATTTTTAAGGCATTCAATCCTGTTTCATCGTTTGCATTAGCACAATAGGTAGAAATTCCAAAATACCGGGCAAGCATACGAGGCGCCAAATACTTAAATGCGGAAAATATGCTAAATGCGTGATTAATTCTTAATATCAGTTTCCGTACAAGACATCATTCGTAGAGGCGCTGAAAAAAAAATCGGTCCCAGGGCGCCATGACGTATGACTGCAAAAAGACGCCTCGTGTCAAAATGGGTCCAATAAAAACGAAAATTTGTTTTTCTTGCGATCACATTCTACCTCTTTCTTCGTTGACTTACCCAATGTGTAGAAATACCTTAATAGCGGGCAACCGTTCGAGACGCAAATTCTTAAAGAATCACATACTGTAAATATAACATATAAAACGTGTTTAATACTTATTAGTTTCCTTAGAAAGTATCATTCGTAGATACGTTTTAAAAACGTCAAATAATTTTCTTTTTTGCCGCTCAGAAAAAAAAAAAAAAAATCTGACGAGGGGCGCACCGGGCATTTGCCTCGTTGCCCGGTGGGCCAGTACGACCCTGGTCCTGACTTACTACGCCGTGTGCATTTAATTTTATTACTAGCCGCCCTTGGCGACCAGTTTAGTCTTCCTTAAAATTTATGTTTGGGAAAGCATGCTAAACATTGTATCATGTTACTTTTATTCATAAATTAATTTATTTGGACTCCTTTAAATATATAATTAATGTAATCACTTAAGCTAATATTAGTTTTTGTTGCATTAAAATATCTCAATTTGTTGATTTTCTGTAAGCAAGTAAACCTATTGGTTTACAATGGAAGTCTATAGATATGTGGCGATATATCGCCAAGTTGGCGACAAACTTGGCGGCATTTGGCGACAAAACAGGGTCCCCCTATGGTAACCATAGGTATGGAGATACATTAAATGCTGTTCAATAATCAATGAGATGCGTTTCATTCGGGCATTGCCATTAAACAATTAACAAATAATCGCGATTTCTGCGTCACGTACGATAGCGTAATATATATATATAGATGTTTGGTTGGGTGTTGGGAACGCTATGTTGCAAAAACCAGTTGTTCCTTAGCCAGTTGTTAAGCAGTGTACATAAATATATCATCGTATTCATCATTTTTGAAAGAGTATCCTTATAGTATGTATATAGGAGTTAATGCACTCCTGTAGGAGTTACGTCCGGCAAAATATTTTTTTATTTTTACAGATATTAAAACTATATCTCAGAACTACCATCAGAAAAACAAAAAAACGGACAAGGAGATATAAGACTAAAAGTCCATAACATCTATTTGGCACTCTAAAACATTCATTTTTATAGCAACACTCAAAGCGTGCTCGTAATGGACAGTTACGCGACGCTAACTCGTCACACTCCTGATGATCCATTTAGTTTAAAGACAGAAATATTTATGTCACTATGCACAGAAGTGCTTGAAAAGATGAAAAAAGAGGAAGTTTTCTGTTTAAGGGCAAGTTATATTTGGATTCCTTCATGACCTCGTGAGTGCTTAAAAATTGTGCAAAATGCGCAACAGAGCTTATCATTTCACTTAATTATTCAATTTTGCTGAAAATATCGTTAATTGTGCAGCGATATTTCAAAAAGAGTGCTTGGGGTAGGTTTCAATAGCATAAAGGATGATTAAAAAAAAAAAAAAGAAATCAAAGTTATTTACATTTTATGTAAATATGGAATTTCGATTTTTTCCCTCACTTTTTGATATGCTGTTATTATAAAAAATATCTACACAGGTGTTTCCGGTGAAAATACAGCATTTTAATACCGTTAAAACTTATTATATGATTATAAATAAAAAAAATTGATTGTAAGGCATTTTTCCGTTAGCCAGGCGCAATCGCCAAATAATCTTTATTGTCGAAGTTATTTACAAGCTAGAAATCAATGAAGTTAATTATACGCCAAACTACTATCGCCAAAATAGTCCA
Source organism: Maratus speciosus (assembly GCA_963932465.1). Taxonomy (NCBI): domain Eukaryota; kingdom Metazoa; phylum Arthropoda; class Arachnida; order Araneae; family Salticidae; genus Maratus; species Maratus speciosus. Next base: position 403,676,232 of record OZ010791.1, read on the forward strand.
ACTGACTGTGAAACTACAACAACGACATATTTTAAACAGTAACAATTAGAAAATATAAATAAAAAAAATAAAAGAGTGTAATAATTAACAAGTTGGAAATTGTGCATCCAACGTGACAAACGAGGTGCGTTAACTAGCGTACTATAACTAGCTTTATAAATATTTTTTGCATCGCACATTGTATTGAATGTATATGTTAGTGATCTTCATCGGCGCATATCAATTTCATTCTGTTCGAAAGGTCGTAACCTCGTAACATCATTAAAATGCACTTGAAATAATTTTTTCCCATTGGCCGCAATGTAACGGAAAACTTTTGACTGTCTCTGTCTTTAAACTATACATCCGATTTTCATAAAATTTGAAATGACTCGACAAAATTTTGCAGCAATTATATATTTAAAATTTCAGACCACTCGGTTGGGTAGCTTTTGCTCTGTTACATGGACGGACGAACAGACAGACGGACCGAACGATGACTATAGGTGCTACGTATTGATATAATTACGAACGCTCCTAAAAAGTACTCTTTTATCATTTAATAGTTTAATATTAATTAAATTATGTTACATTTTGAGAAAACAATTTAAAAATCCTGAATAGATTGTTTAAATAATGCTTTTTTGTGACACTCTTTATAATAGCTATTACGAATCCATTCGTACCATTATTTTTACCCAAATCAAGCTTGATTTACTCCCTTAAAAGAATTGTAATAATATTCATTGTTAAGAAATGCGTTGTGCACATGCGATAAGTTTATAAATGACCTGCAACCAGATAAATATTGCATAACGAAACATTGCATAATAAAACTGATATTCTATCTTTTATCTGATAAAATTTTGTCTGTAGTTTAACAAAAGCGCTAATTACTTTTATATCCGGATAATTTGCTGTTTCATTTACTTTTTCAAATTCACGTGCGACTAATCTAAAAGATAATGTATCTTCACAGTCAAATTTTTCATTGCATATCTAAAATCAATTGGCACTTGAAATTCGTGAAAATATCTTTATTAAGCAATGAGTTGTTTTTATATCACTTTTTTTTTTTTTTTTTTTTGGTACTAAGAATTTTTTCTGCGCAAGTGACAGTTTATTATGTATATATAACCTGAACTGTAATCAGGTGCCACCAATGCAAATAAAATTGCAATTACCTATGCATTAGAAACTTTCTTGCAAATATCTATTTCTTCGAGAGAGCATTGTATTTGTACATTTATTTTGTTTGTTACAAGATTTAGTCAAGAATGATTACAGATTGTGTCTAAATTGTCATTCCTAAGCACATAATTAGTTATATTCAAAAGTATAATCTAAAATTCACATTATAAAATCATTGGGAAAATCTGAAAGAGTGTACAGGCATAACCCCGACTTACGCATTACGCGACTTACGTAAATTCGCAGTTACGTAATGAATCTCGAAAATTACATTTATGGACATACTACACTGTAAAAAAAAATCTGTAAAGTTACTAAAATTTTTACAGGAAACTGGGATTCCAAGAATTTTTTTATGTAACGGCAACTAGAAAACTTCATGTAACAGATGCACTGTAAATCAAAAAATCTGTAATTATAGTGATAATCCATTCAATCTTCCGAAACCTGGTAATATTTTTTAAATGGGGCTCATTACTATGTTTTTAGAGGCTGTGAAGCCTGAACGGGGGTTGGAGGGCGTAGCTAGGCAGAGCCCTCTACTTTATATATAAAATTACTTTTAAAAGAGTATTTCAAAAACATTAATTTACTCTGAATAGTTTGAGGTTTTTCCTTGAAACAAATAAATAGAATTTTGCTTTTCTCTGTTAAGACCGGTTAAACTTTGAACGTAAATAGACCAATAGCGGAGAATTAATGTAATTCAGTCAATAAATAAAATTTCATAAGTAAATTCTATTGTTTTACTTGCTGTGACCTGACATTCTTTTCAGATTACAATTTTTTTTTCTTTAATCTGTAGTTGATTTCTGAATAAATATGACAATTATAACAATGGAGACTGTTTCGAAATTAAATCTGATAAACCAAATAGTGAAAAAATGATAATGATATAAAGATTTCAACCATATGACGTTATTGTAGATACGAAAGTCTCTTTCTATGTATAGATCTGTGTAGTTGTCAAGTTATCGCTAAAGAGGAGAAAGTGATGTTTCTAAATGCTAAAAAAAAAAACACAGATAAGATTACAAAAAACATATGATACGATATTACTTGTCATTTAAAGGTGGATATATAAAAAAAAAATTCTATTATAAATTAAGCTATCCATTTTTCTTTTTCCTTTCATTCATTCTTTTTTTTTGGGGGGGGGGGGGTGCTATTATTTTTTTTCTTCGTATTTTTATTTCAGAATCGGAATAAAATTCATTAAAAGTGAAGAAGGGCTGAGCTATACTTTAAACAAAAGCAGACTCCATCCTGCCCCCTCAAAAACAAGAACACTTCTTTATTTTTTAATATAAAAAATATAAAAATGTCTTTTTAGGTCGACGATACATGCATTGCATATTTAAAAAAAAAAAAATTGAGATAGACCATCTAGAAGGTGCATAAAATCCGTTTTATAAACTTTCACGGTAAACCAAGTTTGTAAACAGATGACAAAGACAAGAACAAAGTATGTGAAAACAGACTTGGTTCGCTGTGCGAGTGGATAAAACAGATTTTATGCACCTTCTAAATGGACTATCTCATTTTTTTTTTCAAAATGGACTTGGTGAACCCCTCAATTATCAATCATATTTGCTAAAGTCTTCGTCTTTGCCACGTTCTTAAAGTGAGACAATTTATTTATCCTCTATTAGTACTTTGGCTAATTTTAAAAACATATTTGAAAATAAAATTACTCCTCCCTCCTCCTCCCTTTCCAGTAATAGTTTCACATGTGCCCATGGTCATAGCACGATTAAAGTGAAATTCATGATTCGAACGAATCAGCCTATAAAAATGTCTGTTCGAGATAACCAAGTTAGCTAATCAAACTATGCTTGTGTCACAGAGTTTGAGGTCCGCAATGACAATGCTTCGAGCACTTTCCAAGATAGCACCATTCCACTTTTATCAGGCATACTAATAAAATTACAAATAAAACTATCTCTAAGCCATTTTCTATGAGCATTCAGTGAAGATTTTACCTATTGTGATTTTTTTTTCTTTTTTATAATAAAAGCTGTGGGCAGAAATAATAAATTTCAATGAATCATTTTATTGCATCTCTCTATTTTTATAATTTGAAATTTTTAAACAAGGTGATCAATAAAAATTGGTCAAACTTTAAGAATTGCTAGAGCACACTGACTGATCGCAGGGGTGTAGTGGCGGCAGAACAGTTTCATTTTTCTCAAAGCAAATTTCTCGTAGTCTGTAAATTTTTAAAATCATCCGTGCGTTTTAACTTTTTTTTATTATTCTTAATATGTCTAAGAGACATTTTTGATACATAGTACACCAAATCTGTGCATCTGCTTTGGAATGTCGGTTTATTAAAGTCCTAAAATTATTATAGTAATAAATTAAATTTACATGTAGATCTTTAATGAAAATTCAATTTCGTGTCAGTATTTTATTAAAAACAAACAAACAAACAAACAAAAAACAGGGGACTCTGCCCTCTACGAGCTATGCTCGCCAACCTCCATCCAGACCCCGCAGGCTCTAAAAAATACGCTAATTTGCCCTGTTTTAAAAATATTACCAGATTAGAGTAGATTGAATGATATTATCACGACCACTGGCAATTTTCTGTAATCGAGTTGCGCCATTCATTTCCCTTTGACTAGGGGGATTTTCGATCCCCAAACCACATCCATCGCTGTCGTGACAGCTGATGGGTTATTTTGTGACTGATCGAGAAAGATTTATCACACATTCGAAAATCAGCAGGTATAAAATGGTTAAGTAAAAAATCTCGCTGCCACCCGTACTGTTATAATAACGTCTAGAAGAAACGTTTTCTTTTTAGAACCTATATAAGAAAATCGTTTAAAATATGACGTTTTAATTATATATTTTCACGTATTATGTAATTTTCCCCATTTTAAACTTTTCGCAAGTAACAATTTAATTATTTGACAGTTTTCTATTTTTTTTTAAATATTCACATGTAAATATATTTGTTAATTAAAATGAAATATTATTTGTCGTGCTTTTTTAAAATCTGGTAACAGCAGGTAACTAAATTACTAAATGACGTTTTCGAAGCATGAAATAAATCTCTATCCAAACAATAAAATTTTGAATAAAAAATTAAACTAGTATGTTGTGGCCATCACAAAACTTTCTTCTATATAAATCACGTCGATTAAACCATTTAAATAGTTCAAGAAATTGCATCAATTTAGCACCAATTCATATCAAAGTATATCTGAATTTGAAGTTTGATAAAAATTCGTGTCTTACTTCTTGAGATAGAGCTATAGCGGAAATTCCGAAAAATGTAGCATAGCAGCGCCACCTGTTGAGTGATTTACACCAATACATAAACAACAATAATTGATATCCAGGTATACCTGGATCTGAAGTTCGTTGAAAATCCAAGCATTAGTTCTTGAGATAGAGCTATTGCGGAAATCACAAAAAACTGCATAGCAGCGCCACCTATTGAGCGATTTACGCCAAACTGTACAAAGTCAATTCATGTCAAGGACTAACCGATTCTAAAGTTTGATGAAAATTCGTGCATTAGTTCTTGAGATACACCTATAGTGAAAATTCTGAAAAATACAGCATAGCAACACGACCTGTTGAGCGATTTACACTAAAATGTACAAAATGTCAATTCATGTCAAGGATTAACTGATTCTGAAGTTTGGTGAAAATTCTTGCAATAGTTCTGGAGATACAGCTATAATGGAAATTCTGAAAAGTGCAGCATAGCAGCACCACCTGTTGAGCGATTTGCACCAAAACACAAACAGCACTAATTCATATCAAAGTATACTTGAATCTGAAGTTTGATGAAAATCCAAGCATTAGTTGTTGAAATAGAGCTATCGCGGAAATCGTAAAAAATGCAGTATAGCAGCGCCACCTGTTGAGCGACGTACACTAAACGTACAAAACTTCAATTCATGCCAAGGACTAACTGAATCTGAAGTTTGATGAAAATCCGTCATCCGTGCATTAGTTCTGGAGATTGAGCTATTGCGGAAATCGTGAAAAAGGCTGCATAGCAGCGCCACCTGTTGAGCGATTTACACCAAAAACTAATCAGCACCAATTTATATCGGGGACTAACTGAATATAAATTTTTATTAAATTTCGTGCATTAGTTCTTGAGATAGAGCGCCCACAAAAATTGTGTCACATACAGACAGAGAGACAGATTCACAGACTCACAGATGCAAGACTCACAGACAGACATTTTGTAAAAACATATTTTTCGGAATCTCTGACCCCTAAAACGTGTAAATCCGTCGAAAACCGAAAGTCGAAAATTTTCACGAATCCAATTCCAATACTTTCTTCTTGTAAAGATAGAAGAAAGTTAAAAAGACCTTTCAAAAAATTAGTCAAATTAAAACTAGACGGATGTACCAATCCCAAAACTTTCTTCTATCTCATACATGTCAATACTTCAAAATTCGTTATCACTTTTCCAAAATTAAATGGCAATCTAGGCTCATCATAAGGATTCTAAAAAGATGAAATTCCGTGCATTAGTTCGTGAGATATGACTATCGCTGAAATCATGTAAATCCAGCAAAATGCAGCATAGCAGCGCCACTTATATGGTGATTTACACCAGAATCTAATCAACATCGACTTATGTCAACGTCTAACTGAATATGAAGTTTGGGGAAAATACGAGCATTAGTTCTTGAGATAGAGCTATTGCGCAAATCATGACAAATGCAGCATAGCAGTGCCACCTGTTGAGCGATTTGCACCAACACATAATCAGCAGCAATATTAATCTAGGTATACTTGAATCTGAAGTTTGATGAAAATTCGTGCATTAGTTCTTGAGATAGAGCTATTGAGGAAAGCGTTCTAAATGCAGCACAGCAGCGCCACCTATTGGACGATTTCCACCAACACATAGTCAGTATAATTTCATATCAAGGACTAACTAAATCCGAAGTTTGATGAAAATGTGCGAATTAGTTCTTGAGATAGAGCTACTGCGAAAATAGTGTAAATCCTGCAAAATGCAGCATAGCAGCGCCACCTGTTGGTCGATTTACACCAAAACGTAAACAGCTCCAACTCATATCAAAGAGTAACTGAATCTGAAGTTTTATAAAAATCCGTGCAGTAGTTCTTGAGATAGAGCTATTGCGGAAATCCTGCAAAATGCAGCATAGCAGCGCCACCTAGTGGGCGATTTACACCAAAAACTAATCAGCACCAATCTATATCAGGGACTACCTGAATACAAATTTTTATTAAATTCCGTGCATTAGTTCTTGAGATAGAGCGCCCACAAAATTTGTGTCACATACACACAGACAGACAGACGGACAGACAGACAGACTCACAGAGTCACAGACAGACATTTTGTAAAAACATGTTTTTTGGAATCTCTGATCCCTAAAACGTGTAAATCCGTCAAAAACCGGAAGTCGAAAATTTTCATGAATCCAATACTTTCTTCTTGTAAAGATAGAAGAAAGTAAAAAAAGGATTGGACTGCAAATCTAGTTATTTATGTTTCTTCAAAATATGTTTAAATTGTTACTCATAGTTTTTGATCCTATAAAACTTTTTAAGGAGATCTGGGGTCAAAATTTTATTTTCTTCATTTTTAGGTATATTTTAATGTTTTATTTTCTGCATCGTATCTTTCTATAAAGATTACTTTTCATATATATATATATATATATATATATATATATATATTTAAAACTTTGAAAATTTATTTAAAAAAATTCAAAAAATAAAAATTATTTAATTTTTTATATAACTCATGAACCATTATCCCGATTTGATTACTTTTTACACTATTGTATGCAGAAAAAGTTTCTTATTGTTTTGTCTTCGGGATTTTTTAAAAAACTAGCTGAAATACCTGGCATTGCCCGGAGTTTTAAACATGTTTGATTAGAAAAATCAATTCTAAAATTAAACACTGTACGGACTATGAATCTCAAGCAAATATGCTTTCTTTATAACACTTTCCAACAAAGTTGAAAAGTATTTATCCATTCGGTTGTCTGTCCGTCTGTCCACGTTCTAACTCCCGTAAATATACTCGATTTTCATGCAATTGATTTTGACAATCCATATTTAGTGTCACCTAACCATGTTTTCAATTTCCGATATTAATATGTGGCAACGATTAGGAAAAAAAACAGTCGTCAGTAATGCGTAGCTTTTTATTAAAAAGGATTACTTATAAAATTTATAATAAATTTAAAAGTTAAAAAAAGGGGATTTTTGAGGGCGATTTTTACTTCTTATTTTAAAAATTTAACATGAAATTAATATCTTGAAGATAATTTATTAAAAACATAAAACAAAACTCTGTACAAAATTTCTTACATATATTTTGCAAGAATGTTTAGATATATTATTTTAAACATGACAAAATCCATTCTGTGATAAATGAATATTCAGTTACGGGTACGAGTATTGCCGTCTCAATACCCAAAATGGGTATTTACCTGGATATTTATTGTTTTATTAAATATAGTCGCGAAAAAACATTGTATTATTATTAGCTATAACGGATTACTGTAAAAGAAACAGAAATTTAGAATTTCAGACTTCTTGCAACTCTTACATTTTAAAGAAACACAAACATTTTACATTTAAATGGGTTTTCTTTAAAATTATAATGAAGAATGTAAAAAGCTAATGTATTTATTCAGAATTTTAATTAAATTTATGTAACAGGTACACTTAATATGCGCAACGCCATTTCAGCTATGCTAATGTATTAGTTACCTAGGTTACTCCAATAAAGGAGACATAAGGACAATTTTCAATTCTTAAGGGTACTTTTCAGATCTTTAAGGGTGGGTGGTCTCTCAGCTTCCGATTTCCCCTCACTAATGTAAAGTCTGTGGGTATTTAATGCATTCGTATTTTTAAAATATCTCCTCGGGAAATTAATATTTTTAACATCTATTTTTTGTATACACTTCCTAAAAGATGTCTCTTTTTTTTCTTAGTTCTCAAAATATTTCTAAAGTAAAGACTTGATTTTACATGAAGTGTTAAAATCTTACTCACAGTTCGCCCACTTTTAACAGATAAAATATTAAAGGGGGAAGGGATTCAATTACTTCTATATCTGGTTTAAAAATAGAGACCGGTTTTTTTTTTTTTTTTTTTTCGAATCCTAAACACATTATCAAAAGTTTTTTGTTTAGCTGATTGAGCTTTTTCACTAACTGTCATAATTTATAATGTAAAATTATTATCTTTTAGGCTTTTAACCCTTTACAATTCTTTGGCATAATAGTTTCCCACCATAGGTTAATTTTTGCACTGTTGCTTTCAAAAAAGTTAACGCGCCTTATTAATTATTTTGTGTACGTTAGTGTATAGCAACCTTCCTACGCATTCCTCCATACTGCTGGGTACTGGTACAGTATAGATTTTACGCTCGCTGTTGGAGCAGGAACTGAGTTATTTTTCTATTTTTTGAGTAAATCGTTGTTTCCTTGTAGGAAAAGTGCTACAATTAATATGGTGTACTGGTTTGTGGAGCGGCCTTTTTGTGACCGATGAACAAAGATTTTTGAAACACGTTGCATTAGTGTCTTTCTTTGGGTATTGTGAGACGAAACTTTGGATATTCTTATTTCTTTCATGTCCAAAAAATATTTAGAAACAAATCTCGATTAAAAACAAACTTTAAGATAGCTTGAGCGTTTAAGATTTAAGACATGCAAACGACTCCCCTATTTAGTTTCTCCTTGCAATTTCAAGGAATCAGTTGAACATTGCATGTAAACAGTTACTTCGTTTAATTCTCCATTACATTTGTACCAAGAAAAAAAAAAAAAAGCAATTTAACAAATTACAACGATCATTTGGAAAATGATTTTTTCAAAGACTAAAATTTAAGACATAAAAAATCGCACGGAGTTGATCATACATTACGTACGCCATGGATTAAACATTAACATTCCTAGACCCATCATGAACAAATTTTAAAAGAAATTTCAGTTTTACAATTTTCGGTACTGTAAATTTTTAAACTTCTACGGAGCTGGTCCACAGGGCCGAAACTAGCCTTTTTTGCACCGGGGGCAAACATGGATTTTGGCGCCCCCCCCCCCCCTCTTCCGTAAAATATATTTACAAAGAGAATTTTATTAATTTTCTAATAGCCGACTTATTTTAAATTTTAAAATTTGTAATCATAAAATATGTAATACTGAACTACGTAATCTACAATGGCGGATCAAGGGGGAGGTCACGGCTCCCCTCTGAAGATACTAAAGATCAACTATTATTTTAACACAATCAAACTGATTGGTAAAGTTATCATACGAAGACGATTAGTATACGATTCGTATACTAAAGATCATTTTTAAAATGAAATATACAGTAGAGTCCCGATTATCTGAGTACCGCTAAACCGAGTTTCCGCTTTAGCCGAGTTATTTTCTTCTGATGAACTGATGGCTTCCATTATTATGAAACAGCCATTATGAATGAAGGGTTAGATGAAGATGAAAGAGCAGTCGTAAAATGTTAGAACTCTGATTTTCTGGTCAGAATGGGGCAAAAAATGGCCATAATTTTTTTTTGTCAAAAAAAAAAAATTCATTTGGCGTCATTTCGTTTTGGCGCCCGGGGCACATGCCCCCTCTGCCTCCCCTTAGTTTCGGCCCTGGTAGTAACTATATAGTACAAAACAAGAATGAAGCATTTCTTATCAATGAATGAAGGCTGCTGAATGAAGGCAATCATTCCTTCATTTGGCGCCCCTTCGTTCTGGCGCCCGGGGCACATGCCCCCTCTGCCCCCCCCCCTAGTTTCGGCCCTGGCTGGTCATACATTACGTACGCCATGGATTAAACAGTAATATTCCTGGACCATCTTTAAATGAAATTTCATTTTTAAGCTTCTAAACATCCCACAATATTTTTATATCGTCGTATAGAAAAAAAAAATGCATTTTTAATTGCAATTTGTTTGAAAGCTGTATCTCAATTTGTTTCTGAGTTATTAATTTTTTTTTGTAGTTTTTATTACTTTTTTGTCATAGTGGCACCAGAAGTATCCATCTCTGTTGAAAGTAAAGGGAAAATACAGATTACTGTATAGACCAATCAGAAAACGAATAAAATGCGGGATTCAACTAATAAAACGCTTCAGATATGTTTTTGATTTCCTACCCTGACCGAGGACAATAACCATTTTTCCAAATGGTTAAAAAAAAAATCTTTACTGACTGACTGGCATCTTAAAATGTCAGAATATAGTAAATGTAAAAGATGGGAAAGGCCATTCAATTGGATAACATTGAGGTATTTTTCTTCAACTAAATTGAAAGCTGCTATCATATTTCAAGTATTCAGTATTGAATTCAGACACTTTTCTCAGGGAGGGATTTCTGTCGCTCCGGAAGGGGGGGGGGGGATTGTACTTTTTGACCATTGAAAACACAAAATCTCAAATCTTCCGGGGGGGGGCATCTCAATGCTCCGGGGGGGAATGCCCCCCCCCTGAATTCAACATTGCAAGTATTATAAGTATTGCAAGTATTAAGTAACATATGATTTTAAAATTTTTTTCAAGATTATTATTTTCTAAAGTGAAATGTGAAAATACCCAATTTTGGGGTATTTACTCCAGGCTTGGGTAAATACTCGGGTATGTACCCAAAAATTGAATACCTACCTGCTGGGTATTTTTACCCTTCCCACATCACTGCCCCCTCTGGGTATATAACTGCTGAATCTACCCTGATTGACTAACAAAGAGAATTGACTTCTCTACAATAAAATTTTATAAATGCTGTGAGTACAAAAAGTGATTCATAATTCTATGATACCCGGCATGAAGTTCACGTAAAGAATTTCCAAGAGACGTTGAGTCACCGAACTTCTAAATAAGGTAGGTTGTTTGTTAAACCAGCTGCGTGAATTCATGCTACTAGAACGCCTCCTTTATCGCTCTTTTGGTCTGTTTATCAAGCGGGCTTAAATTAAAATCTTGTTTATCTATTTTCTGAGGACATAATCCCCTTTTGGCGGATACGGAATGTTAAATCATTCAAAAACTCATTTTAAAGAAAGGAAAAGAAAACAAGTCGGAAACTGTACGTCAAACGTAGCAAATGAGATGCGTTCGTACTTTAACTTCTTTTATAAATATTCAGATCTTGGTGCAATAGCTGTTGCACTAATGCATGAATAGAACATTTATTATGATTATCTATATTCAATTCAGTAATACGAAAATGATATGATTCCATCTTAAATAGGATGTAATCACCATGGCAACCTAGAATCATTACCTATCATAGGATATCATTGAATTAATTATGGTAGGATTTAATAGAATAAAGAAAACTTTTATTAATACCTTTTTAAGTTTTTATTCAATTTTCATAAAATTTGAAAAAAACTCGACAAAATTCTGCATCGATATTAGATTTCAAACCATTCTGATGGGTAGTTTTTGTGCTGTTATATGCGGACAGACGACAGACAGACGGACGGATCAGACGGCGAACATAGGGGCTACGTATTTATATAATTACGAAGGCACCTAAAAGAAAGACATAGTTTTTTTTAAATTACATTTTTAATTTGCTTTCAGCCTAGTGTTGAATTCAGACACTTTTCTTTCCGGGAGGGATTTCTGTGGCTCCGGGGGGGGGGGGGGGGGATTGCACTTTTTGACAATTAAAAACACAAAATCTCAAATCTTCCGGGTGGGACAACTCATTGTTCTGGGGGTGGGAATGTCCCCCCCGGGGCACCCCCTGAATTCGACACTGTATCAGACATACAGTTTCCGTTCATTTTCTCTGTTTATGCCATCTACTCCGTTTGTTGAATGTGCACTACTTTTGTACAGCCCCCCCCCCCCTCATTTTTTTAAAGGAATTATATACCACGTTGACCGGTTCAAAACTTCGATTTTATTATTATTATTATTATTATTATTATTATTTTGTGCTTAAAGTATCCTTTATAGATAAATACACAGGAAAATAATATTTTATCGTTAGTTAGAAATCGATACCGAAAGTGAAAGGTCAATTTTGGAGCTTTGAATGGCGTTGATGGGCAATTGAAAGAGCACAGAGAATTGTACACCATCCGAACCCGAAAATTCCATTCCAAGTTAACCCGTAACACGTCAAAGAAAAAAAAAAAATCGGCCACCCGCAATCCGACCCGAACCCATTTCAAACGGAACCGAAGTACTTCAACCCGCAACGCGCCCCAAACCCGAAAGGAAAGGAAAGTAAATCATGTTTTAATACGATTATGAACAATAATACAATTGTATCTTTGATACCAATTTTATGTTTTATATAGAAAAATGGACAAATCTATATTCTTCAATATTTAGATATACTAAAACTCGGTATTGTTGAATAGCGTACCGCAGCGTGGTTGAGTTGTCCCTAATTTTCTTTTTTTCTGGTCGGGATGACTCTAATTTTCTTTTCGGGTGAACCCGACACCGGTGAATAATTCTTACGGATCATATTTACGTTTTTTGCAACTCGGGTTCGGGTTGTTGGGATTTTCGCAAAAAGTATGAGCAGAACTATGTTCAGATGAAAAAAAAAATGTACGTATTTAAGTATGAATGAGTATATATTCAAATTACTGCATGAGAAATGAAATGTATATAAAAAATTATAATCATAGATTATTCTTTCTTTATGGCACAGTTAAGAACCAATTTTTTTCTCTCGATATATGAAAAATATTACCAACATTTCATTTTTGATAGACACAAAAACAGATGTATTGTATTTGTGATAGTTTATGTACAGATACACAACTTACGTGTGTCAGATTGGGAGGTTCCCCTATTCAGAGGTATAAGCAAGCGTATAAATATATACATATGTATTAGGAATTGAAAAAAATGTTCGCTAAATAGAGGTGTCCGCTTTTCGGGGGTGTACATTACGGAGGTCCTGTATATAGATTTTTAATATGAAAAAATATTTTGGACATTCTTTTGAAAAATCGGGTCAACACAAACCCGACCCGCAAGAGTCAAAACCCAACCCGAACTCGATCGGCAGTAAAAAAAGTAGAAATCAACCCGACCCGAAACGAAAAAATATGACGCCAATCCGGGTTCGGGTCTGGGTGAGGATAAAAGCGGCTAACCCGACCCGATGCAGGGCTGTAGAGCACACCTCAACGAATAAACATAAATACTTTAAATGAGGTTTTATTAATTTCTTTTCTCTTTTTTTAATCTTTTCTTTTCTTTTTTCTAATTTAGAGCAGCCTTTTAAAAATCTGCAGGCATTCTTACCTCTGCCAATTTTTAATCAATCAACTTTATCTTTTAAATAAATAATTTTCACATATTCGACATTTCTTTCTCGCTTTACTAAGCACATTTAAATAACGAAATTGTTAGTTGAAAATTTACATTTTACTTCGAATTGAAGTCATTTAATTAAAAATGCATATTTTAAAGCACAGCCACGTATTTCACTAGCTTTTGGACCAAAAGAAAACTTTTATTTTGTTGTCATTGTTCTGTTTGACCCCCCCCCCCCTTTTTTTGGAAGCGCTCCTGCCCACCGCTTGTCAATTTGCACTTTTTTAACATATCAACTAAACAATACAGTTTTTTAAAATTCTTTCTATCTTTTCCTTTTTTCTACTTTAATATGTGTTTAATAATTTAGTTGCTTGCATGTGTTTAATAATTTGCATTTCTTTAGAAAAAAAATCCCGAAAAAGACTTAAATTTCAGAGCGTAAAAGTGGTGTTACCACCCCATAAGTTTAATTGCTTTTTGCATATCTTTTTCATTTTTGAGTACAGAAAAGAATAAATGTAAATTTGCCTTCATGATTAAAAAAAAAATGTTAAAAAGTATTTTCTTAATAGAAAAAAGTCATTTTTTATAAGTCGCTAAATATTCTTTACGGTTAACAGCGTATACGAGTTGCAACAACACAACAATGGAGTTAATTATGCGCCACTCTCCTTAAATTAAGCCAGCATGGCTGTGAAACTGCAATAATGAAATATTTTAAATACTAAAAAAGTAGAATATAAAATAAAAATAAAGTAGTATATATTTTTAAAAAATACGTTTTTGTCCATTAATAGTTTAATATTAATTAAATCACGATTGTAGGTTGATAAAAATACTTTTTTTCTTTCCCGTTTTCATATCCTTAAAAAACAAGAAAGAAAAATATCATGCGTCAAGCATAGATTATGAAACGCTTGCAAACACATTAAAAATAATGTAACAAAACTGCATCGTTTAATAAGTTAAGGTATTATGCGTTAATTCAACCTTATGGAAACGCATAACACATTTGAAAACCCAATTTCAGCTGTTCCATCTAAAATCGGAAAATTATCCGAATTCTTTGAGCTGCCCTGTATATGATATATGGATTTGTATCTATTAACGACATGGATGCAACAATTTATTTCAGTCAATTTAATTAAATTTTTTTTTTAGTTCAGTTAAGAAATACATATATACTTTAGTTGAAAATTAAACTATTACGTCTAATTCAACCATATGGAAACGCATAATACATTTCAAAACCCAATTTCAGCTGTTCCCATCCACAATCGGAAAATTATGCGAATTTTTTCAGCAGCCCTGTATATGAGTTATAGATTTGAATCTATTAGCCACATGCAAGCCAAAATTTAGTTAACTTAAGAGATACATTTAATTCAGTTGAAAATTTACCTTCAGCAATTTCCGCTAATAAGAAGAATGGTACGTGAATTCTTTTGTGCAGCCCTGTATATGAGGTATAGAGAATTTATATACAAGTAAAAAAAAAAAAAAAAAAAAAAAAAAAAAAAAAAAAAAAAAAAAAAACAGTTAAATTTAAAAGCTACAATTTCAATACATTTGAAATAGTGTCATGTCCTTAAAATGCTCTACAAATGATTTTCTCCCATATATCATAATGTAATGGAATTCGTTTGGGTGTCCCTGTAAATGAACTATATATCCCACAAACTTCATATACAATACCAAACATGCCTAGGTGACCCTAAATAAGTTTTACCAATTGCATGAAAAGTGTATTTACGAGAGTTAGAGCGTGGCCAGACGGCCTGACGGACAGTCAAACCGAATGCACAAACACTTTCAACTTTACTGGAAAGTGTTAAAAAGCATCGGAAAAATTAAAAATTTTCACGTAGTTTGCGCTCTCTATCAGGTTTTCTTTCCTAACGTATTGTAACAAAATTTTTTTCAAACAACAAGAAATGCAGTCGGAGAAAAATGTCTAGGTGTGATTTTTAAGTAAAACATTGAATAAAAGATACAAGAATGTAAAAAAAGTATTTTACAATTATATTTATTTTAAATTTATTCGCAGTAATATCTTTTTCGGAATTTTCAGTGGCTTGAAACGGGCACCGTGCAGCACCGTCTGAATTCGAAAACAGAACTTTGTCTTGGCGATATGTCAATCACATCATTAGCCAATGATTACTCACGTGAATCACGTGAGCGATAAGGGGAGTAAAGAAATTGTTGTTGTTATCGTGAATCGTAATCATGCCTGTTTTGTAATGTGCTTCCTTGTTATAATATCAATAATATTTTTTCCTGAGACATTGCTGTTGTGAATCGTTAGTAACTTTGGTGGATAATACACGATGCCAAATTTATTCGTTATTGAAGAACTTTATTCGATTTTTAATTTGTGAAGGAGGATAGTTTTAAAAAATATGGCATGGACTATTTACCAAAAGATTTTAGCTGTGTTGATGGTGGTAACTGGCTCCATTAACACTTTAGCAACAAAGTACAGTATTGTTATTTTTTTATTTCTTCGTGAAAATTAATAAATAAACTGAGCCGCAATTCATGTAAACAAATGATTAGAACTCAAAAGTTCGTGTCACCATTTTCCTAAAATATTGAGGATAATGTAATTGAAAACAATCTTCTTCCTTTTTTTTTTTTTTAAATATCAGTAATTTGAAAATTATTTATATCGTGAAAGGCTCTCTTTTTCATTTTGTGTGTCTTTGATTTTGAATACATAATTTTCATTTTTAAAATCTGTTTTTAAATATTTATTTTTATGTTAACTTATCGAAATAAATAAGTATGTACTTGAATCTGCATGATATTTATTTATAATAAGAGTCACCTGAGAAAATATAATGAGTTTTATGCTTTATCATTCCATTGATACATTTATTTATATCGTCATTCAAGACAGTCTTTTGAGAATCAAACAAAAAAGACAAACATAAATAAGTAAAATTCAGAAAAAAAAATTCCGAAAATTCAGCAATTGTATTAAACCTAATAATGTTATAATTCCTGCAATTAATTTAAACTTTCATACCTCAAAATATCTTTAGATTACTATTTTATTTGATATGTTCTCCTTTTGTTCAAATTTTTTTCATAAATTATGAATTTATAGTGAATCAACCATTTTTACAGATAATCATTGTAATGAATATGTATCAATGTTTTATTCATAAGTATCTATATGTATATATATATATACATAATATATATATATATATTTTTTTCAGATGGGCTGACAAGCTAAAATCTGAAAATAGTGAAGGAGACCCTGATGCTCTGTTTAATCATCCTTTTTTACAAGTATAATCATTAAATAATATCAATGTTTAATATGTGTGTTATTCATGAATATCTGTAATAAATGCTGAATATTTAATCACTATATGATTGCTCTTTCTAATCAACCAATTTTATCAGGACAATCATAAATTTACTTAGAAAATTTGCTACTAACTTAGTTATTCCTTCGACCAATTTCACCAAATTATATAAATCACCAAAACACTCGTCAAATTATACAAATTGACATAATTTTTATTTTAAATAACTAAAGAACAAATAAATTTGTATAACATTAATAAAAATACAAATAAAATGTCCAAATAAAAATCACTTGATGATGTAAGCACGTATAACTTGCTTAAAGTCAAGTGAATGTGACATTTATGATCAACCATTATTGGCATTTAATATAACTAGGGAATCGTACCCGGGTTAAAGAATATAGGTAAATATATTTTTATTTTAATTGAAAACTAATAATTTTTTTATATGCAATAAATTTTTTAGATTGCCCACTACATTAAAAAAAGTATTTTTCATATGGAAATACGAATTATACAATCAAATAAATTTTTAAATTTATCAAAAGCGATATTTTCTTATTAGCCGCATGGTAAGAGTTATTTGACCAAGATTTTGCTACTTATGGCATCCTTTTATATTCTGATAATTTCAGAGCTTATACAGGTCTGTTAAATTTGTGTTTTATTTATGTTATTTTATATATTTATTCATAGGGAAGGGTTTTTTTTTAATGAATATTAGCCCTAAGAAAATTATGAACTCTTTATTTTGTTTTAAGGGGAAATGGATTAATCATTCGTAATCGAGCTCCGCGTGATATATATAAATTAAAAAATATTTCATGCTTTAAAATTGTTTTTAAAACTATAGACAATCAGTAAACTGAGATGAACTTTGCTAACAAATTCCATTTGAAAAAAAATAAATCCTATTTGGCGATCTAAAAATTTAAATTGTACGATTACAAATATGTTAGATTTGTGTTTATTCAATATTATTCTTTTATTTGTTTATAAAAGAAGTATTAATTTCTTTAATTTGTCTTTCACAAATATATTAGATTGGTGGTTTTTTTTATATTATTCTCTTATTTGCTTATAAAGGAAGTATTAATTTCGTTATGCAAAAATAGTCAGAAACAAATGCTGAAAAATGTTTGTTGCTTTATGTGCAAAATGTTTATTATTATTATGTATTGAAACCGGCACGTGATAAGATAAACTTAAAAAAAAAAATCATGGGCACTTTTCGGTTAGCCGGGTGCCAGTGTTATATATACATATCTATATACATACATATATGTAAATATACATATATATTATATACATATACACATATTGTCCACACACACATATATATATGTATATATACATACATTTATGCATACATATATATGTATATATAACACTGGCGCCCGGCTAACCGAAAAGTACCAAATCATGCTTAAACATTATCTTAGAAAATATAATACAACAGTCAATTAAGATACAGTTTTTAAACAAATTTCATTTGAAAGTAAATTTTTTCCCTATGCGACGAAAATTGAAAATGTACGATGGTCAGAAGATTAAAAAATTGCAGTAGCAAAAATTTCAAGACAGAAATTTGATCGTGAAGTGTTGCCATTTGCAAAATGACGTCAGCGTTACGCACAGATACGCTTCTTCTTTATAATATAGATACTTAATCAGTAAAATATAATAAAGATCAGTTATTAGGATGTGGTTATCAATTGAGGCTCTTATGATTGGTATTCCTGAATGAAAAACAGCAATTTTCACCTTCACAAAATTTGCATGTGTACTTCTCATTCATCATTTAAAAAAAAATTGTACTTTGTTTGATCATTTAAAAATCATTTTAACTCAAAACTTGAAGTCAAGATTGTCATCAACATCTTTTGTGTGAACAGATGCACTCTTTACTTGAGATTCTAATAGCAATTCCGGAGAGTAAAAATTTCCGTTATTTATGGTTTTTAGACGCATTTGTGTCAAAATGTTTAGTTTTATCTAAGAAAATGATCGTTTTCTTTTAAATATGACTTCATTTTCACTTAAATAAGCATTTCGTCTAGTGTTTGAAATTTAGTATCAGTACACATGCAGAAGGAAAAACAATATAGAAAATTTATGAGGAAAAATACGTGTTTTCAAAAGCAGTATGTTACTTTGCGTTATTATGCCCCTAATATAATATTCTGCTCCTAATGGGATATTGTGACACTACACTCTATACAACAATTTTGAATTTTTATCAGAAAATAGCATGAATAAAGATAAAAATACCTCATTATTTCTCTCTTGTCTGCAATAATGAAAAGTATCTAATTTTCACCATTTTGAAGCAATTTCATAAAATGCTTTTAAAATTAAAATATAAAAGTGAGATATTTAAAAATCAAACAAACAAATAACAAACAAATAGTGCCACATCTACAAATGAAGAGCTTTCAGTTTAAAATATAATATATATTAGTAAAATTGGTTCAGCAGAAAGATCCGGGCAGATGACTAAAAAACACTTGTATTCTTAATATAGATTATATAAAATTAGGAAAAATTAAATTAAGCAAATTATGTTATTTTGATATAATTATAGTAGAATGTCCTAAAAAATAGCATTAAAATTTTATTATTCAAGAGAATTTTGGACAAAACTTCAAGAACATGTTATTTTAAACCACGAATTATTTGGTTGCTTGTCTGACTCGGCGAAGCAAATCCATCCAGGCGAGAATCATCAATTTCTGTAATATAAATCGCTATTATTTGCATGTCACCTCTCTTTTATAAAGATACTCTAAATTTTTGTAAAACATTGCGTTTTATCAGTGCGTGATTTCGATTACATTATTTTCAAATTGAAGCATTTTAACCTGTGAAGAATTTCAAAGCAGCTGGGCTGTGCAAATGACGCACTTCTAAAAAACATAATTCAGGTTTAAGAATTAAAATACACGCTTTTTTATAATATGACGTCATTTGAATCTAAACTTCGTCTATGGAAAAGTATGCATATGACGTCATTATCACGGAATAACAGACAATATTCTTGACATAGCCCACATTTTAATTTCAACTTTTTTTTTCTGGTTTTATGTGAAAATGGCAACATAAACATACAGTATCTCCTATTTTCGACAATTTTCCGTTTACTTTCAAAGATTTTCAATAGAAATGGGGTACTTTTGTTGCCACAATAAGAAAAATGGTATTAAAAACTACAAAAAAATTAATATCTCAAAAATAAATTGAGGTACAGCTTTCAAACAAATTGCATTTAAAAGAGCATTTTTTTCCTTATACGACGGTGTAGAAATTTAAAATGTGCGATGTTTAGAAGTTTAAAAATTTGCAGTAGAGAAAATTAGAAAAGCAAAATTTTATTTCAAATTTCAAAGTGTTGCCATTCGCAAAATGACATATGCGTTACGCACAGATATGTTTGTCCTTTATAATATAGATAGTTTGGCGATAGATTTTCGGTTGACGGGATAACCGAAAATTTTAACAATAATTGATGCTTTTCCATTATAGTAATATATATAATAAATGAAGATTTAATTGGTACTAATTATTTTAAGAATTTCAAATTGAAAAATGCAATTAAATTACAACATGATTTAATAATAGTACTGTTTTTCAAAAGAAATACATATGTATGGTAGATATGCCAGTAATGGACACTCTTAAGGAATTAAATAGTTATTTTCAAATAAATTTAACAATTAGGATACCAGTAATTAATAAAATATTTGTGATAATCATTCACTATTTGCATCAATTATAGTAATTATAAGGGCTGCACACAAGGCCTGACAAACTATGTGGAATGGTAGAGGGCAAAGCTCTAGTTGGAGAACAATTTATTTTATTTTTTTACTTGCAACTTGTACTCATTTCAATAAAAAATCCCTGATATTTAAGCTTTGAGTGAAGGGGAGGAGGAGCCCTGTTAGAGGTCTTTGGTCAGCTGCCCCATTTGCCCTTGCAATAATTAAGCCCTGGCTGCACAAAAGAATTAATATACATTACCTTTTTATGGGCAGTAATTGCTGAAAATAGGTTTTTCAACCGTATTATGTGTTTTCAAGATCTTTTATTTAGATATCTCCTTTGATCATTTCATTGTACCAAACTATGAAGTTTCTTAATTATATTCTGATAGTATTGGAAGTTAATGTTCATATTCTATAAATCATGCATGATTTTTCTTTCTTTTTTAATTATATTACTGTTGTATGATAAAATATTTCTATGATTATTTTTTATAATTATTGTTAGATAATTATGATAATAAAAATAATTATTATATCTTTTTTATGATTTTTTTAGCACAATCATAGATTATTTTCTTTTTTTATAATAAATTATATATTTTCTTCTTTTTAGGATTATGATTACATTATTATAGTATACTTATATTATTTTTACATTATCTTATTTTAAGGCGTGCTCTATGTTCCTTGGAGAATTCTTCTGCTTGATTGTATTCCACATTACGGTTTGTGCCAATAGAAGAAAGCCAAATTCAGATGAATCCAACATTAGGCGTAAATTTAATCCTTTGGTGTTTCTTTTTCCTGCACTCTGTGATATGACTGCGACATCAACGATGTATATTGGACTAAATCTCACGTATGCCTCGAGTTTTCAAATGTTGAGAGGTAAATTAGTATATTTTCCATTTTTATTATTATAACAAGTCAAACATTATAAGATTTTACTTTTCAATTACTAACTGTAAAATGTATCGGATAGTTATTAAGTTAAAAAATAATCTGGTTCCATTTTCTGCCAGGTATTAATAATAAACAGATTCAAATTTCTGTCGATTATTAATTACAAAATAATCTTATATACATATCAGCTGACCTGCACGACAGTGTCCAGGCTGGGTTAATAACCTTAAATTCAATTAAAATCAGCATTGAATTTAGACATTTTTAATAAATGTAAAAATCTAAATCTTCTGAGAAGGGAACATTTCAATCCAGGAGGAAATGGGTGGTGGGAATTCAACTCTGACTAGAATAACCGTACTGTTTTCCTGGCTTACTTAAAATGTATCTCAATCTCATTATTTTAGTCAGTGGACTGTGTTTAATCAACAATGTAACTTTATAAAAATTAACAATAAAAAATGTCCTTTGAAAAAATTCCAAACCGGAAAATATCGACTTGCGTTTGTGTAAAGTCATGCGACTTAATCATTTATCTCATACTTACAAAGGATTCAGAACTTCATTTGATTGTCAGAAATGTATTTTTTCTTAAAGTTTTTAAAAAGTTACACACATGCACATATATATATATATATATATTTTTTTTTAATACTTACAGCTTTAATTCATAATATTTGATGGTGGTAGGTTATGTTTAATTAATGGTTATATATATATATATATAGTGAATTTATTTTAATTAATTTTCTTGATAGGTTGAGTTTCTTCAGATGAAATTGGAAGAAGCATTATAATTTAATATTACTGTAACAGAAAAGAAAAAAATATATAAAATTTAGTATCATTTTAATCTACTCAACGAACAGTTTCTAAATATTCAAACTACAGTAAACTTCCAACTATCCAGCCTAATGTAGCGAAAGGGTAGGCCAGATAACAAAAAAGCCAGATAGGCCGGAGTTCTATAAATATTGCTCACTTCCTGTCCTGTCCCCGCCAAGATATTAAAAATACATGTTACACATTTTAAGATAAATTTTATATATGCAGTACATACAGTTTCAAAATAATCAAAACATTAATCTTATTTTATTGTTTATTAATAAATGATTGTATAATTATGAAAGTTATGCATAAGATAAGAGTCAAAATTTATAGTTTAAGAAAAAGTCCTTGATAAATGACTGCTTCTTCCTGTTAGTCCACTTCCATGACACAATGTCCTTTCATTTATGCAAGCAGATGATATCACCGTCGCTTCTTCCTAATGACTACTGTACTGCAGTGCTGCCTCAATCATCTTGAACCTTTCCAAATGTGGGATGAGATTTTTCCTGTCATCCTCCTCCTTTTTTCTTCTGTTACTTCTCCTTGTGTTATTATTTCTACTATATCGTTGTCAGTAGTTAATTCATTAACTTTAACGTTTGCCATCCATTCTGACATGTCCTCTGCATTGATATCATCAGATCCCACTATAATTCTCAGCAATGAAAGAAGCTTATCGTTCTCATCCTCCACTTCATTTTCCCACACAGGTTTATGTCCACCGTTATGGTAAAAAAAAAAAAAAATGTTCCAAGACCTTGTAATTACTATGTTTGAAATTTCTTTCCATACTTCTGCCACCCACCTTATGAAAACTAGCATGTTGATATTTTTCAGAGTGATTATGTAGTCTTCATTATTCTCAATCGCTGATATCAATGGACAGACAAGACGTCGCCGGTACCTTTTCTTTATCATTTCAAGGATGTCCTGGTCTGTCGGCTGACAAATAGCTGTCACATTGGGTGGTAAAAATTCAGCTTTGATGTCTCCATCTGCGAGTTCATCAATGGATAGATGCGAAGGTGCATTGTCAAGAATTAGCAAAGCTTTTCTCAACAAATTATTGTCTTTCAAATGTTTTTCTGCAGTCGGTACGAATTCCTTTTGGAATCATCTTTTAAAAATCTCTGAATTCATCCATGCTTTCTTTTAATGCGTGTAATATAGGGGTAGAGATTCATAATTTTTCAGTTTTATAAAAGCTCTATGTGTGTTTGACTTTCTTATTAAAGTCAACCTGAGCTTATGGTTGCTGGTTGCATTACTGAAAGCCAGTATGGTCCACTCATTCCTTGCTTTTCTTGTATCCCGCAGCAGCATTTTCTTCTTTGATGCAAGCATTTTTGTATGGAGCATTTTATAATTTAAATCTGTTTCATCGCAGTTGTACAACTGCTCCCAAGAAATTTCCTCCTGTTGAATATGCTTAGCAAGATAGTGTTCGAACAAAGGTACAGCTTTGTTATCAGCAGATAAAGCCTCCCCACTTATGGTAATTTGACGAATACCGAATTGTGACATAAAAAGACTATTTTACTACATCAAAAGTAAGTAGCTACTCAGATTTTTAATGCAAATTTTTAATCTCATTCTTTGTTGCTAATGTAATTGTTTAATGTTTTGTAATCCCTTCCCATCCCTCCCAAATGATATCTATCCAAATAATTCTGTTTAATAGGGTGGGCCAAAAAAAAAAAGTTTTCTCTTTTTGATTCGCTATACTGCGGAAAACTTGTGTCTAGGGTAGCTTAGTAAAATGCAAAAACAAAATAAGTAAATTTTTACGTTTGGCTTTAGCCCATCTGGCCTAAAATTTGAGAAAAAAACACGATTTTGATGATTTTTTTAATAAACAAAAATAAATCAAATAACTTCTTGAGCAAGCAGCTATCGACATATTTTAGTAGAAGAGAGTATAGGAATGATAAATAAATCAAAAAATATAATTACATTTCGCAATACATTTTCAGCGTATTATGTTTTAAAAAAACATTTTTTTTTTAATGGCAAATTTTCATTGAAACAAAAACTACTTTTCTGATTGTAATATTCTTGAGTTTAATTTCACTTTGTAATAAAATAAAGTACTTTACAGTCTTTTGGCAGTTTTAAATAAGATTTACTTGAAAAACTAAGCATTGAAGATCTCGAGAAAAGTGTCGTTCTTATAAAACCATCTCTGGAATTGGACCCAAAGACTAAGAGGCATACCCCCCCCCACCACCACACACACTGTAGTGGTCTTTTAACTTCTTCTTCAATTGTACTAATAACACCGGTTTTCCACCCCGTTTTAGTAACGGTGTCATCGCATCCAATCACATATTTTTGTTTCCTTTACAACTTATAGGGACAGGACACTCACAAACCTCAGGGACCATTTTACAATTGCAGTCTAATGTTATTTTGCACTTGCACGAAGAGACATCAAACAGTAATAAAGATTTTTTTTAAATCTTCAGCTCTCTTTTTGAACTTTTACTTTCCCTTATCATGCCTAATGGACTTTATAAGATTGAGATAACTGTCATGATATGCATTTATTAACAGAACAATCCTGTAAGGCCTTACTGCCGGTATTGAAGCTTTATTAAACACAGATTTAACTTGTGGTGTCAAAATAATCGAAAAGTGAGAAAAATTAACTGACCTGTTGTTTGATATCAAGTCTAAGTTGTAATTTTCATGGAAACAACACTTAAGACATCTTTATAAGTTGGATGTTTATTCACAGGGTGGTCAAATAACGGGTAGTTAAAGTCACTACAAGTAATTTTCTTGGAAACAGCCATAACACAGTGGTTAATATAATCAATAAATCGAATCACTTATTAAGCAGTCACTAATTAAATCAGTCTTTCAGAAAAGTGATTTAAATGCACAAGAAGAACACACTGCTAATCACTTCCAGCAGAATTCTAGTGAACAACTCACAGAAACCGTTTTGTCATAAGGCACACGCATTCATACTGATCAGTGCATTGTGAAACGTCAGTACAGGTAGTATTGATGAACTCCAATTCGCAGCAGGGCACATCGCACTGGACTACTACCAGAATAGGACTCGTACAACTTGATTGTGTCAATTTAATGATTATTTAATTGCTTTCTGCTACCCTAAATGAAGCAATTTTGTTTCTTTTTTTTATTATAATGTTTTTTTTTTATTATAATGTGTTTTTTTTATCTTTCTTTTAGAGATTTTTTATCATAGCAGATTTTTATCTTTTTCGTTTATAGCTTTAAAAAAATGAAAGAAAACTATTGCTTTTTCAATAAACTTCAAATATTCAAGTGCGATGCGCTACCGCCAAACCGTAAAAATTTATTTAATTTGTTTTTGCATTTTACTAAGCTACCCTAAAGCCAAGTTTTCCGTGGTATAGTCAATCAAAAAACAACAAAAAAAAATTTTTCTGCCCACCCTAATGTTTAATTACATACAATGTTTTGGTATTTTATATTTATAAGACTATCTTGTTTTGGAATTGAATAGTGTAACAAATAAAGTTATTTTGCAAGTTAAAAAGGAATTTTAACTACTTTAATTTTTTTTAAAAACAAATATGCATTGAAAAATTAAATCAGTGCAAATTTTTCTTTGCTACCATTATTATTAAATACTTTATATCTATAATATCAATTTCTTTTGTTTATTTAAATAAAATATTACTGTTTTGAAATAATTATTGAACTCAAACTGAAAACTTTTATTTTTACATGGTAATACACTATATATGACTAGAAATGAAAAAGGAAATTTCATCTTCTCCCAAGAAACTGACTGTTCCAAAATAATTATTGAACTCAAACTGAAAACTTTTATTTTTACATGGTAATACACTATATATGATGAGAAATGAAAAAGGAAATTTCATCTTCCCGCAAGAAACTGACTGTTCCATCATTGATGAACAAGATATAAACACAAAGCTACATCCACAAAAATTAATTGGCAGCACTAGTCGGGCACAAGCATATTTTTCATTTGATTTCGATTTTACAAAGTATAATATAACATAAAATAAATGTTGTGATTTACAATAAACCCTAGGAATGTAATAGCACACTGTCTTTGTCATTTTTTCACCACATTTTTGAAAATTAAATATGAACTTTCATTTTAAAAACATGCCCCATCCATCCCTCTCATGAAGGTGGGATGGGGCATTTTTCTTGTTAATTTAGTTGGTTTATAAATCTAAGATTTTAATTATTATCATCAAATTTATATATTTTAAATATGTTAAAATGTTTCAAGATTTCCATTTTGTATTAGCGAAACTTAATTTGTAAAAAATATTTTTCTTAAAATTGTCCCATTCCTCTCTAATCTCCCCTATGTATTGATGTATATTTTTAATTATGTTTTTCAACTTTTCATTATTAGGTGCTGTTATTGTGTTCACTGGACTCTTATCTGTTGCCTTTTTAAACAGAGAGTTAAAAGTTTTAGAATGGGTTGGAATTGCTGTTGTTATTGCAGGCCTCAGTTGTGTGGGGGTATCTGATATTTTGTATCCAAGTACTGATGAGCACTTTGACCAAAACAGTATTATAACAGGTAGTTTATTTTTTTATAATTTATGCTTTTAAAAAAATTAATATTTTGTTGCTCTACTTCAAATTTTGATTTCAAAAATTATTTTTTTTAATTAAAATTACTTTAGCTTATAAATTTATTCATTATTGCATTTCAGTATGCAACATTTATAAAAAAAGATTATCAACTTTTAGCAGTGGTATTACACATCAAAATAAACAGTTTTTGTATGGAAATCCAGAGTTGTCTTGCAATTTGCTTATTCAGTCAAAACTACAGGGTGTTCTTCTTCAAGTCAAACTCTGATTTTTCTTTATAATCTTTTCACACCCATATATTGCTGACCTAAATGATCTAAAATTGAAGATGTAGCTGACAATATCTATAGTGTCATTGGCTGAACTACAGTATACTTCCTGCTTTTCCCTTGATGTCATTACATTTCATATAATGTAAAGTTAATCTGTTGAAAATTTTGCAAAAATAATTTTTTTATTATATTCAAGCTCTGCTATGAGTGACACCAGAGTTTACACAATCTCAACAATATTTCAAAAATCGAATTAAAAAAATATCAGGTTTTTCCTGCAAACGGTATCTACTGGTCATGAAAAATTCGTGAATTTTGAGTAGTCGATCTCAAAAATTATGATAAAGCTGTGATTTTCTTCAGTCTGTTATGTAAGTCGGAGGCTGTATCAAATGCCCCTCAGATGCTTACACTGTTGCACTTTTTTCGACCACAGCATGATTGGTATAACATTTTTGTTAAACTCCTATTACTAAAATTTAAAACCTAACAGGAAATAATGCCTCACCATACTTCTTGTTTATCTTTTTACTTTTACAGATTTTTTTTTCCATCATATTTAATGTTTAAATTCATTGCTGAACTTTTTGAATCTGCTGCTGCTTTTACTTCAATTTAAAATATTGTGCTGTAAAAGAAAAATCATGTATATGTACAAAATAGCATAAGTTTTCTTTCATGTTGTGCAATAGCATTACAAATGCAAGGAATCTTGGAATGTTTAAGAAATTATTTACTTAGCTGCTTACAAAAATTCAGTTGTTTGTGCATTTTCAAATGAAAAGTGCTAGTGTTTTTAATTTGTCTAACTTATTGAATCTCTGTTCTCGAACTTTCATAAAAATGCAAACATCTTCATGAATTGTTAAGGTTTAGTAAGTTTTTGTTTATAAAAGAAAAATTTGTATAATTGAAAAATAGTTTTTTAATTACAAATTAGTATAATTGCAAAAATATTTTTTTCAAAATTGTTTTTTTTTCTCCTAAATATTGAGTTAAAATGATATTACATATTTTAAAATACTTAGGACTTATTAAAGTAGTTTTATTTAGTTCTTGTTCATGGATAATTTTTTTATCTTAAATAATGATTGATTTGAAATGAACGTAACAATTTTAATTGATGTGTGTGTGAGTAAATAATACACACTCAATTATATATGATGGCCATAATTAAAGTGCATATCTTTGAAAGGCTCTACAAGTTAAACTATTTGGAATATTTTTAAAAGATTTGGTATTTATACTGTTTAGAGCATGCAGAAATAAATTCTACAATATAAAAAATAATGTACAAAATTTCTGACAGATGGCGCTGTATATCATTAAAATTAAAAAAAGGGGGGGAGGGGGAATTTCCAACTAGCTAAATTTTGAAACTTTTTTTCCCAAATTTCACATGATTCTAGCTTAAGATTTTAGCCTTAAAGAGCCTTATGAGCCTTAAAATTTTAGCAAAAATAAAAACACACTCTATTAATAAAGTGTTTTTATCAAAATGGTGGTAATTATAGCGCCCTGCTACGAAAGAATATCATCATCTCAAAAGATATTGATTTTAAATGAGCTATTTTTGTTAATATTTGCTAATAAAACATCTAACATTTAAGCACCATTTATTGGTCAAATTTCAAACTAACTATTTTTATTACATTACTCGTTTCTGCATACTCCAAACAGTATAACTACTAAAGTCTTAAAAATATTCCAAATAGTTTAACTTGTAGAGCCCTTCAAACACATGCACTTTAATTATGGATGGTAAGGGATGATAAATATGATGAAATGTGTGTGTTACACCTTCCAATTTCTGAAAATTGGAAGTGTGGTAACAAAGAGTGGTAAATTGAATTGTATTTAAAATGGCATTAACCATTTTCCTTTTAACAAGAAAATAAATAATATTTTCCTTTTAATTTGTGTAATTTTTCTATTTGTTAGAGTAATAAGAGTTGGCCAGCAAAGTGATTCAATATACAGTAGCCCTTCTTGATAGTGTTCATTTGGATATATCGCACTTTTTTTTGCATCTCCAGTAAAAGAAAATTTCTTTCTTAAATGTACTTTTTAAGTAATTATTTATATATATTTTGCTTACAAAAGTGTCTATCGAATTTTGAAGAAGAGAAAAAAAGTTATGTGTGTATAAACTGATGTTTTTGAAGATTTACTTTAAGTATATAATCTTTTTCAAAAGTTCAGTTATGTTTCACCTCCCCTCCTTGGTGTGTGCAAAATAAGGAAGGGTTATTCTATTTTTACCCCTTTAAACTAAAAAGCAGTCAGCATATGCAGTCCATCTATACTAATAAATATTAAAATATAATTTGCAATGTTATAGCTTCTTTTCATTTTATTTACTTAAGTGCTTTGATTATTTAATTTCATATTTAATGAAAATTAAACTGAACTAAGTAATTTTTATTAGCTTTAAAGAGTTCAATAATAATAATAATAAAGAGATATTAGTTGATATTAAAATATATTTTTTAAGTTCGCCTCATATATATTATTATTTATTTTTTATCTTAATAACATATTAATTACCAGTAACAACTAATGCAACCAGTAACATGTTATTAATTTCAATAATTTCATTTTTTATAATTACTTAATAACTCTATTTTTCAATTAAATTGAATTAATTTCATTTAAAATTTATGATGTGTACTTGTTCCTCACCTTCAGATCTTTCTGAATCATTAAGCTCAATATTCATCTAACCATTTCATTATTTACATTGTTATAGGTGATTTGTTGATTATAATGGCTCAGATCATTGTTGCTACACAAATGGTTGTTGAAGAGAAGTTTGTCACAAAGCATAATGTACCTGCTTTGCAAGGAGTTGGATGGGAAGGTAATGCATATATCTAAAGAGATCTTTCATTTAAATTTTTTGTCTTTTTGTGGAAAAAAAAAAAAAAATTGTATCAAATGGAGCGACATAAAAAAGGGGTGGGGATTCAGAGAGTAAATTGCTATGAGCTTGGTCCGATTCCTATTTTCTAAAAGTTTCATTATTTTAACCATTAGGTGACTATAATTTTAGAGGAGAAATTATTATGTTATTTTCAGTTACTCATATTTTAAAAATTATTAATGTTTCAGTAAAAATAATCAATTTATCAAATTTTGTTATTAACTGACGACCCAATGTTTTGCATTGCACAAGATCATTCAGATTTTTCTTTCTTTTTTTTAATTCAATGTTAGCTTATATTGTGAACATTTGAAAATTATATGAATGAAGAAGTTGTTTGAAGTATCTTTACTGTGAAAAAGTTTCTTTTTTTATTTTAAAAGAAAATAGAATTTCCATAAGGTTATTTTGGAATTGAATATTTTGGCCCATTCATATCTAAACACATTTGAATAATTTCAGTGCAATGCAGATATACTACTGGGTTGAAGATAACATCAATGCAAAAGTAATTAACATGGAGGATTTTTTTTTCGGGGGGGGGGGGGGGTAAAGGAAATCTGAAGTCTAAAAATAAGATGAAGATTATGGCAGTTATTAGTCAATTAGTACATAGGGCGTATTCTATTATATAAATGTATACTAAAATTAAAAAAAAAGGAAATAGTTAAAGGGTTAAATCATATATATAACTTGAAAATGCTTCTTTTTTTTTTCTTTCTTTGAACTACTTTCATGCATTCTTTTATAATGTTTCCTAGGATTACTAATGTGCTCATTTGAGATCACCTAAAAATTGAAAAAATTTTAGTATCATATTATTCATTCAAATACTTTGCACTCGAGTGAGGTTACCACTGAGATCTACTGTGGTGCTTGAAATTCAAGGCAAGATTTGTGCCTAAAATTTTGAAATCCTGCCTAAAACGAATATCAAAAGAATATACTGTTGCCTGCCCAAAAAAATTCCCCATTTTGTAATTTTCTGATTTCTTATTATATTTTAATAAAAATTTGTTAGACAGCCTTATTAGCAATTCAGTTAATTAATCTAACAGCTGATACGTTGAGACTTCAGCAAAAAACAATCACAATGTGATAATTTAATTAATCTTAATTATCTTTCTGTTAGGTTAAATTGTGTTAAATAAACTGATATGTTCTGACTAGAGTCTACTATCATGAATTAATGAAACATTTGTATTTAGCCAAAAATGGAACATAGGTAGGAAATACTCTCCCCCCCAACCCCCTCTTCCTTATGTAGATGTTTGGGAGGACTTTGATATAGTAACCAGTATTTTTAATAATGCACAGATCTTCCCAGCAAAATTAATAAACAAAAAGAAATGGTTGTTATAAAATTCAAATATTTAAAGTAAGAAAATCCTTCTATATATAAAAAAAAGTAACGCTTTGGAAATGGAGCAATGAAAATCTGCATAGATACTGCGAAACACATCTGATTGGTCAGAGCTTTCTGACGTTATAAGGGGGGTTACCAAAGGGAGGCGGGTAGCTCAATGGCCAAATGTCGTCAAGTTTGTTGCCAACTTGGCGATATATCGCTAAATTTGGTGACCAAAATTAGTTGCCAACTTGACACTATCTCCAGTGTTTCGCCAAATTTCCATAGATTCCCATTGAAATCCAATAGGGTTTACTTGCTTGCAGAAAATCAACAAATTGAGATATTTCAAGGCAACAAAAACTAATATTAGCTTATAAATAGAGCTTAATTGAACTATTTACATTATTTTTAAGCACAAACACTAACTATTTACAACATTTGTAACACTATATATATAATTTTATATTTAATAATTCTTATAATTATGAAACTTTGTAAGCTCTAATGATTATGTGCTTGGAGATAAAAAAATAAAATTGTCAGGAGTTGGGGAGGAGCGTGTTTTTACCAACTGGAATCTAAAAATTGAATGTGTAGAAAATAAGGGATCGCGAAGCGTGGCTCTCCCAAAACTTTCTTCTATACTGTTCTAATAAGCATCAATGATTATAAATATAAAGCGTATCACATTTGTTTGAATTTAACACAGATAACGTGATCAGATAAATAAAATAATAACAGCGTGCCCTGTTGGGTATTAAAATTAGATCAACATATACATTTTTAATCATTAAGGGGGACGTGTACCCTCCAGTTTTTGACTATGGATTTTTACTTCTTATCTTCGTAATGAAAAGATTGATACATATTCTTTACAACTGGCATTTAGTGAAATATAATATCTAAATTTTCATTTAACATGTTTTATTTTGTTATATATTCAGCAAATAATTAATAATCTTCAAATTTTTTAACTAGATGTAGTAAAATCAATCCTGTTCACATTATTACATATGTCCTGTTCACATTCCGAATTATTGAAATTAGATTTTGCTGGTGCTGCCATCTGCCTTTCAGAAGTAAAAATAATATTCCATATAACATTTTTCCTGTACGTTTTCAATTTTAAATGCTGGTAAATAGGCTCCAAAAAATTTAATTTCGGTCTCGAAAATTCAGGTTAGTACCAAGCTTCAATATCTTTTATGAACAGCAACTATATTTCGTAGATTTAGTCAATTTATCGGTGTTTTATCATGATATTAACGAGATTACATGTTGGCGAGATTTCGGCGATTTAAAGTTTTCGGCAACCCTTTTGTTAGGGCGGGGTTTCATAGGACGCGCTGAAGATTGATTGATTGATGCTTTTGCTCTATTTGTTTTCTGTATGGAATGTATGTAGTATATTCGAACTGTTGCTACAAGAAAATGGATACTCAATTATTCAATTATCATTTAAGTTTGCAATTTGAATAGGAATTTATTTGTTTATTTATTTTTAATGTATGTTTATTTTTAATGTTGTAAAATAAGTTTTTTATCAGGCAAAGGCTCGTTGGTATTTTTTAAAAAGCCTGTCAGTAATTCCTAATCAGCATTTGTATTACAATAAAAATAATAATTATTTTTTAATCAAAGGTTTTATGGCAAGTGAACTTGTCCTCTACTTCTGTAAGTATAGTTAAACTTCTATGACAGGCCCTCCCTGATAACGGACACCTCTATTAAAGTACATTTTCCCCTATGCCTAACAATTATATATCTGTGCATTTTTACTTCTCAATAGCAGTCACTTCCGAATAGCGGACAAATTACACTCTCCCGACGTGCCCGTTATTCAAGAGTTTCTGTATTTGATTATTATTATAGTGTGGGCGCGGACGGAAAGGGGGAGGGGGGGGGAGGTTGCGGATAAACTACCTAGTGGCGATTCTGTTCCGAATTTTCCGAAAATTTAAGGCATTCATTTTCGAAAGTTTATAAAATTCGATCATCAATCTGAAAATTCGGACATAAAAAATATCACGAATTTCGGCAAATGGTCGTCGAAAAAATTAATTTTGTCAATTGTTTGCAGAAAAAAACGTGAATTTCGTCAAAGGATCGAGAAAAAGATGCAAATTTCGAAAAAATCGCGAAAAAAGGCAAATTTCGTCAAAAGATCCCGAAAGGACCGGAAATCTCGTCAAAATATCTCGAAAAACTCAAAATTCGTCAAGGGATCGCGGAAAACGCGAATTTCGTCAAAGGGCCGCGGAAAAAACACGTATTTAGTGCCGGGAGTGGATTTCCTCCCTCCCCCCCCCCCCCTTCCGCTGTAACTTTCAGAAAATTTTCTGGGAATTTCAGAAATATATATATATATATTTTACTCAGAATCACCCTTGAACTACCTTCTTACCCCTAGGCTAGTTTTCTTTGGGCACCCTCTCCCTTCCTTCAAAATGATATATTTCAGTGTTTTCTGGTACTAAAAAAGGAAAGAAATACTTTTAGTGTAGTTAAAAAACATTAAAATTTCATAAAACTGAAAGTGTCATAATATGACAAGTGGGGATTTTTTTTATTTCAATCCTAGATGTAGAACAACATTTCTGTAAATATAAGGTATTAGGGACCAGGGGCCATATAAAAAAATTCATATTTAAATATATATATATATATATACAGCCCCTTATAAAACAAAAGCTTGATTTATACTCTTTTTTTACAATTGGAAGAATGTTTCATCAGCAGTTTAAACGATAATAAAAGTCACCTCTGTAATAAATTAATCACAAACTGGTAGCCGAAAAATTCCAAGACTCCGCAAAAAAAAAAAAAGAAAAAAAAGAAGAAGAATAAAATGGAATTTAACAAATTACAACGACCATTTGGAGAATGATTCTTTCGAAGACTAACATTTAAGACATAAAACATCGCACGGAGTTGATCCTACATTACGTACACCATGGATTACATTTTTCGGTACTGTACATTTTTAAACTTCTGGTCATTCCAGAAGTGCTGGTCATTCCTTACGTACGCCATGGATTAAACATTAATATTCCAGGACCAATTTTAAATGAAATTTCATTCTTAAATTCTAAACATTCCACAATATTACTTTTTACACTGTAGTATAGAGAAAAAAATGTACTTTTAAATGCAATTTGTTTGAAAGCTGTATCTCAATTTCTTTCTGAGTTATTTTTTTTTTATAGTTTTTATTACTTTTTTGTCATAGTGGCAACAGACGTATCCATCTCAGTTGAAAGTAAAGGGAGAATACAGATTACTGTATAGACCTATCAGAAAACGAATAAAATGCGGATTTAACCAATAAACGCTTCAGATATGTTTTTGATTTCCTACCCTGACAGAGGATAATAACCATTTTCCCAAATGGTTAAAAAAAAAGAAAAAAAAATTGAAAGAAAATCTTAGCACCGGGCCCTTTTCCTTCCAAAACACTAGGCTTCAGCTTGTTTAGCCGAATGGGTAATCCGTTTTGATTAAGCCTACCAAAATAATCAAAACGACCCCCCCCCCCCCCCCTACACACACATCCTGACTAGCAAGTTATGACCTTGGTTGAAAACATTACTTAAGTAGCGGATTTTATTTATGGAACAGAGAGCAAAATATGTCTTTTTAAATAAAAGTAATTATTTTATTTTGTTCAGTAGTATGTGCAAAGATGATTCTGTTCCCAATTATCCGAAAATTTACGGCTTCCGGTTCAAAAACACTTTAAAATCGATCATCAGTCTGAAAATTCGGGATAAAAAAATACGCGATTTTTGACAGATGATCGCTGAAAAAAATGAGTTTTGTTAATCGTCCGAAGAAAAAAAAACGGCAACTTCGTCGAAGTATAGCGGAAAAAACGCAAATTTCGTCGAAGATTCCAGAGAAAAGACAATTTTGTCTAAGAATCGCAAAAAAAAGTGAATTTTGCCGAAGGACTCGGGGAAAAACGGGAATTTTACCAAAGGGCCACTAGAAAAAACACGAATTTCTTCAAAGGTCTGCGAGGGTCTTCAAAGGTCTGCAAAGGATCGCGAAAATAATGTGAATTTCGTCGAAGGATCATGAAGAAAATGAAGTTTTTCAAAGGGGTGCTTAGAAAACACTACTTTCGTCAATGTAACTCGGAAAAAATGCGAATTTCGTCAAAAGATCGCAAAAAAGCGAATTTAATCAAAGTATCTCGGAAAAAATGCGAATTTCGTCAAAAGATCACAAAAAAGCGCATTTAATCAAAGTATCGCAGAAAACCCGTAAATTTCTTCAAATGATCCCCTCCCCCCACCCCAATAAAAAAAAGTGAATTTCGTTAAAAGGCTGAATTAAAAAAGTTAATTTCGTCTAAGTATCGCCGGAAAAACGCGAATTTCGTCGAAGGATCATGGAAAAGTGAATTTTTCGCATGACACGAAAAAAGTAGAAAAATTCTAGAAGGGGCCGCGGGAAAAACGCGAAATTCGTCACAGGGCTGCGGAAAAACGACAAAATTCGTAAAACGGCCAAGGAAAAAAATTTGTCAAAGCACCGCGAAAAACGAGAGTTACGCCAAAGGACTGCAGAAAAAAAGCGAATTTCGTCAAAGGACCGCGGATATAAAACGCAAATTTCGTCAAAGGATCGCGAAAAAACGGAAATTTTGTCGGCGAATTGTGAAAAAAAAATATTTTAGTCAAAATGCTGCTTAAAAAATGCTATCGTAAGGATATTAAAAACTGCTTATGCTTTCGTCAAAGTCTTGCGGAGAAAATGCGAACTTCGTCGAAGGGCCGCTAGAAAAAAATGCGGGGCCGCAGTGAAAAAGCTAATTTTATCGAAAGATCAGGAAAAGATAGCGAATTTCGTCAAAAGGCTGCGAAAAAAACGCAAAATTTGTCAAATGGCCGCAGAAAAATGCAAATTTCTTCAAAAAATCGCGAAAATGCGAATTTCGTAAAAGGGCCGTACAAAAAAAGCAAATTTCGTCAAAAGATCACGAAAAATGAGAATTTCACAAAAGGGCTGCAGAAAAAAACGCGAATCATTTGTCAAAGGGTCGCTATAAAAAAAACACGAATTTCGTCAAAAGGCTGCGGCACGAGAACGCGAATTTTGACAAAGGACCACTATCAAAAACACGAATTTCGTCAAAACGCAGCGTAAAAAACTCAAATTTCGTCGAAGGATCGCTAAAAAACGTGAATTTCGTCGGAAGATCGTGGAAAAAGAAAAGAATTTTATCAAAGTGCTGCTTAAAAAACACTGATTTCTTCAAAGTATCTAGGGAAAAAAACGCGAAATTTCTAAAAGGGTCGCGGAAAAATTCAAATTTCGTCAAAGAGTGGCGGAAGAAATGCGAATTTCGCCAAAAGGCTGAGAAAGAAATGCAAATTTTGTCAATCAGTCGTAGAAAAAACACGAATTTTTACAAAATGCTCAGGTGCAAAACGCGAATTTTGTCAAATTGTCGCCAAGAAAAACACTTATTTCGTCAAAGGGCCCTGGAAAAAAACGCAAATTTCAAAGAATCGCGAAAAGAAGATAATTTTGTCAAATGGTCGCGGATGAAATGCGAATTTCACCAAAGGGCTGTGGAAAAAAATGCGAATTTTTTCAAAGGACATATTAAAAAATACATGAATCTCGTCAAAGGGCTGAGGCAAAAACCTCCAATTTTGTAAAAGGGCAGCTAGAAAAAACAACGAATTTCGTCAAAGGGTAGCGTAAAAACGCAAATTTCGCGAAACGGTCGCAGTAAAAACATTCATTTCGTCAAAGGTTCGGGAAAAAGGGAAATTTTGTCAAAGAGTCGCGTAATAAATGCGAGTTTCGCCAAAGTGTTGCGGGAGAAAAAAAGCGAATTTTGTATTAGTTCTTCTAGAACAAGTGGGTAAGTGTGATCATAGATCGCACAAAGGGTTTCGTTTAATATTCCTTTCAAACGTTGTTAAAAAAGCACATGCCTCCATTTTAATCTATGCATTATATAGAAATCAAACAAATTAATTAAATAATTATTAATATATCAGCTTCTAATTAAGTTAGCTCTTTGAACTGGGTATGTATGAAATCTGCGAGAGATTTCCCGTCCGGATGTCAAAAAGTTTTATAAAAAAATTTAATATTTAAAACGTTTAAATTTCGTATTAAAATAAAAACCGCAAGTGCGTCGTCATGTCTGATGAGATTAAAAACCCGTTGAAAGGAAAGTTTTAAAGCAATGATCCAATTAATGAAATAATAATTAATATCTCAGCTTCTAATTAAGCTAGGAGTTTGAACTGGGTATGTATGAAATCAGCGAAAAATTTTACGTCAGGATGTAAAACAAATTAATCTAAAAATTTAATATTTAAAAAGTTTAAATTTCGTATTAAAATATCCTCTGCTTAAATTTCTCCAGCGCCGATATGTCTGAAAGATGACAACACCTGCTTTCCGCTGAAATGAAATCTCTTTTCATTGTCTTTTCAAATACAGAAATTAAATTTTTATCGATCGATTTTTAGTGGATTTTTTGCGTTATACCCAACGCAGAAATTTGAACTTTATACCAAAATAAAGTAGATTTTTTTTGCGCGTCTTTCTGTACCTTTTACGAATTTTAGGACCAATACTTTGGGAGATGCGATTTCGCTTTTTAAATGTCCACTTCATTTATCGCTTAATTTCCTTCGTGGTAACCATACACCCGCTCATTTTACTGGCAACCCTTAGGAGAAACTCCGCTGATTTGGAGAAGGTGCGTTTGTAGCTGCGTTCAAAAGGTTGATTGGTTAATTTTAGAAGTTAATTAGCCCGTAATTCGGTTAATTACCGACTTTTTAAAAATTTTATGATTTGTTGTTTGATGTGAGGTGTTCAGCTATAAGTACCCAAAATTTCAAGTCACTAACGTGTATAGTTTCTGAGAACGGACTCTGTGACGGACAGACAGACGGACAAAGGAGTGAGACGAATGGGGTTTCGTCAGATGAACGAAACCCTAAAAAACACGAATTTCGTCAAAAGGCTGAGGAAAAACGCGAATTTTGACAAAGGAGCACTAGAAAAAAACATGAATTTCGTCAAAAGGCATCGTAAAAAACACAAATTTCGTCGAAGGATCGCGAATGCAAACGTAAATTTCGTCGGTAGTTTGTGGAAAAAAAGAATTTTGTCACAAAGCAGCTTAAAATACGCTAGTTTGTCAAAGTATTTTGGAAAAAATGCAAATCTCGTCAAATGATTGCTATAAAAAATGAGACTTTCGTCGAAAGGGTGCGGAAACACGTGAATTTCGTCAAAGGGTTGCTGAAGAAACGCAAATCACGTGAAAGGATCGCTGGAAAAATGAGAATTTCGTCAAAAGGTCGCAGAAGAAACGCGAATTTCGTCAAGGGTCTGTGGAAAAAATGCAAATCTCGTCGAAAGATCGCAAAAAAGACATGAATTTCATCGGAGGATCGTGAAAAAAAAGAATTTTATCAAAAGGAGCCGATGCTAGTTTGACAACATCAGTACAAAAATGTAACATGTCCAGCGTAGAGATCCCCATCAGACAGTTACATTGTGTCTGAGCCCAGGTTTAATTTTTTTTTCAGCAGACTCGGGCCGGGCCTGCAACAGGCTTACATTGCTTATTTATTTTCGTACATAGTCGAGCCAGACCAGAACTGGGCTTAATTGTTCCCAGGATCTGTCAGGTAGGCAATATGTTTTGTAAAAATAGTAACAGCCATAATAGAATCATTGGGAATATGTCTGGTTCTCAAATTCCCTGCTCATCAAAGCGAAACCTTCTGACAAATTTTCTGACTCATTTTTAACTATAAAAGCATAAAAATAATAGGTATGACTATTGAAGCGATTTGGAAATGAACAGCATTTTCCATTCTTTGATAAATAAATTACTTATTGAGTTACAAGAGATTTTTGTCATTTGACGACAGCTTTTTTTCCTTTCCCATGCTATCGCTTCGAAAAGGAGCGATGAAGATATTATTTTCAAAATAGTGGTAGAAACAATAAAGTTTCCCTATAGAATGTGACCCCTGTGTATCGTACAATTTCAAGGTTTGGCTATCTCGTTTTCAGAGGCAAGGTATACTTGCATTCGTAAAATGTTGAAATAATTTAATAACACCAGTATTTACAAGAGAATCTATTTGAAAACAGGTAAAAGTATATTTCTGCGTACTTAATACAGGTGAAATTTTCATTATAAAATTCCGGTGCCAATGTGGCAATTAGGAATTAAAATTATGTGATGACATAATGGCATCACTGCCTCTCAAGGGGTCAAGAAATTTGGTTTGATACCACCCAATATGCTTTTTTTAAATTTTATTATGTAATTTTAATAAGGTATTCCATAATTTTCTTTATTGTGAGCAAAGAACAATGAAGAAATTTACCTCCTGTAGTAAGAGAAACTCAAAAACATTATTTATAACTATTGGGGTAACTGGATCCAGCATGGTCCAGCTACCCCGGATACATGTCCCAGTTACCCCGTCTTGAAAAATTTATGGGGTAACTGGGACACCGGGCTTACATTTGAAACATAAAGTAAATATGTATAGATACCTAATAATATTAATGTGGTTGTATGCCTAATCTTTAAAAAAAAGGATTGTTTAATAAAAGTACTTACAGGATTTTAATAAAAAGCCGAGGAAGTTCAACCATATTGACGTTGTTTTAAAAAAAAAGAAACGTAAACTTTTGACAACCTATCACAGAAAAGTGAGAGTTGTGATTGAGTTGACACACGTTGTTTTAGGAAGTAGATGTTAAGGGGCATGTTCACAAAAGCTAAAACTTAAAAAACATCGACAGTTTTTTTATAAAATAGCCTAATGGCCCAGTTACCTCGTGGGTCCAGTTACCCCAACTAACCTTATATCTAGTTCATATTTTGTTATTTTTACAAATATACATAGCTAAATTAAATTCATTTGTCATTTTATTGCAGTGACTGTCAATTAAATTCATTT
This sequence comes from Maratus speciosus, assembly GCA_963932465.1. Lineage (NCBI taxonomy): Eukaryota > Metazoa > Arthropoda > Arachnida > Araneae > Salticidae > Maratus > Maratus speciosus. The sequence continues at coordinate 403,716,598 of OZ010791.1, forward strand.
GTAAATTACAGCTTTTTAAATTCGTATAGAAAGGTAAAATACATCGCGAAAACGCTGCAGGAAAAGAAAATTATTATGTGTTAATCCATGCAAAAAATAATTGCATTATTTGTGTACTGAACGTATGTAAAAATATTTTATTGGTTATAACAGAAATAAAAAATGGATTTTATCTGTATACCGATTACCAAATTTAAATTTTTCGCGTGCCAGAAAAATTAGCTTGCGTGCCAACTCTGGCACGCGTGCCATAGGTTCGCCAACTCTGCCCTACACGATGTGCAAATAAAAGAGTTTTTTTTTTCAAGCAGCTTAATTAGCCTTTTTGAATTTTTACTAAATATATTTATGAATGTTTAATAAGCTGAAAATATGTGAGTCAATAGACTTTATTACTTCTCCCAATTTGAACTTTCTGCGTTCCATAGTTTACGAGTAAAATGGCTGTGACAGACAAACAGACACAAGAGTGATCTTATAATGGTTCCGGTTTTACTTTTTAAGTACGAACCTTAAAAAAGGAAAATAAACATTTTACACACTTGATTGAAATTATAAGAATATTTCAGATACTGTGGACAGTGATAAAAGGAAATAATCCCCCTCCAATAATCCCCCTCCAATACTGGGTGTGTCGCTGAATTATATTTCAAAACATTAATGTTACTCAAAAGCGTTGTTATAATCACTAAATATATATATATATATATTTTAATCGCCAAAATAGAGTACCGTATTTTATGGAAGAAACGCCGCAACCGTCGTAAGCGCCGCACTCCTCAAAATTGGTCTAAATAAGTTTAAAAATATCGTAAACGCCGCACCTGTGGGAACGCTACTTTTGTCGACAATGTCTCATTGACCTAACTTTAATCAATGTTTTCTGAACAGGGTAACGTGCCTCATTTTTATAATTTAGGATTCTAAAATTTTATTTAAAATATTTAAATCAGGTTTTAAATATTTTTATGTAATTTCTTTAATTAAGGAGCCGTCGATTGTCATTAAAACCATCCAGAGCGTGGGACGCGGATCCTCTCCTTAGGCACACAACATTTTTTTAAGTGGCTGTCGCAACTTAGCACACTTTTTACGTCGCATGCACTTTAGACCTTTTTTAGCTTCTACTCGAAACCCTCAAACTCTGAGTTGTTACGTTGTTAGTATCTGAGTGGAAGAGTAGTAAATTTTCTTTGTCCACCTGTATGGTTCAGTATCATCATCCGAAATGTCACAGTTTTTATAATCGGTAAAGTCAGAAAGTTTCGCGTTGTTGAGCAGGGGACTTGAGAACAGTCTTATAATAATACATTCATGGGATTAATGAATTTTTATTTTAGCCCATTTTACACGCGCGAGAAAAAAATCGTAAACGCCGCACATGGTGTAAACGCCGCACTTGACAAAAAAATAGCTTCAAACTCGTAAACGCCGCGGCGTTTCTTCCATAAAATACGGTATATTTAAAAACAAAGAAAAAATAAGGAAATATTTTACACGCTTCATTGAAGCCATAACAATACCATAAATACTGAAAAAGTATTACATTTTCAGCTGTAAAATATCATTAAGGGGACTCGGTACCAAAAAATTTTATTTTATAACTATAACCTATATTATATTTTTAGGTTCATGTTTGAATAAAGCATAGTCATAACAGATCATAAGAAGTGTTAAATTCTCGATATAGAAGTAATATTTCTTATAAAATTGAATTAAAAAAAAATTAACAATTTGTAAATTCTTTCTTCTTTTTCATTTTTCATATTTGGGAATGGATATTTTTATCCTTTTTTCCATAAATCTAAGTATCGGATTTTTGATGAGACCAGTAGATCAGCAGAAAAAAAATTAGTGAATGCATATGGAAAAAGTGAGAAAATAACATGTTTAAAAAATAAATAAATGATCTTATAAAGTTACAAACATATCAAAAATTTGGTACTTAGTTATCCCACACAGGGTCTAAAGATACTTTTTAATAAATTTCAGACAATTTGCTTAATTATTGTAAGAAGCCTTAGCATTTCGATTAAAATGTAAATATAAAAATTTGGGAACCAAGAAAAATGAGTTTAAACATTTCCCTTACACATAAATGACATTAAATTTCATCATTATGACTTAGGTATATCTCCTTTATTATTTATCGAACCGTTCGGAAATTAGGACAGAATGCTCTAAGAATACTAAGGCACATTAAAAGAAAAAAAAAAGTATGAAATTTGACATTGTCATTTTTTATCAAAATGACAGGCAGTGAGTCGCCTTAAAATAAGTTTAAAAAAAAATACTCTTTCAGCTAAAATCAATTTTCATGAACTCATGAAAAATAATATTTTGTATTGCAGCACGTTGCTACTGCGCAAGACGACATTATAATACAACATACATAAGATTATAATATTTTATCAATGACTGCAAAAATGAGACTTTATACCGAAATACAGAAACAAATTTTTTAGATTGTTTTAACACTGTTTTCTGGTCACAGTCTCTACGGTTATCTGTCACCCTCAATCTGAAAGTATGTTCCCTCTGACACCACATGCACAGAGTATGGAGATCTAATTTAAAATCTCCTTACTCTGTCCTCTGTGGCCACATGACTCCTGGTAGGGGAACAGGTCAGCATGGATTGCTTCAAAGGGATGAGCCAGCCCTGACCAAAGATAACCTGAGGCTACATCGACCCTACTGAGGAGGAGCTTCACCCCTTTCTTTCATTCACAAAGGAATTCGCGCTAAGCTGTTACCTTTCTTCATCGGAGATCTAGAGCGACTGATGTTCTTTTTTTTAGAAGTTTCATTTTTTTCGCGAATTTGGTATTTTTTTGTAGCCTTCAAAACCTGTATGGTTAAATTATGCATTGCGCGCCAATTTCACATGTTTTTTTTTAATTTATTTATTTATTTATTTATTTATTTATTTATTTATTTATTATTTTTTTTTTTATTATTTTTTTTTTTTTACATTGGAGAATTAATAATGGAGAATAATATATTTTATTTCTAAGAAATATTGTTATTTTACTTACACAGATTACTTAATACTATTTTCTCAATAATTTGCATTCTGTTCTTTCAAAATTAGTGCTTTATTTAATGCAACTATTTTAATTTGTTTAAATTTTATGAAATTCATTGTAATTTTTCTTTCAATTATGACACGATTTCCACTGATTGAATCACGTATCTGATTAGTGAGTGTGGTTAAACATATTAATATAGTTGGATTGTTCTGTGATTGATATATGTTATTGAGATTTTCTATGCATGTTCGTTATTGAAAAATAAAGTATGTAGCGTACATAGTTTGTTTATAGAGACACTCAAAAGTATTCCATTATATTATGGTCTATGGGAAAATGTAATTATATAAATACGTAGCACCTACAGTCGTCGTCGGGTCCGTCCGCCTGCCCGCATATAGCAGCGCAAAAACTACCCAACCGAATGGTTTGAAATTTAATATAGATAATTGTTCCAGATTTTGTCGAGTCGCTTCAAATTTTATGAAAGTCGAATCAAAACTTAAAAAGATATTATTAAAAGTTTTCTTCGTTCTATTAAATCCTATCATACGAAATTAATTCAATGATATCCCACAATAGGTAATGATTCTAGGTTGCCATGGTGATGACGTCCTATTTAAGATATAGTCATATTATTTCCGTATTACTGAATTAAATATATATAATCGTAATAAATTTTGTATTCAGGCATTTTTACATAAGAGTGCAATAGCTATAGCACCAAGATCTGACTATTTATGAAACTAGTTACAGTACGAACGCACATCATTTGTCACGTTTGACGTACAAATTCCAACTTGTTTTTCTTCTCTTGGAATATGAAAAATATTGCCAACATTTCGTTATTGATACATCATACAAAAAAGTTTTTGTAATAACTTATGCGCTCACGCACGTTATGTATCTGTAAATTTGGTGGTATCCACTATTCAGATGAAAAAGAGTAAAAATATAAAAGTGTTGGAAAATGAAAGTGTTCACTAAATATATCCAATTTTCCGGAACCCTAATATATATAGATTTTCACCTGAATGAAAAAAAAAAATATTTTGGACATTTAGTTGAAAATCAATCAACCCGAACCCGGCCTGCAAAAGTCAAAAGACAATCCGAAATAATGAAAGCCAACCCGACCTGCAACTTAAAAATATAGCGCCAACCCGACCGACTTGGACTGGGGGTCCGGTCGGGTTCAGATAATAGCGCGTTACTGATCCGATGCAGAACTCTTACTTTGAATTGAGAAGAGCTACGAAATATTTTTCAATTAGTTATGGATGACATTCACAATGCAAAGCGTCCTTTCCTCTTTTTTCTGAAAAACCCCTTTGAGTTTCCAATTTCTTCTAATAGTGGTTCCACAGATTTTTACCATCTGTGATGAAATAATAAAGGTATGAAAAGAATGATTTGGACGTAGCGTAGTAGAAAAGAACCCAAGGCACAGTAATGACAAGATAGTAAGTAATCAGTTATATATGGGGCCGGTATGTGAAACGATGGTGTATGCTATTCCTTCAGCATTCAGGTTTCAAAGAATCACCCCTGCTCACGATAAATTTTCTCTTTCTGTGATGACAGTTGTACGATTACAGTCAAGCTATATCATCAACTCATTAGTTTCAATTCTTGGTGACGCGGTAATGGAAATCTTTACAAAAGCAAAAATGCTACAAACTACACTTTGCATGGCAAGACAAATTTATTAGTAAAATGGAGAATATCCAGAGAAAGATGTATGAAAATTTTGCGATTTATTGTTTTATTCAAAAAAGTTGAGCTCAAAAAAGAAGCGGAGAATCACTAATCAACAGTTATTTTGAATAAATACTCTATGAAGGGTAAAAATATTTTGAGAACTAACCATACTGCCCCCCCCCCCCCCCAACCCTTCTTCCACTTCTAGCTTTAGATCGCTATCAAATTTCTTCTTCATAAATAAATAAATATAATTTTCTGAATCTCTAAAAATTGAGGAAAAAAAAAATATGCTCATAAGAAGTAAAAAAAAAAACACTCTTTTGTAATATTTTAATGGGAATTTTGAATTTCATGAAGTTCGAAAAACTGTCTTTACAATTCTTTAATTTGGATCGCGATTATTCCACATCCACCGCTAAAATTAGGCTTGTTAGCAAGCGCGAAATAAAATTTATTGATAAATATATAAATTTACTTTGTTTCGTTTCTAAGTCATAGAAACAGGGGGGAAAAAAGGGCAGTGATATCGATTACAAAATACTTCTTACAATCTTTACGTACAAAAAATAAAGTTGAGTTAATTAAAAAACTGTAAACAGTACTTACTATACAGTTGACTTCAAACCTAATTAGAAAATCGCTGGCATCAATATCAACTCTAGAAGTAACATTTCAATTTTTATTTTATTTTATGTGTAATTTAATTCAATTTTGTATGAATTTATATTTTTATATGAAATATTCGCGAAAAATATTGATATTTAGTAGTAAATACGCTTGTAAGAAAACATGTTCTGGATTTTTTTTCACGAAGAGTCGTTTCATAGTATTATTTATGTGTACAATATTTTTAAAAGCATTGAATGAGACAGCATTTGTTAATGCTTACTTCGGTTTCATTCGGATTTTATATTTTTCAAAGGTTTATTATGTGATATGTACTGGAATACCCATGTCTTTATAGTAACCATCTCAATTTAATAACTGTTTTTAATTATTATATTATGTATGCTTTCCTTGTCTAATAAAGTTTCCTCTACTCATGTTTTTACACCATGGTGAATTATAAGTATTTAAACGAATACTTTTTGAACATCCATTCAACGCTGTTATTCAACCATTTTATTCGATTTTCCCTATCGTAATCAAAACCGCATGATGAATCATCTGTCATTAGACTGGAAGGAGAAAAATATATATACAGTAAATTCTGTCTAAGGTGGACTCTGTATAAGCCGGAAATCTGTCTACCGCGGAAACGGAAAGCATTTTAAGGTCCCACCGAAACCAAAATTTTGCATAAGGCGGAAAAAAGGATAATTTAAAAATGAAAAGCATTTTGTTTATTAAACTTTAAAACTGATAAGTCAAATGCTCAATGTCGTGCATGTTAGTTAAATTCCGTAACACCTTGAAAAAGTTAATTCAAAAGAACAGAAACTGTTTAAATTTAAGGAATTTATGCTTGTGCCATTTTTTCATATGCAAAATTATATTTAAAAGTTAACTTTTCTAGTAGAATGAACATTTATGAAAATATATTTTTTCGAAAGTGCAATATATTATACTTTAAGGATGTACTCAAATTCAAAGTTATAGCTTTCTATCTCATTCTCGAAGTTTATTGACGGATTTTTGTTAGTTTTTGTGTGTGTGTGTGTGTGTAAACTTCCAATTTGCATGTATTACAGCAGTACTAAGAAATTGAATAGCGTTTCTCATTTATCTCTAAAGACAAAAGATCTTTCCGAATTTCAGTTTTCAACCGATTTTCGAGTCAGGAAAATCAATAAAAAATCATCAAATTCGAGGGCTTTTTTTTTTTTTTTGTTTTGTTTTTTGGGTGCGGGAGGGGAAGCTTTTTTGTATAAGCCGGAATATTGTCTACCACGGAAAATTTTCTCAGTCCCCATCGATTCCGCCTTAGACAGAGTTTACTGTATAATGTCAATAAAACTTTTAATTATTTGGAGAGTGATTGCGCTTTATCTCTTTAGCTATTTTATTAGGTTTTACTGATTATGTGTAGATTTAAGACAAAGTTTTGAAACTAGAACTAATTTTTTCTTTGTTATTAAAATATAACATTTCTTTCTTTATTTATTGATAGTTAAATATCTTCTGTAATTATCATCTGATCTATACTTTTTTTTTAAATTGTCCTTGTGTCAGTATAAATTTTAAAGAAAATTTTAATTTTAAGAGGGCACAGGACCTTAAAACTTTCAAAAAATCAGTTTTCGGTTTTGTTTTATTCTGATTGTTTTAATATTTCTCAACAATATGCAAAAAAACCCCATTCAAAAATATGCACTTTTTTCTTGAGTTATAATCATTTATTAGAAAAGGTGATAGGGAAAAGGTCATTTATAGGTGGGTATAATTGAAGGTCCGTAGATATCGAAACTTTAAAAAGCGTTTTCTCTGATTAGTAAATTTGAAGTTTGTGCGCACTGTTGCTTTCAAACTATGTAAACTACAGCTTTTGCAAAATAAACAAATGTGCGTTTCTATATAGTCTACATGTAGAACAAAAAAAAAAAAAAAAAAAAAAAAAAAACATATTTTGGTTATTTATTTGTTTGCACTTGAATTTTTTTTTTTTTTTTTTTTTTTTTTTTTTTTGTACTAAAATTGAATTTTAAACGAAACTTTTTGTGTATATTTTGGGTTTAATTTAGAAGTAGGTGTGGTACGATTCTATTTTGTTCAAAAATTGTTTTCTATATGCATAATTTAGAATTTTATCATGCGCGCAGCACTTAGATTTTATCTCACGCATTAGCAATATGAAGGTTTAAATTTAAAATTTAAATATTAATTTTGTATATACAACATTTTCTTTCTTTTTTTTTTCCTTCTTTTTTTTTTTTTTTTTTTTTTTTTTTGATAATACAGTTAAGAATATATAGTTTAGGTAGAAAGGGAAAAAAATCTTAATTGCATATTATTTGCGTTTTGGTATTTTGAAAAAGGCGGTGTTTTTGATCGTTTCAAGATACTCAAAAGATAAATATCCCCTATAATATGAATTTTTTTTTTTTTTTTTTTTTTTTTTTCTTGTGTGTGTGTGTGTAAAAGTTTTCAACAGCGGACATCTGCAGGCTGCGGAATTTGTTCGATAATCGAAGGTGTCTGCTTTTGTGAGGTAAAAATAAACAAATATGTCAGGGTTGTTGATTAAAAAAGGCTGTAGCTAATTAAAGGTGTCCGATATTAGGTATCCGAGATCCAATAACCTTCATAACGGACACTTCCGAATACTGGACACCTCTATTTAGCGGTATATGATGCTTCTATATAATGCAGGGTTGGACTTTTTGCAGAAGGAGCACTTGATTAAATGTTGGGCAAACTGAACAGTGTCCCCTATTCCCTCCTCCTTCGCTTTTAGGGGCCCCAAATTAAATATTCAATTTTTGTAAAGCTTTTACTTGAAATGTGTTTCGACGTTGTACTGATTATAATCAATATTTTGAACTTTTAAAATACAATAAGATTAAAAACTAAATAAATTTTTAAAGAAATCTAAATTCAGTAAAACTTCTCAATCACGGGCACCTCGGCAACGAAATTTCCGAAAATTTAACCCTCACGCTGCGTATCCCGCGATTTCTACGGCCAACGTAAAAGTGGCAAAATTTGCGCAACCCGCGAATTCCGGAGCAAATCTTTTTATGATTTAGTTCTATTTAAAAGAGAAACTCTTTCACAAAGATTTTGGACATATTTGAACTCTAAAATATATGCAGATTTCAAACATCTAATAAAATGCGCAATTTTTGAACCTATATTCATAATATATATATACGCAGCGAGAAAGTTAAGGCATTCTGTTACAAATATTAAAAAAATATTTCCTGAATCCGAAAATTCGGACATAACAATAATCGTGAATTTTGACAAATGGTCGCCATAAAAAATCTATTTCGTCAATTGCTCTCAGGAAATAACTTCAATTTCATCAAAGAATTGCCGGATAAATGTGAATTTGGTCAAAGGGCTACTGAAAAAACGCGCATTTCTTCAAATGATCACGGAAAAAGCGAATTTCTTCAAAAAATCGCGGAGAAAACGCAAATTTTGTAAAAATAAACGCGAATTTCGTCAAAGGATCGCGAAAAAAAACTCACATTTCATCAAATTATTCCGCGATTTTCTTCAAAGAATCGCTGAAAAAACGCGAATTTTATCAAAGGGCTGCGAAAACACGCAAATTTCGTCAAAGAGTCGTGGAAGAAATGCGAATTTTATCAAAGAGTCGTTTACAAATACAGTGGTCTCTTTAGAAAACAGCACACATACATATGTTTATTATTATAGGTATAGTTTTTAATCTGAAATAATATACCCAACTAACTTTTGAAGAAAATGGGTTAACCCAAACCCAACTTGCAGGAATCTACACTCAGCCTGAAATTGACCCGAATCGAAAACAGCTAACCCGACCCGCAACAAAAATAATTAGTGCAAAGAGGGAATTCCCCTCGCCCCCTCTCTGCTGTAACATTTCAGAATTTTTTTTTTTTTTTTTTTTTTTTTTTACTGAGAATCACCCCTGATCAGGAGTTTTTTTTTTTTTTTTTTTTTTTTTTAACTGCGATTCTTAATTTTAGTTTAAAATAGCAATGGCAGATGGTATTGCAAGCAATAGGCGCTAAATCGGTGCCCGATTTAACAACTATTGTTTGCAGCGCCATATATCGCTGCTATTGTAAAGTAAAATAAAAAAATCGCAGTGAAAAATCTCCTGACATCTTACATAATCCTCCTGCAAGATTTTTTTAATTGCTGTCACCATTTGCAAGTTACTGAATTTTAAAATCAGTCAGTCCATTTCAGGACATCCGATATGTTTTTTAATGTTTTTTAAGTTTCAAAGCATTCTTTAGTGAATTACAACTGATCTTAGATATAAACAGACAAGCAGTCTTGTACAAATTGGTATTTTTTACATAATCCTGAATATTAGAAAATATTATTAAATAATTGTTTGGGCGTGCCCGTTATGGAGCTTTTAGTACTGTATGTAGTTTTTATCTTAAAAAATATTTAGACTTTCTATTCAAAATTAGGGTCGGCTCGAATCCTTCTCGCAAGAGTGAAAACCCAATCTGAAACTCATCCAAACCCGAAATAATAATGTATGTTAATCTGCCCCAAACCCAATGCGCTAGGCACAGCTAAAAAGTAGAAGTCAACCCGACCCGCCTCAGAAAAGTAGAAGTCATCCGGACCTAAACCCGACCCGCCTCACCAGTGGATGAGAAGTTCTGCCCTCGAAGCTGGTAGACGGAAGGTGCTGGGTTCGAACCCAATCGCGCCCGTCGGCCTAACCGTTTCAGAGTTTTCATGGTTTTCTACGAAACCGTGGATTCCCATGCGTAAATACGGGTTAGGTTCTATTAGAAAGACCCCCATGGAGGGCACACCCATTAGGGCCTATATCTCTCGTGTTGATAATCGGCCGTCAAAAATCAACCCATCAATCAACCTAAACCCGATCCGCAGCAAAAAGGTAGATGTTAACCCGACCCGCAGCAAAATGTAGCAGTCAACCGGACTCAAACGCGACCCACAGCAAAAAAGTATAAGTTAACCCGACCAGCAGCAAAAAATAGAAGTCAACCGGACCCACATCCGACCCGCAAGAAAAAGTAGAAGTAACACGACCCGCGCATCAGATTGGAGTCTCCAAATTTCCAAAATCGCTCCCCCCCCCCACACTTTTGAGGACTCTTTAGATCCGCCCTTGTACTGAACTTCGAATTAAAAGTTATAGAAGATAAAATTGTAAAATCAAAGCAAATGTCAATGTATTCATTTTTTAAACTCTGCAGTAATTAACGTATGTAATTAACTTTTGTTTTGATACTTATATTTTTATATTTTTTCCTAATGTGAAAAATAATTTTTAGTAACATTAATCGTTACCTATTTTCAACAATTAAAATCTAAAATTAAACATGACCTCCATTAACAGACCACCTCTCGGAGAAACCCATTTTTATTGGAACGGAACGTGGGTGTTTTAGGGAGGTTTTACTGTATTTGTTATCAGAGACGAAAAAGCGTTTTACTGATAAGCATATCTTTTCACTGTAAAAAGGCAGTGATACAACGGTATACACACCTTTGGGAACAGGTCTGGTGTAGAGAAAGACAAACTGAAATCTTTCTATCCAGCTGAAATCATCACTGGGATTGGGGAGGAAAAGGAAACTTGTATCCGTGTGGGATCCCTGCTCTGATATCAACTAATTAGTTTCAGAGGTTTCTTGGCGAGGGGCAAATCTCCACAAAGTAAGAAATGCCTAAGGCTGTATTCTCTTTCCTGATATTTGTCTGGTCAGGTTGGGGAATTTTGAGAGAACAATGATTTTGAGTCAACATGCTATGGCGGTTAAAAATATTTCCAGCACGAACACTGACTAATACTGTTTCTACCCCCTCCAGCTACGGGCTTGTCTTAAAAATGTTTTTGAAAAGATATCAATATATAAATTGTTTACTTTTATTTTTAATTAGTTGAGTTAAGAAAGCACACCTGCTTTATACAACTTACTTGACTATTGTAGTACATTAACCTATTGAAACAACATCCCGACGACATTAAACCTTATAGCTCTGGTGAAAATGACAACTGAATTATAATCTAAATATATCAAATCATGTTAATAATACAACTTCCAAGAGTATATAACTATATCTTGGACTTGTTACATGAGTACTAAATGAATGCATAATAAATAAACAGATCATACTCATATAAAAAATTATTCTTAAATTGTGACAGATTTTTAAACATTTCTGAATACGCATGCATTTTAAAACTTTCCAAACACCTGCCATGCTCAAACTCTGGTAAAGATAGTACTCGGATTGCCATAAAATTTTTATGTTACTGAGGATTTTTATAGAATGTTCGGTAGTAAAAAAAGAAGTGAGTAGAATTTGTGGTTCGTTTACAGATACACACAAAAGAATTCTTTTACATTATGATCTATGAGGAAAAAACGTTTGCACTGCATTTTAATAATGTTATGATACATCAAACATAATGAAACTTACTGGAGTACACAAAACATTTTCTATAGATTATTTTCTATCGCAATTATCGTTCCTTTACAGAGAGACACGAAATTTGCTTACAGGCACAGGAACTGATTAAAATCCATAATTGCTGGAAGTGAGTTTTCCACTGTTGGATACATTTTTATATCTTACACATTTTTATATGTTACCTAATTTTGAGTGGTATGGATTTTTAAACATATGTAAATCTTTACAACATACTTTTGCTTAACTTTTGTAACTTATGTAAACCTTTAGCAAATGTTGAAAATGGATTTTACCTCATTATGTCTTTTCAAATTGTTTATTAATATATAATTGTATAATATATAATTATATAAAACTGAAAAAAAAAAATGAAGACTCAAATGTAAACTGGCTACTTTCTGACAAATTTTTGTTCGTAAACGTATCAGACTGGCAAGTGCTCTTGTTCAAAACTGTAATCGAACTATTTTTCCGCTTTTACATAAAAGCGGAAAATAACTGAAACATAATTTTCAGAGAATGGAGTCAAACTTTGAGTTTTGAGTACGTGTTGATTATATACAGAAAAATTATTTTAGTATGTTTTTAGCCGAGTGTTGAAGTGTAAATAAATATATAGAGCAGATAATTATGTAAGCATGTCTGTCTTATTTCTACCAAAGCCATCTAATTGTATATTCTTTTAATTGATTACTTAAAACTTTGTTTATATCAGAAACAGGGAATGATTTTGTAAACTAGCATTTTTATACATTATTTATTTAATTTATTTTCTCTGCGGTTGACAGACGAATTTTTTTTTTTTTTTTTTGCGACCGTTTGAGAAATTTGTTTCTGCGATCTTGGCAAAATTCACGGTATTTTCCCATTATTGTTTGTAGAAACTCGCGGTCTTTTCCGCGACCAATTCACGAATTAATTTTACGAAATTCCGCAAAAGAAAAAAAATATATATAACTTCCATGGAAATTAAAAAGTGTTCATGAAATAATTTAAGGAAGGTAAAATAGAGCACAGCATTTCTTATTATGCGGGATTTTACTACTTTGTGGATGGTTCACGCAATGCCGCACGTTACTTCATAGCTTGCAGCTCAAAGAAAACTTTGCCCCATAACGGAAACTCTTGAAATGCCCCCTCCTAGAGATCTGCATGGCCCGTACCCGGTCGGCAAAGTAAAGTCAAAATTTCTAACGAGCCGGCAGATTGAAGACGATTGTTTTAACGGACCGGACCGGGCAGCACAAAAGAAATCGGGCAGAATCCAAAATTACGGGCCCGGCCGTTTATTTTTTTCTTAGGCCCCGGTCCATGTCCATAAAAAGATTAAATCTTAAATGGGCCGATGTACCAGATATAGAAATTAAGCCGATAAAATACGAGGGCCGGTAGTAGACTTAAGAAGTTACTTCAATCGTGCGAAAGGCACCCGTTCGTTAATGTTAATCTTATGGGGAAATTTTTTTAAGATATCTCATTTGCATTTCAATATTCTACTTCACTTTCGGAACCGGTTTAGAAAATGAAAGAAAAATAAAATATAAATAAAATAATAAAGAATAAGAAAGTAAGAGGAAATAAAGAAAATCTGCAAAAAAAAATCTAAAAAGTAAAAAAAAAAAAAGTCTTTATAGCGATCGACCCCCAGCTTTGCAATGCAAAAAAATCTGCTAAAAATATTGCAATGCAAAAGAGAACGCAACAGTCATATAACATCATAGTCATATAATAGAGATAACAATGCAGTCAAGCGAAAAGACCCATTCATTAACGCTAATCCTATGGAAGACATTTATAAAGATATCTCGGTTCGGTCACATTTCAGTTGTTTTTAAATGATTTTTTTTTGCATGAAATAGTTGAGATCGATCTGTACAAAGGCCGTTGTTTACTTTTTCCATTTTGTTTATAGGTATTTTTATTGAGGACACTTTCATTTTCGAAACTGGTTTCGAAAGTAAAAGCATCCTTATAAAAAAAAATCTGCAATCAAAATCGAAAAAGTAAAAAATGGCCTGCATACAGACCGAGCTCAGTTATCCAATTCAAAAAAAAAAAATCTTTTTAAAATATTGAAATGCGACTGAGATATCTTTATAAATTTCTTTCATAGGATTATCATTAGCGAACGAGTCTATTCGTTTGACTGAAGTAGCCTCTTAAAAAAAATTTCGCCCATTGAATTAACATTAGCGAGCAGGTCTTTTCAGATGACTGAAGTAGCCTCCTCGGGAAAGTAATTTGTGTAGAAAAAAGGATAGTAGTAATAATCAACTTTTGGTAACGGGAAATTTGGAAATATACCTTAATAAATTACAGAGAAATATTTCAAAAATCTCTTAAAATATATATATATATATACAGCTTCAAAAGCTATGATGTTTTTAACCACCTTTTTTCTTTCGTTCTGAACATATTAATGATATTAAGGAATCTAAACTTAAATTTAAGAGTCTAATGAGTCTAAGTGTTTGTTACTGCTACGATTATGTATGTTCTAGCTCGCGAACATATAGTAATCTAAATTCTCAAATATACTGTTAAAATTTTCCATGAATATTTATGAAGTATTCCAGAAAAGAATTTCAACTGTATGTTAAGAAAAATCGGCATTTTTGGTGGAAATTGAGTCGAGTCTGATATTTTTATTTTTGCACCGGGCCAGAAAATTCCGCCTCGTGCAGACGTCTAACCCCCCCCCCCCCCCCTGCTGAAAAAGAAAATTTTATACAAAATAAAAAAAGGTGCTCGTGCTATTTTATTTAAAAAATCGGACCTCTTTAAAAGATCCACGCTCCAGTAATTTGTATACCGTTTTTAACATTAGAAAGCCTGCGAGCCGTCATTTTGACTGCTACCACATGAATATATCTCGGTTTGAACCAGGATTTTTTTTTATAAAACTAGTTTAAAAGATGCAAAGAAAAACTAGTTAAATGGATAAGTTAATAATTTAAAATAAACATTCTGGTGTGAAATATTTTTCTAAAATTTGAGTAAAATTCTCGTCTTTCTAGTGTTAATCTGTGCTTGCCTGAACCTTGAGCCTTCTCGAAGTTAATTTGTAAGTTCCCGAAAAAATGTCATTGTACAAAGCAAAGCATCTTTTTCCTTCCAAGAGGTACATGATTGGAGATCCTAGTCACGTCATACAGCTGGTAGGGAATAAACTCCGCCTCCACTGAGTGATAAGATTACCAGAGGTTGGCGCGAAAGCGCTTTATTTTTTTATCTTTTTCTCTTCCTTAAAAATCTCATTTCGCCAAATTTCCGATACCCTGTTGCAATCAGAGCCATCTGTCGGAAAAATTCGACGCGACAAGCCTGTCCCTTTGCCCCTTAAACTCAAATATAAAATTTGGTGCATTTTTACACAATAGAAAAGATACAGCTTTAATGTTCATCGCTAAAAGCATAGAGCTAATGTTCAGTCAAAAATTGGCATCAGTAATGGGTGATTCTGGCAACAATGTGGATAAAAAGTGTAGGAAAGTTACAAGAATAGAGTTTATAACATTGCAAACCAAGTTTGTTAAGTTGCATCAATTTGTTGTTGACCCAATTAGGAATTTTCCCCCATTCATAGAATATCAGCTCCCACTATTGAATGATCAAAGTCAAAATTGAATCAACATCTATTTATGCCAAGGTCTAATGGAGTATGAAGTTCGAAGAAACTCTGTGCATTAGATTTTGAGATATAGCTTATCATAGTAAGCATGAACAGAACTGCATAGCAACACCAACTGTTGGGTGATATACACCAAAAACTAATCCGCAGCAATTTCTGTCAAAGGCTAACAAAATATGCAGTTCAATGAAATTCTATGCATTAGGTTCTAAAATATAATTATTGTGGAAATTGTGAATAACACAGAATAGCAGCACCATCTATTTGGTGATATACCTGATCAGCATCTATTGATGTTAAGGTATCAATAGAATGTGAAGTTTGATGAAATTTTGTTCATTAGTTCTTGAGATATAGTTCACACAAAAATTGTGAAAAATACAGCATAGCAGTTTCTCCATCTGTTGGCTGGTATACACCCAAATCTAATCAGCACCAATTTAAGTCAAAGTGTAACTGAGTGTGAAGTTTGACGAATTGCTGTACATTAAACCTTGAGATATAACTATTGAAAAATTATGAAAAATGTAGCATAGCAGTGCCACCTGTTGGGCACGATATACACTCAAACCCAATCGGCACAAATTTATGTCAAATTCTAACTGAATTGGAAGTTTGATTAACTTCTGTGTATTAGTTGTTTGAGAGAGAACAGTCACAAAATTTGTGTCACACATAGATTAATAAAGACAAGCATTTTCCAAAAATAATCAAATCGTGTTCAAAACAAAAAATTCATGCTTGTTATGTATATAGAAGTAAATAAAAATGTTTAAAAAAAAAAAAAAAATGTATTCAGTAAAGTTCTAAAAGAAAAAAAAAACTACAATTTGATGCATGTATGTCAGTTTTTATATATATAAAAAATATATATACAGTGAAGTACGTTTAACATGAAAACGCTTAGCATGAAAAATCAGTTAACACGAAATGATATAGCAGTCTGGACAGTATACTATGTAATTTAATACATTTTTTTTCTTTTAACACGAAACAAAAATTGTTTAACACGAAAAAGATTCGCTTTTGAGCTAGTTAGTTTGAGTTGAAATTGGTGAATTTTGTGTTAAACCACTGAATTTTGGGTGAAAATCAGTGAATTTCATATATTTTGTAAATTAGCTTATGTTTTATTAGCACAATGCCTGAGAAATCCGTGCAAAACCAAACTGCCATTTTGCTCCAAATGAAGATGAAGCTTCTTAATGCAGTTGATGAAAAAGAAGGACGAAAACAGAAATCTGCAAAGAGTTTGGAATTGCCAATTCTTTCTTTATCAACAATAATAAACAACAAGGATCCCATTGCGTTAATGTTTGAGCGCAATATGTTTAAGCCAGAGAGAAAATGTATGAGAACCGCTAAGCACGAAGATTTAGAGACAGCTTTGCTTATTTTGTTCAAACAAGCTAGATCTCAGAATGCTGAAAAAGACACTTAAAAAAAAAAAAATCTGAATTTTTCCCTCAAAACAATATTTTTTTACTTGCTTTTTATCTTAATGGATGCAACTTACTTGTAGTTTAACAGGATATTGAAGTAAAATTTGACGGCGGTGAAAATATTTGTTCTTTCTTTACGAATCTTTAAACACGAAAAAAAAATTTCGTTCCCCTCAGTTTCGTGTTAAAACGTATTTCACTGTATATAATTCAGATATTTTTCTTGTTCTTAAATTCCCTGCGATTAATAAAAGAAAAGTCAAAACAAATTTCTGTTTTATTTTTTTTTTGTTATTGCGTTATTTAAAGATGTAAATTTAAATTTTATTTGGTTTATAGGTCTGTTTGGATTTGTTATTTTGGGTATTCTTCTTGTGCCCATGTACTACATAAAAGTTGGAAACATGATTTTTAAAAATCCTGAAGGTCGACTAGAAGATGCTCTTGATGCTTTTGTTCAGATTAAAAATAACTGGAGAGTAGCTTTAGCATTATCAGGTATGTTGCATATGTTTACTCAGACTTTTTTGTTTCTTTCCAATTCAGATTTTATTTTAAATAATCGTGCTGTCTAAGTTAATTAACATAAGATGCTTTGAACTTAAGTAGCAACAAGTATAAAGCTGCCAACCAACCATGCTTACAATATATATATATATATATATAAATTAATGAAAACGAAAAAGCTTCTTCTCACTTCTTTGTGTTGAATTATTGTTCCAACAATTCTGACGATTTTCAATGAATGAGATCGTTGATTTAATTCATAATAAACTAATTAAATGTATACATTCCAAAATTAACACTGTTCACAATGAGAATTTAATTGTATTTCATATTTTCCGAAAATTGGCCATCAAATATCTAAAATCTTGATAAGATTTGATTTTAAAATAACTTATACTCCTTTTAACAAAATTCCATTCACAAATCCAATAGACAGATTTTCACATTGGGGAATTTACAAGATATCTTCTGAATGTGATAAAATGTACATTGGTCAAACGAAGTGATGTTTTAAGGTCTGCTTTGGGGAGCATAAAACTAATGCTAAAAATTGTGACATTAAACGCTCCGCTATTACTAACCACTGTTGGTCTAACGATTACAATTTAAAATTTTCTGTAGGTTCAATAATTCAGAGATGCTCATCAATTTAAGACCTAGATTTTTGGGAAGCTTATTATATATGGAAGAATTCTAACAGCTTGGTTAATGATATGTCCAATACACTTAATTTTTCTAAAGTATGGCTCCTTTTTCTTTAATTCCCTCTCTTCCTTTTTCCCTCTTTCTGCTTAAGCTCTTCCAGAATGGCTAAGCACTTCTTATTGGTCTCCTCGTGTGCATGGGAACGATTGACTCCACTGTTGTTTTTCAACTCTTACTCTCATTTCATTGCTGATGGTGATCTTCTCTAGCTGGCATATTTCTATGTTTTAAACTTTAATTTTTTGACTTTGTACTGATGATGGAGCATTAGAAGCTCCGAAACAGCTGTATGCACCCTCCTGTTTGTACACACACATTTACACTTGTGACTATTCTTTCTTAATATATCGGCACAAAGTTCAATCCTCCCATTTTAAGAACTCATTATCATCACTGTTAAACGCACTTGTAGAATTAATTATTTTATTTTATAAATCTTATTTCAATCCCCCCCCCCCCCAAAAAAAAAAAAAAAAAATCTGTATTTAATCCCAGACATATCACATTTATAAGTCAGGATGGTACATTATTTCCATTAAAATATAAAGAATATTCTTCATTTCTGTTATCTGCATAATCAGTGAGATACCTCCTACAATTTCCTTGGTGAAATACATTTTGTTGCAAGGAAATATGTAATCGTGTGTAAAAAAATTTACTCATGATTTAAAATGTGAAATATAGTATATATATATATATATATTATGCATTTTATTAATTAAAGTTACAAAGCTTCTTTTAATGCAAACATGCAGAAAGAAATTCTTTTATTTATATAATATTATTATCGGCACTTATTTTGATCTTAAACAAGCTGAGAATACAACTTAAACTTGCATGCAATTTCAAATTAAATGAGTGTTATGAGATTTTGTAATATACTGAATTATTATTCTGCAATATTTTAAATTATTCTGCAGTATTTTAAATTATTCTGCAATATTTAAAGCTGTTCTTGAAAACATTAATATTACTGCTGAACAGTGTAAATCTTCTTGGCACATTAACAAAGTCATTTTTATGTGTGCATGAAATTTGGAGACATTAGTATTCAAGTGCTTTAGATTGAATAGCATTGTTTCCATTAAGTAATTATAATATTGACAAATCTCTGGTCTATTTTTCTTTCCCCCCAAGGACACCTCTCATTTAAATTATCACCATATTAATGTATTGAACTATCCAAAACTTTCTTCTATCTCATACATGTTAATACTTTAAAATTCTCTATCAAAGTGCCAAAATTAGATGACAATCTAGGCCCATCATGGGGATTTTAAAGGGGTAGGTTTGTTGAATTAAAAAGGAGACATAAGCATCTCATTTTTCAAACAAATAATTGAATTTCGGCACCCACCCTCTTATATGTCTGCAACCAAAATTCCCCAACCCAAAGAGCATAAAAGCAACACCAAAGAATAATAAGGATTCATGTGAAAGTGTAACAGAATATGAAGTTTGATTAAATTTTGTGTGTTAGTTTTTGAAATATAGTTAGGGTTTAATCTAGAGGTAGCCAAATAGCCAAAAAGCTAACTGGAAGTGCTTTTTGCCCCCAAAGTATTTAGTGAATTACCTAAATGGTGACAGCCAAAGAAATATGCTATATCATTCCCATTTTGTTGTTCTGCATTTCGTAAACCTCCTGCCGTTGCACAAAAAAAATCTCATATTGCATCTGCGCTACAGCAACACTTCAAAATTTGTCTCGTGCTCTCTATGCAAGCGTCTTCAAACAGTGTGATGTCATTTGCATCAGACACGACTCCAGCATATGGCAAAAACGAAAATCACAGATTGTATAAGCATGGGATATGATGTGCACTAGCTTTGAATCATCAATGTGCCAGATGCATGTCATATAAACTTTTCAGACTTGAATTTATGCGGGTTCTGGCTACAACGTGTAAAGAAATGAAACTAGCTTATTGTTTTTTTTTTTTTTTTTTTCCATAAAAATGGCATTACTGGCATGTTTCCCAATGTGACTTCTTTGTATGAATTTGTAGCATCACTTTTGTTGTCTACAGCAGACTGTGAAAGGGGATTCAGTCTCATGAATATATCAAAAACTGACAATCAAAAATTTAAGTAACTTAATGATGATTAATTTGGAAGGGGAAATTTGAAAAGAATTTCCATTTTAAAAAAAGCATTTGCTGTGTAGTATACAGCCAAATCTCGAAGGGTCAATCTTATAGAGTGATATATTTGTTTGTATATTGCATAGTTATGTGTATAGAAATTTTGTATGAATAAATTTTTTTTTTTCCTTGGCTAAAGCTATTTTTATTTGGCTAGAAGTTATTGGCTGCAATTAGCCAAAAAGCTAAAAATCCTTTTTCCTAGATTAAACCCTAATAGTTATTGCAAAAATCGTGAAAAATGCAGCATAGCAGCACCACTCATTGTATGTTTTACACGAAAACCAAATCAGCACCAACTTATGTCAAAGTCTAACAGAATATGAAGTTTTATGAAATTCCATGCATTAGTTCTTGAGATATGACTACCGCTAAAACATGTAAATCCTGAAAAATGCAGCATAACAGCACCACCTATTGTACGATTTACTCCAAAACCTAATCAGTAACAACTTATGTCAACACCTAACTGAATTTGAAGTTTGATGAAAATTTGTGCATAGTTCTTGAGACAGAGCTATTGTGGATATCGTGAAAAATGCAGCATATGTCAAATTCTGCTGGGCAATTTACAGTAAAACTTAATCATCACCAATTCCTATCAAGGTATATCTGAATCTGAAGTTTGATGAAAATTCTTGCATTAGTTCTTGAGATAGAGCTGTTGCGGAAATCGTAAAAAATACAGCATAACAGCACTACCTGTAAACAGATTTACACCAAAAATTAATCAGCACCAATTTATATCACTGTAAAACTGAATCTAAGGTTTTGTTAAATTTTGTGCGCTACTTCTTGAGATAGAGCACCCACAAAATTTGTGTTACATACAGACAGACATTTTCTAAAAACAGTCAAATCATGTTCAAAGCCTTCTAAAATGTTTAAATCCGTTGAAAACTGGAAGTCGAATTTTTTCAGGAATACAACACTTTATTCCTGTAAAGATATAAGAAAGTAAAAATATTTTTATAACATTTCAGTTATGACTAATGTTATAAATATATGCCTGTCAGATCAGAATCCTCCATTAAATTATAAATATTTGTATTTCCCTCTATAAGGAATGGTGGAGTGAAATTGATCTTTTAAGTCCTTTTTAAAGGAAAATCTATTCATTAAGAATGTGCCAAATGTCTGAATTTGATTTAATCTTTTAAGTTTCTTCTATGAAAAAAATATAAAACTTTGAGTTTCTTAGCTAAACTGCTAATCAGTAGGAAAAGTTATATTTTTAAGTTTAAAATAAGTAAAATTCATCTGTATCTTCATGAGTGTATTTCAGTAATTTTCTTTTAAATTACCATTAACTTACCTCAAAACTTGATAGCCTGGTTTTTTTTTATATGAATTCTTCATAGCTCTATACTAAATTTTGAAATGTTATTGGATAATTTTCATATTGCTTAAAATGAATAATTCATGAATTACTGCTTGTAGCTATTTTTGATTACATTGCAAAACTACTTTTAACCTCTTGAAGGGTAGTGGGATATTTTTTATGCCATGTAATTTCTTTCAGTTTAAAATTCTTTCTTCTAATACACCCCTCTTCCCTCCTTTTTTGAGCTTGCCAATTGGTTTTTGAAATCTAGTATTAAAGCTGTAACCTTTGTTCAAAGTGAAAACTTATTTATTTATTTGTATTTGAAATTCTGCAAATGTTTATTTTAAAGTATTATGAAAGGTAACATGCTTTTATAGAAAATTTTAATTTTAATGATCAAGTTACACTATTAAAAATTTGGTACTTCTTTTTTACAGGATTTTTGGCACAATACAGAAAATGATAAGATTGAATTTAGTGAAAAAGTCTATATTTTCAAAAGAGTTTTCTAGCGTTAACCTTTATTTACATTTTCAGACCTCATCAGATTGTTATATCTTTATGAAATAACTATAAATGTAACACACAGAATAAATTTGTTCAATATTTACACTATATACACTTAGAAGCAATTTGATTTATATTTATATACAAGGGGGGAACCAAAAATAACCAGAACGGCAGTGTTGTGGGTGCGGCTTCCATAGCATGCATTCTTCCTGGTAGGTACATGCCACACAACTCGTTCTGAGTTCACTGCACTTAGTGCTATTGCCGGTGTAGGTTGAGTCTGGTCATAGTGCATTTTTCCTTGCTTCTTGTTTTTTGTAATGTATGACTTAAGTGAACAGCGCGCAACTGTGAAATTTTGCTTCCTGCTCAGGAAAAATACTGCAGAAACAGTTTTGTTTTTGCAAACAGCATACAAAGATGCTGTTTGCAAAAGCTGTTGGGAAAAGCTGAAGTGTATGAGTAGTTTTTTTTGTTTCAATAAAGGTGAAATGTCGATTGATGACAAAATTTGTTCTGATCGTCGTTCAACTTCCAGGACAGACGAAAATGTCGAAATAGTTTGTGCAATTATGCTTGAAGACTGATGACGGACCATTGAAGTAATTGCAGAGTTATTTGGCCCAATTTGTTGCAGACAGGTGACTGGTTTTTCCACCATGACAATGTAACTGTTCAGTTCTGTCTTACCAGTTCTTGGTTAAAAACAGCATGAATACTTTGCCTCACATCCATTATTCACTTGACCTTGTTCAGTGTGACTTTTTTTGTTTCCACGAATGAAGAGGTACATGAAAGGAAATTTTTTAATGACATGGATGAGGTGAAGAATAAAACAAGGCAGGAGCTTGCAGTCATACGAGTTTGAACAATGTTTCCAACAGATTAGACAAGTATATAAAGTTAAATGAAGAGTATATTGAAAGTATTAAGGTTGTTTTGTAAAAAAGAAAATTAAGTACAGGTTTTTAAAAGAAATTTTAGTTATTTTTGAATCCCTCTTGTAATTAAGCCACATAATAATGTAAAATGCAAAATATACAACACATGGCTGTACATAAATTAACTAAGGTTAGAAATTGTTTCATTGGTTGGTATTTCATTTTCGTGATTGTTTGTAACATTTAGCAAGAAGTTGCACTACTGGGTTATGCCAAGAGTCTTATAAAAAGGAAGTACCAAAAATGTGAAGGATATTTCTCCTTTTTTTGTGAATTCAACCATACATTTATGCAATAATTTTTATTGCTAAATAACAAACATTTAATTTAATGCTTGCATGTATTTAAATATTTCCATCTCTAATATGCATTAATATTTATTGATATGTTTTTCTTTTTTGTAGGTACTGTAATTAGTATAGCATTTTTTAATTTTGCTGGACTGAGTGTCACAAAAGAAATGAGTGCTACAACTAGAATGGTTTTGGACAGTGTTAGAACTTTTGTTATTTGGATTGTCTCACTGGCTTTAAAATGGCAAAAGTTTAACTGGTTACAGTTGGTTGGTTTCATCATTTTATTTAATGGAATGTGTTTATATAATGACGTAATTCTACGACCATTGTATGTTAAGATTGTAGCTAAGTATAAAAAACGAGGAGATAAAACTCCTTTACTGAGAAGTTCAGATGAAGAAACTGCAGGACCTTTGGTACATTCTGTATCTATCAATACTCAAATTGTCGTACCAAATAGTTAATGATCTTAATGCAATGTTATTTTATATGTAACTTGTACATATATCTTGTATATATCTACACAAATATATTTTAAAACTTTTTTATTGTCTGTCTTTATTTTATTTCATTACAAGCACTACAAATTACCAAAATACAAAACATACTTTTTTTTAAAACAATGTTTAAAAACTGTAAAATTATAATAACCATATTTTCAGCAGTATTCTCTCTGTATAATAATTTTGAAAAAAAAAAAAAAAAAACTAATTTTGCTGCCATTAGGAATTGCAGTTTTGTCTATTACAATAATGAAAAGCTTTTGTATGCTTGGAAAATTATTATTTATAGGAAAAGAATGAGGAATTATTAGAAAATTATTAATGTATTATTAGAAAAAGTACAAATCTTGTGCACCAGATTAAATGAATAAATTTTCTTTTAGATTAATTTCATATTATCATATTCATAATACATCATGTTGAAAACAAAATTACAGATTTCATAAAAAAAATCACTTTACCTAAACACCATTAGCAACAATAAAATCAAATTATAAGATTAAAATTTCATAGCTGGCAAATCTGAAATTAATAGTTAAATCCAATCCAAAATACCTTGTGCAATGCAAAAGTACTTTATTAATATATATATATTATAAAATAGTCAAATACCTAAAGAGAGTTGAGACTCAAAATGTTGCTTTAAATTTTTGATGGCAATAATAAAAGTAAATTTATTTTTTATCTGAACACATCAGTTTTGTAATTTTCTTGCTTTTGTGAAAATACTGTTTTTTCTGCTAATCTTTCTTCTTAGCTATTGCTTATTTGTTAAGATCATCATA
The DNA here is from genome assembly GCA_963932465.1 of Maratus speciosus. Lineage (NCBI taxonomy): Eukaryota > Metazoa > Arthropoda > Arachnida > Araneae > Salticidae > Maratus > Maratus speciosus. Next base: position 403,741,187 of record OZ010791.1, read on the forward strand.
AATATTTGAAAGGATAATTTTGAGAAGAATCTGTAAAATCTTTGTAATTTCATTTTATGAAATCCCTGAAACTTCTTAATGAAATACATAATTTTGTATATATTTTCATAAAAATACAGATTCATATCAGGAAACATGATTGATTTTACACATAATTTAATTTTGTTAGTAAATAGTACTATTCATTTTTGTAATGTAATTAAAAAAAAAAAGAAAATTTAACACAATATTTACTTTAGTTTATATGTTTATTATTATTAGAACGAATAATTATGAATTCTTCATATTTGATTATAACATAAACTTTTCTCTCAACAATTGATTACTCAGTTATTAAACTCAAAAATAAATTTAGGCATACCTCTAAAAGCATAGTAAATAAAAAAAAATAAAGCCTTCACTTTATACACCATTATTCAGAAATTTTAGTCACACAAAATTAGAAGTTTTTATTTTTGTGTTAGAATAGAGACTAACTTTATCAGATGCACTGCGATGAAAATATTATTCTGCTCCCATTTTTTTCAAAAGTAAAAATTCTAAATGTTTACTCAAAAGTCTATTTTGGATTTTTTAAGGAGGCAACAGCAGTTGTGAAATCCTATGGAAAACAGTTTATATGAACATACTTTTTTTTTGAGAAATCACTGGAGTGATTTCAATAATTTGTTTTACATGTTTTTAGTATTATAATCAGACATATTTCAATAAATTAATTTTTCTGAAAAATTAATTCCTTTTATTTTTTAGTAATGCTAATTTTAGAAATTCTAGGATTTAAGAAAGCATGGACAATGTGCACAAATGTAAAAAGGTGTATAAAAAGGTGCATACAGCTATTTTAGAGCTTCTAAAGCTCCATCATCAGTGCGAAATTTAAAAATTAAAGTTCAAAACATAGAAATATGAGAGCTGGATAGGCGCACCTCACAGCACGCTGTAAGAGGCGAAGTAGTCTCTGAATTTTAAAATTCTGCACTGATGATGGATCTTTAGAAGCTCTGAAATAGCTGTAGCTTTTTTTGTACATATGTGTATTATTTAACGTTGTCCATTCTTTCTTAATATATCAGCACAAAGTTCAATCTTCCCCATTTTACCTAGAATTTTTTGTTTGAAATTACGTAACTATTGCATTCTTTATTTTTATTTTTTTGCTGAAATATTAATCTCTAGTTTAGCTTCTGACAAAACTATTTTTTTAATATTGAAATTGTTTCATTAGTCACCAAGAAAACAGTACTTTTATATCAACTGTTTTCTATAGGATTTTGCAGATGTTGTGTCCTTGAAGTGCTTGCAATTTCCAGGAGTCACAAAATATGAAGTGGCATGTGTAAAATATGGTAAAATCCTACAGAGAGGCATTAGATAATAAGTGCACATTTTAAGTGTCTTTTTTGCCTGTGCTGTTTCATATCGTTGACTGAGTCTGCACAAAATCGTAGATAACATAAGCAACAAAAGCAATTAGAAAACATTTGTGTATACCTGTAATGATTCTCAGAATAAAGTCTTGGATATTGTGCAATTATTTTATATTAATTAGCTTGTTTAACTTAAAATGAATAATGTTAAAATAATCCAATTATAAAAATAAATTGAAATCTAATTAATGAATTATTACTGCATTGATTTAGTTTTTTTAAATGGAAAATTATTTTAACATATTATATAGGATTTCTCTTTTCAATGCATGCACCTGATTAAAATATTCTTTGTGAATAAATGCAAATTTTTTATTTGCAGAATTTACGTAACTCTAGAATTTTTTCAAATTTTCATCTAATATTACATAAAATATTAATTGTACATAAAAATATATATATATATATATATTATAAAGCAGACTTTGGAATCATGGCTGGTGTAATTCTTGAAAAAAAAAAAAAAAAGCACACACACACAGTTCATGTTACACATTGCTTTATTGGAACTCAATTTTTTCTCAGTAGTCTCACATCATGGATATTACTAGGAGACTGTCTGAAATCTTAGTGTTTCTATGTAATAAATGTCATGTTAGCAGTGTTCTCGCTGGCTTTTGACCACCATTAGTGATTTGCCGAATAAAGAATAAAAAACAGTAGCCAAATGAACAGCAAAATAGATTTGGCTTGAAACACTGAAAAATTTATCTTTAACCATTTATTATATCCCTTTTTTTCAATGTTTTAAAATAACCTAATTTTTTGTAATGGCTTATACAATAGAAATTTGACTATCCACTACAGAAACTATTAAAATTAAGTTCATTCTAAATGTCTCCTAAATGTGTAAATGTTTCAGACATTCTTTTAGCTGTCTAAATTAAAAATAGCAATCTTTGATTTACCGTTGTGAAAATATACACAAAAATTTTCTATGAGATTTCGACTCTTAACCGATTGAAAAAAATTGACCGGCCAATGATACTTTGCATACATTTAATAAATAGTATGGTAAATGCTAATTTGAACACTGCATTCCAGCAAATATTTTCTCTATTTGGCGCTTAATGCGAGTAATTTTGTTTGCATTTTTACTGCCGTGATGCTGGAGCATAGATAGTGATTAACTGACAGTAGAGAAATACCTATCACATAATCCTTTCTGTGTCTTATCTATTGCTAAACTGAATTGGTACAAAGTCAGTATCTCTATAAATAGAGCAATGCAAATGGCACAGTGCGATTGAACATGTAAAGCAACATGAAGTGCTCAGTAATGCGGTTAAGGATCTCTAATGTACTGGCACATCACATACACACACACAAATTGAGCACTTGCAATTTTGGCGAATTTGATAGTTGGTTTACTCACCAAATGAAGAATTTTGTCATGATTTGGCGCAATGGCGAGCGGCAGTGAGAACCCTGCATGTTAAAGATAAACAAATTAGGATTTATGACTTAAATGTAATCTTGTTTTGATGTTAATTTATCTTTTACTAGCAGGCTGAGCCCGCTGCGCTGGTCCATTTTTCAAATAAACCTTCAATCAAACGAAATGGAGAATTCGACCCTGTATTTTAAATTAATATGGACCATCACCTGGAATGTCCTTCTGTTATTTTCTGAATATGCATCGGACGCCATTGTGTTATTATATTATCTGATGCCTTAGACGAAATTCGGGCAATTCAGAAGCAACTGTTTAGAACATCATGAAGAGTTTGGGAGGGAAATGCAGTCATTACGATAATCAGAAATTACAATGTTCTCTAATCATCACACTACTTTAAAAAAGAGAGAATTACAACGATTGCCGAGATTGACCATTTAACTTAAAGAATGTTCGGGTTATTCACTTTCATTTGCTAGTTCTTTTACTCTAGGCTTTTCAGCTTGGTGTTATGTGTGGAACTAATAACATAAATACAATCTCTCTCTACGTTACATTATATTTGGTAATATACGTCTTCTTTTGGCAGGTTTTCTACAGTTTCTTATCTTCAAATTCCAGTAGATTAAATACAATCAAAACAGTATTAAAGTTTTATATTTTAAAATATGTGAATCATGTAAAAGTGGATATTTAAAACTGAATTGTGTGAATAAAATTAAAACAATGACATTTTAACTGACGTTTCTTTTTATATACCAGTTTTAATCATGTAACTATTAACCTAGGAAAATACCCTCGATAACTGATTCAAATAGAAAACTAAACCTCTAGTTTTCATTCAATAAAATATTCCCAATCATCTGTAATCGGATCCACAACCAAGTTTGATGTGAAACTTTAGAAATGTTCGTAATAGTATGGCTACAAATGTACCAGAGTTAGCTACGAAGCAGAGTTAATTACGCGCCAAACTACATTCCATTAAATAATGTCAAATTGCTGTTGATTGAATTTTAGATCTTTCACTATCAAAACTCTTTGCAAATGATAAATAAAGTTAGTTATGCAAAATTTTTAGTAGTGATCTTTTTGGCAAACCGAAGATTTTTTTCACATTTCTCTAATGAGCGTAATAAGACGGAGAAATAAACATGCTTTTATTTTCAAGATGACATTATTCATCAGTTTGTCGCCTAAATAAAATTAAAAACATTAATTTGTGACTACGATCAGCTGCTCGGGATGTGCATCAGCCAAAATTGCTTTATAATGATTGGAATTTTATTTGAATCTGAGGTACTTTTTTTAAAATCTAGGCTAAATGAACAGATATTGTTCCATTGGCCATCTTTGGTATTTGAAAGTTTTTTTTGTACATTCAAAGTGATGCTTCCTTAGTGATAGTAAAATAACTGCAGATGAAAAATATATAATAGTAAATATTTTTTGTGCATTTGATCCATAATAAAAAAAACATAAATTTAGTAATCGCTAAGTACAAATTTCGCGTAATCTTCTGAAATCAGATTTACCGTCGATGGTTCCTTTCAAATATAAACGAAACTTCCAACATTATATAATTAAATTTCCCAATTGTAGGATGATTGATTATGGAAGATTCATCCAATATTTTTTAATAACATTTCTAAAAGAATGGAGGATATGGAAAAAAAAATGACAAATTAAAAGGAATAACGAAAAGTGATTTTAGAAAAGAATTTTTTTTTGCAAAATGTTTTCTTTCGTGATGGTAATAACACATAATTGCTTACATTTTCTTAAGAATAATCTTTACTACTTAACATTGCAAGCATTGAATGTTTCTATAAGGGAAATTGGAGATATGTTTTTTACTAAAAGAAGAGTGGACAATATTAGCTAATCTGGCTTAGAGGTTATAAAAGTCACACATTTGGGAGAAACAAACCGACATGTTTTTGCAGTAAAGTATGGTGAGAAATTTTTTAAATGTCTGAAATTAAATTATTTTACAATATGTAATGTGCGAGTGTGGGAGACATTTATACTAAAATTAAAATATTTGACCCCATTTTTTAAATATTAATTGCTATTTATATACTGCACATTTGAATTTTTATAAAAGACTCTAAAAATGCTTTCCTACACTTGCAAAATCACTTTTATCGTAAACATCGCTTGAACCTAATTCACGCTTACGTCTTTTTGGCTTAAAATCAAATTGTTTGGTTACAAACGTGAACTCAAAATTACAAATAAACATATAACATGTGAATCATAAGTATTATCATTTTTACAATTACATCTGCTAGTTTCCGTCTGTAAGCCACATGATGGAGGAGTTAGAAATAAAAAAGAACAAATCAAAATCAAAATTGTTACTCACAAGGAAAGTCTCCTTAAAGAGCATACTCAAATTATTTTGAAAAAAAAAAAAAATGCTTATAAAACTACTCATGTATGTAGTAAAACATCAGTCAAATTTGGCGGCAGAATCTCAGTAAAAATCTGAAAAAAAAAGAAATATATTTGAGTATTTGGCACAAAAAAGACTAACGTTCCACGTTATTTGGCTACCAACACATTTCCTTCCCAAATGCAAGTTATTTAAATGCATTTGGAAATTGCTTGTTAAATAAGTGTTTAAATGCCTAAAACTCAATAAATTTAAATCTAAACAAAAGATTAGCATATTATTTTTATCTGTAAGCGTATATAATATACAAATTGCGTGTTGCAGTAGTTATTTAATTTTACATGGCTTCACCGTCTAGAAAAGTTTTAAGGATACTATTTGATTATCTTGTCGACCAATTTCGCCAAATTATATAAACTGCCAAAATACTTGCCAAATTATACAAATTGACAAAATTTTTATTTTAAACAACGAAAGGATAAATAAATTTGTAAACATTAAGAAAATTACAAATAGAAGTCAAATTAAAAATCACTTAATGATGCAACAAAGTCTGTGTACCGTGTTTAATTTCAAGTGAATGTAAAATTTACGATTAGCCATTATTGGCATTTAATCTTATAGTTTGGCAATAGTTTTTTTGTCGACGGCATAATCAAGTAGTACTGTTTTAAGTTTGATTTAAAAGTAGCTGGCTAATTAAAAATGCTATCATTAAACATTTTTATATTAAGTAGTTATTTCTATGGCAACAATAACCATCACTTCATGTTTCTGGCACTAACAATATCAAAGTCAAATTGCCAATGTTCAGAATCGGACATTAATTTTGAGTTTGGAACAAATTTAATAAACTGAAATTTTGTTTTAAACCGTATAATTATGATAGTAAAATTTTAATATATACACATATAAAGGTATATGACAAAACTCCTGTAATAAAAATGTATTTATTTAAGTTAAACTTAATCTTACTAACTTCATATGAAGAGTAGAAAAAGGTTGCTGGACAGATAATTACACCTTTTTATTTTTTTATTAAATATATTCAAAATTGTTAATTGGTCCAAATCATCCAAGCAACCTCATAGCAAATTGGTATATAGTTTTATATACCTTAGATAAATTTAACTAATATAAGTGATCGTATTTACCTACATTCTAGTAGAAGAGCAACGCGAAGCATTAATAAAATTAGTTTATAATTCGCGTCAAAAAGTAATTATTAAATTTGAATAATTACGAATAAAATTAAGAGTTTGCGTTGTGAATTATTTAGACGAACTCTTCCACTTATGAATTAAACTAAAGTTTAAGCTGTAAAAAAAAAGAATTGACACACTTTAAATATTATTAATTAAATAATTACAGAAACTTTTTAAAACTTGATTAAATAATTTATTTACATTGAACAAATCTATTTACAGAAAAACATAATATTAATTCAAAAAATAGAAAGCAACACTTTTGTTTGCTTCTCATTATTTTAAGTATGTTTAATCTTTTTTTTAAAAAAAAGACAATATTTTCACGTACTCTAATTATTATAATTGTTTCTTTTTGCTAAAAGAAATACTCTCTTTCATTTTTAAAATTACCTTAATCTTATTTAATTATTGGTTTGGTCGGATCTCAGATAACTCTCTACCATAAAATATCAGAAAAGTATTTTTTTTAGATTTTTCATATGAACTTATGTGGTAAAAGAAAATGTTGAAAATAGTACCTTCTTTTAATATACGGGATGGTGGCCTTTATTTATCAAATTCCGAGATGTTGCGTTGCTTAGGATCATGGCAATGTGTCATCAGAAACGCATCCTCAATTTGGCTTGATTAGGATCACTCCGATCTGTATATCAGGAAGACATCCTCAATTTGGCTTGTGTAGGCTCACTCCGATAGGTACCTCAGGAAGACAACCTCAATTAGGCTTGATTAGGCTGGATTAGGCTCGCTCCGCTAGGTCCATCTCGCCTGGGCTTTACTAGGGCTTGCGGGACTCATTGCGCGGGCTTTCAGGAGAGCTCTTGCATCCTCTACATCTTTTTTCAGACTATATTTTTTTAAAACTTATTCTTCTTGCACACCAGTTCCTGCAGTGGGTGGAGCTATTTTTGTCTAGTCCACTGTTATTGGATGTGAGAAGATTTTTTATTATACTTCGATAGGCCTATTAGCTAGCAGTCTGCAAATGGCCCCTAACATATACTTTAATATTATTATCTGCCTTAAAGTTTGGGTGGTCTGAAAAGTCATAAATTTATCCCAACACTTTTATTGAGGCCATAAATTGATTCCAACGTTTTTATGATTTTACGACTTCTAATTATACACCACTTTCCATTGGCTTGTCATAAAACGACACCATGGCGTCTGCGTATTGTTGTTGTCTGAGATCCGAACTCCATTCAACGTTATACATTCATTTTACAATACAACAATTTTTTTAAAAATATATATTTACTATTTAAAATCAACTTAATAATTTTTGTATGAACTTACACTCTTATTTTACTTAAATATATAAACATTATAATTTTACACTCATAATTATATTTTATAAAAAATATTTATACAAACAGAAATAACAAATTACGCAATTTTACTTTGATTTCACCAACATGGTGCGGGAACATATCATAGTTATATGTTGCCCAGCATCACTCCCGGTCTCGGAAGAAAAAAAAAATAAAAACTGATTGCTGGTTTTATTTTTTTTATAAAGCTTGAAGGAATGTACGTGTCCATATGACTGTGTATCTACACAGTTTTTGATCGAAGACTGTAAAGTTCAATTATGAATGGTTCTGGTATATTTTATAAGAAGTTCTTCTATTGTTTCATAACAGAAAGTTCAACACATGATAGCATAGTCGTCTGTTGACATTCACCTTTATAGAAGACCTCTGTACTGACAATCAGACGTCTTTCTCGAAGCCTTTTTTCTTTACCACACACATGTTTACTAATTTTGTAACTTTACAGTTTAAGTGCCCAAAATACATTCCAAGCTATAATTTTGTCTGAAATTAATATGCCGAAATAAACCTCATTATAAGAAAAATAATGGCATACGCATTTGACATATTATTTCATCACATACAACCTTATGACACAGTGTTTTATCTAAAACACATTTTATACTGAATAAAAGTAAATACAATGCTTGTAATATGACATGTTATATTTTCACATAATTAATCTGATGTATTCAAATTATAATCAGAAAAAATATTGTATACAAACTTGTTACATTATTTTATTTATTTGTTACTTCAAACATGTATGATCTGTCAAAATGTACAAGCTAATTCATCTCCTTTAATATATCATTACGCAATGCTTTCCAACTTTACCCGATACGAGAGAAAAAAAAAGAAGAAGCAGGAGAGAATAAAACCAGTTTTTTTGACCGTCGCCGATCCTCCCGAAAAGTGGGGGGTGGTCAAGCTACTAATCGCTTTCTGTGAGGTGATTTGTGCTGTGACAAAATTTTACGACTTCAAAAAGTAAGTATTTAAAACCATTTCATGCTTGTAATTACCGTATTAATTAGTATAATTTCTTGATATACTTTCTTCTTAACTCACTGTGCATGCCTGTATGTAATTTTAAACATAATCTATGCATAAACAGTGTATGTATTTGTATCGTATCTAATGTAAACCTTCTGCTTTTTTTTTATTATTTTGCAGGGGAAAAATGGCGATTCTAGCATGTGCATTCTCCTGCCTCATACTGGAACTGAAGCGAGGGTGGCCTTTTTATGCATCCAGGTTTAAATCTAACCCAAATTGCCTTTCAGGATAAAAAAAAAATGCATATAATTTTCTTTAACTGATTACATTGTATATTTTTAGACCTTTTTAACAAACACAAATTTTGATTCATGATATTGTTTACTATTAAAATGTAAACAACACGGAAAAATGACTTCTACGGCCTCTCCAAAATGCCAAATATGCATTACGCTGACCTTAAAAATTCACCTTCATTTAATACTATTAAATAGTGTTGTCAGAAAATGCCATTGACGAAGAAGAGAACAATTTTTTTGTCTTAAATTATTATTTATTTAGCCAACAATTCTATCTTAAAAGATTGTTAAATTTTCATATTTATTTATTTTTTTTACTGAATGAAATAAAAATTTATTTATTCAAAATTTTATTTATCATTAACATTCCGTATGTGAATTCTACTCTCTAAAATTTAATGATATGTTTAAAAATAAAAGATAATAAATTATTATTATTAATCCAACATTAATAATTATTATTTAATTATAAAAAAAAATGTACTTAATACACTTGTATAATTTAAAAAAAAAAACAAAAGTAAATGATAATTACTACGTAAAATCGTATGCAGCCCTCTATGAGTACCCGGCCGGACCAAAGAACTTCTGCCAGCAGAAAAAATCTTTGTATACTCACAAACAACCACATCCAATTTTTTTTATAGATCAAGTTTTTAAAATAATTACTGTACGTACTATAAAAAAAATTAAGTAAATAAATTTATTAAGCCATACTACATATTTTAATAAAATTAAGGCCAATATATATAAATATATTTATTTATTTATTTTGTTTTCTTATGTTAAATTGGCCAAATTATATATAAAAAAAATTTATGAACTCACACACTCAAATTTATCAATACTATGTATATTTATATGTGTTAAATTTAGAATTGCATTTAATTCTAAGGGAAAGTAAAGAGAAAAAAAAAATGCTTAAATTCTAAACTAACATAAATTTATAAAATATTTCATTTAAAAAAAAAATCTAATATCTAGCTGATTTTAGCAAGATGTCATTTAATATTTATATTAAATAATTTTGCTAATACATTTTATTAATTGTTAAATTCGCATATTTTTATATATATACAATACAAATATAATAGTCTTACATAAAATTTTACACTACAACAATGTTATTAATTAATTTAACTTGAATTTAAGCCTACTTTAATTCTAATTGAATACCGTTAATAAAAGTAAATTAGCTTATCAAGTTAAATATAATATAAACTATGTTTGTCTAATGTTAATTTTGATGAAAATTCCATAAATTTTAACTGTAAATGCTAATTGCTATACCTTTTGTTATTTATTTTGAAAACAACACGAACTTATATTTTTATTTATTATTTTTTTTTATTAAATCTAGGAAGTAAACACTGAGCTAGAAACTCCATAAATATGTAAAACCTAAAAATCAAAAATTTTCCTCAAGAAAACTCAAAATGCTGCTTTTTACAATATAATATTACTAATTTTATTGTTTCTGAGCATAACATCTAGTAATTATACCATACTTAATTTTTTCTTCGATTCCTTTTTCAGCCAAGAATCCTGAAATTTATGCCTAGGTGGACCATATATTGATGTATCTGTGAATTGATAAATTTTCTACAAAAATTTTGTTGGTGTTGGTGCATACCCAGCCGTAGGCCAAAATTGTACCCTATACAGAAAGCCTTTGGTGAGAAAATTTTAATTTTACTTCAATTATTTATTTGTGTATTTTTACTATTATTCTTGTGTGCAATCATGTTGAAATAACTTGCCTTGTCCATTGTTATACATATATGTGTTTTTTTTTAAAAAACCAATGTGCTACACCAAAATCCTTTTTTTTAAATTTTTTTTATAACACTTTTGTTCATAAAACTTATCCCTGCTGTCTAAATTCTAGACTTTAGCATATAAGTTGTACTTGAACTACCGGAATAAATCTTAGCACTTTTTGTATATTTTATTATATTTAGGCTTATAGCTGACCGCTATCCTAATATAGAGTGCACTAATAATTTATTCCTTGTCAACCATATATTTATATAAAAAAAAATATATATATGAGTATGCTATAAAGCTGTTCTAACTACCCTGAACCTATAGCTTACACCTACTCATTTTAAAGAGTAATTCTGAAATTTTGTCATCTAAATTGTAAGGCTATTAGCAAAGGCTACCCTTATAGAAGACATAAAAAATTCTCTTTTTTTTTTTTTTTTTTTTTTTGAAAATTACTCCAACATTATTTACTATGAAATTAATTAAGTTTTAATGTTATTTGGCTTTGTTAAGATTTTATATTTTCTAATTCATATTCGAAAAGAAAAAAAAATATATATAACTTTTGCCTGGAGCGAAATATTTCACTGCTCCATTGAAGTTTTGTGAAGCACATTACCTAATTTTATAAGTATGTTTTCGGGTGCGCCCTGCACATTTGCTCAATATTGTAACCCTGAGACAAATTGGCGTTCCCATGTTCCTATCCTTTCTTATTATTATTTTGAATTTTAAAAAGGCAAGTTATTAATTCTGTTTCAAATTTTTTTTTTTTATCTAAAAAAGAAAAATTTATTTTTAAATTTTGAAAATTTTTTTAAATTTTGAAATTCGATTAATTATGCATTTTGATTTATTTTTAATACCAATTCATATACCATGGATACTCTTGGGGAGGGGGGAAAGGGTAATGATCTTGTATAACATCCCCGTATAAGTTTGTATATGGTGTATAACCATATAACGACATATTTTGATCATAATGATCTGTTTGATACTGTAAATATGGGTCTATATTCTCAGAATATTTATTATTTTTTTTATAATGCGTTTTAGTAAGTTTGTGACCCTTTTGACTCGTATTTTTGTTCAATTTGAACCAACAATTTTCAGTTAAGTGCGATTTTCTTTTACAAATGTCACATTTATTTTTGTAATTTTTATCACCCTTAATTTTTTTCTGAGACCCTTGTAAATTCGTAATTTCCGCCTCTGTATGACCTGTGGCATATTTCGGAGCGTACAGCTGATCCATATGTCGTTTGATCGGCTCTATTGATTTATCTGGAACATATTGTAATAAATAATTAAAGTTTCTAAACTTTTTAGTAACTTCGTAGGGTCCTTGAAATTTTGGCTCCAATGCGCCTGGTTTTCCAATACATTTTAAATATACTGTTTGACCCAAATTTAAATCCTTTACTTTTTCGTATGCCTCTTCATCTATATATTCTTGCATTATTTTCTCCTGGTTTGCAAGGGATTGAATTTTGATTTCCTTCATATGCTGTATTCTGCTTTTAACATAAGAGTGGGTATATATTTCCTCAGAAGGAATATGGGCTGTGAAGGGATTTTTTATTTCCCTTGCGAAAAATAGCAGTGAGGGACTATATCCCGTAGCGCGGTGTTTCGAGGAATTATACGCTAGTTTAAAAAAATCCAGTCTTATGTCCCATTCCGTAGTGCGTTTCGACATAGCTACAATTGATGTTTTTAATATTTTATTGGTAACTTCACAAAGTCCATTTCCTTGCGCACGGTATACACTCACAAATTTTCTTTGTATGTTTAAAGATTCCAAATATTCTTTCGTAATTTCGCTACGTAAATATTTTGCATTATCAAAGATAATTTCTTTACACATCCCATAATTTGCAAAATATTTATTTAGTACATTTAATATAGTCTGTGACTCTACGTTTCGTAGGGGAACAGCTTCCAGGAATCTCGATGTCGAATCAATTATAATTAAAATGTATCTGTTTTTCCTTAACGTGAGGTTTAAAGGTCCAATGACGTCAGCATGCAGGACTGTACCGACTTCGTGATCTTTCACCATTTTTTTAACAGGGACTTTTATTGTTGTGTGTTGTTTAGATGTGAGGCACTGCACACAATTTGCACAATACTGTTTAATGTCTTTGTACATTCCGTGCCAAAAAAGCCTTGTTTTCACATTATCATAAGTTTTTTGAAATCCGAAATGCGCTTTATGAGCTTCTTCTATGGCTGCAATTTTTAATGAATCCGGGGTAATTAAAAGCTCCTTTTTATCTGAACCAGGTTTCAAAATTAATAATTTATTTTGATTTAAAGCAAATCTCTTCGTGCTTCTATTATTTTTGTCTTTTTCGATTTTATTTATTATAATTTTTAATTTTTCGTCTGCATATTGCTCCGATTTAATATTTTCGTCTGTAAGTGCTATGTTACTTGCAAACAAATTATTTTGGAGTTCTCTGTCTGTTGTAAGATTATCTAAATTCCTGCTCAAATAGTCTGCTGGATTGTTAATCCCTTCGACGAATTCGAAGTCGAAATTAAAGTCTTGTAAATCTGCTACCCATCTGTTTATAATTTCCGATTTATCTTGTAAATGTAAATGCTGAGTTAGTGCTTTCGAATCAGTTAACACAGTAAATCTTCTACCTGAAAGCATATATTTAAAATGCATAATTGCTTCATGCACTGCTAATAACTCAAATTTAATACTCGGATAATTTTTTTCCGGTTCTCTAAGTTTTCTCCCGAAAAATTCAACAGGTAGCAAATGACCATCCTTTTCTTGAGCTAGAACACCTGAAATTGCAACTTTGCTCCCATCCGTGAATAAGAAAAATTCCTTGTTAAAATCGGGGGGTCTGAGCGTTGGTTTTTGTACAATTTCTTCCTGAATTATCAGGAAAGCTTTTTCTGGTTCTGGACTCCACTTAAATTTAACTTTATCTTTAGTCAGCTCTATTAAAGGGTTAACTTTGTCGGAATAGTTGGGTATTAGCGTCCGAAAATAATTCGCTAAGCCCAATAAAGATCTGACCCCCTTTTTCGATTTTGGTCTGACTAAATTTTTTACTTTTTCAATATTCTTTTGAGATGGAGAATATCCCATTTGATTCACCCTAAATCCTAGGAATTCTATTTCTGCTTTGCAAATTTGCATTTTTGAAGGTTCGATTGTCATGTTGTGATTTATTAATACCTGTAGAACTTCTTCTAAGGTTTTCGTCATCTCTGCTATTGTATTTGCAGATATCAACACATCATCAATGTAGTATGATACTTTGCTTTTGTCAAAATGTCCCAGAATTTTATCGATTACTTCTGCAAAAATTGCGCTAGAATTTCGTGTGCCAAAAGATAAACGAAGTGGCATATGTTTTCCAAATTCCGTAACAAATGCTAATTTTTTGCAATCTTCTGGTTTTAAATTTATTTGGAAAAAAGCACTATGTAAGTCTAGCACCGTATAGTATTTTTTACCGCTTATTTTTTTTAATAAGTCTTTTACGTCCGGCATCGGATAAGTATAAGGTTGTAAAATTTGGTTTAATAGTCTTAGGTCCGTTGCCATTCTAAACTTGGGTTCTGCATTCGGGTTATTACTCGGATTTTTCTTTCTAACGAAAATAACTGGAAAAGCATATTCGGAGTCAGTCTTCTCTATAATTTTAGCCTGTAACAGTTGTTCGATTTCCCTTTTCGCATACTGTCTTACTGCCTGAGGCAATTTATATGGCTTAGCTTGTACCGGGAATTCATGATTCAATTGAAAACTTGGTGCAACAAACGCTGATTGCCCCAATGTTTGATAACTTTTTGAAAATGCATGAACATTGCCCATTAAAATTTTTCGAAATTTTTGTTGTACTTCCTCTGATAAATGGCTTAAATCGAAATCCGTCTCTTTAATTTCTGCTTCTCGCAATTTTCTTACATCTTCTATATTTAAATTATTTATTTCATAAAATGTCCCTTTCTCTATATTATCAGTTGAGTCATCTTGCTTGCACTCAAAGTTCGTTATAATTTCCCCTATTTTAGTTCCTTTCTGAATAATTAACTTTTCTAACAGTTTATTCTTTATTATAATATTTATGTTATTATTTTTTTGAACTTCGTGTAACGAAGTCTCGCATGAAAATTTACTATTTTCTTGAATGGGGTCAAAAATAATTATATCTGACATATTTATATCTTCTGGGCATTTTAATTTTACAATTTTCGATTCTTCAATTGGAATTACTTCTTCTTCGATTGGAGAAAAATTCTATTTTTAGTAATGGCAAACATACTTTTATTTGAATGTTCCCCTGAATTACATGGCGTAATGTTATTCACTTCATAATTATTTACTTCACTTGCAACGTTTAATTTAATTTGTTGATTTTTAAATTTTAATGTTTTATTGCATAAATCCAAAATCATATGATTTTCTTTGAGATAATCGTACCCTAATAACATTTGGTACTGCCTATCAAAATCATCATTAGTGACATAAAATGTGCCTGTTGTGAATATACCTTTTAATCGAAAAGTTAATTTTACACATTGTTTAAAAAAAATCTTTGAATTTGTTAAAGTTTTAATTTGGATCTGATTGCCCAAATATTTGATTTTGACGTTTGTATCTTTAATTTTTTTGAATAAGGAGGGTGATAAAAGGGATACAGCAGCTCCGGTATCCAGTAACGCTTGTATTTCGACGCCCTGTATACTTAGTGATATAATTGGCAGACTATCTTTGTCTGCATTTGTTATATTTGCGATTGTTTTATTTATTTTATCGATTTCTGTCTCTGAAAATCCCGAATCTTGATCCGATTTCGCTGTTTTCTTTGCCCATTTTTTTTTCTTTTTGCGCTTTCCACATTGGTAACCATTTTGCTCATAATTCTCAGGAATATATCCAAAATCCCTATTTCCCGAATTCCAATTAGGTTGTGAATAATCATACATCCCATAATGCGTCGGGTAATTAAAGGAATTGTAGTAATCATTATAATATCGTTCATAATCATTATAATGAAAATTGTTATTGAAATGGGGACCCTGATAATCATTGTGTTTATTAAAGAGTTTCTTATTCCGCGGAACACTATCATCTCTAATTGCATGATTTTTTTTCTTTGATTTTTTTAGTTTTTCAATCTCCCCTTTTAATTTCTCGATTAGCTCTTTGTTTTGCTTACTTGATTCTATAATGTTCTCATAAAGATCTTTGTTTTCTTTATTTATTGCGTTAATTTCCTCAAACTTTGATTCATTATACGCACTTTCCATAAGTTTTGCTAACTCGCATGCCTCCTTGAAGGACCTGGGCGCATTTTTACGCACATCTAGTGCAATATCCTGTCTAATTGAATTTAAAAAATTCGACATTTTTAAGATTTCGATAAAATTCTCTTCCTTATTATCCACATTTTCGCCTGCACTTTCGATATAAGATTTTACACCCTTTTTAAACTCCAAAATGAAATCCTCTATCGTTTGACTTGCGGCCTGTTTTAAATTTAGGAAATTGCTCTGAGCATTAAGGAAGCTTAGTTTTGTACCAAATAACTCCACCAAATTATTTTTAAATAAATTATAATTGGTCTCGTCATATTTTTCAATCTGTTTACTTAAAATATGTTTTGCGTCCCCAGTAATTTTAGCCTTTAAAATTAATAATTTAGTTTCTTCCTGTATATCTGTCGAATTGAAAATATTCTCAAATTCCTCTAAGAAAAATATAATGTTTTTGTTCTTTTTATTGTCAAATGGTGACACTAACTTAATACGTGTATCTATATCCAGCGTCTGAGTCATTTTTAACAAATATTAGTAATCAATGTATACTTTTTCAAAATATCAATTGAAAATAGATCCTATACCTCTTAAAAGAATATTTTGCATCTCATACTATTTTCTCTATATTACAACATATGTATGAAAATATTCTAAATTGCATAAATACATAAAAACAACAACACTAAAATTTAAAAAAAAATTTCTTAGGAGATGAAGTTGTTTTGTAGATTATTCTTTTACACACATAAATACCCCTAAAATATTTATAATACACGTATGTATAAAAAACAACATAATTTCATTTAACAGAACAATATCTGTCTTTTCCTACAGAAAAAACAATCTTATTTTTTTTTTTTTTTTTTTTTATAAATATTGTACTACTACTTCGTAGTACGACTCATAAATTTTCTTTTGTATCAATGTGATACAATTTCAAAAATCATGATCTATTGACATTTCAATCATTTTTATATCAGACATATTATAAAATTTTACTCATTATTCTTATTATTATTATTATTTATACATTATATAAGAAAAAATTATTTTTACAAATGTGTCATCTGTGATGTGAATGCCATTATTTTTCAATGGTAACTGAGATCCAACCACAAGAGAAAAGAGAGAAAAAAAAAAACAAAATTGTAATTCCTAAATTTACCTATTATAAATCCCAGAATTATTTTTTTTATTTCCTTTTTGTTTTTTACTAACATATATTATTCATTTTATTTATATAAAATTATTATATGTGTGTCAGTATTGTTACAATAATAAAATTAATTTTAATAAAATTTTAATCAATTAAACTTACATACCTACAATATCTTTAAAATTGTAACATTAAAATAATACTTAAATTTATTTTCCTTTTATTATTATTATTATTATTATTATTATTATTATTATTATTTCTAATGACCTCAGATGAACGTTCCTAAGTCATAGCACCATTGTACTTAATGAACGTTCCTGAGTCACGGCGCCATTTGTACTATGAAGGGGGGATGCTGGACAGATAATTACACCTTTTTATTTTTTTATTAAATATATTCAAAATTGTTAATTGGTCCAAATCATCCAAGCAACCTCATAGCAAATTGGTATATAGTTTTATATACCTTAGATAAATTTAACTAATATAAGTGATCGTATTTACCTACATTCTAGTAGAAGAGCAACGCGAAGCATTAATAAAATTAGTTTATAATTCGCGTCAAAAAGTAATTATTAAATTTGAATAATTACGAATAAAATTAAGAGTTTGCGTTGTGAATTATTTAGACGAACTCTTCCACTTATGAATTAAACTAAAGTTTAAGCTGTAAAAAAAAAGAATTGACACACTTTAAATATTATTAATTAAATAATTACAGAAACTTTTTAAAACTTGATTAAATAATTTATTTACATTGAACAAATCTATTTACAGAAAAACATAATATTAATTCAAAAAATAGAAAGCAACACTTTTGTTTGCTTCTCATTATTTTAAGTATGTTTAATCTTTTTTTTAAAAAAAAGACAATATTTTCACGTACTCTAATTATTATAATTGTTTCTTTTTGCTAAAAGAAATACTCTCTTTCATTTTTAAAATTACCTTAATCTTATTTAATTATTGGTTTGGTCGGATCTCAGATAACTCTCTACCATAAAATATCAGAAAAGTATTTTTTTTAGATTTTTCATATGAACTTATGTGGTAAAAGAAAATGTTGAAAATAGTACCTTCTTTTAATATACGGGATGGTGGCCTTTATTTATCAAATTCCGAGATGTTGCGTTGCTTAGGATCATGGCAATGTGTCATCAGAAACGCATCCTCAATTTGGCTTGATTAGGATCACTCCGATCTGTATATCAGGAAGACATCCTCAATTTGGCTTGTGTAGGCTCACTCCGATAGGTACCTCAGGAAGACAACCTCAATTAGGCTTGATTAGGCTGGATTAGGCTCGCTCCGCTAGGTCCATCTCGCCTGGGCTTTACTAGGGCTTGCGGGACTCATTGCGCGGGCTTTCAGGAGAGCTCTTGCATCCTCTACATCTTTTTTCAGACTATATTTTTTTAAAACTTATTCTTCTTGCACACCAGTTCCTGCAGTGGGTGGAGCTATTTTTGTCTAGTCCACTGTTATTGGATGTGAGAAGATTTTTTATTATACTTCGATAGGCCTATTAGCTAGCAGTCTGCAAATGGCCCCTAACATATACTTTAATATTATTATCTGCCTTAAAGTTTGGGTGGTCTGAAAAGTCATAAATTTATCCCAACACTTTTATTGAGGCCATAAATTGATTCCAACGTTTTTATGATTTTACGACTTCTAATTATACACCACTTTCCATTGGCTTGTCATAAAACGACACCATGGCGTCTGCGTATTGTTGTTGTCTGAGATCCGAACTCCATTCAACGTTATACATTCATTTTACAATACAACAATTTTTTTAAAAATATATATTTACTATTTAAAATCAACTTAATAATTTTTGTATGAACTTACACTCTTATTTTACTTAAATATATAAACATTATAATTTTACACTCATAATTATATTTTATAAAAAATATTTATACAAACAGAAATAACAAATTACGCAATTTTACTTTGATTTCACCAACATGGTGCGGGAACATATCATAGTTATATGTTGCCCAGCAAAGGTTTTACTTAAAAATTGTTTATCGTTAAAAAAGTATCATTCAAAATTTTATTGTGTCGCCAAACCAGCATTAAATCGCCAAGCAAATTAAATTTTCATTATTTTTTTTATGAACGCTTCGAGGTTCTGTCGATTATTTTTATAAACATATTATATGTCATGAGAAGAATATTCTATATATTCCTCATGAGAAGAATATTATATAATTTTTTCAAATATTTCTGAGCATGCGCTTATGGAAACTTCCTTGATATCATCCTATCAATTTTTCAGATGCATTTTTCTTAACCTGACGCAAAAGATAAAGAGCCAAATCTTATTTCAATTGCAATATTTTATCTGAGTAATTTTTTAAGCATTACGAACATTCCCTTTCATGTGTAAATTAAATATTTTCGTTTTTTAATATTATCACTGATTAAAACGGATTTTTTCTTTAAAATAAAAATTGTAACAGTTTTTCTTTTATTTTTCGAGGTGTAATAGCCATTTCAATTTTATTTTTATCAACGATAAATTTCGCCATGAAATAAAATGGTAACCTTAGCGTCCAAAATAACAGAACTTTCCGTCATAATTCTATAACTATTCTACGTAGAATGATGTGTTATAGCTTAAAACCTTCCCTTTAATGATACCTATCTAACAGTATAAGTTCCGTCAAAATCCATGCAGTAGAACTCGAAAAATAGATGTTCGGAACGAAATTTCCATTTGGATTTTATATATATAATAGATTATAATGATTTAATCTGATTTATATGCTCTAAATCTTATAACTGTCAAACATGAGGAAACTTAATTAAATTTAATGCTCAAGTAATAATCTGATGTTTATTTAAACTGAAGTTAATTATGAGTTATGATGATTTTAAGTACTTATTTCAAAATAAACATGTCAATCAAATTCTAATTTAGTATATTATTTTCAGAATCTTTAATATCCATTAAGATATTCCAATGGGTGGAGTTCTAATAATTTGAAGTGTTATTTGGGGCAGAATAGAATCTGATTTAGCAATTAAGGGGGGAAAATATACTAATAGAAAAAATTTATAAAGCTTCTTATCAATTTGATAAGATATATATTTATTTCTTAAAAGCTTCATATTTTTCTTTATATTAAGAACTTAAAAGCATAATTACAAAGGAAGGTCCAAAGTTAATACGTGGTTGTAAACATAACTCCTTTTAATTTAGTTAATTCAAGTACTTTTTTATAAGGTTTAAAATAGTTAAGACACTTTAGAGCAGGAGTTTCCAATTTGTATGTGCTTGCAAATGATAATGCAAATTAAATTATCACCACACAGACATAAGAAAGAGATGTTCTCATAGGGCTCAATCTTCCTCTATTCAAATGAAAACTTTTTTTTTTTTTTAATCACGCATGAACTGTCCCCAAAACATTTATTTTCTGTCTTCAATGTTTGGCAGTTCATTTTATGAATATTTCCTACGAATTGAATCATGATTTAAGAATTTTTATGTATTTTGCATATTGTATACTAAATAAAATATTTTATTTGAGAAAAAAAGAATAATTAAATGCAAAAATTGTAAAAGTGATTTTACTAATAATAATTTCGCTTCATAAAATTGTGGAAAATTTTATGCTGTGCATTTAATTTGGCAGCAATGAATTCAGAACAGTAGATTAAAAAAATATACATATAAATGAAAATTCAAACAAGTTACCATTGTTTCAATGATATAAAATAACAATGAAATATGAAAATATATAATTTTACTTTAAATTCATTAAGAATTAATAAACTAGCTCACACAATATTCCTTTTTTGCATTTTAAGTTTCGTAGAATATTTATTAACTTATAATGAAGCTAAAATAAAATTAAAAAAAAAAAAAAAAAAAAAAAAAACTAAAAAATGAAAAAAAAAATTATATAATTTCCAATATTTTATAGAAACATCAATTCCAAATTATGCATTTTCACAGAGTAGATTGTATTTTAAATAGCTACTACTTCTCTTAACCTCCCCATGTTTAATAATTTTTGCCACTATTAGGCTTTTCTTCTGTAGATTTTAATGAAAATTCTTTAATGCAGGATATGTGCTGATTTGACTATCTCTGCAAATTGTCCATTTTTTCAGATAAAGCAAAAAATAAACATTTCTTTCTCCCTTCACCAAAATTAAAATATATTAAATAAAAGCTTGCATAATAATTCGAATGATAGAAACCTTTCTGTCTTAATAAACTGCATAACAATATTTCCTTTCTATATAGAGTTTTGGAATGCAAAAGAAAAAAATTGTACTGGAACAGTATTTGTGCACTACAGCAATTTTCAATACTTCGTTTAATTAACTAATCATTTTTAAGAAAGTAAAGCAGAGATTCAATGTAACATAAGCATTTCCTATAGAAAACTCCAAGGAAAAATGTTTTGAGAATTTCTTTTCATGTGCAGTGACATCATAATTCTTATCATGTGACATACTGTTTTCCCGCCAAGATGAAAACTACAACTAAGTTCATTTTAGAAACTATTCAAGGTCTGAATATACAAAAAAGGGCATCAAATTGCTTGTATTTTTATGCTCTATATAATAAAAGTTAAAATAATAAGATGCAATTCCCCCCATTTCCAATTGAATGGCTATTGTAATGTTGCTATAGGACAATTAGTAGCATAATCATTGATACTCTATCAATATACCAAGATTTCAAAAATATTGGTTGCTTTATCAATATCTTAACAGAGCTGTGAACTTCCGAAAATTTCTTTAATAATAACAGTCATGATTTTAAATTATCACTCTTAAAGTTTTCAATAATTTTGTTAATTGAATAAGATTATCTTTTTTGAGTACAAATGGGAATATGTTTTAATTTTATAAAGAGAAAACCTTTATGAATGTGGCAAAAGCATAATAAGTTGGCATCTCTGCATCAGTCTTATACCATGTAGTTTTATTATAAGATCTGGACTTGTCAGCTTTTCAAGACATAAGTTGTAGCATTAGGATTATTTTCGTTAATCAATATCAAAGACAAATTATATGGATTAACAGTTACAAAACTAATTATTTATTGAAGTATGTATCAACTGAAAATCTGAGACAGCTTTAAATAAATTTTCATCTACAAATTAAAAAATTGCCAAGAGGCTCATAAAATGTACTAACAGGTTTCACTCATTTTGAAAACAAAACTCAGAAATATAACAGCAATAATTCTAATTAAAAAGAGCCTATTTAATTTACGTTAATTGATTTAATACAGCAAAGAATATAATGTAGTTAGTTATTAATTCTTATTGATATCTTACAAATGATGTGCACACACATACTAAAAAAAATAGTTTGATTTTATTATCAACAATTATGAATATTTTACTATTTAACAAACGTAAAGTGAAAACTAAATATAGAAAGAAAATTCAGATGAATATGAGACCAGTAATACCCCATATATCTTCACTATGAACAGTAAAATTAATAGGTCCATTAGACAGTCGTAAGATGTTACTTGATATTGTTGTTCTAGGGCATTTAACAGCATAACTATTGATACTCAAACAGTATATATCTCCAGATTTGAGGAATATTGGTTGCTTAAGTAATATCTCACTACTGTACCAAATATTTTGATTTTGTCGTAAAATCTGAACCCAAGAAGTTTCAAGTACATTATACATAAACATAGTAGCTTTAGGATTATTTTCTTTGATTAATGTCATAGCCAAGTTAAGAGGTGGGTTAACTGAAACTGCAGTAAAACGTAATCCAATTAAATGGAGAGAGGAATCGATTGAAAATCTGAGGCAACTAAAATTCTCACCAACAAAATCAGAACAGTTCTGACTCATTTCTAATTCAAAACACTGAGAATACAATAACAGTGATTCAGGTACAGAAAAACCTATTCGATTTCGATTATTTGGTTTTACACATGATAGAACAGAGGGTGGCAATGCACTCTTATCTGCATCAGACATATCATCTACACATACATGTTGAAGAAATGGTTTAAGTTCACTTAAAATATTAGCTTCAGTTGTAGGCTGACCTGTTCGACAGCATTCCAGACGAGCCCACCTCAATAATGTTTCAAAAACAATCAGCTCACTGTCAATATTAAGATCTGAACTTGAGACAACATCCATAACGCAATCTTTACTCAATAGTTCAAAAGCACTGCTTCTCAATACCATAAATCCAGCATCTAGAATGAGCTTCAAGCATTTGTCTTGCAAGGTGGTTACTGAGCAACTTGAAGCTTTATTATAAATATAGCAAACATTTGTGGGTGATATAATATCTTCTAAAAATCTACCACACTTTTGAATTAGATCAGTAATCTTGTATTTGAAAGCAGCAGATAAAAGATCCACTGCTTCAGTCCAGCATTCCACTTCTAGTTTTCCAGAATATATAAACCTTATTAAAGAAATAAAACTAAATTCAGTGTCACAAAAAGGAAAAAATTGAAAGATAACTTTTATAAAAATCATATATAAGACCACCATATTACATTAAATTCTTTAAATGAAAAAAAAAAAAATCTTATATGTAAAAACTAAACAAATAAATAATAAAAAAGAGTATCTGCTTCTAAGTAAAGAACACACCAGTACCAAAACTATCCATTTTAAGCAGCTTTCGTAGATAATGCGAAATAATGCTTTTCATGACATAATCAAAAATAATATTTCACATTTCTATAAAGTGCTTCATTTAAATTAATTTCATTACACTGATTCCAAATACTTATAAGCAATTTTAAGCTGCCTTTTGTATAAAGAATCGGGCTTTTTATTATCAAATAATTAAAACTTTTCTGTAAATAATCAAGGTGGATGACCAGCCAGTAACTCTTACAATTTAAAAGGGAATTAAATTAATGAAATCACTACAATAAAATTATGCAAGAGTTACTGGCATTGAAGTACATTATCATATAATAAATAACTTGTACCAATATATTTATACTAAATTTCAAGAAAAAAAAGGTAAATTTTGCATAGTTGTATAGATTACGTGTTTGGGTCCGTTGCATCGAAGTAACCCGGCGATTCATAAGGGTATAATGTACAACAGAACAATGAAAAATATTGATTAGGGTCCATTTTAGGAATCGAGAGATTTCAATCAAAAAGTGATGAAACAAGTGTCTCCTTATTTTCGATGGAGAATTTACATTCATCATTAAGCTTTAACAACCCAAATATCTGAAACACACCAACCTAAATTGTAAGAGTTACTGCCACAATAAGTTAAATGGTATAAAATATTAAAAATTTTTCATTATCTATAGACAAAGTAAAAAAATTCATTTAGAGCCAGGATTTTGGCTGTGAGTAAAATATAACTGACATGGCAAGATATAAACTAAATTTCAATTTTTAAACTGATTAAGAGATATGATAATAATAAAGCATCATCTAAAAGAACAGAATATCACCTTAATTGTTACCCTTCCCCCTCCCCCTGCAAAATTAAAACCACGAAAACTTATTGAAACCCAATTATTAAAAGAGAATAACACACATAAATAACACCTGCATTCAACTCTTAAAGGTATATACAAATATTATACAGACACACATACAATAAACCCAACAAGAGAGAAAAATTAGCCAGAGCCAGGAACCGAACCTGGCACTACAGTGTTCTAGGCTGTTGCTTGAACCACTGAGCCACTCCTGTCGATACCTGGGTCTGCAATTTTCCACTAATAAACCATGTTGGGGAAAGTCACCAGCCATCTATCAGACAGCCTTGGATGACGGACAATGATGAATAGATTTTACTATTCCATCGATCTATAATACATATTAAAACACACATACAACATAGGTTAGAGCAACAGCCTAGTATACTGTAGACCCAGGTTTGATTCCTGGCTCTGGCTAATTTTTTACACTTGTTGGGTTTATTGTATTTATTATATGTATGTCTGTATAATATTTGTATATACCTTTAAGAGTTGAATGCAGGTGTTATTTATGTGTGTTTTAATATATATTGTAGATTGATGGAATAGTAAAATCTATTCATCATTGTCCCGTCATCCAAGGCTGTCTGATAGATGGCTGGTGACTTTCCCCAACATGGTTTATTAATGAAAAATCGCAGACCCAGGTATCGGCTGGAGTGCCTAAGTGTTTAGAGCAATAGCCAAGTACGCTGTGGACACAGGTTCGATTCCTTGCTCTGGCTAATTTTTCACTCTTGTTGGATTTATTATATGTATGTCTGTATAATATTTGTATATACCTTTAAGCATAACATATGGTTAAAAATTTCTGAATTGTTGACATAAATTCTTTAATGATATTTTTGCTACGAGTTAATATGCTACTTACATATTATCTGTGTCATGAATATAGATCGGCAAAAATGATTTTCAATAGCCAATTGTGTTTGTTGTCAATCGTATTGAAAACAGTAATTTAGTAAACATTCATTAATTACACATGTGAAGCTTCACCCACTTCGCCGGTCAGGTTTCCCCAAACAAACCGCAAATTAAATAAGCCTGGGGCTCGAGGCCTTACTGTCTTCGGCAGTATTTATCTGTGTAGTCTACAACTGCTTCAGTCTCCAATCAAATGAACCTTTAGTTATTGTGATTTTTTATTTTGACCCAGATTAAATTAAAATTTTCAGCATTTCATGTTGCCATAGAAACTAATCTGGCATTCTTCCAACTTGAACTTAATCATGGCAATAGCAAAATTTACCAGAGATTTACCAAAATTTTAATTATTTCTTTACGTTTCTGTAAAAAAAGAATCAATGCAACACACGAAAAAAGCTAAAAATCACCAAAAAATTAGGAAAAATTCAAAAATTGCATACAAAATTCTGAAAAATTAAAATATTGCAAAGAACAAAATATTGTATAGTGGGCGAAAAGATTTAAACTGTATTCCTTTTATGAATGTCAAAAAATCACAATGAAATGCTAAAAAACGCAGAGGGCAAAATTTACTATACTGGGCTAAAGAATTGAAACTGGATTCCTCTTAATGATGGGGAAGTATTGCTGCAAAACATGATAAATTCTAAAAATCGCATAAAAAAATTAAATTTAAAAAATCTAATAAAAGAATTCAAAAACTGGCTTTAAGGTGAATAACACCAGACGTACAGATACCTTCCTGAAAAAATCATGTAGTTCTGCATGCTGCAGTCTCTTCAGAAAACAGCACACATATACATCTATCTTTGTTATTATAAATAACATCAAGTTTTTTTACAATCCTAAAGAAACTGCATGTGTTTATATTATCCACATACAGTTTTTTTCATTGATGTTCAGGAACATATTTCACATGATTTTTTAAAAATTTCATGTTATATTTTTTTTTGTATATTGCCTGTATTTATTTTTATAAGTATGGAAACAATCTTTGATTTATCCATTACCAAGATGGATGAAATCCCATTTTTCATAAGAGAGAATCTTTTACCCAACAAACAACTGTTCGAAAATGGCCATGATTTGAAAACTGTATGTTACTAATGATGAAACTATATAGAGATGTAACATAAAATAGAGGTCTCTGTGTTGGAAATTGTTTAGCGCTGAGAGAATATATTTCTTAACAGCATTTAAGGCTTATTTATTCTTGGGCAATGGAACTGACATCCATCAAATGGTGTAAGAGGCAACAAAATGTGAGTGAAAATGCAACAATTGTTTGGAATAGTTACATGAGAGAAGTATAATCCACAAAAATTTGATGGATGAATTGGTGGTGCTGACAAAATTGTTGAGACCGACAAAAAATTGCTCATACATAACAAGGAAAAAAAAACAGTGGCAGAGATTACCACAACAGTGGATTTTTGAAGGTATATGCCTGGAAAATGGCGAATGCTTTTTCATTCAAATCTCAAATAGAGCTAGTACACTTATGGAAAAAAATTGTAAACATGTAGAAAATTCATCAACAATCTACATTGATAGCTAGAATAGAGTTGTAATTCTTGTAAAGCACTGTAAAAAGTTATAATGAAACATTGGTATGAATTTGTTATGAAACATAAATATGCAATATTATTATTAACATAAAATATTATAGGTACTACTTGATGCTATCATATTTTTTTTATATCTCTATTATATGTTCATGCTCCATGAGCTTGGTGAATCTGATTGCAACCTTGGCATAATTGTAATTGTGGGTACTGCTATAACAAAGAAGTAGCAAGATATTTGCATTATTGTAATTTTTTTTTCTAATGGTATGTTATGTCCACTGGAATGAATACAATATATATATCCTACACTACACTACACACACACACAATATTTATGAATATAATACGATGCACATACAACATTATATATCATGTAGTTAAATATATAAATACCTCTTTAATTACCTTTAATATGGCAACTATTTAATATTAACCATGCAGTTATAATGAAGTAAAGAAAAAAATGGGTTTTGCTATAATTAGTATTATTGGTGCAGTGTATATTACAGGCACAGATAATTTGTAAGTATGGTTAATACTTTCAGTAGCCTGTTAAATTAAAAGCAGAATTAATAATGATTCTCTCACCCTCCCAAACAGTTCGACTCTCTAACACTTATGAATGTTGATAGAACAACTCCTTTCCTAATTTAAAAAAAAAAAAAAAATCCCTGTCGGCTCGGGCCTACAGGCGGAGGTAGATTTCGAAGTTCAGTACTAAATTCACCAACAAAACTTAAATCAAGATTAGAGATAAACCCAGTTCCTTCACTAAGAATGAGCTCTAGGGAGCTAAACATTTTGTGAAAATTCTAATATACACGAAAACACACACGCATGTGTATGGAATAGGTTTAAAAAAACAGCTAAAGCAAATTCAGAGAACCTCAAATTGTTAAAATAAGTTAATATTTCCATAGTCGGGTTTTTATCATGTTTTAATACGTTTTTTCAAACTCACATGACGTTACATATTCACCTGCTGAGGTCCATTTTATTTCCAATCTGACGTAATGTATATATTTTTTTATTCATCAAACTATTTATTTCATTTTGACTTTTCATGCGGAAATCTTGCCCTAGAAAACTTATGACGTAATATTCAATTTGTTTTCAATTCATCAAACTATTTATTTAATTTAATTTTTCACGTGAACTTGCAATAGAAAAGCAATTGTTGTGGTGAGAATTTTATTGCTTTTTTTTAATTGTTGGCAACTGCTATATCCAAAAATATTTATTTTTTCCTGTCATTGTTGTGTATTGTCATTGTAAGAGCTGGTTTTATCAGAATCATGTTAAGACGATATTCAAAATTTTGAACCCTCCCCATTTCCCTTCCCGTGGGCCAATTTTGCCCATTTTCAATCCCCGCCGAGATATTAGCCATCTCAAAGTTGTTGGCGAGTTTGAAGACGATCCGTGCATAATTGCGACTTTTATCATGCGGACAAAATTTAGTACATACATACATATATATATATATATATATATATATATATATATAAACTTTTTAGGTGGGGTTGGTTTTGGGTTCCTGGGGTCCTATAATGAAAAGTTATGAAGGAATTTTTCAAAAGTCGCACCATGGAAACGACTGCAATAGGTAGTATTTCTTACGAAATCTACCTAAATTGTCTTTTATTATTTATGCTATTTTTTAAGGTAAAAGAGGTTTTTTTTAGAAAAAACATTTTGCAATAACTAAATGATAAGCAAAGAAAAATGATAATAAAGCCCATTCTTTTTTTTCACTGCTTATGATTATTAAGAAAATCAGTTATTTATCTAAATGATGTCACTCCCCTTTCATTATCTAATGAAGCAGCCTTTGTAGATCCAGTTAGTGTTTAACTTGTACATTTTACATATAAATTAATTAAAAAAAATCAATAATAATTCGCAAAATATATTTCTTATTACTTAGTCATAAAATTAATATTTTAATATAGCAGAAATTATACAATAAATAAAGCAAAAAATTTCAGCAGTGTGTTTTGCATACCTTAGTAAAAGTTCTGCAGTAGAAGGTGACATGTCTGAAACAACAATTTGTTTAGTTTCATCTTGAGTATTTGTTTGAATCATTTCATGGAATATACTGCTTTCAGCAGCTAAAACCAAGGCATGAGCAGGAAACTGAAAACGGGCTGTGCCAGTTTTGACAATAAAAGATAGATCACTGAGATCTTCATTCATGTAGAGTAATTCACCTGCACTACAGAAAGAAGCTGGCTTAAGCAAATCACTCATGTTCCTGGGGAGAAAAAAAAAAGAAAGAGTACATTATAGCAGACATAAATATCACATCTATGAATTCAGATTTAGTGTTTATTATCATATCTCATATATGAACTAGATAACTGTTGTTAGATTGCAAGTAGTTAAAATAATAATATCATATTAAAGATGAATATACCATTTCATAAAAAATACAACAGGAAAAAATATGTTGTAATTAAAATATTCTAGCCCAAGGATAGCGAACAGTTTCATATTTGCATGCCACTTTGTTTCAGGAAATATTTTACACAATCATGATGCGTCATCAACTAAACACTTGAGTGAATCAAATGATAATGAAATCAAATTATTTGAAATTTTGTCATTTGGATTAAAATAAATATGAGTATGCTGCATGCAGGTTTTATATTTTAGAGAGTAATAAAAAATAATAATAATGCTACTTTTTTGCTGTTTCATTTCACATGCCAAATAAGAGATATCAGGTTCATACTTAGTTACTTTTAACAGGATGCAAACTAGAGATGGGCATTATTTAACATATTAGGACAAATAACAAAATGTTATTCTTTTAAAGGGCACTATTTAGTAACAGATTAACAGAAAGTTCCTGTTAAATTTGGAACGCATTACCTGCAAAGTATATATATATAAAGCTGAAAGAATAGTTTTTTAGAAATACATATTAATTAATAATAAAAATAAAATTTGTTTTCAATATTAATAAAAAAAAGAGCTTAAAAAATGTACTTTCAAATAAAAAAAGTCTTATTTTAAATGCTTATTATGACGCGCCAAAGCTAATAGAAAGATATCATTAGCAACTGCAGACAGTGAAAAATCTTCCTTTCATGTCTTTAATAGCCTTCAATGGCTAGAAAGTATCATTCACTGCAGAAAAATGAGTAAAGCTTAGTAGCTGTGAAGCAATTCGCAAACAACCAATCAGAGTCCAATTCCCTAGCAAACACCTGGCCATTCACTAGAAAAGAATAGTACGACTGTTAGAATGGTCTGAGAAACTGTATAGAGCTTGACAGTTATTTTATTACAAATATTCATTAGTTGATTCTAATACTGCAACTGCTTTAATTCAATACAAAGACAAAATTTTTTTAACACATCACACTGATATAAGATAAGCTCTTGTAATTTGTTGTGCATATAAATAGTGTTGCATAAAATCCTTTTAGTAGACGTGAATTATTGGAATGAAAAGGTAAAACGTGTTTTTAATAAAAGATATCAGAGGATGGGAATAATTCTGACTTTGTTGCATTGACAGGGTTAGTTCATTAGCTATTTTTGATCGGGTGGGAGCTTCTTTGAATGTGAATGTTTAAAAGGGATCAGAGGATGGGAATAATTTTGATTTCGTTGCATTTTTGATACAGTTACTGCAGTAGCCATTTTTGATCAGGTAGTGGTTTCTTTGAATTTGAATGTTTAAAAGGGATATTGCTCATGGAGTTTGACAGGTTTTTTTCTTTTTTTATTTGACACTAGATTTTTTTTTTTTTTTTTTTTTTTTTTTTTTTTTTAAGAATGGAGGCATGTGTTTTTATTTATTTATTTATTAGTTTCTCAACACTGTGGTTTTAGAAAATAAGAGCTAGAAACATTTTTATTTCTGTGATTTTCTTTCACTGTAAACAAAAGAAAGACAATAGCATCGCATTATTTGTGCAAGCCCTTAATTTTAATACAATAGTAACTAATTTGTAAAACGTAATAAAAATCTGTTTGGATAAAATGCTTTTGATTAAAAGTGTATAAATAACATTTTCAAGTTCTTGTAGATTATCTTTGCATAGATGTTGATAAATATGGCTGCAATGAAGTTGGGGATCAAATTTCTTTTTTTACAAATCATGTTGTTAAAGCAGTGTTTATTTTTATAAAGCATGTCTTTTCTCATCATTTACCAAAAGCTAATTTCTAAACCATTAGTTTTAGAGGTATAGTTCCAATTGCAAAAATGTTTCAAACTTCGTAATAACTGCATCATATAAAAATTGGTTTACATTAAAATAGCTGCTTTTTAAATACTTAAAAAATGAAAAAGAATTGACAATGTCTGTGTCTTATAAGTTTCTCTATGTTTCAACATGTAAAACAGTAAAAATTTATTCTTTTATGTTCTATGACCAAAATTTGCTGTGTTACGATACTTGCAATTTAATGAATTTTTAGATTTTTAGTCACCAAATATGGAAAAACATGTTTCTTATATTTCATTGATAAATTGCATTTGATTAAAAATGTATAAATAATATTTTCACGATCTTGTGGTGTTCGCTATGCATATACGCATACATATGGCAGCAATGAAGTTGGGAACAAAATTTTATTTTTTTTACAAATAATATTGTTAAAACTGTGTTTTTATACAGGGTGTCTCTTCTTATCGTTTACCAAAAGCTAATTTCTAAACCGTTAGTTTTAGTGGCATAGTTCCAATTGCAAAAATGTTTCAGATTTTGTTATGCATTATTTAAAATCCAATTTACGTTAAAATAGGTGCTTTTTGAATAGTTAAGAAATTAAGGCATTTTTACAATGTCTGGGTCCTATAAGCTTCATTCAGAAAAAGTTTCTCCATGTTCTAACCAGTAAAAATTTATTCTTCTATAGCTAAAACTTACTGAGTTATGAAACAGAATTTTATGAATTTCCAACGTTTTAGTTATCATAAATGGAAAACGTGTTTTTAGTGCCAGAAAAGCTGAAAAAGCATGAAATTAAAAGTATCATAACTAGGTAAGTTTTGTTCTGTAAAAATTAAGTTTTTAACCAAAAACTGATTTTAATGGTGTGGATTCACCTCAACAAAAAACAGCGTCTATACTTACGTCCAAAAATTATTTCAAACATTTTGTTTAAAAGCCTTCTAATTAAAACATCTGTTGACAGCACGAGCATACACAGCCATTAATTATATGTTACAAAAATAACAGTTTGTTGGAACCTGTTACTTGTGCAAGTGAGGAACGATGCAACCTGTTAACCAAAAATAACTCTATTTCCCATCTCTAATGCAAACTGAACTGGAGTCACCTAACAAGCAGTTTCCATTTGAGTTTTTAATTTCCGAAAATAATTATTTGTAAGTTAGGTAGAGAAAACAATTGTCAAAATGGCAAACACCAACTGCTCTGTGCATCTGGAAATTAAATTTCAAGTTGCCATAATTTTAATGCTAGCATTTTTGCTTCTAATGCCCCATAATTTTTTTACTTCCGATAGTCCCCATATTTTCTTTTAATATGTAAATTTTCCAATCATCGAATTTGGACAAGCTCAGCTAGTCTTAATTCTTGTGGGATTTCACT
Source organism: Maratus speciosus (assembly GCA_963932465.1). Lineage (NCBI taxonomy): Eukaryota > Metazoa > Arthropoda > Arachnida > Araneae > Salticidae > Maratus > Maratus speciosus. Next base: position 403,773,996 of record OZ010791.1, read on the forward strand.
GTATTTTATTATGATGTAGAACTTCAGTTAATACTTTGACCAAAACATTTCTGACAGGAAAGGTTTTTTCCTGTATTTTCATAAAATTCGGAGTAACTTAAATTTCTTTAACTGTTTGGTGCTAAAATATATTTTATATCTCTTTATCTTTGATATTTCTTAAAATTTTAAACATAATAAGAATGTAAAAAATATTTTTCTCCATCTACAGTGCTTTTCAAAAGTATATGGACAGGTGATTTTTTGAAATAACAGTTCAAAAAATGAAGCCATAATCACGAAAAAAATAATAAGCATATTAAAACCATAATGCAAGTTTATGACAACAAAGAAATACAGCATAGGTTTTACAGAATTTTTGTAAAAAAATAAAATTCAAAATATGCTGTCCTAAAAATATATGGACTTTTCGAGTATTTTGCATTTAAATTCAAATTTTGGATCCGTTCCTTTGAATTAGCTTGAAGACCAAGTAGCTTGAGCAAGTATGCTTCAAACTAGTGCTTGGAGGATGTGTGGCTGTGAAGAGAACTAATTCTGCTCTACTTATTACTTTAATTCCTAAATAGTAGAAAATTGACGACCATAAGCATACACATCTCGTGCAAGTACTTCCCAAAGGCTTTCAATTGCATTTACGTCTGGGATGATGGCTGGCCAGCCTATAGCAGTCACTTGATTCTGAATAAACCAAGCTGTTGTTGAGTAGTAGGCGTGAATCGACGCATTGTCGTCTTGGGATTTTCAGTTTTTCCTTCATAAAATGTTTCCAAATGGAAGTAGATTGCTTTTAAGGACATTTTAATAATTCTCAGAGAACTGTCGAAGATTCAGAAAAGCAATATCTGCTATACCATTGAAACAAATCGTGCCCCACACCATGAAAGAATCCCCTCCTTGTTGCCGGCTAAAGAACTCGCGAGATTCTCGTCACACATTATGCCAATAGTATGCCCAGCCATCAGGGCCATCCAAATTGATTTTGTTTTCGTCACTGAAGAAACACTTAACAATTCATCTTCCTAAGGCATATGTTTTTTAGTTCAAAGAATGCGTGCATTTCTATGGTGCACTTTTAGCATATGTGTCAGACACATTCTGCAATATCTATGAATTTTGCTTGTCTATATGCAATGGTGAACACTAGATCTCATAATAGGAAATCCTAAAGTCTTCGAAATTTCACGAACAGACATCTTTTAGGTTGAAACTGCTTGCAAAATCTTTCTGTCTTGTCGTAGAGTTGCTTTTCTTGGCTGACCTGAACGTTGTTTTACAATCGCATTGTCACTTTTTGATAAAATTTCATAAATTCCGGATCTGCTAGTTTTTATTTGCTTAGCAATATCAGAAATTTTAACATTTTGAGCCTTTAAACGCCAAATTTTAGCTATATCATCAGCAGAGACTTGAACATTGCGAGGCATTTTCCCACTATTCGACAATTGAAGAACGAGCAGTGATTTTATATTTTGAAGTAGTTACTTCACATGTACAGAACGCAAAAAATGCAAATTTTTTTGATACGGTGGTAATAAAAGCAATTCGCTTCATTGTCCATATATTTTTGGGACAGCTTATTTTGAATTTTATTTTTTTTCAAAAATTCTCTGAAACCTATACTGTATTTCGTTGTAATAAACATATGATTCCACATGCTTATTATTTTTTTCGTCATTATGGCTTCATTTTTTGAGCTGCTATTTAAAAAAAATCGCTTGTCCATATACAGTACAACCTCTTTTATCTGAAACTCTTTTAACTGAAACCCATTTTTAAAGCCTTTTTTTTTTTTTTTTTTTTTTACTGTCCCATCCCTTGTCGACTAGTCCTATTATTTTAGGTCATATGATAAAAAAAAATTATACCCAAGAATAGATTTTTAAAAATATTATAGTATTTTTGTGTACAGTATGGGACCTCCAATCCAGAAGACCCAAAATCCAAAACTTTTTTTTTTTTTTTTTTTTTTTTCAAGTTAAGAAAAAGGAGCAGACATTTTTTTAAAAAAGGGGAAAAAAAAAATACTTTAGATGAAAATATTTCACGGCGGCGGCAAAAGGTAGCGCTACATACTTGTTTCTTTATTTTACTTCTGGAGTTCTGCATCAAAAGAATGAGGTGCGCGCACCTGACCTTGGGGACGTGCATCCTTTAACCTTGAGAACTTTGGAATGCATAGGCCATTTTTTCTATCATTCACTTGCTGCTTCATTCTTCATTTGTGCTGACGTTCTTGTCACTTTTCTTATTGCTTGCAATTTTATTTGGTTTCATTTGTAAATTTGTTTTTTTTAGCAATGTCGAATACAATTTCACTTAAAAGAAAGCATTCCCCGCTGACCATTGCTGATAAAGTGGAGTTATTAAAGAAATTAGATAGCGGCACTTTGGTAAAAAATGTGTGTAAAGAGTATGGTGTCAGAACATCGACCGTTTGCGATTTAAAGAAACAACGAGAGAAGATTTTTAAAACTTTTTCCGAAAGCGATGTTTCAGAATTGATGGCGCATCGAAAAACTTTGCACAATTCGAAAAGTATTGATGTTAATAGAGTTCTAATGGAATGGATTCGGCAAATCAGAGAACTTTCCATTAGATCGTGCGGTTATTATGGCACAGGCAAAAACTTTTCATGCCGAGTTAAACATTTTTATGCCCTGTGATTATTCAACAGGATGGTACAACAAATTTAAGAACCGTCATGGATTATGTTTAGTTTAGATTTCTGTTGAGAAGGCATCAGTGGATTTTGAAGCTGCCAATTCCTTCATCAAAGAATTTGAGGACATCGTTACCCAGTTAAAACTTTCGCCAGAACAGGTTTATAATGCGGATGAGACTGCTTTTTTTTGGCGTTACGTGCCCAGGAAAACCTATTTGACACCCAAGGAAACTTAAGCTTCTGGATTTAAAGACTCCAAGGAAAGATTGACTGTTATGGCCTGCGCAAATGCTGCCGGAACCCATAAATGTAAATTATTAATAATCTGCAAAAGTAAAAATCCAAGAGCTTTAAAGGGGGTAAAGATTTTGCCAGTTCTTTACACAGCAAGTAAATGAGCATGGATGACAGTGAAAATATTCAAAGAGTGGTTTGAAAATCATTTTGTTCCAGAAGCTCATGACCATTGCCAGAAACAAGGTCTTCCAGAAAACTGCAAAATCCTTCTTTTGCTTGATAATTGCTCAGCTCACACTGGTTCAGGAGTTGTAGAAGAGAACGATGTTGTTGTGCATTATTTACCCTATCAAGGGATTCTAAGAAGCTTGAAATGTTTCTACAAGAAAGAGTTTATAAAAGCTATGCTAATTGCATGCAACAGCGGTACTGGCGTATTGCAGTTCCAAAAGCAATTTAATGTAAAAGATGCGTTATGGCGGGCAGCTAGTGCTTGGCAAAGTATTCCTCAGGAAACTTGTAAACAAATGGCATAAATTATGGTCATCATTAACCAGTTTAGATGACAGTCAAAGTAATGGTGAATTTCGTGGGTTTTCAGTTTCCGCAGAAAAGACCCTTATCCAAGACCTGAATTATACAAAGTCCATGACATACACAGGCAAAGAAAGTTTGTATGAGGAAGCAATTGAAGATTGTTTGAATGTAGATAACGATGTACCTATAACACATTCACTAACAGACCAAGAAGGTTTTTGACATGGTTTTAAATCCAGAAAATAATGGTGATGATGATAATGATGATACCAGCGATGACGACGTAAATCAACCAAATGCTACAAACATCCCCACAGATAAGTGCATTAGTCTGACAGATGAATTGATTATGGGATTAGAACAAAAAAGTTTTATAACCCAAGAACAAATCATGCAACTCTATAAGATAAAAGATGTGTCAAAAGAAAAGGCAAAGCAGATGAAACAATTGAAATTATCAGACATGTTTAAAGTATCTGACAAATAAAAATTGCCAGCTTTATTATTATTTTACAGTGGATGCGACCCACTTTAAAAAGCATGCAAAGTGGAAACCAACCAAAAAAAAAAAAAAAAAAATGCAGAGAGGAGTTGTCAGTTTTTGAATTCAAGTATTTATTATCCTTATTTTCTTAAGACAGTTTTAACTATGTTTTTTTAAATTAATAATTGTTTGTTTCTAAAATATTTTTCATTTTAACTACATATACTTTTAAAAGCACAAATTATAAATCTTATGCTAAACAGAATGAATACCGAAATTCATCATATTAATGACGTTTGTAATCCATTTTTTGAGTGAAGACCTAAAATCTGGAAAAGCAGTGGTCCCGAGCATTCAGGATTTGGGGTCCTATACTGTATCTGAAAAGGCAAGTGACCTTGGAAAAAATCTTACAGATTTCAACGTCTTCTAAAAATTTCAACTGCTTACTGAAAACTCAAAAAGAAATTACTGTAATGCTTTTCATCACTATAAAGAAATGACAGTTGACAAAGCAGTTATAAGTATAAAAGAAAACTGGAAATTGTGCAGTATATGCTATTAGAACATGAAAATAGAGGCATAAAAGTGTGGATGTTGCACACATCGTATCTAGAAAATATATATAATTTCAATATATGTGATGGAAAAAATTATGCTTTTGAAAGATCAAACTAGAAAACCGGAATTCTGCTTTTCAGAATTTAGTGTCGCCCCCGATGAAAAAAAAAAAAAAAAATGTATATATAAATAGTACAAAACCTATTTTGATTTTAAGACTTAAAGCACACACTTTTATTTTCTGTAAAATGACGTCATTCGCATTCGCTTAAGAATTCCACATTTACGATCCACTCTTAAACATCTACAGTAAAGCATGCATAAGGATGTCACTATCGCAAAATAATACACAAATACAGCAAAAAAGTTGCCGTCATTAAAGAAACTTGACAAAAGAACGGCTATCTAATGATTCATAAGCATTCATTTGTTTGTAACATCAATATAGACAATTTCAGTCATGACGTTTTGGTTGGAAACTGACTTCAAACAAACGGTTGCTACGTTGTATTTTCTATTTTGTTTGAGTGATGCAGCTATATCTTATATCTATATCTCACATCTAAGTGTTTTAATACTTGATATGTACTGGTAACATTTTCCACAATTTATATTTAAAAAGAAATGACGCATAGCAACAGTTCGTTTGGAGTCAGTTTCCAACCAAAACGTCATGACTGACATCAAACTGAAAGCGTTAACTGATACTTAAAATTAAATATAGTTTATAATAGCTTCATGTTTTAACAGAAATTATTCGTTTATATTTTTTCAAAATAGCACATATTTTAATTACATTTTGTTTCGGTTGCTATGAGAAAATGGCAACAAAAAGATAAAATTGCTATTTTTCAACTATTTTCCCTTTACTTTCTATATAAATGGAGTACTTGAGTTACCAAAATTAAACAAATGGTGCTAAAAACTACAAAAAAATTAATATTTAAAAAATAAATGGAGATACCGTTTTCAAATAAATTGCACTTAAAAGTACTTTTTTTGTCCAATACGACAGTATAAAAATTGAAAATGTGCGATGCTTACAAATTAAAAAAATTGCTATAGAGCATTTAATCGCACAATGATACATCTGCTTTGTTTATTGCTAGCGTTATAAGGTAACGTTATTTTTTGGAGACAAAATAAGCTGGGAGAAAGAAATAGCATACTGTCCCGGGGGCTAATAACAGTTTAGGATATGACATTGTGAAGAAAGTAACTCAACCTCTGAAGGAAAAACTTTACACATTATATTTTTTCAGTTTTTTTTAGCAAACATTGCTTTATGACCTACTTAAAAAAGAAATATATGCATGTGGAACTGTGCTAAAAAACAGAAGACAGCTTCCAGATGAAGTAAAGAAAACTTCAATTGAAGGAAGACACAAGGAGAATCTTTGGTTTTTCAATGTAATGAATAAGCAAAAATATTGTGCAGCACATGGAAGGATAAAAAACAAATAAACATAATATCAACAGATGTTAATCACAATATAGTTCAAGTTAAATGAAGAAAAGGAAAATAAACTAATGAAGTCAACTGCCCCTACTCTTTCAAATTATATAAGCAATATATGGGAGGACTCGACCCTGGAGATCAGAGAAGAAAGTATTATACTATAGCAAGAAAATCAAAGAAATGGTGGTGGGTCATTCCATGGTAACTTATGTTAAATTTAGGTCAATTTACTGCAGTAATTTTTGTAATGTAATGCAACACCAAAAAATATTCAAATATAAAGCTGACATGATTTGCTATTTAAAGCTATCCAAAGGTCAATAAAAATTACCTAAAAAATTAGAATGAAAATTACTTTTTTTATGGTAACTTACGTTTCTTTTTCAGTACTAATTTCAGTTACCATAACTGACAGATTTCAAGAAATGACACTAAAATTAGGTAATTTTCATCTAAATTAAGCTTTGAATAGGTTTAATTAACAAATAATGTCAACTTTACATTTTTAGTAAATTTTTTGTTGTTATATTACTAAAATTACTGAAGTAAATTATTCTGAATGTAACGTAAGTTACCATGGAATGACCCTGGTTACTATCTTTTCTGGTTTTGCTTGAAACAACAATAGTAATTTTTTTTTATTATTATGTCCATAACAAACCTTTCTTTAGTAAAAAGGCCACCAACATTATATTATTACAAAATGAAGTTAATTGAGAATCAGTGAGAGATTTGTCTACAAGAAAATGGGGGATTACCATCACAGAAGGATTTTATGAACATGAACACCAGAGAAAAATAATTCGTGAAAGCAAAAGAAAACATATCAAATGCCAAAAAAATTATATAAAGATCAAATTAGATCAATTTGTACAGAGTTCCTGGGAATGCGAAATAATACAAGATAATATCTATCTATGCAAAAATTGTTTTTAAAAAACATAACAGGATATCAAAAATTATATATCAGTAATTTTCTGACTTGATATAGGGTAGACGTGCCAGTAACAGACACCCTTCCAGTAATGGACATCCCTTGATGTTTTTGGTTCATAAAAAAATAACTAATAAATATTTAGCTTTAATTATTTTTTTTATAATTCCCCCTTGCAAGTTTTATAAAACTGGGTTATTGTTGACACTTTTAATCAAACCAATCAGGAAGCAGAAAATGATGTTTCAAAGTTTCGCTGTTTTTCTGTGAAAATCTTAATGAAGAGGCTAAAAGCTGGCTTCATTTAATTAATTTATACATTATTTATTTTTTTGCAAAATTTGAATGTTTTTGTTTGAGTAGCAATAGAAAACTTAGAATTTTATATACTAATGGCCATTTACAAAATTTAATTTATTTTTAAGGTTTTAAGAGGGGGTGTCCATTACTGGGATGGTTAATTAGTCATTTTCCAGTAATGGACACCCCAAGTAGACATTGCTAAAAATGCAATTTCAGTAATGTTTATAGTGCATAAAATATTTTGACTTAACTGCAAAACTAAATAATCAAATTTAATTTTTTAATTACACTTACCAGAATGTAATAACACCAAAACTTTTTGTTTAAGAGCCACAGTCAAAGAGGTAATACTCATGAAACTAGTAAATCAGCAGATCAGTGGCCTCAAACATCAGTTCTACATATACTCATCAGTTTAAAATATTCAACTCACAATATCATTTCTTTCATACTTGTAATATTAATTACTATAAATGATATATCAAGTAGTCTCTGGAAGATTAATTATTAAAAATAGTGAGACAAAACTAAACACTAATACTCCAAAACTTTTTTTTGTTAATTACCCTTTAAATCCCCCACTATTTCAATAATTTGATAGCTGTAATTGCCTGATATTTAGTATTTTAAACCATGCATCAAAAATAATTAAAACATCAATCTTCTGATAATTACAATAATTCATGCAAACAGATTGATTTCACAAATTGATTGAAAACAATTGATTATCACAAATATTTTATTAATTACTGGTATCCTAATTGTTAAATTTATTTGAAAATAACTATTTTGTTTCATTAGTATGTATTCAATAAATTCTGGTTGTAAATACAGTCGTAAAAACAATTATATTTATTACTTTTTATGGGTTGTCCATTACTGAAACAGAGGGTGTCCATTACTGGGCTTTTGGGTGTTTTGATATATTTCTGTTATTTAAAATTAAATTTCAATTCATATTGGGAAATGAGACTATAGGAATGGTTAAATATTGTTGATAGGTTAATATAATATTGAAAAAACTGGAATATAATAATTATAACTATTAATAAAAAATAATTTTAAAAGAAATTCCTTAAGGGTGTCCATTAACTGGCACATCTACCCTATATATATATTTTTTTATATAAATTTGACTGTGATGATGGCACTTTGATAACTTGCAAATTATCAAATAGATCTCAGCCATTATTAAAATAAATGTATACATTAAATTATATATTGTTAGAAAAAAAATAACAAAGCAAGTTGAAACTAATAGGCTCATAAAAAGTAGTAGTACATAAAAAATCTCTGCCAATGGTAAAAAGGTAATTCTACAAGATAGGGTAGATGCACCAGTTTTGGCCACTGTACCAGTTTTGGCCACATTGGATCAATTTGTCCAATATTTAGCCTGTGAATTAATGCTAACAAATAATAGGCATTCTTACATTTTAAGCAAACTCTCTTTTATCATTTACAATATCATTTGTTTATTTTTTGATAAAATATGACTTGCAAAAAAAATAAATGTGTGAAACTGTAGTGTGTGCTTACATGTATTAAGATTTTTGCTTAGCTGACAAGTTTTCAGAATCTTTCAACATTAGGCACTTATTGGGTTCTACTTGTTCTTAAACAAATTGCTATTAGGTTTTATGAGGTAAGCTTTCTCTCTACTGCAATTTTAGATTTAATTTAATTATTTTAACAGTTTAATGGGGGGTGGCCAAAACTGGTGCATTAAATTTGCTATATGTACCAGTTATGGCCATGGGGGTGGCCATAAAGGGTACAACATTATGTTCCACTTTTGGCCACATGATTCATTATAGAGGGAATTTTAGCCATTTAATAAATTTAAGAACATCTGGAAAAATCAATTTAATTTTGTTTTATATAGTAATGGCTTCAATAATAATAATAATAAAAGCAAGGCTAATGGCAGTTCTTATAAAAGAGATTTTGTTATTCTCTGTCCAATAGATAATTCAGTTTAGAAAGAAAGACATTGTGCTAGTCACTAAAGAATGACATTGCTAAAGAAAATATAGTATTGTGTTTAGTATTGATAAAACAAAAGGGGAGGCGATATGTAATGTTTAGATATGATAAATAAACTAAAACATAAATTTTGAAAGATTTTACAACTTATAAATTAAAAAGTTCAATAAAATTATAGCATGATTTAATTGCTTGTATTTTTCCTAAAGAAATGAAGAAGTTCCATAATTTTTGCAATATTTCAGGCACACGGATTTAGAAATACTAAATATTGTGAAAATCTTTACTACAGATATCTAAATACAAGTAAGAATGTATTTCACATTATTAAAAAAAAAAAAAAAAAAAAAAAAAACAGGATTCCTTTTACCAAGTTTAAAAGAGATTCTGTGCTATTAAAAAATGGCCTAGAGGGAACACTGCTCTAAGATAGGAAGTAAAATTAAGGCCATTCAAAATGTAATGCCAGCACTACAAGCTAGCAAAGTTTTGGAGTAACCCGTTCTTGCCTTACATCACAAGTTTGCAGGACGGACACCACTTTTCTCTAATAATGTTGAATCTCAAGTAGTAGATCTGGGTACTAGGAATTGAAGTTAAAAATCAATTAGAAAAGTGGATTTTAGATATTGTCAGAATACTATTTCCTATAAAAATGGAATAACTTTTAAGATTCTGCCCAGAAAATTGTAGCCGACAAGATAGAAACTCCATTTCAAGATGGAAGACCAGGTATGAAATGATATGATTTGCTTCTGAAATCACACCCTAAAATAACTTGCAAAGAAGCAAGGTAATAAGGCACAAGCTAATATAAACCAAAAGATGATTTCATAACTTTTTGATGAAAATCAAACAAAAATCAGAAAATGCTTTCAAGAAATATAACTCTTTGATGAAGATTCAAGTGTTCTAAACAAGCCACAATCCATGAATAGTTATAAAACTGATTAAATAGTTAATCTTTATGTCCTATAGGCACTGTTGTCCCTTTTATTAATCAAATTTAAATATATTTTTTGTTTTTTAATTGAAATTTTCAGTTAAAATCAACATAAGTATATTTTATTTGATGTTTTTATCAATTCATAAAGAAATTTGCAAAATTCTCTTAATACAGCAAACAAATATATGTGTGGTAAAATAGATGTTGCATAAAAATGCTTTATTTTTACTTATTATCAATTAAAATGTTTGTTAAACTACATGATATTGGAGTGGCCAAAACTGGTGCATAGAGATGGCCAAAACTGGTGTAGGGGTGGCCAAAACTGGTACAAATTGGAATAAATTACTTGATGAGTTATTACTCACAATGTAAAATATTCTGTAGAAAGTCATTATAGTTAACAGAAAGACAATTAAATTTACTAAAGAATGATGTTATTATGATTTAATATGCTTCAATCGATCAAGAAATGTAAAATTTCTATTTCAAATTTTCTCTAAATGTGGCCAAAACTGGTACGTCTACCCTATATACAATATATAACCATTATAAAATATTACAAATTATCCTTATTTGTGAGATTTTATTTAAGCGACAGAGAATATTGGTTAAGCATGTTTGATCAGTATCAGTAATAACTTGTTGGAAAATGAAGATGATGTAAAATTGAACAAGGGACTAATGAAACTGGATAGTAATTGCATACATCTTTACACGGCGAATTACTGAAATAAGAAAGAAAAATTATACATTATTGATTAATTCTTATGGAAATTGGAAAACTATAATTCAAGTAATTAGTAGTTATTAACAAAGTATTAAACATTAGAAAAAAGTAAAAATAAACATTATTTCACAACAATTTTTTCTTCCTTTTCTAAAAATGTTTTATAACATAAAAGTCTGTTACGCTGTAAAATTTCGCCTCACAGAAGAAAATCAAGAAGCATATAAAGCTTACACATTTAAACTAAAGTCGTCCGTCATTGCAATTTTTTTGGTGGGGAGGGGCATAACTAGATAAAAATAAACATTTGTTAAAGAAAAGAATTCTTTTTAAAAATAAACAAAACCTTCAATCATCCTAAACTTCAGAATAAAATCTTGATTGACGTGACGTAGACGTAAACATAATTTTCTTCAAAACAGTTAATCGAATGTTTGTTTGATATAAGTGATAGTTTCGATATAAGTTCGATAAATCTGTAGTATGTCCGAATTTAGAATCGAGGCCACGGAGTAAAAGAGATGGTCGCTAAAAACGCAAACGATATTTTGGTAAATAATGTGACGTTAGCCGCGGGTAAAAAGAAGAAAAACACCAATAGGCGTGAAGAACATTTTAAAACTTTTCCCCCTTCGTCCAATAAACAATCTTTTTCAGAGGATTTTTCCCCCGCAGAGGTGTGGCTGTTGTCATTCGTTGGTATAAAGGGTCCATGGGCAACAAAGCTAACCAATGAACTTGGTCTAGACCTTGGTAATGACCTGTGCACATGCTCACTCATATCTAAATCGGTTGATATAAAAGAGTGCTGTTGCAGGCAAAAAATCAGATTTTTCAAAATGTCACCCACATTAGAAATTCAAACTGCTATATCTCAGCTTTTTTTTAGGTAAAGGCAAAACAAAAAATGCTCCGGAATCTTTGTAACAAGCTCAAACACATAAGAAAAAAATCTTTTTCAATTTCTAATTTTTTTGTACCTTATTTTAAATTAAATTTTTTTTTAAATTTTTTAAATGGCCGCCATTTTGAAACAAGATGGCGGATAAAGTTAGCAAACGAACTCGGCCGAGAGATTGCTATGTACTATGCACATGCCGTGTCACATCCTAATCGGTTCATAAATACGCGTGTTATCTCGTGACAAAAATCAGATCGTTTCAAAATGTCAGCCACAATAGAAATTCAAAGTGCTATATCTCAGCCATTTTTTAAGATATAGACGAAAAGAAAAATGTTCCGAAATCTTTGTATCAGGATGAAACACACAAGAAAAAAATATTTTTCAATTTTTTAATTTTTTTGTACATCATTTTAAATTAAAATTAAAAAAAAATTTAATGGCCGGCATTTTTAAACAAGATGGCGGATGAAGTTGGCCAACGAACTCAGTCGAGACATTACTATGTACTATGCACATGCCTTGTCACATCCAAATCGGTTCATAAAAACACGTATTATCGCGTGACAAAAATCAGATCGTTTCCAAAATGTCAGCCATGCTAGAAATTCAAAGGGAAAAAACTGGAACTTTGAAAAGCTTTTGTCGACTGCACTTCTTCATCACATGGGCAATGAGAAGAATATAAGATCGTAAAAAATATTTGTTTCAATGTAAAAATAAAATTAACTTTTGCAACTGGTAATAATTGTACTAATTATAACTATAATAATAACAATAATTATAGCAATAACAATAAGTATCATAAAGCGATTTAAAAAGATTATTCAATTGAATTTTCTTTAAGGGGACAGTTTACATTTACAACCGTTTTTTTATTTTAAAAAATATGCTTAAATGGTGCTCACTGCATTTCAATGTTCAACTAAAAGTACATTTTGAAGAAAACAAATTTTTAGCTTCATATTTAATTATTTTTTTTTAAGTTTAAGTAAATGTGTATTTTTAAAAATTCGTACAACTTTTTTAAATATTAATGTTTTTGCCCATTTTTTTTTTTTTTTTTTTTTTTTTTTTTTTAGATTTTCAAATGCATATTACACAAGACTACGCATGGATTTTTAGATACATCTAATATTACATTTAATATAATTTTTTTACTTGTATAAATAGTGTAAAACGATCAAATCTAACACTTCTTCATATACTTTTATTTAAAAAAAATAATAACCTGAAGACTAATTCCATGCGCAGATTTATCGCATATATAATAAAGAACATGTATAAAGAAGTTTAAATCTATATCTCAAGTATTAAAAAAAAGCTTTGGAATTTTTAACCCCTTGAGGGGCACCGGTATGTATTATATACCACCTACGATTAATGAAGTTTTACACCAGAAAAATTTTACTTTTCTAACTTTGGTGGAAAAAAGCCGCAAAATTGCTTTTACTTATTTTGAGATAGAATTTTTCAAAGCTCATTTTTCATAACTCAGCCATTTTTTAAGACATAGACGAAACAGAAAATGCTCCGGAATCTTTGTATCAAGCTCAAACACATAAGGAAAAAATCTTCTTCAATTTCTAATTTTTTTTTGTACCTCATTTTAATTTTTTTTAAATTTTTAAATGGTCGCCATTTTGAAACAAAATGGAAGATGAGGCTGGCCAACGAACTCGGTCGAGACATTGCTATGTACTATACACATTCCTTGTCACATCCAAATCGGTTCATAAATACGTGTATTATCGCGTGACAAAAATCTGATCGTTTCAAAATGTCAGCCATGCTAGAAATTCAAAGTGCTATAACTCAGCCATTTTTTAAGATATAGACGAAACAAAAAATACTCCATAATCTTTGTATCAAGCTCAAACACATAAGAAAAAAAATCTTTTTCAATGTGCCTCATTTTAAATTTCAAATTGGTCGAGACATTGGTATGTACTATGTACACACCAAATTATATGCAAATCGGTTCATAAATACGAGAGTTGCAGTATGACAAAGATCAGATATATATATATATATATATATATATATATATAATTTGAAGGGAGTGTGGTTTCGGGGTCTGGGGGTCATGATCGGTGAAAATATATTAAAATTTTTCGGAATCGTTTTCCTCCGAACGTCTGCAATAGGTAGCTTTTTGTAACGAAAGCTACCTAAAATACAACTGTGAAACCGGCTAAAACCGGTCAAAATTAAGTCCAAATACTTACGGTTCCATAGGGTCTGTGTGCGGCTAGGCCGAACGAGGGCATTTAATTTTGAGCGATAACCACCTTCATATTGCAAACCATTCTTACGGCATTCATCAACTCTATAATTACTTGGAACTCTGTGTGCAGTATGCCGTAAAAAATGGTTTGCAATATGGAGGTGGTTATCGCTCAAATTTAAATGCCCTCATTCGGCACAACCACACACAGACTCCGTGGAACCGCAAGTATTTTTACTTAATTGGTCTTAACTGGATACAGGGTTGTATTAGGTAGATTTCATTACAAAAAGCTACCTATTGCAGAAGTTCGGAGGAAAGCGATTTCAAAAAATTTTGGTATATTTTCATCGATCATGACCCCCAGACCCCGAAACCACCCTCCGTTGAAAATTGACATATATATATATATATATGACCTTTGTCACACTGTAACTCTCGTATTTATGAACCGATTTGGATGTAATTTGGTGTGTACATAGTACACACCAATATCTCGACCAAGTTCGTTGGCCAGCTTCATCCGCCATTTTGTTTCAAACTGGCGGCCATTTAAAATTTAAAAAAAAAATTAAAATTTGAAATGTGGTACCAAAAAATTGAAAATGGAAAAATATTTTTTTCTTATGTATTTGACCTTTATACAAAGATTCCGGAGCAGTTTTTGTTTCGTCTATATCTTAAAAAAGTCCTTTCGGCCAGTGCCGGGAGGAAGAGGTAGCTTTCATATTCCTTATTTTAAAAAAGCCAACTTATATTATTCAAACACACGAAGCTCAATTAAGTGGAAACCGAATGTAGGAGATTCAATACTAATTTTTATCAATACTAAATAATTATGAATGAGAATTTCGCGAAATTAGTCAGCTTTAACCAAACTGCTTTTATTTAAAGTAACTTATATTTCGCTGCCAAATTCTGCGATTTCTTAAAGTGCCTGCCTTTTTAAGACAAATGGTGGATGAGGCTAACCAGTGAACTTGGTCGAGACCTTAGTAACTGCTGTGCACATGTTCACTCACATCGGAATCGGTTGATACATACGAGTGCTGTCGCAGGCAAAAAATCAGATTTTTCAAAATGTCACCCACGTTAGAAATTGAAACTGCTGTATCTGAGCCATTTTTTAAGATAAAGACAAACAAAAAATGCTCCTGAATCCTTATATCAAGGTCAAATACTTAAGAAAGAAACCTTTTTCAATTTCTAATTTTTTTGCACCTCACTTTAAATATATATTTTTTTAATTTAATGGCCGCCATTTTGAAACAAGATGGCTGATGAAGCTGGCCAGCGAACTTGGTCGAGATATTGATCTATACTATCCACATGCCTTCTTCCATCGAAATAGGCGAATACGTGTGGTATCGCGAGACAAATACAAGATCGTTTCAAAGTGTTAGCCATGATAGAAATTCAAAGTGCTATAATTCAACCACTTTTTAAGATATAAACAAAAGAACAAATTTTCAGAAACAAAAACTCCAGAATCTTTGTATCAAGGCCAAACACATAAAAAAAATCTTTTTCATTTTCCAATTTTTTAATACCTCATTTTAAATTTTAAATTACATTTTTTTAAAAAAAATGGCAACCCTTTTGAAACAAGATGGCGAATGAAGCTGGCCAACAAACTCGGTCGAAACATTGGTATGTACTATGTACAGACCAAGTTACATTCAAATCGGTTCATAAATACGCCTGTCATCGCGTGACAAAAATCAGGGCGTTTCAAAATGTCAGCCACGCTAGAAATTCAAAATGCTATAACTCAGCCATTTTTTAAGATATAGACGAAACAAAAACTGCTCCCGAATCTTTTTATCGAGGTCAAACGCATAAGAAAAAAATATTTTTTCAATTTTCAATTTTTTGGTACCACATTTCAAATTTAAAATTTTCTTAAAATTTTAAATGGCCGCCATTTTTAAACAAAATGGCGGATGAAGCTGGCCAACGAACTCGGTCGTTGTACATAGTACAACAATAGTCGTACATAGTACAGACATTGGTCTGTACTATGTATAAACGAAGTTACATCCAAATCGGTTCAAAGCCGAATATCAAAGGCCAAATCGATAAAAGGTGTATTTATGAACCGATTTGGATGTAACTTCGTTTATACATAGTACATACCAATATCTCGCCCGAGTTCGTTGGCCAGCTTCATCCGCCATCTTGTTTAAAAATGGCGGCCATTTAAAATTTTAAGAAAAATTTAAATTTGAAATGTGGTACCAAAAAATTGAAAATTGAAAAAATATTTTTTTCTTATGTGTTTGACCTTGATAAAAAGATTCGGGAGCAGTTTTTGTTTCGTCTATATCTTAAAAAATGGCTGAGTTATAGCATTTTGAATTTCTAGCATGGCTGACATTTTGAAACATCCTGATTTTCGTCACGTTATAACGGGCGTATTTATGAACCGATTTGTATCTATCTTGGTGTGTACATAGTACATACAAATATCTCGACAGAGTTCGTTGGCCAGCTTCATCCGCCATCTTGTTTCAAAATGGCGGCCATTTAAAAAATTAAAAAAAATTAAAATTTAAAATGAGATACCAAAAAATTGGAAAATGAAAAAGATTTTTTTCGTATGTGTTTGACCTTAATACAAAGACCTTGATAAAAACATTCGGGAGCAGTTTTTGTTTCGCCTATATCTAAAAAAATGGCTGAGTTATAGCATTTTGAATTTCTATTGTGGCTGACATTTTAAAAGGACCTGATTTTTGTCACGCGATAACAGGCGTATTTATGAACCGATTTGGATGTAACTTGGTCTGTACATAATACATACCAATGTCTCGACCGAGTTCGTTGGCCAGCTTCATTCGCCATCTTGTTTCAAAAGGGTTGCCATTTTAAAAAAATAAATTTAAAATTTAAAATGAAGTATTAAAAAATTGGAAAATGAAAAAGATTTTTTTTATATGTTTGGCCTTAATACAAAGATTCCGGAGCAGTTTTTGTTTTTGAAAATTTGTTCTTTTTTTTATATCCTAAAAAATGGTTGAATTATAGCACTTTGAATTTCTAGCATGGCTAACATTTTGAAACGATCTTGTATTTGTCACGCGATAACACACGCACTCGCCTATTTCGCTGTAAGAAGGCATGTGGATAGTATACATCAATATCTCGACCAAGTTCGCTGGCCAGCTTCATCAGCCATCTTGTTTCAAAATGGTGGCCATTAAATTAAAAAAAAAATATATTTAAAGTGAGGTGCAAAAAAATTAGAAATTGAAAAAGATTTCTTTCTTAAGTATTTGACCTTGATATAAGGATTCAGGAGCATTTTTTGTTTGTCTTTATCTTAAAAAATGGCTCAGATATAGCAATTTCAATATCTAATGTCGGTGACATTTTGAAAAATCTGATTTTTTTGCCTGCGACAGCACTCGTATATATCAATCGATTCCGATGTGAGTGAGCATATGCACAGCAATTACTAAGGTCTCGACCAAGTTCACTGGTTAGCCTCATCCACCATGTTGTCTTAAAATGGCAGGCACTTTAAGAAATCGCCGAGTTTGGCAGCCAAATATAAGTTACTTTAAATAAAAGCAGCTTGGATAAAGCTGACTAATCTGAGGAAATTCTCATTTATAATGATTTAGCATTGATAAAAATTAGTATTGAATCTCCTATATTCGGTTTCCACTAAATTGAGCTTCGTGTGTTTGAATAATATAAGTTGGCTTTTTTAAAATAAGGAATATGAAAGCTACCTCTTCCACCCGGCACTGGCCGGAAGGACTTTTTTCAACATCACACCAAATCAAAACCCTTCATCTCCATCTATTTCTTACCTCGGTGATTATTTCCCTTTTACTTTCTACAGAAGTGGAGTATTTCAGTTGCCACCATTACAGAAATGGCATTAAAAACTATAATTAAATTAACATCTGAAAAATAAATTGAGATGCAGTTTTCAAACAATTTGCATTTAAAAGTACTTTTTTCCCCTATACGACGGTGTAAAAATAAAAAATGTGCGATGTTTAGAAGTTTTAAAAATTGCAGTAGATTATCAGTATTTAACCGTACAATGTTTTTAACCGTACACCTGTTCTGTTTTACGGATGGCTTATGGTTAGGTGCATTGCCTATGGCCAAAGGTGACCGGTCACTTGCGATTTTATTCGTTTTGTTAAATATCTAGAAAAATACATGAGGAATTAATCTGAAACTGCAGGTGTGTAAACAATATAGTACAGTTCATATATTCTCGCGAAGATTTTTTTCCCGAAACCCCATAGGGGACCGTCAACAAATTGAAAGAGAACGAATATCTTTTGGATAAACCTGTAAAAACTAATGCAGAAAAAGCGTTCAAACTCGAGATTATTAATAAGTGGCTTATTGTAATAAACTCTGTTCATTTTTATCAGGATAGCATATATACTCGTAAAGAAATTAAGGTTTTTATAAAAACAGTCCCAAATTTCGCCAAGTTTTTTGCTTATAATTTCCAGAGTTCTTAATATATAAAAAAAGTTTTTTTTCAGTAAATATGACAAACAACATTGTACATAATACCCTGCAATCAGAATTAAAAAAAAATAAATATTGGATGGAAACTGAGCAGGTTTACTAAAAAATGTTTCATTGTGCATGCGCTAATGCAATCAAAATATAATATGCATAATGCATTAGCTAAGTATGTAGAGCAACTTTTGTGAACGACTCAAAATCATAGCTTGAAAATTCTGAAAATTATCGTCGATAGAGTAAGCTCGAAATCCGTTGTTCCCAAAAAGAAGCGAAAAGACGAGGAGTTGTATCAAATATCTGTTGATTAGTGCCAAGATAGCGTCCACAATGTTGCACGTACTACTATATTTGGATACAATCCCTCATCTTTTTGCTTCATTTTGGGAACAACGGATTTCGAGCTTATTCTATCGACGATAATTTTTAGAATTTTCAAGCTATGATTTTGAGACTTTCACAAAAGTTGCTTTATATACTTAGCTAATACATTATGCACATTATATTTTGATTGTATTCGTGCATGCGCAGTGAAACATTTTTTAGTAAACCTGCTCATTATTATTTTTTAATTCTGATTGCAGAGTATTGTGTACAATGTCGTTTGTCATATTTTCTGAAAAGAACTTTTTTTTTATATTAAGAACTCTGCAAATTATAAGCAAAAAACTTGGCGAAATTTGGGACTGTTTTTATAAAACCTTAATTTGTCTACGAGTATACATGCTATCCTCATAAAAATTTACACAGTATATTACAATAAGCCACTTATTAATAATTTCGAGTTTGAACGCTTTTGCTACATTAGTTTTTACAGGGTTATCCAAAAGATATTAGTTTTTTTTAAATTTTTTTGACGGTCCGCTATGGGGTTTCGGGAAAAAAATCTTCGCGGAAATATATGACCTATACTATACTGTTTACACACCTGCAGTTTCAGGTTAATTCCTCGTGTATTTTTCTAGATATTTAACAAAACGTCTAAAATCGCAAGTAACCGGTCACCTTTGGCCATATAGTGTATATAGATCTCGTATGCCTCTATTAGGTGTAACGTTATTTTTTATTGATGACACTTTAATTGTTGCCTGAAAGAAATAACATCAATTTGTTAAAAAGGCCAGCAAACTAATTACTCTACTTATAATTAAACCAATTGCTTTCAAACAAAAACAACTAAACTACTTTTTCAGTAAGTTTCATTAATGAAACTTGCATCACATAACATAGCAATAGCGAGTTATGCGAGTTAATAGATAATGATGTAAAATTAAAAAAAAAAAAATTGCAGGAAAAGTTAAAATATAAAGCACTTAATTTTCATTAATGAAAAAATTTCCTAAAATTGATTTATGTACATATTTTATATTTATTGGCATGTTAAAAATCAAAATATTAAAAATCATGTATAAATGTAAAGCATTTTTTAACCTCAAGATTTCTTTATTTTCGTGGTTGAAGATATATTTTGGTATTTTATGCATAGAACTATTCCAATTGTTATGTAGTTATTCTTATGACATGTAAGAAAACGATGTCAAATTCGTTCGAAATACAGACTATTGATCGAAAGTATTGACCCCCCCCCCCCGTATTTTTAATATATTTGTAAAAGCTACATACAATTAGGGATTTTTTTTTAAAAAGTTATTGTAGTTTGTAAAAAAAAAAAGACAGAAAACAAACTCATCATTTAATGAAGTCATTTTCTTTAAAAACCTATTTTTTTAACTGTTAAATTGTTTTTTGGAGTTTTATTGTTATGCCATGCAAGCTAATAGATAATCATAAAAATTAAAATAATTCTTGCAAGAAAAGCCAAAATATAAAACATTTGGTCTTAATCAAGGAAAATAATTCTTAATAATATTTTTATTAAGACATTAAAATTTAAATATAAATTTGAGATTTTACATTTGATTAACACAATGAAATTGATATGAATTGCTGACGTGCACTAAAACATACTTTCTGTAGAATATGAGGTGCAAAGCATTTATCACTCATTTACAGAGAGACACAAAAGAGTTCGTTTATGTACTGGTCTTCGGGGAAAAAACTATTCTCATTTATTTATGTTGCACTATTTCAAACATGGTGAAATTGATATATATTGCTGAGGTTTATTACAAGATGCTTGCAGTAGAATATGACGTGTATTGCATTTATCATTCATTTACAGGGACACATAAAATATTTCGGAGACAATACTGTATCTGAAGTGTTGTCAATTAAGGATGATTGCTGAAAGTACGTTTTCAATTGTGGTATGCGTTTTTAGGTGCGTTCGTAATTATATAAATATGTAGCACCTATGGTCGTCGTTCAGTCCCTCCGCCTGCATATAACAGAGCAAGAACTACCCAACCGAATGGTCTGAAATTTTATATGTGTAATTGTTTCAAAATTTTGTGGAGTCATTTCAAATTTTATGAAAATCGGATGTTTAATTACAGTGACAGTCAAAAGTTTTCCGTTACATTACGGCCAATGGAGAAAAAAATATTGCAAGTGCATTTTAATGATGCTACAGCCTTTCGAATAAAATGAAATTGATCTGCACTTATGAAGTGTACTAAAATATACATTCAGTACAATATGCGGTGCAAAAAATATTTATAAAACTAGTTATAGTGCGAACGCACCTCATTTGCGACGTTCGACGTGCAATTTCCAACTTGTTTAATTTGAGATATGCATTTTCAAGCTCAAATACATTATGTATTATAAGAGATGTTTGTAGAATATAAATAAAATCAACGCAAAGAAATAGGTACATGACCGCCTACGGACGATCATTTTTGGAAGTATGATTTCAGTAGTTTTAAGCGTGATTTTGCCTGAATTAAATTTCAACTGAACGTGTTACGGGTATAAAAATTTATAGGTAATATACAGGACTGCACAAGGGAATTCAAGTACGTTGCCATCTATTTGTAGAAATTGCTGAAGGTGAATCTTTAATAGTGTTATGAGTTTTTTTACTATACTAATTTTTAGCATACATGTAGAATATATTCAAATGTATAGATCATATACAGAGATGCATAAAAGAATCAAAGTACTTTTACGAGTATCGACGGTGATTACTGAAATCTGATTTTCAAATCTGCTCTGTGTTTTCTAAATGTTTTCTTGGGTATCTTATTTACATTATTAAACTGCGAAGGTTTTTTTGGAAGTGTTGGAAAATGTTTCATAATCTATGCTTGACGCATGATTATTCTTCTTGTTCTTTGAATAGAGAGATTCTATCACATCGTTTTTTCGTTCCTAGGAGAATGATCCGCATGTTTTACTAATATTTCTAAGCTTAAACCATAAAATCTTTTATTTACATAAAAATTCTGACATGCAAATTAAAATACATTACTAAAACCAATAAAATAATGCATTATTTGGCTAAGTCATGAATCACTAAGCAACGCTGTTTCATTTCTCAAACAGAAACAGAATAATACATTTTCTCTCTTTTTGCAATTAGGGAAAATACGAAGATAACTTTATTTCTTCCTATTTATTCCCGATTTTATTTCTCCCAGATTCTCCATCATCCTTAATAAATGACATTATAATCTCTTTTTCTTCGCTGTGCGTGTAAATGAAAATCATCCTGAAATAAATTTATTTGTTTTAGCTTCAAAAAAGCAGATAAACTGGCTTGTTTTACGTATAGTACTTAGAGCAATTTGTCAGACTTGAGCATGTATTTTAAAAGATTACGAGAATTTTCATGTACAAATTCTCATTCCATATAGCGCTTTATTAAAGACATGAGCACAGATTGAACAGATACCTACCGCTAGTACCACTAATTTCGAATAATAATCCTGGTCTCACTTAATTGTCTGAGCGAAGCGAAGGCTAATACTCAGCGAAATATTACTGTCCGGAAACATTACAACTACGATGGATATTAACGCCATGTCCTACTAAAAAAAAAAGCCTAATAAAAACCTTTCGTCAAGCATAACTCAAAAAATATTTGTCGGATTTCGTTTCTGATTGCACCAGAAGGTACCTATGAGGGCCACCTACTGAATGCACCTACTATGAAAAATAATTTCCAAACCGTTTAAAAATTATATTAAAAAAACTGATAAAAAATCACAATTTATCTGCATACGTCACAGAAATTTGTTGTGCGTCACTTTCACCGGTGGATGTTTTCGTAGACAACTGGTTTAAACACATGGAGCAAATAAACATAAATACGCACGCAGTAATATTGAATAGATCAGTTTCAACCACGTGATCACAAACCTTGCAACAACCCGTGGCAACCAGTTTTGGTGGGCAAACAAATAATAATACAGTACTCCTTACCACGGTGACCGTTTTTAGCCTGTTGTATAAAATATGGCCTGTTGTATGACATACAATTGTGGATGATTAAAACAAAAGACATGAGTGTTTATTGCTCCGGGAGGTTATCTTTCTCTGGATGTCTGTCTGTCTATCATACAGCATGCAATTTTCTTGTAAAGGATGATATTATTATGTAGTAAAACCTCCATAACGGACACACCCGATTAGTGGACACCTCTATTTAGCGGGCATTTTTTCGATTACCAACCCTTAAATAACAGTACATTTTTTACTCTCAGTAGCGGACACCTCCAAATAGAGGACAAATTCTGCCCTCCCGAGGTGTTCGCTATTCAGAGGTTTTACTGGTAAAACCTCCATAACGGACACACGCGATTAGCGGATACCTCTATTTAGCGGACATTTTTTCGATTACCAACACTTAAATAACTGTACATGTTTTACTCTCAGTAGCGGACACCTCCAAATAGAGGACAAATTCTGCATTCTCGAGGTGTCCGCTATTCAGAGGTTTTACTGTATATATTATAGATAGTTATTTTACAGGGCCACACAAAAGAATAAGAATATATGAAACGAATATAAAATAAATTCGGGATTGGTAGATCGCTGATGGTAATGTAATTTTAGGATGTTATTACAGTCATCCGTAGCATGTTTTTAGAATTTCGTTCATCTAACGAAACCCTACCTGTCTCACTCCTTTGTCTGTCTGTCTGTCCGTCTGTCACAGAGCCCGTTCTCAGAAACTATATATGTCAGAGACTTGAAAATTTGCATACTTATAGCTGAACACCACACATCAAATGGCAAATAATAAAATTTTGAAAAAGATCTAATATTTAACCCTCTGGGCTCTAACTTGTGTATTTTAAGCAATTTTTCTTACTCAGCCCCTAATTAAGTTGGAGACATGGCAGTTTGCATACTTATAGCTGAACACTTGAGATAACACGATAAATCATAAAATTTTGAAAAAGTCATATTTAACCCTCCGGTCTCTAACTTCTGTATTTTAAGCAATTTTTCTAACTCAGCCCCTAATTAAGTTGGAGACATGAAATTTTGCATACTTATAGCTGAACACCTCACATCAAACGACAAATAATTAAATTTTGAAAAAGTCTAATATTTAACCCTCTGGGTTCTAACTTGTGTATTTTAAGCAATTTTTCTAACTCAGCCCCTAATTAAGTTGGAGACATGAAAGTTTGCATACTTATAGCTGAACATTTGAGATAACACGATAAATCATAAAATTTTCAAAAAGTCATATTTAACCCTCCGGTCTCTAACTTCTGTATTTTAAGCAATTTTTCTAACTCAGCCCCTAATTAGGTTGGAGACATGAAATTTTGCATGCTTACAGCTGAACACCTCACATCAAACGACAAATAATTAAATTTTGAAAAAGTCTAATATTTAACCCTCTGGGCTCTAACTTGTGTATTTTAAACAGTTTTTCTAACTCAGCCCCTAATTAAGTTGGAAACGTGACATTTTGCATACTTATAGCTGAACACCTCGCATCAAACGACAAATAATAAAATTTTGAAAAAAATCTAATATTTAACGTATAACATTTTGTCTCGCACAATTTTTAAATTTAAACTGTTTTGCAATACTACTTTTTGTTCATTTTGTATAATAAATGTAATGTGACGTAATTTCTTCTATTTCAGACTTCTAACGCATGTTAATGAATTTATTTTACAATATCCTTTCTCTTTTAAAATTCACATGTAAATATAGTTTTTATGGCGTAATTTCCAATAAGTGCCTGCTTTTTATACCTAATTATTTAATTCTAATTTGAAGGTTTTTTTCTGTTTATAATAGTAACGTGTAAATAATTTTTTTATTTGAAGCAAACATTATTGTTTGCGCTGTTTATACAGTTGGCAACAGTTTAAATTAATACCCTTTTCTAAAATATGTAAAAAATATCTCTCGAAATGCTGAATATTTGAATTTAAAATAGAAATAAAACCTCAAAAAATGAGTCAAATTAAAAAAATTAATGGTATCTGCACACCCGGAATTTCTATTGAATAAAATGATCTAAAAGTGATTAAAATCCCACGTATAGTTTTTGCTGCTATAAAACTTTTTTAATGGAACGATTTTGTCCAACTTTAGCATTAAATATCTCTTAAAATAATTCTTCGATTTGAAAACTGTATGCATCAGCATGTTGATCAAACATTTCGCTATAATAACACCGATTTTCCTATTTTTGTATGCAATAGTTTTCTTAATATTAACGAAGAAAGACCTCCGGTCACAAAAAATTCAAAACCGGTGGCGGCGGTGACAGCGTTAGTTACTTTTTTAGAATAGAGAGATATATAAAAATGAAAACTTGTCTATCTGTCTGTTTGTAATTCTATAAAAATCCACAATTTGGAAGCCAAAATTGTGAAAAGATACGTACATGTGTATTAAAACATGGCCGAGGCAAGTAAAGTAATCCGGAATCGAAATAATTTATAGTTAATTTTTAATTAATAAAAAACCACCAATTTAACAGCAATTTCTTATCAAATTTAAACATTTTTCGTTATAGCAGTTGCCAACAATTAAAAAACACAATAAAATTATTACTACAACAATTAATTTTCTATTGCAAGACTTCCAAGTGAAAAATGAAAATGAAATAAATAGTTTGACGAATTTAAATGAAAGTGAATATAACTTTATAACTTTCCTGTTTCAAGGTTTCCACGTGAAAGAGGAAAATATTACGTCATATAGGAAATATAAAGGACGTGGTGGATATAGTATAACGTCATATGAGTGTGAAAAATGTATTGAAGCATGATAAAAACCCGATTAGGGAAATATTGGCGTATTTTAACATTATTGCTCCAATTATAAATTGAAATAAGTTCATTTATAGCTGTATTCTTTTGCGTCTGTTATATACATTTATACATTTTTATGTAGCATTTTCATATGATTCATTCATACAACATTTCGACTGCTTTTTTTATGTTTGTTTTGTGTTGTATGTTAAATTTTGAAATTGATTTATCGGAACAAACATTCTTCAAATTCTGGGCAACGCCGGGCACTTTAGTTTGTAACAGATAACTGGCTTTTGTATCTGTACATCTAATGCTAATATTATAAAGCGTTATAATATTATAAAGTGTATAATATTATTAATGCTTGTACGTTTGTGAGGTGTTATCTCTGAAACTACATAGCCAACTTAAAAAAAAATGTTGGTGGCCATCTCTGTTCCGAAGAAAAGACTATTTTATGTCAGTGCAAGAACCTACATCGCTGCAGGAGCAAAAAAAATTCTAAAATTGCGATTTCTGCGATATTGATTGGGTTAGAAACTTTAAATTTGGTGCAGTAGTTACTTTTAAGATGTAAATACTCGTAATGAACGCTCTCTAAAACTTTCAATTTGACGGATAAACGTAAAAATTTCTAGAAAGTTTCTAAACTATGATTTATTTGGAATACTGAAATTTTTGGGATACTGTTGGCGTTAGAAACTAGAACTTTGGCATGTTAGTAATTAATAAGATTTAAATGCTCGTTGCAAAACGAATTCTAAAAAATCGAAAGACTAAACAAAGCGGAAAAAGATCTAAAGATGATCTAAGTAACGAAGGGGCCTATATCCCTCGTGCAGATAATTGTCCGTCATAAATACAACCAACCAACCAACTAAGTAACGAAGTACATGGAATTGTTAGGAATGTATACATGAAAATTGACATGGCTGTATTTATCATGACGTAAATTCTCGCAATAGAACAATTTCTAAAAATGTCGCTATATAAAACAGTGCAGAAACAAAAAACTTTCGAAAATTTTCTATTTCTGTGTTACTGCTGAGCCCAAAATCTTGAAATTTTGCTTCGGGTTAGTTTTAAAATATACAATTGCCTCTATGAATGGTTTCTAAAAAATTTTAAATTTAAAAAGATGAAATGAACGGAAAGCGATCTCAATTACCATTAATTTGGAATTATTAGGTATGGCAGCTTTAAATATTTCATAATGCTACATTTCCTCCGCAAAACATGCAATTTAAATGCAACAAAACTGATCGATACCTACCTAGCATTAAATAAATTGTGTAAATATTGAATAAAGACCTGTGTGAAACAGTGAGTAGGTTGCCCGAAAGTACTTGTTAAAGTGTTCCTTCTCTAGGCTTTTCTCTCTCTCGCCAAGGCCACTAACAGAGGGAAGTGCCGTTTTAAATGTGATATGAATTTTTTATCCGATTCATTTTTCTAGACATTTTATCCTAAGGTCATATTCTCAATTATCATTAGTAGATTTTTTATATATTAACTTATTCTGGTGAAATTTCATAATCGGGTTCATATTGGCGTATGTTAGCTTGCATGATTTGCTGAATAAATACAGGGTGACAAGAAATAACTTGGACACACATGATACGTTATAACTTTAATGCTAATGAAAATATTACGACCAAACTTCAAAATAAATATGAATACATTATTTCGTCTAATATATTTACAAATTTTGAAAGTGGCTGCCTTTAGCCTTAATACAGAGCTTTAAACGTTCCCCAAAATTTTCGGCTATGGGCCGCAACTCACTTACTGATATTTTTTCCCATTCCTTGCAAAAGGATTTCTTTAGGGATGGTAAAGTTTTATGATATTTAGCACGTACCCTTGTCTCCAAGATGGACCAGACAGAATAATCCACTGGGTTCAAATCTCGGGGATACGGTGGCCATTCTTGAGCTCCAATGAAGTCAGAAAAATGTGTCTTGCACCAAACGTGAGTGCCTTTAGCTCTGTGTGCAGGTGCGGAATCCTGTTGGAAGGTCCATCTTTTGTTTCGAAAGAACTTTTGTGACCAAAGTAAGACAACATCTTCCAAAATTAGTTTGCGATATGTTTTTTGATTAATCTTTATCCCTTGATCAAAAAAACAAGTGGTGTTTTCCCACTAGCACATATCCCATTCCAAACCATTACAGATTGTGGTCGTGGATGCCATTCAACAATGCAAGAGGGTCCAGGTGCTTCTGCTGACCAAACTCTATCATTATGGCTATTGTGAGCTTGTTCAATCGAAAACAGTTTCTCATCTGTGAAGACAAATGTTTGCCAACGATCGCCTGCGGCCCGCTTTAACAGTTTTTTGCATCTTTGAAGTCTTGTGCGTTTGTTCTCTGCTGTTAGCTTTTGAGCCTCTTTCATTTCGTAAGGGTGAAGACGAAGCTCTACTCTTGCCATCAAAAGTGCGGTTTCTCTGTTGATCTTCATCTCTCTAGCAACCTTTCTCATTCAAATCCTAGGATTTCGTTGAACTCGCTTTTTGATAACTGTCCGGTTTCTTAATGTATTAACTGTGCGCTTCTTCCTCTTCCTGGCCTATCACCATCATGTTCGAGTTTTTTAAGCCATTTGATTGTGCATGAAACCGTCTGCTTAGGCACTTTCAATCGTTGAACAATTTCACATTGTTTCATTCCTTGCTCATGTAATTCAAGTATGGCAAATCATTTGTTAACCATAATGGTTATCACAACTAACTTACTTACACCCGTTTAGTAGCTTTCCAGAATCAATTCTCTATGGCAATAAGTTTATAACTTTAGTGGTAGTTACAGATTTTTGGTCTGAAGCTTCGTCCAAGTTATTTCTTGTCAACCTGTATGTATGGATTTGTAAATTACTTCAAATGACACTTTGACAGCTCAAAAGTTATGCAGACGATATATTCAGATCTTGTGTCATACATTATGTTGTAATCATTGCCGATTTCTTTTATTTAATACATGCTAAATACAGCTCAGCTTGTGCAGAATATGTTTGAAAACAAAACAATACAGCGTATGTAGTGGCCAGCATACACTCATCATTTAAATCCGGTCGAGCATATCTAAAACACACTCTAACGAAGCATTGCATGCCACTGTTGATGTATTCGGTACTTTGATACTATATCAGATTTTGAGGAGAGAATTCCTTAAATGTTATTGACAACCTCATTGCATCCGTGGAAAACAGATATTGTACAATATTAACTATTCCGGGGGAGCACACACCATATAAAGTATAGTCCATTCTTTTTAAACATCATATATTTGTCATTTAAAGTTACTCAAATTGGTGCGGAGCGTCTGATTATGCTCTTGACATCCTTTTATACAGTTAAAATTCCGATATAAGTAATCTAGTGTTTCATTTTCTATTTTACTTTTAATATATTGCGTGCTTTCAATTTTATATCCATGCATGGCTGTCTTGGATGGTTTGATTTCCCATTTTTTAAACAGTGTATACGAATTTATATATAAGATTTTGTAATTCTACGATTCGTTTATTTTCATCATTTCAATTTATCGCATATGGACAATTAAAGATAACATCTCATTTTCTTTCCTTCCACATGTTACTATTAAATCTATATTCTCAGCAATATCGCTCAGACTAATCCCTCTGAGGGAAGTCCTAGTGTTAAATAGAATGGAGTATATACCATATCATAACATAGAAGTTGAGTTAGCAGGGCTGCCACAGGCGACTATTTTTATATTATAATCGCTCCACTGTTTTTTAAAAATGCATTTCGTAGTATATCTCTCTTGTAAATGTTGTCAAAGCATATGTAAAAGATTTTTCTTTTGAAAAAGTGGTGCGAAATAAAATTAAAAAATAGTCGCCCGTTGCAACCTTGAGTTAGGCGACTATGACAGCTGAATTGAACGCCTAATCCTTATCTGAAAGCTTCCACAGATAGAACCCCTATGATACATAGAAATCTAAATATTGCGATAGCTTTAGATCATATGGAACGAAGCCATGAGAGATCTCGACAAAGAGTACAAATAGAAACTCCACTCGTAACATTAAGAATCAAGTTAAAGTTCATTTCAGTTTTCTAATAGTCAGTTCAGATAAGGTCGTATACTGGTCATCTGAGAATCTATCTACCTCTGTTGTGGGATATAGGTTCCATGGCCAATCTTTTAATATTTTTCTGCAATATTGACCCAAGTGACGTACTGTTTGAAACAGAACATTTATTTAGTGAAATGTTTCTTGTTTCTACAGAAATTGTTTGAACGAAATTTTAAATTATTTGTCATGTATTTCACTTTTAACACTTTCCAACTTAGTTGAAAAGTGTTTAGGACTCAGATTTTTCTGGCCGTCTGGCCATGTTCTACCTCTTGTAAATATACTCGTTTTGTCCTGTAATTTTTAAATGTTGTTGATGTTTACTATAGCACATGCTCAATCGCTATTGAAAATGAAGTGTGTAATATTTATAGTTCATTTTCAGGAGTGCACTGTAAAAAAGTGTTGCGTTTTTTTCCTGCACATTATGTTGTAATTTTTCAAGCACCGATACTGTGAAATCGAATTCAAGCACCGATGCTGTGAAAGCAAATTCGAGCAACAAGTTAAGTAAAAATCGAATTATTTCTGCTACGTGCACCATGCAGCCAATAGCAACCCGACTTTCCCTTGACTTGAGAAATTTTACAGCACTCGCAAAAACAGCAGCTTGTAAATTTCACAGCAAATGTGTTGGCAGCCGGAATGCCAGCAACTTTTGTTGTAAAATACAAATTTTTTATAGTGTAGAAGATTATTTCGTTACATTACGGTCAACTGAAAAAGATCGTTTCAGTACATTTTGATGATGTTATAGCATTTCAGATATTAATGTAATTTATGTGCATTAATGAAGTGCACTAAAACACGGTATCCGTAGAATATGGGGTGCAATGCATTTGGTATTCATTTGCAGGGTCACACATAAGAATGCTATTGTATAATGACCTAAGGAGAAAAATCGTTTGCACTGTATTTTAATGACGTTACTATTTCAAACTTAATAACATTTATAAGAATTGCTGGGGTACACTATAGTTGCTTACTGAAAAGTATGGTGTGCATTGCATTTATCGTTCGTTTACATGGACACACACAAGAATTCTTTTACAGTACTGTCTATGAGCGATAATTGTTGAAAATGCAATTTTCAACTTTTTTTTGCGTTTTTAAGTTTAACTAAATTTTTGCACAGTGCGTGATGTCGATAAATTCTGTTGACCATATACAGGGCTACACAATTCGTAAGTATTACTGACTATAGGAGTAAATTGCTTAAGGGTAATTTCTAACCTTGTGTTTTGCCACGTAAATTTTTGATTCAAAGGCTGATTTAGCACAAAATTGATATTAATGTTAATTTTTTGGCGTGCATAAGATATGTAAATAAATATGTAAGATTATCAAATACAAATCTTCACACAAATATGTTTAATAGCGATTATTTTAGGAATCGTTAAATGCGCATGAGAAATTCTGCAGGACTCTAAAAGGGTTGCATTTTTTTGCTGAATTAATATGTGTTTATGAAATATAAATAAATTCATATACAGGGCTACGCAAAGGACAAGATATGTTGCCGTTTATGATTGGTAATTGCTGGAGGTGCGCTTTAAATTGTGTTATGAGTTTTTTACATGAATTAATTTTTTTTTAGTATGCAGGGCTCGAAAAAATAATTTTACTGCTTTATTGACTATGGAATGTTATTGCTAAAATTAGATTTTTAAATATTTTACATGTTTTTTTAAATTTTGTAATTACGTATCTACTTTCACCTTATTTAAAGGTGAAACTTTGTTACAGTTTTCTGGTTGCATTTGAAAGTGTTTCATAATCTATGCTTGACGCATGATTTTTCGTTCTTTTTATTTTTATCATAGTCACTGAATTATTGAATTTTAATGTTTAGGTTCATATTATCCGGAATATCAACTAAAATAGATATTATAATGGATAAAAAAAAGTTTTGAAAATGACATAGTTCAATGTAATTAGAAACAGGGCCTAAAAAAGCATTTTTAGTAACCTACGCACCACTATTTCCAAAAAATGATTTTGGGCCTTATTTATGACTAGGACTTCCCTCAGAGGGATTAGTCTGAGCGATATTGCTGAGAATATAGATTTAACAGTAACATGTGGAAGGAAAGAAAATGAGATGTTATCTTTAATTGTCCATATGCGATAAATTGAAATGATGAAAATAAACGAATCGTAGAATTACAAAATCTTATATATAAATTCGTATACACTGTTTAAAAAATGGGAAATCAAACCATCCAAGACAGCCATGCATGGATATAAAATTGAAAGCACGCAATATATTAAAAGTAAAATAGAAAATGAAACACTAGATTACTTATATCGGAATTTTAACTGTATAAAAGGATGTCAAGAGCATAATCAGACGCTCCGCACCAATTTGAGTAACTTTAAATGACAAATACATGATGTTTAAAAAGAATGGACTATACTTTATATGGTGTGTGCTCCCCCGGAATAGTTAATATTGTACAATATCTGTTTTCCACGGATGCAATGAGGTTGTCAATAACATTTAAGGAATTCTCTCCTCAAAATCTGATATAGTATCAAAGTACCGAATACATCAACAGTGGCATGCAATGCTTCGTTAGAGTGTGTTTTAGATATGCTCGACCGGATTTAAATGATGAGTGTATGCTGGCCACTACATACGCTGTATTGTTTTGTTTTCAAACATATTCTGCA
Organism: Maratus speciosus; assembly: GCA_963932465.1. Taxonomy (NCBI): domain Eukaryota; kingdom Metazoa; phylum Arthropoda; class Arachnida; order Araneae; family Salticidae; genus Maratus; species Maratus speciosus. The sequence goes on from OZ010791.1 coordinate 403,806,379, forward strand.
CAAGCTGAGCTGTATTTAGCATGTATTAAATAAAAGAAATCGGCAATGATTACAACATAATGTATGACACAAGATCTGAATATATCGTCTGCATAACTTTTGAGCTGTCAAAGTGTCATTTGAAGTAATTTACAAATCCATACATACAGGTTGACAAGAAATAACTTGGACGAAGCTTCAGACCAAAAATCTGTAACTACCACTAAAGTTATAAACTTATTGCCATAGAGAATTGATTCTGGAAAGCTACTAAACGGGTGTAAGTAAGTTAGTTGTGATAACCATTATGGTTAACAAATGATTTGCCATACTTGAATTACATGAGCAAGGAATGAAACAATGTGAAATTGTTCAACGATTGAAAGTGCCTAAGCAGACGGTTTCATGCACAATCAAATGGCTTAAAGAACTCGAACATGATGGTGATAGTCCAGGAAGAGGAAGAAGCGCACAGTTAATACATTAAGAAACCGGACAGTTATCAAAAAGCGAGTTCAACGAAATCCTAGGATTTGAATGAGAAAGGTTGCTAGAGAGATGAAGATCAACAGAGAAACCGCACTTTTGATGGCAAGAGTAGATCTTCGTCTTCACCCTTACGAAATGAAAGAGGCTCAAAAGCTAACAGCAGAGAACAAACGCACAAGACTTCAAAGATGCAAAAAACTGTTAAAGCGGGCCGCAGGCGATCGTTGGCAAACATTTGTCTTCACAGATGAGAAACTGTTTTCGAGTGAACAAGCTCACAATAGCCATAATGATAGAGTTTGGTCAGCAGAAGCACCTGGACCCTCTTGCATTGTTGAATGGCATCCACGACCACAATCTGTAATGGTTTGGAATGGGATATGTGCTAGTGGGAAAACACCACTTGTTTTTTTGATCAAGGGATAAAGATTAATCAAAAAACATATCGCAAACTCATTTTGGAAGATGTTTTCTTACTTTGGTCACAAAAGTTCTTTCGAAACAAAAGATGGACCTTCCAACAGGATTCCGCACCTGCACACAGAGCTAAAGGTACTCACGTTTGGTGCAAGACACATTTTTCTGACTTCATTGGAGCTCAAGAATGGCCACCGTATCCCCGAGATTTGAACCCAGTGGATTATTCTGTCTGGTCTATCTCGGAGACAAGGGTACGTGCTAAATATCATAAAACTTTACCATCCCTAAAGAAATCCTTTTGCAAGGAATGGGATAAAATATCAGTAAGTGAGTTGCGGCCCATAGCCGAAAATTTTGTGGAACGTTTAAAGCTCTGTATTAAGGCTAAAGGCAGCCACTTTGAAAATTTGTAAATATATTAGACGAAATAATGTATTCATATTTATTTTGAAGTTTGGTCGTAATATTTTCATTAGCATTAAAGTTATAACGTATCATGTGTGTCCAAGTTATTTCTTGTCACCCTGTATTTATTCAGCAAATCATGCAAGCAAATCATGCAAGCAAATCATGCTCAAGAATGGCCACCGTATCCCCGAGATTTGAACCCAGTGGATTATTCTGTCTGGTCCATCTTGGAGACAAGGGTACGTGCTAAATATCATAAAACTTTACCATCCCTAAAGAAATCCTTTTGCAAGGAATGGGAAAAAATATCAGTAAGTGAGTTGCGGCCCATAGCCGAAAATTTTGGGGAACGTTTAAAGCTCTGTATTAAGGCTAAAGGCAGCCACTTTGAAAATTTGTAAATATATTAGACGAAATAATGTATTCATATTTATTTTGAAGTTTGGTCGTAATATTTTCATTAGCATTAAAGTTATAACGTATCATGTGTGTCCAAGTTATTTCTTGTCACCCTGTATTTATTCAGCAAATCATGCAAGCTAACATACGCCAATATGAACCCGATTATGAAATTTCACCAGAATAAGTTAATATATAAAAAATCTACTAATGATAATTGAGAATATGACCTTATGATAAAATGTCTAGAAAAATGAATCGGATAAAAAATTCATATCACATTTAAAACGGCACTTCCCTCTGTTAGTGGCCTTGGCGAGAGAGAGAAAAGCCTAGAGAAGGAACACTTTAACAAGTACTTTCGGGCAACCTACTCACTGTTTCACACAGGTCTTTATTCAATATTTACACAATTTATTTAATGCTAGGTAGGTATCGATCAGTTTTGTTGCATTTAAATTGCATGTTTTGCGGAGGAAATGTAGCATTATGAAATATTTAAAGCTGCCATACCTAATAATTCCAAATTAATGGTAATTGAGATCGCTTTCCGTTCATTTCATCTTTTTAAATTTAAAATTTTTTAGAAACCATTCATAGAGGCAATTGTATATTTTAAAACTAACCCGAAGCAAAATTTCAAGATTTTGGGCTCAGCAGTAACACAGAAATAGAAAATTTTCGAAAGTTTTTTGTTTCTGCACTGTTTTATATAGCGACATTTTTAGAAATTGTTCTATTGCGAGAATTTACGTCATGATAAATACAGCCATGTCAATTTTCATGTATACATTCCTAACAATTCCATGTACTTCGTTACTTAGATCATCTTTAGATCTTTTTCCGCTTTGTTTAGTCTTTCGATTTTTTAGAATTCGTTTTGCAACGAGCATTTACATCTTATTAATTACTACCATGCCAAAGTTCTAGTTTCTAACGCCAACAGTATCCCAAAAATTTCAGTATTCCAAATAAATCATAGTTTAGAAACTTTCTAGAAATTTTTACGTTTATCCGTCAAATTGAACGTTTTAGAGAGCGTTCATTACGAGTATTTACATCTTAAAAGTAACTACCGCACCAAATTTAAAGTTTCTAACCCAATCAATATCGCAGAAATCGCAATTTTAGAATTTTTTTTGCTCCTGCAGCGATGTAGGTTCTTGCACTGACATAAAATAGTCTTTTCTTCGGAACAGAGATGGCCACCAACATTTTTTTTTTAAGTTGGCTATGTAGTTTCAGAGATAACACCTCACAAACGTACAAGCATTAATAATATTATACACTTTATAATATTATAACGCTTTATAATATTAGCATTAGATGTACAGATACAAAAGCCAGTTATCTGTTACAAACTAAAGTGCCCGGCGTTGCCCAGAATTTGAAGAATGTTTGTTCCGATAAATCAATTTCAAAATTTAACATACAACACAAAACAAACATAAAAAAAAGCAGTCGAAATGTTGTATGAATGAATCATATGAAAATGCTACATAAAAATGTATAAATGTATATAACAGACGCAAAAGAATACAGCTATAAATGAACTTATTTCAATTTATAATTGGAGCAATAATGTTAAAATACGCCAATATTTCCCTAATCGGGTTTTTATCACGCTTCAATACATTTTTCACACTCATATGACGTTATACTATATCCACCACGTCCTTTATATTTCCAATATGACGTAATATTTTCCTCTTTCACGTGGAAACCTTGAAACAGGAAAGTTATAAAGTTATATTCACTTTCATTTAAATTCGTCAAACTATTTATTTCATTTTCATTTTTCACGTGAATATCTTGCAATAGAAAAGTTATGACGTAATATTCACCTTTTTTTTAAAAATTCGGCAAACTATTTATTTCATTTTCATTTTTCACTTGGAAGTCTTGCAATAGAAAATTAATTGTTGTAGTAATAATTTTATTGTGTTTTTTAATTGTTGGCAACTACTATAACGAAAAATGTTTAAATTTGATAAGAAATTGCTGTTAAATTGGTGGTTTTTTATTAATTAAAAATTAACTATAAATTATTTCGATTCCGGATTACTTTACTTGCCTCGGCCATGTTTTAATACACATGTACGTATCTTTTCACAATTTTGGCTTCCAAATTGTGGATTTTTATAGAATTACAAACAGACAGATAGACAAGTTTCCATTTTTATATATCTCTCTATTCTAAAAAAGTAACTAACGCTGTCACCGCCGCCACCGGTTTTGAATTTTTTGTGACCGGAGGTCTTTCTTCGTTAATATTAAGAAAACTATTGCATACAAAAATAGGAAAATCGGTGTTATTATAGCGAAATGTTTGATCAACATGCTGATGCATACAGTTTTCAAATCGAAGAATTATTTTAAGAGATATTTAATGCTAAAGTTGGACAAAATCGTTCCATTAAAAAAGTTTTATAGCAGCAAAAACTATGCGTGGGAATTTAATCACTTTTAGATCATTTTATTCAATAGAAATTCCGGGGGTGCAGATACCATTAATTTTTTTAATTTGACTCATTTTTTGAGGGTTTATTTCTATTTTAAATTCAAATATTCAGCATTTCAAGAGATATTTTTTACATATTTTAGAAAAGTGTATTAATTTAAACTGTTGCCAACTGTATAAACAGCGCAAACAATAATGTTTGCTTCAAATAAAAAAATTATTTACACGTTACTATTATAAACAGAAAAAAACTTTCAAATTAGAATTAAATAATTAGGTATAAAAAGCAGGCACTTATTGGAAATTACGCCATAAAAACTATATTTACATGTGAATTTTAAAAGAGAAAGGATATTGTAAAATAAATTCATTAACATGCGGTAGAAGTCTGAAATAGAAGAAATTACGTCACATTACATTTATTATACAAAATGAACAAAAAGTAGTATTGCAAAACAGTTTAAATTTAAAAATTGTGCGAGACAAAATATTATACGTTAAATATTAGATTTTTTTCAAAATTTTATTATTTGTCGTTTGATGCGAGGTGTTCAGCTATAAGTATGCAAAATGTCACGTTTCCAACTGAATTAGGGGCTGAGTTAGAAAAACTGTTTAAAATACACAAGTTAGAGCCCAGAGGGTTAAATATTAGACTTTTTCAAAATTTAATTATTTGTCGTTTGATGTGAGGTGTTCAGCTGTAAGCATGCAAAATTTCATGTCTCCAACCTAATTAGGGGCTGAGTTAGAAAAATTGCTTAAAATACAGAAGTTAGAGACCGGAGGGTTAAATATGACTTTTTGAAAATTTTATGATTTATCGTGTTATCTCAAATGTTCAGCTATAAGTATGCAAACTTTCATGTCTCCAACTTAATTAGGGGCTGAGTTAGAAAAATTGCTTAAAATACACAAGTTAGAACCCAGAGGGTTAAATATTAGACTTTTTCAAAATTTAATTATTTGTCGTTTGATGTGAGGTGTTCAGCTATAAGTATGCAAAATTTCATGTCTCCAACTTAATTAGGGGCTGAGTTAGAAAAATTGCTTAAAATACAGAAGTTAGAGACCGGAGGGTTAAATATGACTTTTTCAAAATTTTATGCTTTATCGTGTTATCTCAAGTGTTCAGCTATAAGTATGCAAACTGCCATGTCTCCAACTTAATTAGGGGCTGAGTAAGAAAAATTGCTTAAAATACACAAGTTAGAGCCCAGAGGGTTAAATATTAGATCTTTTTCAAAATTTTATTATTTGCCATTTGATGTGTGGTGTTCAGCTATAAGTATGCAAATTTTCAAGTCTCTGACATATATAGTTTCTGAGAACGGGCTCTGTGACAGACGGACAGACAGACAGACAAAGGAGTGAGACAGGTAGGGTTTCGTTAGATGAACGAAATTCTAAAAACATGCTACGGATGACTGTAATAACATCCTAAAATTACATTACCATCAGCGATCTACCAATCCCGAATTTATTTTATATTCGTTTCATATATTCTTATTCTTTTGTGTGGCCCTGTAAAATAACTATCTATAATATATACAGTAAAACCTCTGAATAGCGGACACCTCGTCCTCTATTTGGAGGTGTCCGCTACTGAGAGTAAAACATGTACAGTTATTTAAGTGTTGGTAAACGAAAAAATGTCCGATAAATAGAGGTATCCGCTAATCGCGTGTGTCCGTTATGGAGGTTTTACCAGTAAAACCTCTGAATAGCGAACACCTCGGGAGGGCAGAATTTGTCCTCTATTTGGAGGTGTCCGCTACTGAGAGTAAAAAATGTACTGTTATTTAAGGGTTGGTAATCGAAAAAATGCCCGCTAAATAGAGGTGTCCACTAATCGGGTGTGTCCGTTATGGAGGTTTTACTACATAATAATATCATCCTTTACAAGAAAATTGCATGCTGTATGATAGACAGACAGACATCCAGAGAAAGATAACCTCCCGGAGCAATAAACACTCATGTCTTTTGTTTTAATCATCCACAATTGTATGTCATACAACAGGCCATATTTTATAAAACAGGCTAAAAACGGTCACCGTGGTAAGGAGTACTGTATTATTATTTGTTTGCCCACCAAAACTGGTTGCCACGGGTTGTTGCAAGGTTTGTGATCACGTGGTTGAAACTGATCTATTCAATATTACTGCGTGCGTATTTATGTTTATTTGCTCCATGTGTTTAAACCAGTTGTCTACGAAAACATCCACCTGTGAAAGTGACGCACAACAAATTTCTGTGACGTATGCAGATAAATTGTGATTTTTTATCAGTTTTTTTAATATAATTTTTAAACGGTTTGGAAATTATTTTTCATAGTAGGTGCATTCAGTAGGTGGCCCTCATAGGTACCTTCTGGTGCAATCAGAAACGAAATCCGACAAATATTTTTTGAGTTATGCTTGACGAAAGGTTTTTATTAGGCTTTTTTTTTTAGTAGGACATGGCGTTAATATCCATCGTAGTTGTAATGTGTCCGGACAGTAATATTTCGCTGAGTATTAGCCTTCACTTCGCTCAGACAACTAGAATGATCGGGAGTTTAACTCAAGTTACTATATAAACATACTTTACACCACAATTTTTATTTCGTACAACTAATCTCATCAGTTAACTTATTCCTATGTGATATATATTTGATTTATCTTATTAAGAAATTTCAGGTTCCAGTTGCAATATATTTATTTGGCCCTAGTCAAAATGAATGCCATCGCCGTTCTAGTGTTAATTCAAGCATAATGTCGCCTGCGAAGTTATGGCCCAAAACAAAACAACCAGATCGCCTTATACAAAGCTCAATTCGTAGGTCTACCTGCAACTGAAATATTTTGGTCGATTAAACTTATGTAGTGTGATTGCAAACGTTCGTGCCCTATTTCATAGATGGCAGAAACTTGCAATTTTGACTGTGCTGATATTTCTTTCATAACCATATTATTAAACGAGCCGTTAATTCCCAAATTGGCTCAACCGAGCCCAGCAATCTGATTGGCTAAAACTGATGTTTATATAGTAGATAATTATATTTATTTTCTTATTAAGTAGTGTAATGTAAAATAGAATGCAATTATAATGACTTAAATTGATTTATTTTGTTAAATTTGATCAAAATCACAGTAAAGTAATCCAAAATATTAATATTAACAAAGGATCAGATTACTGAGATCGGATGAGCCAATTTGGGAATTAACGGCTCGTTATTATTAACTGAGAGTTACCTGCATGTGACGTGAGTGAACATAACGTTAAAAAAAAGTTTTCAAATTAATTTGTGTGCAAAGTTAATATTGAAAATGGAAAATGAAAAGCTACATTTTCATCATGTTATATGAGTTTATAAAAGGACGTGCTACAAAAAATATTTAAGCCGTTTATTTGGATCGTGCTCCCGCTCTTAGGACAATTAAAAAGTGGTTTTGTCGATTTTAAACTAAACGATAAAATTCGCTGTGGGCGACTTTCTAGCATTGATAATGACTTAATCTGTGGTTTAGTGAATAATAATCTACGGATTACTACTGAAGAGATTGCTGAGAGACTAAATGTTGAGAATTCGACTGCATTTCGCCATTTAAAACAACTTAAGTACACTTCGAAACTCGATGCATCGTAAATCGGGCACGAACTTTTGCAATCACCCTATAAAATTCGTATACAGTAAAACCTCCTTGAACGGCCACCTCTAAACAATGACAACCTCCGAATACCGGCCACATATTGATGAAACCAAACACGTTCCATAACAGTAACATTAGTACGAACCTCTAAATAAGGAATTCTGAACAACGGCCGCTCGAAAGTCATCATGAGAAAAAAAATTAACAGCTCCTGGAAATATTTCATATTTATTTGCAAACTGAAATATGAAGTAGGTGAAACATGTTATACTTTATATACCAACAAAAAGTCACTTTATCTCTTAAACACGTTTTCACAAAACTAGAAAATGAAGACATTAATAATGATGGGGAAAATTTAGATAATATGATTAGAATGGCAGGTATTACTAACACGAAGGCCAGTAAGTTTGTATGTCTGGATAAAGATTTGGCATTTACTGCCACATTAGATTCACAAAAAATGGTGGAAGATAGGAGAGAGGAAGTGGAAAGTGATGCGGAAAGGGAAATGAAAGAGATTATAGAATCGCCCAAAATTTCGAGTATTAATACGTATACCAAATTTTTGACGAACCTTCGTGAAATCTAAAATTTCGCATTAAATCATAATGATGAGTAGTACAGCAAACAAAAACTCATACTATTATTTCTTTGGCGAAAGATATTTGCAGCAAAGAAAAAAAAAGCAACTGCAAATCATTGATTTTTTAAAGTATTAAAACAATGAGGATTAATTAAAATTAAATGACTGTATTTCTATTTAAATTTATGTAATTATGATTTTTAGAAAATGAAACCTCTGAATAACACCCACCTCTGAAGAGCGGTCACTTTTCACCGGTCCCACTGGTAACCGTTATTCAGAGGTTACACTGTATATCATTTAATAGTATTTCATAATATCATTTAAATTGAGCTCACTTCTTTTTAAGCATATATAGAGCTCGCACGATTCATACATTTGAATTATGGTATTTCCGAATAGTAATCATTACTTATTTAATTTCTCAATCTCAGTCATTAAGTAAGGCGAAGATAAATTGCTATTCGGAAACAGTGACACTTAAAAAATAGAACTTTGCGAGTTCCTGATGATATATCTAAGGAAAAATCGACTGAACTAGGGCAACTAGAAATTATATTTCGTTGAAATCTTTTGAAATACAAGCGAACAATCTGTTTTTCGTTTACTTTTATCAAAAGTACTTTTGTGGAACATAAATATTTATGTTAAATTTGCAAACAAATGGAAAATTGCGGAAATGTAACGGAAATTATTTTATTTAATTCAAAATAACATTGCAGAAATAAACAGAAATTCGGAAACAAGCAATATCTTTACTTTTGTCATTTTCAATTTGAACAGTTTCCTTACAGATTTAGTAAAATTACTGACATTTTAATTAAATTTTCATATTAAAGTGCTTTAATCACTGAAAATATTTAATGTTATACAAAGAGCGCTTTTGTTTTAATGGCGGCGTTTCAAAGCGCATTTGTAGTGACTGAGTAATTGGAAAGAGATTTTTAAAGGCCATTTGTTGTTTTTTAAATAGTTTTAGAGTTTTCTTTTCTAGCTTTGAATTCAGGGTTTTCCAAATTCTGGTAAGCGTACCGGTTCTGATGCGTGACTCGTGAGCCTTTCAGGTACGCGAAGGCGACTATATGAATAAATTATTGTAAAATTGAAAACAGCATTGTTTTAAAATTTGTTCTAAACGCTAACTCATACTCAACGGAACAAAAAATGTTTGAAATGACGAAAATTGACTGAAGGGGTTCTTTTTTTCCGTTGAAAAAAAAGATTTTTCTTTTTTTTTACATTTTTATATTCCCTATAGTTTGTAAATTATCCGTGTAAAACGTTGGCCGAATTCGAAGTCCTTTCGTAATCGTTTAGTGCTTTAGCGCAATGCGCCCGTAATTTTACGCTGTTTTGAAACACTATAAACGCATTTTACGCAAAATGACTTTTTCAAACTGGGCGGTATCAAAACGCAAAAACTATTAAACCGATCTTGCTAATAATTTTTTTTTAATTAAAGGTGATATAATTTATTATAGCTTGGACCACTTTCAGCCATTTTTATAAAAAAATAAGTATTTTTAGAAGCAGGCTAAAGTGCGAAAAAAGGATTCAGAAATAGACCTTATTTCAAATCGCTGCCACTTCGTTGATTTTAAAATGTTTGATCTCACTGTGGTTAAAGCTCCATGGTTATTATGCACTTTCATAATCCTTAACGGAAATTGATTGCAAACGAATCTGGCGATCTATCGGATCCCGCTCGATTGGAAGTTGTCGGTGCGCACGCTAGGGCACGCAACTCGACTGGAGCCTCTTCATCAATTTTTTATTTAAAAAAAAAATTGAAATGTTCTTCAAATGACAACAAATTTCATGCAAAAACCCCGGAACTAAAATCTTTATTCCTATTCCACAAAAAAATTGCAAAACAACGCCCTTTTTTCGGACTTCTACAGGCAAAACCCAACTGAAGTTTGATCGTGAATTAGAAAGCCTGTAATTAATTTTGACTGTTACTTCTTTTTTGGTTTTTTTTTTTATAGATGTTTCATTGAAATATTGCAATATCTTAAAGCGCAGAAAATATTAACAAAAGTTTTAACATTGTACGGCAAAATAAATCTTGCAAAAGTGGTTTTGCCACGATTTTGAAGCACTGGTTCCATATTTCTGAGTCGTCATTTCCTCTTTATACTGCTTATCACGTTGTCTCCCGACATTACACCTGAGATAAATGGAAGTATAATAAAAATAAATAAATGATACAGTAAAAGAAAAAAAACCCATAACAAGTGGGTAAGTGTGATCACGGATCATACAGAGGGTTTCGTTTAATATTCCTTTCAAAACACTTTAATACTTTTGCAAAATCTGTTAGTTCCACATTTCGCAACCAGGGGCGCTCTCTATTCTAAACAAATCTCTATCCGAACGAAACTCCGTTTTACAAACTATCTGTAGATATATTAGTCGAGGCGATCGGGCCCATAGCACCCGAGATAGGAAGGCAATTTCTGGCGATAAAAATTGGAGCTAAAATATGTAAGGCTATGGTGCATAATATGAAAGAGTGGTCAAAGGAATGTCGGCAAAAGTTAGAAAAGTACACCCTGTATGAAAAGGGTGGAGGTTAGAAAAATTTCTAAAAATACAGAAGTTAGAAAATACAGAGCCCGGAGTGATAAATAATATGACTTTTTGAAAATTTATGATTTTTCGTGTGATTGTAATTGTGCTGCTATAAGTACACAAAATTTCACATCTCCAATTTAATTAGGGGCTGAGTTAGAAAAATTGCTTAAAATACACAAGTTAGAGGCCAGAGGGGTAAATAGAAGACTTTTTCAAAATTTTATGATTTGCCGTTTGATGTGAGGTGTCCAGTGTAGTATAAGTATCCAAAATTTCAAGTCTTCAACTTAATTAGGGGCTGAGTTAGAAAAAAAGCTTAAAATACACAAGTTAGAGCCCGGAAGGGTAAATATAAGACTTTTTCAAAATTTTATGATTTGTCGTTTGATGTGAGGTGTTCAGCTATAAGTATCCAAAATTTCAAGTCTTCAACTTAATTATGGACTGAGTTAGCAAGAAAAGCTTAAAATATACAAGTTAGAGTCCAGAGGGGTAAATATGAGACTTTTTCAAAATTTTATGATTTGTCGTTTGATGTGAGGTGTTCAGCTATAAGTATCCAAAATTTCAAGTCTTCAACTTAAGTAGGGGCTCAATTATTAAAAAAAGCTTAAAATACACAAGTTAGAGCCCAGAGGGGTAAATATAATACTTTTTAAAATTTTATGGGAGTAAAAAGCTTAAAATATTCGGAGGGGTAAATATAAGACTTTTTCAAAATTTTATGATGTGTCGTTTGATGTGAGGTGTTCAGCTATAAGTATCCAAAATTTCAAATCTTCAACTTAATTAGGGGATCAGTTAGAAAAAAAAAAAAAAAAAAAAGCTTAAAATACACAAGTTAGAGCCCAGAGGGGTAAATATTAGACTTTTTCAAAATTTTATGATTTGTCATTTGATGTGAGGTGTTCAGCTATAAGTATCCAAAATTTCAAATCTTCAACTTAATTAGGGGCTCAGTTAGAAAAAAAAAAAAAAGCTTAAAATACACAAGTTAGAGCCCAGAGGGGTAAATATTAGACTTTTTCAAAATTTTATGATTTGTCATTTGATGTGAGGTGTTCAGCTATAAGTATCCAAAATTTCAAGTCTTCAACTCAATTAGGGGCTGAGTTAGAAAAAAAAAAGCTTAAAATACACAAGTTAGAGCCCCGAGGGGTAAATATGAGACTTTTTCAAAATTTTATAATTTGTCGTTTGATGTGAGGTGTTCAGCTATAAGTATCCAAAATTTCAAGTCTTCAACTTAATTAGGGGCTGAGTTAGAAAAAAAATAAAGCTTAAAATATACACGTTAGAGTCCGGAAGGGTATATATAAGACTTTTTCAAAACTTTATGATTTGTCGTTTGATGTGAGGTGTTCAGCTATAAGTATCCAAAATTTCAAGTCTTCAACTTAATTAGGGGCTGAGTTAGAAAAAAAAAAGTTTAAAATATACACGTTAGAGTCCGGAAGGGTATGTATAAGACTTTTTCAAAACTTTATGATTTATCGTTTGATGTGAGGTTTTCAGCTATAAGTATCCAAAATTTCAAGTCTTCAACTTAATTAGGGGCTGAGTTAGAAAAAAAAGCTTAAAATACACAAGTTAGAGCCCATAGGGGTAAATATGAGACTTTTTCAAAATTTTATGATTTGTCATTTGATGTGAGGTGTTCAGCTATAAGAATCCAAAATTTCAAATCTTCAACTTAACCAGATGAACGAAACCCTAAAAATTAACCATATTTTTACTTTCTTCTTCCTTACAAGAAAAAAGAATTGGATTCGTGAATTTCGAATTCCGGTTTTCGACGGATTTATACGTCTTAGGGGTCAGTAATCACGAAAAACATGTTTTTTACAAAATGTCTGTCTGTCTGTGTGTGATACAAATTTTATGGGCGCTCTATCTCAAGAAATTATGTACGGAATTTAATAAAACTTTACATTCAGTTAGTCCCTAATATAAATTGGTGCTGATTACTTTTTGGAGTAAATCGTTAATCAGATGGCGCTGCAATGCTGCGTTATTCATGATTTCCACAATAGCTATATCTCAAGAACTAAAGCACGGATTTTCAGAAAACTTCAGATTCAGTTAGTACTTGATATAATTTGGTGCTGCTATATTTTGGTGTAAATCGCCCAATAAGTGGCGCTGTTATGCAGCATTATTCACAATTTTCCGCAATAGTTGTGTCTCACAAACTAATGCACGGATTTTCAACAAACTTCAAATTCAATTAGAAATTCCCGTAAGTTGTTGCTGATTAGATTTTGGTGTGAATTACCTAATCGGTGGCGCTGCTGTGCTGCATTTATCAGGAAGTATTAACATGTATGATAGAAGAAAGTTTAAGAAAGAGATAGAAGAAAGTTTTGGGATTGTCACTGCCGACTAGCTTTGTTATAGTTTGGAAAAAAAAAAAAAAAATGTTTGTTTTTCAGCGAATAATCGACAGACTAAATATAAAGAAGCAAAAATGGCTAAAAAATACGGAACCAGGACTTGAAAATTGTGGCAAAACTAGTTTTGCAAGATTAATTTTGTCGTACAATATTAAAACCTTTTTAATTGCTTTTCACATTTTGGCAAACATATTTTATTTCTATAAAACATTGATAAATAAATTTAAAAAAAGAAGTAATAGTCTAAATTAGTTACAAGCTTTTTAAACTATAATCAAACTTCAGTCAATTTTCGTCATTTCAAACCGTTATGGTCCCTATAACCTCTTAAGATCTAAAGTTAAACTAATTCTACATACAAATACGCATTCATTGCTTTTTCACAAACAAAGTGACACAAGAGATAACAGAAAGAGACCTTTTTCTGAAATTGATACTTTAGTGCAGGACTTACCCAGCAAAGAGGAAATTGCTGGCCAGCAGCAAGGTAGGTGCTGGCAATGATGGAGAAGTGCTGGCTGATGGTCTACCACTGCATGACCACTGCTGGACAGCTTCAGTCAACTTTGCTGTTGGAAATCATCAGATAAAATTCTGGTGGTCATCCTTTTTATCTCATGCGCTGGCCCACCAATACATGGAAGTGCACGAACTTTTGCAGTATTAGTGCTGGGAACCCTTACGCTAGGTGGCGCTGCGAATATCGAAGACATTGAGTATTTGAACACAAATCTGAAATGAATATCTTAACACAATTTAAGCTGTGAAGCTAATTTTTTTTGAAACTGTAAAAAATATAGCACCACTGCCACCAACAAAATAAATAAGTAAATGAATAAAGAAATAAATTCTTTATCTCAACGCACTTTTCCCCCCCCTTAAATCTGGTTTTACTAGATTACAAAGGATTTCGGTTTTCATAATTTACGCAGTTCAGAATCAATAATAATAATAAAAAAACGTATAAAATACATAGGATTTCTGTGCAATAGAATATTTTCTTTACCAGTTTGATGATTGGTAACATAAATCACAAAAGAAACAAACTTGAAATAGTGTAATGAGAGCTTGAAAACTACGCGCAGTCGTAGCGTACGCTGAAAGTACTTGTTTATGTCCGATCACGAAAACCAAACAGCATCGATCGCGGTCAGTACTTGGGAGGGTGACCACATGGAAACTGCTGAAAGTTCAAATATTTCCATAGACATTTCTATTATAGACACTTCTATAGATATTTCTATAGCTCTTGGTGAAACTAGCTTATAGAAAAAAAGAGACATAATACTTTGTTTTTTTTTATAGAATTCTATAAGAAATTTTTGTAAGGGAAAGTGCTGGGCCAGCAAAGAAATAGCAGAGGGATAGGTGCTAGCACTGCAGGAAAAGTGCCAGATTGAAGTAATATGATGGCATACCAATGCTGGCCTGCTGTTGGCCATCACTGATGGGCAAGCTGCATTCGGTCGGACACTTTTCGACAGGTTTAAGTAATGGCACCCTTGCACTTTACCGCTGATGGCACTGCCGGCTGCCATCTTTTTTCCAGTTGATGGCCCACTGTTTCTTTCTTTGCTGGGTGATTTCTAACAAAAAAAGTACTGGAGCTCTACTATTCTGCAGTAATAACAACTTCACCTCCATTTATATTTCATACGTTATTTGCAAAATTTCGTCTTTAGTAAAAGAAAAAAATATACAAGGTGTATCTGAAAAAGTGGGCAAAACTTTACGGTATGATAGAACGCAGCTATACGAGCAAATTTCGTCGTAGAATGTATGGTTGGATTGCAAGCGGTGAGAAGTTAAAAGGTAGTTTTCCACTATCCCAGGGCGATGGATTGGACGAGGTGGTCCCATAGCTTGGCCACCAAGATCGCCGGATCTTTCGTGTTTGGACTTTTTCCTGTGGGGTCATATGAAAACTCTAATCTACGAGTACCCCATTGAAACCGATATGGATCCAGTCGCCAGGATTGCCGTTGTTGCCAGCGATATTTGGGAAATGCCTGGTGTCTTTGCAAATGTGCGTCAGTCTCTATCCCGCAGGTGTGAAGCATCCATTACAGCTGGCGAAAGACCTTTTCAGCAATTTCTTTGAGCATGTACATTAATTACATTCCTGTTAATAAAATGTTTTCTGAAGTATCTCCTCTTATTCTTGTGTTAATTTTTTGACAGTGGAAAACTACATTTTAACTTCTCACCGCTTGCGTTCCGACCATACATTCTATGACGAAATTTGCTCGTATAGATGCGTTCTATCAACCCGTGAAGTTTTACCGCTTTTTTCAGATACGTTATATAATATATTTTGACTATATCTATATGCATCTATATGCATTTATATACAGGATTAGCATAAATGAATGACCAGATTTTAAAAAATTACATTCCATTTTTTTTTCAGTTACAAATGTTCGATGCGCGAATCTTTCGTAACACGACAAACACCTAATCTGTAATCAAGTTCGTTCCACACATTTGGCAGTTTGCACAGTCAACGATTCTTAAGGCAGCACTGATGCATTAAAACACTAAATAATGCAGTACTGATGCACCTGCATTAGTGCTGCAACAGATTAGGTGTTTGTCGTGTTACGAGAAGTTCGACACATCGAACATTTGTAACTGAAAAAACAAAACAAAAACAAACTTGGAATGTTCTTTATTTTCATACATCATTTATTATAATATGTGTAATAGTTTTGAAAATATAAATTTTTAAAATCCTGTCATTCATTTATGCTAATCCTGTATAATGAAATCTAATAAATGAACAGAGCAAAAATATTACAATCAGGAGTGGCGAATTTTTCAGAAAAACCTTCTCGCCTAGTATTTCTTTCTATCAATTAGCAAGCACAGCGCTGTTCCGATGGGCTTCGGAGAACAGTATTTGTGAGCTTCGATGAACTGCAACCAATATTTAAATATTTACTAAAATCGAAGAAGTACCTGAGCTGAGCTCTGGTGAGCTCCAATGAGCGCAGGTGACCGCAAATTAAGCACTGCTTTAGGGAACTGGCAACATAACTGGTTTATCAAGCCTGCGATGGTTTTGTTGTTTATATTTTGATAATTGATTCTTATGTATTTTGTAGCGCTGAATTAAAAAATGACCTTCATTTTTAACCATCCCGTCAGGATTTTTTGCAAATCGTAAATTTCAATGGTAAAAAGTAAAAAAAAAATAGAGAAAATCTGATACTGAAAGATACAGGAAATGATTCTGTTTCTTAATTTTCGATAACTGATTTTTATGTATTTTTCAGCGCTGAATTCGAAAATGACCTTAATTTTTAACCATCAAGTCAGGATCTTTTGCAAATCGAAAATTTCAAAGTCGAAAAATAGCAAATTTCTGATACTATAAAATAGATGTGATGGTTGCGTTTTTTAAATTTTAATAATAGATTTTTATGTACTTTTTAGCATAAATCTGAAAATAACCTTCATTTTTAACCATCACGTCAGGATTTTTTGAAAAATGAAGGCCATTTTCGGATTTAGTGCTACATAATACTTAAGAATCAATTATCAAAAGCTAAGCAATATGACACAACCCAAATTTTGCAGGCGTGTGTAATTTAGGTTCAGAAATATGTATCTAAAATTTAAAGCCTCCTTAAAATATGAATTTAATTACCAATAACTTAAATTCACGCAATAGCAAATTTAAGGCCCTTAAACAAATGAATGATATGGAAATTCTCAAATTTTTTTATGGTAAAGAATTTAAGTTAAATAATTGTTAAAATTACTTACTTCCTTGGACACACTGCCTTGCAGGTATTTTGCAAACTCAGATGATACTACCATTTATTTTATGAGGAATTAAGACCATTGCTGCCATTTATTGGGTTTGCTTCAAAGCCAAAACACATTGATCTACAAAGAAGTAAGGTAAAAATGTAAAAAAACTCAAACAGTTTAGGTTTTATTAGAAAAAGAATAGAGGCTCACATTTCTGTACCTCAGGTCTGAAGAGTTTATAAAGCTTAAAGAATCGTCCCCTTTTCTGACGACTGGCGTGCTTGGAAGATGTAGAAACAGAAAACACATCATAAATACTGCAGTTTTCTACTTTACATCTGGATATTGTACATATTACGAAATTCATTTAACCTCTTCATGCCCTTGGTCACATATATGAACGTTTAGTTTTTTATAATTATAATTACGGTCAATAAAAAAAGAACAAATATTTTGATAATAACGTTTTCACTACAGAACAAAGGAAGTAAAAATTTTATGGTTTTGTTGAACTGATAATGTTATTTCCGATGTACAATTAGAGATATAAAACAAGTGGGTAAGTGTGATCATAGATCGCACAGAGGGTTTCGTTTAATATTCCTTTCAAAACGCTTTATCCTTTTGCAAAATCTGTTAGTTCCACATTTAGCAACCGTTTTACAACCTATCCATAGATATATTAGTCGAGGAGATCGGGCCATAGCAACCGAGATAGGTAGGCGCCTCCTGGCGGTAAAAGGGGGAACTAAAATATGTAAGGCTATGTGCATAATATAAAAGAGTGTTCAAAGGTGTGTCGGCAAAAGTTAGAAAAGCACCCACCGGGTGCAATGGGGGGGGGGGGAGGGTGGAGGTTAGAAAAATTGCTTAAAATACACAAGTTAGAGCCCGGAGGAATAAATAACATAAGACTTTTTGAAAATTTTATGGCTTTTCATGTGATCAGAAGTGTTTTGCTATAAGTATGCAAAATTTCAAGTCTTCAACTTAATTAGGGGCTCCGTTAAAAGAAAAAGATTATAATACACAAGTTAGAGTCCAGAGGGTTAAATATAAGACTTTTTCAAAATTTTATGATTTGTTGTTTGATGTGAGGTGTTCAGCTATAAGTATGCAAAATTTCTAGCTTCCAACATATATAGTTTCTGAGAACGGGCTCTGTGACGGACAGTAAGACAGACAGAGGAGTGAGACGAATAAGGTTTCGTCAGATGAACGAAACCCTAAAAAGCGTGAAGTAATTTTTCGGCAGTCAGTGTTGTTAGATTATTTGAACAAATCGTTAATATTTGATAAAAATAATATCATACATTAAATACAAGTTTTAATAATTTGTAGAAATGTAAGAAAGAAATTTACTGTTAGTTTTTTATTTTATAAGAAATCATTTCACTCATAAATCACCATTAATGATCAGCGGCCACAAATATGGGTGTTATTTTTTTTGTGTGAATTTTTATTGGTTTTTACATTGTATTTTTGTTTTTTGAATTCCTATTAACATAAAATGAATAAATTGCAAAAAAGTCATTTTTTTTCTCACTATAAAAAAGCGTTCCTGAAGAGGTTAAATAGTAATCGGAAAAGTTGTATAAAAAATTCTGGCTTTTCTCATATTTTAGAGCTTTTTTTTAAATAACTTGTTTTTATTGGGATGAATAGGCCTTGCATTAATATTTATAATCACGATGTTACTTTTTGTTTCAATGCCTATAAAATGAGATAATCTAAGTATTAATTTAGATGTAAAATCATGTAATTTTAAATAGTTCCTTGCCAGCTTGAACGTTAATTTCAACGTTTAATAACAAATGCCTTCACTGCCTTATTAACTAAGCTAAACAGAAGCTATAGCCGCGTACCGAGCAGGGCTTGTTGGATAACCTTTCCTGTAGAAGTATTAGAAAGGTCCTGTGGAAAAGGCTATCTGCGTTTTCATGGGTAGATTGACATGGGTAGATGAGCGGTAGATTTTACTTTGATCTGATAAGTTTACCTTTTCGTGCCCTTACTCACTTGCAAAAAAAAAAAAAAAAAAAAAATAAATAAATAAATAAAATAAAACGAACTTCTGAATTTGTTAAGAATTTATCAATCTTCAATGATTGATTTTATTCAAATCATTCAAGGTTCGTGCATGACTCGCAAGAGTTTTCAGAAACGTAGCTGCAGAGAAGCCTTAGCACTACAAGCAAGAGAAAATAATTTTTATATGCCATGATTGTGAATTTTGAATAGCCATTGAAGTCCTAGGTCACTTTTATTGGGAATTCAAGAGATGGTTTCAAACTTTTTGTCACTTTGAATTTTTTTCAATGTTTCGGGATATTAAATTTGATTATTTTTTTTTTATTTATAAAGTTGCATCCGAATCATTTCAACTACAAATAAAATTATGTTCATAAAATTGTATATATTTTATTGTCCTCCTCAACTGAGTAAAATAAAATTTAGTAGAAATGGATTTATTGAGAAAAGTACGAAAGTGGCCGAAAGCTACCTTCACTGGCGTATTAACTTGAAATTTTTTTAAAATAAAATTTTAAATTTGAAAGTAAAAATGAAAAATGATTTTTTTTTTCAAAACTAAAGAGAAAAGATAGCACAAATAACAGCGTGTTTTTTTAATTTATTTTTTAATTTTACCACAAACATCACAATTTTATTTTCTTTGGAATTTTTTTATTTGCATCCGATTCATTTGAAATACAAATAAAATTATGTTAATGAAATTGCATATTTTTTATTGCTCTCTTTGATAAGGCGAAGAAAAAATTAGTAAAAATGGATTTATTGAGAAAAGTACGAAATTTACCTTCGCTGGCATAATTTCACTGTGCAGACCGAAAACACCTTAAAAAAAAAAAAAAAAAAAAAGGGTAAAAAACCTTAAAAGGCCAAATTTGGCGATACACCGCCAAGTTGGCGACAAACTTGGCGGTATTTGGCCACAGAACAGAGTCCCCCCTATGGTTACTCCCATTATAGATAGGAAGATGCATTAAACGGTTCAATAACCAATGGCTGCCATTTTGTCTCCCATGTAAAACTAAAATTAATTAATTAAAATTTAATTAATGAATTAATATTTGGAAAAACTGTATTAACATCAATTGTCATCCAGTACAAGTTAAAAAAAATATTTCAACTTGGTAGGATGAATAATAAGTATTTTATTAACGATTGAAAATTTGAACAAGATATATAAATAAATAAATATAGGGAGGATGTGAACTAATAGTAGGAATTGAATGAAAAATATCACTAATAATGGCATGTTTTTTTTTTAAATCTATTTTTTAATTTTACCACAAACATCACAAATTTATTTTCTTTGGAATTTTTTTATTTGCATCCGATTAATTTGAAATACAAATAAAATTATGTTAATAAAATTGCATATTTTTTATTGCCCTCTTTGATTAAGCGAAGAAAAATTTGTTAAAAATAGATTTATTAAGAAAAGTACGAAAATGATCAAAAATTACCTTCACTGGCATATTACCTTAAAAAAAAAAGGTGTTTTATAAAATTTTAAATTTGAAAGTAAGAATCAAAAATGAATTTTTTTTTTCAAACTAAATAGAAAAGATAGCACTAATAATAACATGATTTTTTTTAAACGTACTTTTTAATTTTACCACAAACATCACAATTTTATTCTTTTTGGAATTTTTTTATTTGCATCCGATTAATTTGAAATACAAGCAAAATTATATTAATAAAATTGTGTATATTTTATTCCCCTTTTTGATTAAATGGAGTAAAATTTAGTAGAAATGGATTTATTGAAAAGTACGAAAGCGTCCGGAAATTACTGGTATATTACCTTAAAAAAAAGGTGTTTTATAAAATTTTGATAGCTCTAATAACGGCGTTTTTTTTAAAAATTATTTTTTAATTTTACCACAAACATCCCAATTTTATTTTTTTTATTTGCATCCGATTCATTTCAAATACAAATAAAAATATGTTAATAAAATTTCATATGTTTTATTGCCCTCTTTGATTAAGTGAAATAAAATTTAGTAGAAATGGATTTATTGAGAAAAGTACTAAAATGGCCAAATTACCTTCATTGGCATATTACCTTAAGAAAAAGGGCATTTATAAAAAAAAATTAAATTTGAAAGTAAAAATCAAAAGTGGAAAAAAATTGGTTTCAAAAATCAAGAGAAAAGATAGCACTAATAGCGGTGTGCTATATTATTATTACATTTTTTAAGTTATACCACAAACATCACAATTTTAGTTTGAAATAAGAGTGTCTGTATTACCCTCAGTTACTTTAAAAAATTTACAGTTAAATTAGATAATTTCATTAATCTATAAATGCTATTAGAAATTAACATAAAAAAGTAACTTAACCAAATCCTTAAATATTGACGGATAAATATTGTTTAATTTTGCATGAAAAAAGTATTTTGAGTATTTCGAGTATACAAAATATTCTCGAAATCGAAAATCCTTGATATATTTGTTTCTTTTGTACTTTAATAATAATATTTCTTGAAAAGTAATTTATCTTAACTAATCAAGTTTATAACAAAAGTTTTGAAATGCGGAATTGCAAGTGTGTGACTACAGAGTTAAGCTAAATAAATATTAATTGCTTCGTTAAACTGTTTTAACTTTCAAGGTAATTTATTTAAATTCTTGAAATGAATCCAAATTTTCAGGAAAATTTGAAAAGTTGGAATGTTTGATGAGATAAATGATTTCGAATTTATAATTTAATCCCAAATTGGGACATTTATGGTTAAAATAACAAAACTAAATTGCAAAAAGTTCTGTAAAAATGCCAAGTGATTATAACGATCCAATTTGTTTACACGAGTTTTCTAAAATATTGGAGACAATACCTTATAGTTTAGCTTCTAGAATAAATAGTGTGGAAATCGTCTATCCCAGTAATACTTAAAAATTGCTAAAATATTAATCCCTTAAATGTCCAACGATGCTGAAATCCAAAGAGTCGACCGCAGCGATATCTGTAGGATATTTTCTAAAACTGCAAGACGATTGCTAGTCTAGACGTTGTAATAATACGATGAATACATTGAAGTATCAAAGTATCCCGCAGATGTCGCTACGACCGGCTCTTCAGATTTCAGCATCGTAGCACATTTAAGGGGGTCCGGGGCACAATTTCAAATAATTTTTATTTATTGAGTTAAAATTTCGCAATTTTTTGTCATGGTTAACAATATCATTTGTAAACAAAATCACATGATAAAACTTCTCATAATTAAAAAAAAAATAAATTTTAAATTTTATTAAAAAAGTGGGGTAGTTTAAAATCGTTATAACTCGAAATATTATTAGTAGAATTTCAATTTTTTTGCATTTAAATAAACAGAAATATATAAGTTTTAATTTAGATTCAGCATTTTGAAAAATATTAATTTAAATAAAAATTAAAAATATTTAAGTAAAAATTCGAAAAAAATGACGCAACTTAAAAAAAAAAATCATATTTTCAAAAGTAAATATTTTTTTCAAATTTGCTGAATCAAAATTAAAGTAAAACAATTGAAAAATACATGTTCCAAATTTGAACCATTTATGTGTAACGTATTTTGACTTATAACAATTTAAATATGAGAAATGGTGAAGAAACCCATCATGAAGAAAAACACATTTTCGCAAAAAGTCGTTTTCATGACAACCTTAATTTTGAACCAGCTAGATTTTGAAAACAAACCAAAACTTAAAAATGAATATTTCCTGTTCCAATTAAGATATAAACATGATTTAAACTTCATTTTAAGCAGAAAGAAATACAGAAATCTTTAATGCAATAAAAATTTTTAAGAAGATTTTAAGATTTTTGTGTCCCGGACTCCTTAAGGTATTAAAATTTTTAGCACTGTTTGGATAGGAGATTTTCATAGTATTTATTCCAGACGCTCTACGTATAGTAAAATGCAAATGAAAGTAAAACTGTGACCGACACTTCTGATATGATGTGGCATTATAGTATTATTCCACAGCTGATATTGAACGGATGAAGGAAAAACACGGGAATCTGTTAAATATTTTTCATTGTAATACGTACTTACTTGTAGTAATATTTTCACATAGACATATACACACACAGCCTCTTTGTTTGAAAAGAAAGGCATTTAACCAATGTGTTTTGCCTGTGTTAACTTATGAAGCAGAAACATGGGCGCTAACAAAACGGATGGTACAAAGATTACAAACAACACAGAGAAGTGTGGAAAGATGTATGCTAGGTTTAACTAGAAGAGACAGGAAAAGAATAACCTGGATAAGAAGTCCGACGAAAGTTTTGACATCATTGAAAGAATTAAATGGCTAAAATGGAAATGAGCTGGGCACATTGGAAAGATGTATGCTAGGTGTAACTAGAAGGGACAGAAAAAGAATAACCTGGAACCTGGATAAGAAGTCAGACGAAAGTTTTTGACGTCATTGAAAGAATTAAATGGCTAAAATGGAAATGGGCTGGGCACATTGCAAGAAGACAAGACAATAGATGGAGCACAAACACCCTACAGTGGTATCCCAGAGATGTAAAACGGCCAAGAAGACGACCTCAAGTAAGATGGAGTGATGAAATCAGAAAAGTAACCGGTGTTAATTGGATGACGAAAGCACTAGACAGGAAACTGGAAAAATCTGGGGAGACCTACATCCAGCATTGGATTGAAAACGGCTGTTGTTGCTGTTGTTGTTGTTGATGATGATGATAATGACATGCACTTGCACATCAAATCGGCACTGAGTTAGGTGATATTTGAAGAACATTTGTCAAATTTGGTGCCAAGAAATAATTACCATAAATAAAATACAAGATTAATACATTGTGATCAGTACAAATTACACGGTACAGTAATAGCACCAATCAAATAGATAATAATTAGGTACTGTATTAAATTATACCAAGCAACTGAATCCCATATTTACAAACATTAAACCTACAGCACCCTTGGCGAGAAACAACTCTTGCTTAATTATACAATATTAAGGTCAAACTTTTTGAAATTTTAAAATTTCCGTTCTATGTTCGTTATGTTGATGATGTTTATGTCCTGGTTGAAATGAATTCGGATAATAATCATATTCTCTCTATTATGAATTCCATTGATCCCTGCATTCAATTTATCTCTGAAATTGAGACCAATAACTGTCTTTCTTTCCTGGATGTCCTTTTTATTCGTTGTGAAAATAGCTTTCAGACTACCGTCTTTCGTAAACCTTTTACTGTCAGTCTCCCACCTCACAGGTATTCTTCTCATCCCCCTAACCAGAAATTCGCTGCTTTCAATACGTTTGTTTTTAGGGCTACTAATATTTGTTTCACTCCTGAGTTCCTTAGTGCTGAACTTAATTACCTCAAAGCTATTGCTGTTGATCGTGGTTATTCCTCTAATATTATTGATTTCTATTTATAAGAAATTGACGAAATCCGCCCATTCTGAAAAGCATTCTAATTCCAACTCTAATACTTCAGTTGTGTTACCATTTTTTCCTAAAATCAGTCAGCAAGTTGCTAAAATCCTAAGAAGGTTTGATTTTAATGTTATATATTTCTAATTTCACATTTTCTAATGTTATCATTAAAATATATAACGCTTTTATTGATAAAGAATACAGGTATAAAATGTAAAGAATTTTAAAAAATGAAAGGGAAATCTATTATTATTTTTATTTTTATATATTTTAAAAATCAATTTTAAGGTTCCGTACTTAAAATGTAAAAACGGAACAATTATAAGATCACTCGTGTGTCTGTCACGGAATCATTATAAGATCACTCGTGTGTCTTTCACGGAACCATTATAAGGTCACTCGTGTGTCTGTCTGTCATAGTCGTTCTTTTCGTAAACAATGGAACGCGGAAAGTTCAAAGTTGGCAGAAGTAATAAAGGCTACTGACCCACATATTTATAGATTATTAACCATTCACAAATATAGTTATGAAAAATGTAGAGGGGCTAATTACGTTACTTGAAAATAACAATCTTTTTTTTCTTATATAGATATCATGTGAAAGCTCTCGTAACGCCGAACTCAAAAATAGATTTGTCTTAATTTTAGGTATTATATTTTCAGAGATATCGTCTAAAATGTATTGCAAAAATATGTCCCTTCCCCTTCTATTTTCGAATCTACTGAAACTAAAATTAAGAAAATAATCGGCGTAGTAGAAGTTAATTTAAACCTTACAGGAAAACTGTACCGATTACCCTAGGTCGCATAGCTTTTGAGAAAATCGCATTTTTTCGTTACACACAAATTTCAATTTGCGGGCGCTCAGCAAGGGAGTTGAGGGGCAATCGTAGTACCTATCGTCGCGGGAGTATAAAAGAATTGTTGATAATGATTTTCGAAAAAAATAAATATTGGCAATTAGCTGAATATTAAAGTTTATAGGACAAGGACGGTTTAGACATACATAAAGGCACATTCGGCGTACTCTATGCGTCATCGGCTTTTAAAGCATAGATAACAATTTTTAATGATATATTTGTGTAATGTAATGCCCAGTAATAGTATAAAAGCAATAAACGTCAAATTGTTATAAAGAGACAAATTTAATTTGAATTAATCACTTAATTACTTTCGGATTCACGACTAGTCTGTATTGGATGGCGCTCTCACTAAGTCACCCGGTTTTTAAAGATTAATTAAAAATCTATCTGGAAAAACGCGGACCAAGAAGACGTTGCAATTTTGCGACCTTTCGAAGCGCGCTTAGAACTTTGCCAAGTTTAAACTTTGAATAAAATCTATGTTTTAAGTACACTGTAAAAAGAAAAGATCATTACTACTCTGAATTTTAAAGATCCCCAAGATGATTAATAAACATCCCCATTGAATGTATTAATATATACTAATATTATAAAGAAATAATTTTTTTTTTTTTTTTTTTTTTTTTTTTTTTTTTTTTTTTTTTTTTTTTTGTAGGAGGTAATCTCTGGAACTACCGAACCGATTTCGAAAGTAGTGGTATCAAAATGACGGTGTTAGTCCCTGTTCGAACATAGGCTGTATCTTATGTCGGTACCTTTACCCTAAAGGGGGTGCAGGAACAAAAAACGTTCTAAAAATGCGATTTTTGTGTTACTGAAGGGCCTAGAAACATGAAATTTTGAATGGTAGTTACTTATAAGATATAAATGATCTATACGAACATTTCTTAAAACATTCGAAATTTAAAGGGGGTGAAAATGCGCAAAAAACGTTCTAAATGGCGATTTCTACGCAATCTCAGGAAGTAACGAACAGATTTAAAAAATAATGGTGTCAAAATGATGGTGAAAGCCCTTGCTCGAATATAGGCTATATTTTATATCGGTGCCATTACCCCAAAGGGGTTGCAGAAGCAAAAAACGTTCTAAAAATGCGATTTTTGTGCTACTGAAGGGCCTAGAAACATGAAATTTTGACTGGTAGTTATAAGACATAAATGATCTTTAAGAACATTTCTTAAAAAAATCAAAATTTACGAAGGGTGATAATGCGCGAAAAGCGTTCTAAAAACGCTCTAAATGGCGATTTCTACGCAAACTCAGAAAGTATCAAACCGATTTCAAAAGTAGTGGTTGGAAATTGATGGTGAGAGCCTTTGCTTTAACATAAGCTCTATTCCATGTTGTTGTCACTACCACCTGGGGGTTGCAGGAGCAAATTGCGATTTCTGTGATACTGAAGAGGCTAGAAACTTTAAATATGGCGTGGTTGTTACTTATAAAATATAAATGCCCTCTAAGAACTGTCGAAAATAAATTCGAAATTTAAAAGAGCTGAAGCGAAGGGAAGGGGCGAAAAGAGTACTAAAAAAAGTCCTAAATTACGATTTCTATGCAATCTCAGCAAATAGTAAACCGATTTCAAAAGTAATGGTTACGAATCAATGGTAATAGTCTGTGATTCCACAGAGGTTATATTTTATGCCAGTGCCACTACCACATCGGGTTGGCCGGAGAAACAACAAATGTTCTAAAAAAAGCCTTTAAAATCTTTCTGAATTACCATTTCCATGGAATATTAGGAAATACCAAACCGATTTAAAAATTAATGTCGGCAAATTAATGGTGACAGTTTCTATTTCAACATGGGCATTTTATGTTAGTGCCACTGCCACCAGAGAGGTGGTAGACCGATAGACAAGAACCTTAGAATTTGAGATGATGGTTAATTTTTAGATGTAAATGCGTACTAAGAGCGGTTTATTCAAAACTTCGTCTCATTTCTGCCTAATGCAGTGCAATAATGAGGTTTAGTCAAACTGTGTTTTAAATAGTAATTTTTGAATTATTCCTAAAAGTATAATTTCTTTCAATAAAAATTAGACATATGAATATCACTTGGCATATTTCAACTGTTACTCGAGGAAAGCCACGAAGTTTGCTAGTAATGTCACATTTAAAAGCATAGTTCAAAAAACATTATGTCAAAATTTAATTATTTTAGAGGATTTCAATGTCAACTTCAGAAACAATACAACACATGACCTGTCGGAATATTTTTTAACTCTTTGTCTAAGTCCATTCATTCAAGAATCTACTACCAGGGACAACACATTTATTGACAATGTATTCACCAACATCCCCGTGCAGTGTGGCGTCATTCATACATTTTTTAGCCATCATAAACAAATTCGGATAAGATTTACAAAAAATTATACTGGATAGCAATATTTGATACTATTTAGGCTTCATATCTCTCTGAATTTTTATAGTATATACGTCTATACTTTTCTAGCATATATAGCTATATCCCACACTACGTTGTATAGTTTTTTACAAAGTCTTATAATTCTTTTAACAACGATTTTTTGTTGTATTACAGTTACTAATTAAGATATTTATTGTACGGAATCCTCTGTATACGAGTAATACTCGCACTTGAGAGATTTTTATATTCTAAAATCTAAAGCAATTTATTCTTAGCCAAGTAGGCATATAACAAACGCTCTAAAATTTGAAATAGCAAGTTTGTGAATATATAATGTAAGCAAATAAATATGCAACGCTTCGTTAAACTGTTTTCGCTCTCAAGGCAATTTAGTTGAATTCTTGAATCTTTACATCTGAAATTTCAAGGAAAATTCGTATAAAGTGGAACATGTGTGATAAAATTATAAAATTGAGAACATAAAAGAACGAAATTAAATTTTAAAGAGAAATGTTGTAAAGATTATAAGATGTAATTTGTTTATAACAATTTTTGAAAGTGTTAAAAATAAAAATGAAATTCATTAATAATGACTGAATAGATAGTTGAATAAATATATTACAACATGCTATTTCCATTTTAATAAATTTTATGGGGATTTTTTTTCGCGTGTGGGCGAAAGATAAGCAATTAGGACATATGTATGCTGTATTAATTTTTAACAGTTTTTGGGGTTTTTTTTCCAAAGATTTAAGCAATAGAAAATTATGAATCAGTGGTAATTGCGAATAAACGAAAATTAAAATTCCGCATTAGAAATTTACTCTGTCTAAACTAATGTAAATAAATAAGAGTGTTTTGATCATGGCTTAATCTTATATGATAAAATGTACTAATGTAATAATAGTAGTCTATATTATTATTTCAATAATACGATATGATGTAACGATAAAGAATTAATTGACTTACTTTCTATCTCATACATAATGGATATTTATGCTATTTTCAAACTGAATACTAATACAAAGTAACACTTTTTCTAATGTACGAATTTTATTTTCCACTGCATATAAATATGTTAGAGATACATTGTAAAATACCCATTATTTAAATATTGTATTAGTATTAATTTTGTTTAAGTCGATATTTAAATAATAAGTAAAATAGAGGCACGGTCATGTTATTATGTGTTGAGACATGTTATTATGTGATATTAATATTATTTTAAAATTTTGTATATTTTAATAATTTGAACTTTAGTTCAACTAAACACAAATTCTCTTCTTTTTGAGAAAGTAACATTATGCGGAATAAACTTTATTATTTTTATTTTCAGTTTTATATAGTGTAATTTTTTTTCTCTATTTGGATGGTATTTTTTTACTAGATTAACGTGCTAAAAATATCTTCCGAACCTTGATTTTATACCATCACGAAGAAAGCAACAGGATATTTCTTTTACTACTACATATACATAAGTTATCACAGAAATTCTGGCAGAAATTGATACATTAGTTTCATGTTACAACGATAATTCCCCTCTAGGATAGTTTTATTTTTATAGGAAAAAGAATTGAATCTTGTGAGAAAAATGATCGAGTAGGTAGAGGGAAATAAGCAATTACTATCTGGAATATAACGTGTTGTGAGACAATTGTATCCTATTTTAGTTTGTTCTTTTTATTAAATCATTTGTTGTTCTTATTATATTTTGTAAATACAAAATTTTATTCTTAAAATTTACACATATTTATTTAAATCTTGTTTTACTATTAACTTGATACTCTTGTATTTCATGATATTTATTAACGTGATTGTAATTTATTATTTAATTTATTACAGTAACCCCTTGTTATGTCACAAATTTCAGGACATTTCTAGGATAGTTTTATTTTTTATAGGAAAAAGCAAATTGAATCTTGTGAGAGAGATGATTGAGTAGGTAGAGTGAAATAATTGAAAGCAATTACTACCTGGAATATAACGTGTTGTGAGACAATTCCATCCTATTTTAGTTTGTTCTTTTTATTAAATCAGTTGTTGTTCTTATTATATTTTATTAACACCAAATTTACTTCGTAAAATTAACACATCTTTATTTAAGGGGGCTCAGGGCTTTATCGATAACGAAAAACATGTAAACAGAGCTCTCGCTTCGAGCCCATATAAAAACAGAAGTATTCAATGTAACTAATTTAAACTTTCTGATATTTTTACGGTATGTTTGTAGTCTTATAAAATTATAAAATTAAGTACTTCAATGTAATAGAATAAAAAATATAACAAAATTTATATAACACAATTTCCGAAAAAAAAAAATAGGTGTCATATCACTATCCCTAAAATATCTTAACGTTGAATTGACATATGAACCTAATTTTTGCTTTAAAATGATCAGGAAACTTTACTTTATAGAATGAATTAAGGATATAACTATCACTCAAAGGAAACCTTATTTAAAAAACTCTCAAATTTGAAAATTTAAAAAACACTAAAAAATACAACCTTTTTTTCTTTAAAAATACTCAAAATATTAAACTATCTAAAATATATTAATTCATTCTATAGATAATGATGTTATATGCATGTAAACAATTTTTTTAGCCATTCCATCAAATAGTTTTTTTTTAATCTTACGGAGAGTAGTCAAAAATCCAGTTTTTAGAAAACGCGACTTAAAGTTGCAATTAAATGGGTACGGCTTTGAAAGTGATTGTTACATGAATGCTTATAACTTCGCTAAAAATGCAAATATTTTTATGCGTTTTTTGCACTGTGTTCAGAATTAATTGAATAATCAAAATGGATACAAAAAAAAAAAAAAAAAAAAAAAAAAAATTCTTTAAAAGTTTTTAAGCCTTGGGCCCCCTTAAATTTTGTTTTTCGGTTAACTTGATACTATTGTATTTCATGATATTAATTAGCGTGACTGTAATTTATTATTTAATTTATTACAGTAACCCCTTGTCATATCACACATTTCAGGACATCTCTAGGATAGTTTTATTTTTTAACAGGAAAAAGCAAATTGAATCTTGTGAGAAGGATGATTGAATAAGTAGAGGGAAATAATTGAAAGCAATTACTATCTGGAATATAATGTGTTGTGAGACAATTGTATCCTATTTTAGTTTAATTTTCATTAAATCATTTGTTGTTCTTATTATATTTCATTAACACCAAATTTTCTTCTTAAAATTTACACATCTTTATTTAAATTTTGTTTATTGATTAACTTGATACTATTTCATTATTCTATCCTACTAGCCGCCTCTGGCGACCAGTTTGGTCTCCCTTAAATGTATGCTAAGCATTGCATCATGTTACTTTCATTCTGAAACTAATTGACTTGCTCAATCCTTCCCTCGAGTTCAAAGATTCTGATAGAGAAATCAAGAATTCTTAACGAACTTGATAACTTTTCATACATTTTTGTTGTTATGCGTACTTCGTCGTTTTTGACAAATACCATTTAATTTCCGTAGCTGTAAAAATGAGTGAAAGATTTGTTCATAAATTATCTAAATTAAACTTATTTTACTTAAACATGCTGTTACTTCAATGCTATTTTTTAGTAATAATAAATTTAATAAAATTTTGCAAATCATGCATTTATAATTTTTTTTCACTACTTAATAACTAAATAATGAATATATATACTTTTGCTTTTATACATTTGATTTCTGAGTTCATAAATATCACAAAATAGTGACGTAACTAAGAGAAATAGAAAATAAAACCCTCGTGAATGCAAGCCGTTAACAAACGTTAGCGCCACCAGTTTACTTACTATGACGTCATAAGAATATTGTCTATTCATTGTTGGAAAATGCTTTGCGAATGATTATCACCATGGTCTAATATTTTCTACTTTTTATGATGAATGAATCTATTGTGTTTGTTTACTTTATGAAGTGAAATAGAAATATGTCAACTTAATTTCAATTGAAATTATCTTGGAATATATATTTATTTGAATGTAAATTAGAAACAATACTTTGATGTTGAGATGAAATATTTTAGTTTGTGTTATTAATATTACGATTAATTGTTTACTTGGGTACTTTTCCATTACGGGGGCCTTGGCATTATTTTTTTTTAAAGCTTGGCGCAATTCGGGCTTCAGAACGTGAAATACGTTGATAAAATATATAAATAGCTATGAAAACAAACCTGGTGAACTTCTATTTTTATTTATATGTATTTATTTGCGTATAAACATTTTATTTACACATATTATACAATATTTGTTTACATAGAAATTACTTCTGTTTCTATATAAAAATAGATTATTGGCTTCTTTATATTAAATAAATTGTATACATATGGAAAAAATTGCTTATGTATATGAAATAGGATATAGATTGCCGGAAAATACGATGCCATTTTTTTTTCTCGCCAAGAACCTATGCTGGAAAGTATCTATTTATTTATTTATTGTATTTTAAATGAGGTAAATGAAATAAGTGTATTTTAAATGAAAGATTTATTTTCAATGAAATGAGTGATAGGTTTATATTTTTAATGAAATGATGGCGATGGAAGAATATTTGGCGATTTATCACCTGCGCCCGACTAATATAAAAGTACCGAAATGTCCGTTTGGCAGATAAAAAGTGAAGTGGTCAGCCCGGAACTATTGATGACAGTCACATGACTTCGGCTTTTATTATATAGATTTTAATTTATTATACTTATCCTATTTTAGTTTGTTATTTTCATTAAATAATTTGTTGTTTTTATCATATTTTATATCACCAAATTTTCTTCTTAAAAATTACACATCTTTATTTAACTTTTGTTTTTTTGATTAACTTGATATTATTTTATTATCCTATCCTGTTTTAATTTATTATACTTATCCTATTTTAGTTTGATATTTTCATTAATCATTTGTTGCTCTTATTGTATTTTATTAACACCATTTTTTTTCTTAAAATTTACGCATCTTTATTTAAATTTTGATTTTCGATTAACTTGATACTATTTTATTATCGTATCCTATTTTAATTTATTATACTTACTTTGTTATTTTGTTTTAGTTTGTTATTTTCGTTAAATCATTTGTTGTTTTTATTATATTTCATTAACATAAAATTTTCTTCTTAAAATTTACACAAGTTTATTTAATTTTTTTTCGATTTAACTGGATGCTATTGCATTTCATGATATTTATTAGCATGACTGTAATTTATTATTTAATTTATTACAGTAACCCTTTGTTATATCACACATTTCAGGACACGTGGGAAAAGGTACCTTTTAACTTCTCACCGCTCGTGTTCCGACCATATATTCTATGACGAAATTTGCTCGTATAGCTGCGTTCTATCACCCCGTAAAGTTTTGCCCTCTTTTTCAGATACACCGTATATATATATATATATATATATATACCGGGTGTCCCAAAAATGACCGATGGATTTTAAAATTCAATAACTTGCAAACGGCGACAGATATTAAAAAAATATTGCAGGAGTGTTATGTCATGTCAGGAGTTTTCATGCTGCGATTCTGAGTTTTAGTTAAAATAGCATCGATAGATGGCGCTGCAAGCAATAACAGCCAAATACAGGCTCGATTTTTTCGGCCTCTCTTTTCTTCCATGCGAAAAAAGGAGATTAAAATGTATTGAATGGATCCCGAAGTAACAAAAACCGGGTCTGGACTGAGCACCTATTGCTCTCAGCGCACCTATTGTTTGAAATTCGAACTAAAATAAAGAATCACAGTAAAAAATCTCCTGCAAGAATTTTTTTAATATCTGTCACCGTTTGCAAGTTATTGAATTTTAAAATCATCGGTTATTTTTGGGTGACCCGGTATATATATATATATATAATGTTCGAGGGTTGTTCAGTAAGTTTTGCCTCCACGTCTGTAACTACTTTATCAACAGAGCAAAATACAAATATTTTACATTGACAAATAACTCTGAAATGTCTTTCATATCATGATGTTTTTATTTTGTTGATTGGACCATTGACGTGTAAACAGTGAAACTGAGAATGTCGGACTATATAGAAAAGTGGTTAAAACAGTGTGCGATGATCGAATTCCTGGCTGCGGAAGGATTTTTTCTTAATGAGCCTGTTATCAGCCCATTACACGTTTTCTATGGTTTGCAGTGTTGCGGTCTTGGCCACAGCGGGGCTTATCGTACATACTCGACGTGCCTCGGTTCTCCGTCCGACTTCCATGTACCCATTTCCTGGCAGTGCTTCTGTCCACACATGCTTCACCCTACACACAACTAATACACCTGTGGATATCGATGCTGCACCACCTTCCGCTATCAGGAATTTGATAGCGGACGATGTTTTAACCGCGCTTCCATATACTCTGACATTCTCAGTTTTACTGCACTGTTAAAAATTTGCAGCATTCTGGCAGGTCATTTGACCGTTTTTTCCGAAAACGGTCACACAACCGTAATTTTAAGACTATTCTGACCATATTATTGGCCATTTTATGGTCAGAATATAGTTAAATTATGGTTATGAAACCGTTTTTTTTCAAAAAACGGTCGAATGACCTACCAGAATGCTGCAAAAATTTTAACAGTGTGTTTACACGTCAGTGGTCCCACCTGCAAAATAAAAACATCATGAGATGAAGGATATTTCAAAGTTACTTGTCAATATGAAATATTTTACCTTGTTCTGTTAATAAAGTAGTTGCAAATGAGGAGACAAAACTTATTGAACAAACTTTGTATGCATTGAAAACGCTGCAGTAAATCCCACAACTAAAGAAAAGTTTTACTGATTGACTTTTTAACCTCCTCCCTCCTTTTCAAATTGCCAGCATAGTTTTAAATTAATATCTTCTTTTATAATAATCGGCTAAAAAGAAGTTGTGCAATATTTAAATCAGTGTTTAAGTTGAGACTTCCCGCTCTTTCACGCCAAAATATAAAAGATGTTCCAAAAAGTAAGCCGAGGGAGTATTGCCGACCGTGGGATTCTTTCTAAAGGAGCCTAACCCTTATTTACGCAATGTTCGAAGAAAACCACGGAAAAATCCGAACGGTTAGGGCGACGAGCGTGACTTGTGTTCGAATCTAGAACCTCGAGTGCTATAAGAAGAACACCAATTAATGCTCCTTTCTACATATTGTTAGCGAGCATAGATATTAAATTACCATGATATTAACTTTTAAAATGTATGATAAAGATAATGCTTAGTTTTGCTTTAATCATACATATGGGGTAATGTATTGTTATCGTACAACTAGCCACCCTTGCTGACCAGTTTGGTCTCGCTTAAAAATATGCTAAGCATTGTATCACGTTACTTTTATACATAATTTAATTTACGTGCTCAATCCTTCGCCAAATCCGAAGATTCTGATACAGAAATCCTGAACTCGGCATTTTTATGTTGGCCGGACGCAGGTGATAAATCGCCAAACATTGTTCCCGTCGTATTTTTTCGTATTTCATTTAAAATATAGTACTTTCTCTCATTTTATTTAAAATGCATAACTTTAATTTAAAACCGAAATAGTTAAAATTTATGACTCTCAATTAATGTTAGATGTAAATTTCCAACTGGGCGAAAAATGTTCAGACCAGGATTCGAACCAAGGACCTCCTGGCTGAAGCCGCCAGTGCTCTACCATCTGAGCTATCCCGGACGAATCTGGTGGAACTTTTTCACCCAGCTAACCTTAATCTCAATTAATGCTTTAAAAAAAGAAAAGAAAAGTAATAAATAATACCAAAAACCATGACATTTAATTTCAACATCAAAGCTTTGTTTTAATTTACCACATGAAAAATTGTTTATGACAGTCGCATGAAATGGGCTATTATAATACTGTAATACTGATGACATGATATTTATAATATTTGGCGAAATAACAATATTTGGCAATTTATCACCTGCTCCCGGCTAACATTAAATTACCAAATTGGCCACTTGGCATACAAAAAGGTGAAGCGGTCAACCCGGAACTGTTGAAAACAGTCACATGACTTCGGCTTTTATTATAGAGATAGTTTATGAAATAATGCTAAACAATATTACATAATAACATTTCGCACAATTCTGCAGTACAGTAGAGAAGATGAAGTGACAAGTTTTTAGAGTACTTTAACCAAGAAATTATGAGTACATTACTTCATACATGACACGTTAATTAAATTAAAAGTTCAAATATAAACTATATTACGAGTTAAAATTACTCTTAACAGTGTGTCATATGTATGCCTGTTTAACACGAACTAGTTAGTAATACAATACAGCCCATTTACAAAGCGGTCAAGCATTTTCTCAATTTCAGCCAACAGAACTTAATCATAATATTCTAATACGTCATGCTTACATTGTATCGGGCACATATATGCGGTCACAGCGTAAAGTGTTTTGATTGTGAACACGATGTACAAAATTAATTATATGAGATGGGACGGGAAAAATTTGTAACCGATTCGAATAATGATTTTTTTTTTTTTTTTTTTTTTTTCTCGAGAATGGTTTTGTAATAGTCGGTAATAGCCTTATCTTTAAATGTTGCCTTATCCGTTTAAACTAATAAATGTTAACATGGCATTACTTCATTCAAAATTTTATATAATAAGAGTAAATGCATCGTTAAAGGTTCATGTCTATTGGATTCGGAATTGATCATAAAAAAAAAAAAAAAAAAATCTATAATAAGGAAAATAATGCGACTAAAAAAAACAAACAAACTATAATTTGCAAAAAGATCTTTTTTTCTTCCAAAAATGTAGTAAGACAACAATTATAATTTAAGGAGAAATATATTACACTAGATTAATTTTAACACAATTAATCAAACTGGTAAATAAAGGTTAACTGGGTAAAAAAGTTTCACCTAGCTCAGATGGCAGAGAATTGGCGGCTTCAACCAAGAGATCCTTGGTTCGAATCCTGGTCCGGACATTTTTCGCCCAGTTGGAAATTCACATAAGAAATACATTAGCTGATTCCTTCTTCAGGCACAATAGAGAGTAATTATTCTAGCAAATGAAAAAGCGATTGGCGAAATCGCTTCTCTAAAACTATAGT
Organism: Maratus speciosus; assembly: GCA_963932465.1. Lineage (NCBI taxonomy): Eukaryota > Metazoa > Arthropoda > Arachnida > Araneae > Salticidae > Maratus > Maratus speciosus. The sequence continues at coordinate 403,843,168 of OZ010791.1, forward strand.
TGTGCAAACTGTAATTTTGGTTTTATTGATTCTCTTGAGGAAATTAAAGAATATCTTCAGCTATATTTTCACATCGAGTCCATTAGAGCGAAATCTAATAAAAGGAAATGTTCTTTGAAATATTATAATGAAAAAAAAAATAGTCGCCCACATCTCAGTAAACGAAAGGTAATTTCATGACAGCGAAATTTCATTAAAGTGAATAGATATTTGTGGTACCGTGGAATGTTTTTAAATCAAGATTCGACTGCATTAGTAATAACACCATACTTTTTTCGGGATTCTAGAAAGCATTTCTTAGAAATGGATTTTAAATTAAGGTTGCAGTCATCGAAAATTTAATTTTACCATATTAAAACGCAACACGATATCATAATAAGTAATATTGATAATAAATTCACTTTTGGTGACAAGAATCAGACTTTTCTAATTCCCTTCACATAATCTTTTAAGCGATGACGAAAAAAGAACGAGAATGTCTCTTCAAGGACAAACAAATCCAAGGAAAATGAGATATATGCATAATTTTTGCCCACGATTATTAAGACTCTTGAACTTTATATATGTATATGAAGCTTCATAACAATTTTCTAATAATAACAACATGCTTTGTATTTTTTATACACCTATGAGGCTTCCATGTATTGGTAAAATCATTTTTAATTTTTTTTAATTTTAATTTTTATTTATTTATTTATTAACCATTTGGAATGGTTTCGGCCGAGGATGGGACCAAATGATACTTGCATTTTATTTATTTTTAACGAAATTCAACGATGCTCTTTACTTTTAGAAGAATTTTTATTTGATTAGGTAATAGAAAGGCATAAAATCGTTAAAAATTGTTTGTATAGGTAATCGAAAGACATAAAATCGTTAAAAATTGAAAAAGTTACAAAATGGGTAGGCGCAAATTATCAGATATGGAAAAATCCAAACAAAGAGCGACGCCGAAATGAAAATCGTCTTGCAAAGCAAAAATCGAGGTCTTCAACTCATTATGTAGGCTATGAAAATTGAGGTCTTCAACTGATTATGCAGCCCATGAAAATCGAGGTCTTCAACTGATTATCTAGCCCATGAAAATCGATTACAGAATAAAAGACGAACGCGAAAAAGGAAACAATCTAATGTTTAATCGATTATAGTAAAAGGCCATGTCTCGAGGGGCTCCAATCCACTAGTCACGACGTTTTACAATCGGTCAATTCTAACCGGGAAAAATTGAGCTCAACGTAGGTAATTTGTCGCAATCTGTGGATGATTCGGTGGAACTGCTTTCGATATGTAAACTGTTTTTCTTCTCGAAACGGGACTTGGAGAGTTTATCGTTGAAGGTTTTGGTCGTCTGAAGTTTGATCTTTGCGATCTGTTGTTGAAGAGGATGCGACGGAATTTGGTGAACGAAATAAATTCCAAATGGTCGTTGTAATCTATTAAATTACATTTTTTTAAAATATATTTTTTATTTTTTTTACAGTGGCGTCAAATTGACTACAATCGGCTTTTATAGGGCAAAGAATTTGGTAGTTTTAGAAGGCCCTGATTTACAAGAATGGGGGAAAGCATCTCTATGAATGATGCAAGGACCTACCACTAATGTGACGGGTGATGCTTTTACAGCATTAATTATAGACGCCTGGTGGCGGTATTTAGACTTTTGAGCCGTCCCCCCCCCCCCCCCCCCAGAAATTCACTAAAACAGTACAGCACCAATCAGTGAACGCACATTTCAATGCCAATCAAAGAATGGGGGAATTACTTCAGAGCCCCAATACTAAAATTCAAATATCAGAACATCTCTAGTACTGACAACATTATTATTATAATATCTTTGGTATTTATGATATCTCTCTCATTCAGCTCTTGATTGTTTTTATGATTTTTACTGTCATCCTTATGATGTGAGAGACATTGCGATAAGCTTGCATCACGGTGTGCAAGCATATGTGCAAGCTTAATCCCTCAACGGTCGCTTAATATTTGGAAAAACCATAAAGAAGTGCCTAATTTTTTATTACAGAAATTGAATAATTATAAGGCTTCTAAATAAAATATGCAATTACTTTAAGATGAACTTTTTTTAAGACAAAAAAAAAAAAAAAAAAAAAAAAAAAAAAAAAAGAGATGTTATAGAACAAATTTCCATTTGTAGAAATTCCATCTGTCTGTGTCTTAATGTTTGTTTTACACCATAAAAATTAATGCGAATAAGACCTTTATTTTTCATATCTTAGATTTTTATTTATCCTCATCACACAAATTTTTACAAATAATATTTGAAATTATACATATACATTAAATTTTGATCATTAATTTTTTGAGTGTGATATATTTCGAAACATGCAATACAAAGTCCAACATCACAATCAGCGGCAAAAAACAAACGCAAACGGTAATGTTTAAAGACTTCACACGGAAATTACTTTAAAATTTTTCTGGTTTCGAAGTTTTTTCCAACACTTAAATCTCCAGCCCGGAAATATGACGGGCACGAGAGAATAACGAACGACACCTCAGCCCGTGATACTGACGGGAGCGAGAATTAAGGGGTTAAGGTATCTGATTGCTTTCGGAGCGCTTTAAAAAAATGTGTAATATTAAATAACTACATATATTTTTAGTTCCATTGTAATACAGAATGATGAAAACACTTAAAATCCTAACAATATCTTCTAAACATTTAAAAAAATTAGTACTTTTTGTAATTGTTTTAGCAAAATTTCATGCTTTCGCTAGACAGCATACACGCAATTCATCAAAATTTATTTCAATTTCCTTTGCGCTTCCACACTACTATTACACTTACCTGTGCACTGATCTAGGAGTTTTACAATATATTTAAAATTAACTGAAACATTTCAAAATATGTAAGGAAATACATATTTTTTTATATAAAAAATACCACTTCTTAATATTCATATTATATATATATATATATATATATATATATATATATATATATATACCGGGTGTTCTAAAAAGGACTGACTGATTTTAAAATTAAATACAAACGGTGACAGATATTTAAAAAATTCTTGCAGGGGGGTTATGCATAACGTAAAAAGTTTTTTTACAGTGATTTTCGATTTTAGTTTGAATTACAAACAATAGATGGCGCTGTGAGCAATAGGCGCTAAATATAGGCTCGATTTTTCGGCCTTTCTCTTCTTCCATGCGGAAAAAGGACGTTAAAATGTATTGAGTGGGTGCCGAGGTACCAAAAATCGAACCTGAATTTAGCGTCCATTGATCGCAGCGCCATCTTTTGTTTGTAATTCAAACTAAACTCGAAGATCACTGTAAAAAAAAACTTTTGACCTTATGCATAACCCTCCTGCAAGAATTTTTTAAATATCTGTCACCGTTTGCAAGTTATTTAATTTTAAAATCAGTCAGTCCTTTTTAGGACACCCGGTATATAACCTATAAAACAATTACATTATCACATAGAGCTTAGATTCTAATTCTGAATATAGTAAATAGTATCTAAAGCATTATCACAAAATTTCACTGAAATATGTTTAAAACATTGTATGTAATGGATTTTATCAAAAATAGAAATAACTGAAAAATTGATTTTCCAGATTTTTTATCTGTATTGTTTCTTATCTATTAAATTAATATAGAAGTGCTAATTAAGGTTTATTAGTGTTTTATGTAATAAAGTAAGAAAATCATGTATTGAAACATTGCTTATATTTCTCCCGGCCTTCTTACGCCCACTTTCGATATTTGACTCATTACTTCCTGTGACTCATTACCTTTAAGCTACTGACGGTACTTACAAGTACCATTAAAATAACTTGTTATAAAATTCATTTAATACATCGATTAGTTGTAATACAGTTAAGAATGAGTTGCAGATACATCACTCTTTATGTTGTTCCAAAAGCAATTATGGCTTACACAAAACAAAAATATCTTTAAAAGGATGATTTCTTTTGCCTTTGCATCTTTTCAGCTTTCTTGGCGTTGCGGGGGGGGGGGGGGATTTTTCAACCAGATGAAAAATAATCACATAACTGAAAGCCTAAAACTATCAATTGTCAGTGTTATCTTGCCCCCAGCCGTTGACAATTTCAACAATCAAAACAATCAATCATGCTTACTGGACAGTTAGAATGACTGTTTAGCTTAGAAACAACAGAGATTTGTTTAGGAAAAATTAGGGTTCTTTGAAGGGCCTTTCACATTTTTTTAAATATTTAGACACAACACTTCACGTAAATTTTCATCTTAAAACAGGGCCCATCACAAAATTCTTTGTCTTCAAAATAGACTTTTCCCTAAACTTTTCTGTTGCCAAACTTAAACTTTCACATATTAATTATTTTAAAATAAAATTTAACCTGTCACAAAACAGTTGAAGTCAACAAAGTACCTATTACACACTTAAAAAAAAAAATAAACGATCTTGTTAAAAACATAAACAAGAACCTTAATGATACATTCAGATTCTCAAAATTGTCATTAGATTTTTCAATAAAAAAACTTCACAAAAACAGGACACATAAATCCTGGACGACCCATGAACAAAGGGCAGTAATATTCCTTATATTTTCAATTGCAGTAAGCAATGAATTCTAGGAAAAAAAAAAGGGAAAGGGATTAGTCACAGCTTTTGAAGTATTTTCTGTTATAGAAGAAAGATGAAATTGGAATTCTATAATTCTGTGTTGGACAAATAGTCAAAATATTTATTATATTATAGTCCAAGTATTGCTCATATTATTTGATCAATATATGAATCACCAACATATGAAATACAGTAATTTGCAGGTCTAAGCAACTAAGCATAAAACAAACTCGTGAATTTTGTGTAATCTGCTTCAGAGAAAATAACTCTGCACTGAAAGTACTATTATAGTAAATACATTATTTTAGATAGATTTAACTATAGCTTAAGCATTTAACTTGCAAAAATGAAGTGATCATTTGAAAAAGAAAACAATTTTGAAATGAGAGAGCATTTATCAGTATTTTTGGGGAATGCACTATGAATTGATAATATCTTTAATACAATTGCATTTACTTTCATAAAATAATAGTATTTAGAATTTATAAAAGTTTTATTTAATGTTATTAAAAGGTAATTTTTAATCTGAAATGAATGATGACTTTTCTTATAACATAAATGATGAATTTGATTTTTATTTAGCCTGTAAATATCAATGTAAAAAAAACAAAAAAAACAAAAAAAAAAAAAAACAAAAAAAAACGGATTTAAATCAAAGATAAAAAAAATCCTTTGATTTAAATCGTGATTTAAATCAAGCTGATTTAAATCAAACAACTCTGATTTTTTGTCAATATGACCATTTCATTCGCTTAATATGTTTCGGCTATTACCAGCACAAGTGAATCAATAAAATGAGTAAAATATATTTATTTCAGATTATGCTTCTCTGTGCATCATAGACGGCCCCTTAAACTATCATCTTGATGTTTTTTAAGCATAATTAAAAAATTACTTGAAAGAACAATTTGAAATTGAGAATTAACATAAAATTAATTATTTATTTAATTAACTGATGATGGACGTTAAGCCTTATTGTACGAATGAGGGTATATTCACAATTGCAACAACCACATTTCATAATAAATATAAATCTATCAAAAAAATTGTATGTTGCAATTCATATTTTTTTCAAATATTAATTTCATAATTCATGTTATAATTTTTTTTTTTTAAATTACAAACTCGATGTATTTATGTTTGGGTTTTTTAGTATTATAACCACACAAAAAAATATCATATTAGGATTAAAATAAATTTCAGGAGTTATTAATAAAAATATGAAATTGTAATTTAACATTAGAAGCTCTAAATTTTGAATATTTATATTTCATAAAGTCATCATCCAAATGATTTGAAAATTCGTTTCTGGGAATATTTTGAAACGAAAATTTAAAATATATTGTCAAAATTGGGTGTTACTATTGAAAAAAACATAGTTGGGTCTAGTTTTGATTTGTAGATGGCCGCCTAAGCAAATTATACATATATATATCGTTTAAAAGTAGACTTTATTTCCAATCGTTTGGTACCAGTAACTTTCTTCTATTGCAATTAGTTGCAGAGTTAGTAGGGGGTATTTACTTTCCCCCCCACGACTGTACATAAGAGCTTACATACTTTCGAAACTAGTTCCGAAAGCGAAAGATGTAATTTATTTATTATTAATATTTAATTTAAGAAAAATTACTAATCAATCTTTTTATTTATCCAATATGAAATAACCAAAATCGTTGTTTAAAATTTGATGTAATATTGTAATGACATATTTACTATTGTTCATAGCTATGACCCTTTTGCGAGAAATCAATGATAAAAATTCAAACTGGAGAAATTAATTTCAACTCCACTAATTGAAATTAAATTAAATTATGTTTACTATTTGAGTGCCGTCCTTAAACATATTATATATGTACGCTTTGTTAAATTTCAAATTATGAAAACGTGAATTAAAATGGTAACATGTTTTTATGACAAGTGTTAATTACAATTAGTGTTGTGAGATTTGAAAATTAGAAGTTGAATTCACCGTAATGAATTAAAATATGGAGAAGGGAGGGATACAGAAACTCTCCTTGAAGAATCTAAAATGTAATTCTTGAAGTAATATGTTTCGGTATTGTATTAGGATTATATAATTAAATATTTACATTTTCAAAATACTTTATCGTTAATTTAATACAAACAGAAATACATTTTCGCCTTGCTAAAGCTGAATCACTCAAGATTATTATTACAAAGATAAGTAAATACGTTAAGTACATTTTCTTATTTTTCATATAATTGTTGAATGCTATTACGCCTTTCCGTTGAATATTTTGAAATATGTTCAAAGGAAAATACGTTTGAAAGTTTAGAAATAATTAGATATAAAATAAATTACGAAATAAATTTTGTGAAGAATGAATATTTTTTTTCATTTTTCACTTTTCTACATGTAATAATATATAATAAAAATACATATACTCACATTACATAACTATTTTATAAAATTAAATTATTTATTTAATTAACTGAGATGGAAATTAACTCTTAATGAACGAATGATGGCATATTCCGATTGCGACAACCAAATTTCATTGTGCAAATGTGTTGTTTCCACTTGACTACCAAGATTTTATCACAAGAAAGTTTTTGCCTTATCTAATATCAAAATTTCAACAGTTAAATACTGCAAGAAAGTTTGTCAGAAAAGGTGGTGCCATATATTCGCGATTGCAACAACCAAATTTTACTGTCCAAATGTGTTGTTTTCTCTTGACTACCAGGATATTTTCCACAAGAAAATTTTTGCCTTATCTAATATCAAAATTAATTAAACCTTGTTTGTTAAAAATACCACAAAAGAATTCTTTGTTGTAGCAGCATATACTTAATATATTGTAATATAAATTCAAATTGTTGCTCTGTATTCGAGAAAATTCCCTAAGTTTGCAAAATTTCAGTTAAAATGTATGCACTCAACCTGGATCAAGGCTAAAGTCGTCTGCTAGCGGTATTTACGCCTGCTCATACTAGCATTCTGGTGGTTCAGTGGCTAGAATAACAGATCACTATACCGCTAGCTCTGGGGTCTGAAGTCATCTGCATAAGGTTCATTGCAAAGAGGAAAAACACCGCGCCACGCCATCTATAGCAGTGTGCGAAATTATAGAAATGATACAAAAACAAAATTCGCGTTTGCTATGCAAATGCGCAAATCTTTGTGTTAAAATTAAACGCATGATATTCCCATTAATAATAAAGCAATTATTTACAGAAATTGTAGGTATACATTTTTAAAATCTAATTTAAAATATGTATTTTGCTAAATTTACGCTATAGGGTACTTTAAATGTTGACGATTTTAAAATCTTTCGTAAAAGGCAAGATATGCGTTCCATTGAGAGACAATTATAAACTGCTATCAACCGTATTATTCAATGGTCAAATTAAAATGGTTTTATTATTTCTCAGGATAAAACTTCTTGTGTGCATTTCTGTAGATGTAGGGATCTGCATCCAGATCCTGATATTTTTATCGGATCATCTCAAATTGCTGTTGTTAACTGCGCCCTCTTTCTGGACTCATATTCTGAAAAAAAAAACCCTCACTTTCTTGCCTCAAGTTTTTCTATTACGAAAAAAGTGCGAGCAATCGCTTAATTTAATTAAGGTGCTTTCAAACACATCTTGTGGAACTGACCGCGGTTCTCTCCTCAAAATTTATCGCTCTATAATAGCTCCAAAATTGACTATGCCTGACAGGTCTACGGTTCTTCATGTAAATCAGTCCTTATAAAGCTGCCACTGTGAACCATAGTGCACTACGTATTTGCTCTGGTGCATTTCGAACATCTCCAGTTTTAAGCCTTTATGTTGACTGTAATGAACCAGCATTACACCACATTTGTGAAGAATTCTCAATACAAGTGTATTATCGTATCTCTTCGCATCCCGGCCATCCACTTCACACCTATATTTTAAATACAGACAATGACATTCTTTATCAGCATTGACTATTTGTATACCACCTTTTGTAATAGTCAGAATAAGAAATGTTGTTAACAATAGCACTCTGAGCAATATCAAGGTGAGCCTATGTCCATTGCAGATGTTCCCTCCCTGGAAAACTCCTAAAATTACCACCCTGCATCCTTTTAAAGGTTATGACAAAAAGAACTTAGCACCTGCTGTCTTTCAACAATTATTTGCTGCACATCGTTCAAATTTTAATAACTATACAGATATTTATACACTAGCGATATTGTTGGCTGTGGGTTTTTCTGTGATAACACCAGTTTGAGTTATCGGCTTCACCCTTCAATTTCTGTATTTACGGCCGAGTTGATTGCGATAGAGAGAGCCATGTTGCACGTATCTCATCATCGTAACACATCCTTCATCATTTATACTGATTCAAATAGTTCTATTGATGCAATAAAATCATTTATGTTTCAGCTATCCTGGATTTTTATAATAAACTGACAAGAGATGGTTGTAATATTTTATTTTGATGGGTACCTGGACACATGGGTATTCTTGGAATGAGAAAGCGGATGAGGTAGCAAAACGGGATCTTAATCCATTATATCATAAAATTCCATTCTCAGTCTTTAAATTATTGTTAAAACATTTTATTCAGAATAACCGGCAAGAAAGTTGAAATTTAGAAAACAATGATAAACTGCATAATATCAAACCAACAATCATGACATGGCCTCCGAGATATCCGAGGAGAACTTATGTTCTCTTAACTCGTCTGAGAACGGGACATCCGAGGCTCACTCATAAACATCTATTACTTCGGGAGGATACACCCATGTATCCGCATTGTCATTTTGATTTCCTTACCATTCATCATTTTTTAACTGACTGTCCGGGCCTCCGGCACCTGTACAGAATTTATTTTAATTAATAATCACCCACCTTGACTAATCGCATTGGGGAAACACCTCATGGGGAACTCTTAACATTCTTAAAACATGCAGGATTTTATTTTGAGATGCAAATTTTCTTTCTTTCATTGGTTTAACAACTCAGAATTTTATTTTACACTTATTTGATATCGGGTTAGCATTTTGTTTTCCAATTTAATTTTTTTTTTACCTCTTGCTTTTTAAAAAATGAATAATTTTTTGTTTTCTTGCTTGCATAACTAAATAGCTTTTCTTATTTCTTTTTCTATTTTTCTATTTATCGTATTTACCTATACTTTAACTACAATGTTTTAGTTTTACTTTTTATGCGTCTTTAGTGTTCCTTTTTTTTAGCAAAGCATGTCCCTAAAGGGCTTTTGTGCCATAAAACCATATACAATCAACCAACCAACTAAATTTACGCTTCAGCCAAAGGATAAGTTCGCCGCATATATTTCGAAACATTGTTGCTAATTGCCCATTCTAATTGCCTCATGATTGGTGGATATTTTCGCACATCATTTAACACAGCATTTAAACGAGATTCTAAACCCATTCGTTTAGTTCGCAAAAATGCTTGACAACCAGGAGAAGACAAATTCTTTCTGATTTCGAACGAGACCAAATTATAGCTTATAACAACATAGGAATGTCACTTCAAAGAATTGTTGGTAAAATTAAATGAAAGGAAATTTAATTTTAATGCTCCGGGTGATACTAATTTACATTAGCATGACCTCCGAAATGAAAAGGACGTATCTTCCACGCGTCAATTAAAAGGAAGTTCCCTAGTGGTTTGGGTTGCTTTTTTTCTCGGGAAGTATAAGCTTATAATTGCTTTTCTAGAAGAACAAAAAAATAGACATAATTATATTCCCATGTTAGAAAGCCATTTTTTGAAACAGAGTGTAAAAATGGCCGGCCTTAACTGTATTTTAAAGCAAGACAATGACTCAATTCACTTTACAAAAAACACAAAGAAATCGAGTATCGATAATCATCGACATCGCATAAAACAGCATCGATCACAAAAAAATTGATTCCCAAATTCTAGTATCGGAAATTCCAGAATTATCTATATTCACACAAATAAGTTTTAAAACAGTAATCCCAAAACTTAACGATCATTGGAAAGGAAATTTGAGCGTGAATCGTGATAATGGAAATGGATCGGTACTTCTGGCGTTATTTTCACAGCAAGATATGAATTTCAGACCAAAAGATGAAAGTGAGGACAATAAGCTTTCCAACGATATATGACATGATGGGGGTCAGAAAAAAATGAGAATGTGTCACCGGTATTGCAACTAAGCATCTAATGGACAGGGTCGCTAACCGAGGGCATAAAGCGCTTGCCAACGTCAAATATATCTTGGTAAAGGTTTGAAAAAAAAATGGAAGACGGGACCGAGGCGCCTTTCCAACAAGGTATTACATGATGGGTTTGGAGATGGTTGAAGAGGTGCCCCTATGCATAACGCGTAAAACTCTTAAGAATAAAGAGATGAGGCTTGCAGGGTTAAGTCATTTTATCTCCCGATACAAAACATCCCCTTCTGTGGTCACAAATGGACATAACGCGCAATAAAGCAATTATCCGTATAACTACACTTATGAAACTTTTTGTGTAGCAAGACGCACCTATGACAGACCTATTAGTAGAATAAAACACAAAATGAAAGATGTGTCAATTTTCTTGCGGGTGAGCGCGTTATGTATCAGTATTTTCTATTAAAAAAAAGTCTTGAACCCTGTATTCCCCAGAAAACACATTGTAGTTGTATTTGATAAATTTTATTTTACGTGTAAAAGCGCCTCAGATGTAATTAAATTAAATATTTTATTAAAGCAAAAATTCAGCTATATTTTAAGATCGATATATGATATAGTACAATGTAATAATTTTTTATATGATATTTACGCTCAGAATGCCTCAATATATAATCGTCTTGATATAAGCTATTACGTTTCATTTACAAACTTATTTATAAAATTGTCATGTATGCCATTTATTATAACATTTGATTTATTTGAAATTTATACTCTAATTGTAATAGTCATTAAAAATACATTAAGTATAACTTTATTTCAAGAAACTTTTGCTTATAAACATTTACTTAGAAAAAAGTAACACGCGGCTTAACAAACTTTGGTTAAATGGACTTAACAAACTTTGATCATTTACTACGCATTTAATGTTCACAATTTATTACGATCGATCTGAAAATAAAAGAACTTCGTTTTTAGAAACAATGAGGCTTTTGTAGCAATCCAACATATCATATTGTTAAGTTTTAATGAAAATAAAGCGAGACTACAATGAGAATAGCATCGCTAGAGAGAGAAATTACGCTATAAAAATTACGGACTGATGGCTTACGTTTAATTTACATTCAGGAAGAGATGAAAAGAAATGATACTTCTTTTAGCACTTTTTACACATGTATGTTGCTAAGTTTTTTTAAGTGTAAAAATACTCCCAGGCTTATTTTCGAAGCATGAATTTAGTGTTATTAGAAAACATGGGAAAGTAAGGGGGGTGCGAGTAGAAATGTGTAGTATTCTAAATTTTATTTCTTAAGATAATCAATCATAAAATGAGTATACTAAATATAAGTTAAATAATCGGAAATAATATAACAATTTTAATAATATTGTTATTTTCAATATAATTTTTCATATTGTAATAATACAGTATGACACAGCGGGTACTGTTTAAAAAAAATCTTACATATGGTGCTAGGTCTATTTGAGATAAATCACATATGATCTTGATAGTGGGAAATTGTTGATGAGTTCGTTTTCTTAGTGGCCAGCGATTTTGCCTGAACAAAACAATTTACTGCTACTGTGACAGAGAAAAGTCTAAATGCACGGAAAAAACTTCTTATTTAGGCTGAAATATCTTCGCATGGTCAATAAAAGGTGGGCCAATAACACTATGCGTTGATATTGAGAGCCATATGAGAAGTTACCTCCGATTGATGTTTCAAACTACAGTGATTTTAAAACTTTTTCTGTCACAGTAGCGGCACCTACACAGTCTCTCTACCAAATTGCATGAATCAACAATTAGTCCAGGCAATAGGGGATTTTACCTGGCAAAATTAATGGAAGTTCTGGAAATAGGCTTACTTTATGTTTTCTGGGTCGCTGAATCGAATTTGTAACTTCCCACCAAAATTTTCCCCGGCAACTTCCCCAAATTTTGGTAAAATGCCCCCCCCCCCCAAAAAAGGTTTTTATTAAAAAAATCAATTTTTTATTGTTTTAGGGAAAAAGTATCTAGAAATTCAGAAAGTAGACAAAATTTGCAACAAATTAGATATATGACATTATGACTTAGGATGAAGGGGAAGGGGGATCTGCCTCGGAACATGCGCCGCGGTGTTGCGTGGACTAAGTTGCGCAATTCCACTTAACCACTCACACGTTTACATTCACCCTCCCATCTCCCCTCCGAGCTTTCTCTATAAGGTTTACTTTAAGTTTTTTGGGTCGCTGAATCCGAATTTTTAACTTACCCCCAAAATTTAGCCCCCCGAACACCCCCCCTCCTAAATAGTTGTTTTTAACTTAAATTTCTTATTGTTTTAGGGGAAAAGCATTACAAAATTCAGAAACTAGAAAAAATTTGCAACAAATAGGACACATGACATTATGATGTAGGATGAACGGGGAGGGAGAGGGGTGCCTCTGAACATGCACTGCGGCGCTACGCGCACTAAGTTATGAAGCCCAGGCAATAGGGGATTTTACCTGGAAAATTAATACTAGTTATGGATTTCGACTCACTTTATGTTTTTTGGGTCACTGAATCGAATTTGTAACTTCCCACCAAAATTATTAAAGTATTAAAGACTATTGACCCATATATTTACAGATTATTAAACATTCACAAATATATTTTGTAAAAATGTAGAGGAGTTAAGTTACTTAAAAAGATATCTTTTCTTTGTATATCGTGTGGAGTATCGTGTGAAAGCTATTGTAACGCTGAACTAAAAAATATTACATTTCTTTTAATTTTAGGTATTATATTTTCACAGATATCGTCGAAAATGTAGTAGAAAAATATGTTCCCCCCTTCCTCTATTTTCGAATCTATTGAAACTAAAATTATGAAAAAATTAGAGGTAGTAAAAGTTAATTTAAACCTTGCAGGAAAATTATAGCGATTACCTTAGGTCACATAGTTTTTGAGAAAAGCGCCGTTACACATAAATTTCGATTTGCGGGCATTAAGCAAAGGTGTTGAGGAGCTCCGGTGGTAAATATAGTAGCAGAAGTATAAAAACATTGTTGAGAACGATTTTCGAAAAAAAATCGTCGATAATTAGCCGAGATATTAACCCTTAAAAACACTGGCGGTTTGGACATACATAATGACAGGGGCGGCGTACTCTGTGTACCATCATTTTTTAAAGCCTAGATAACAACATTTAATGATATATTTGTGTAATGCAATACCCAGTAGCATTATAAAAGCAATAAACGTCAAACTGTTAAAAACAGACTTATTTAATTAGAATTAATCACATAAATACTATGCGATTTGTGCCCAGTTGCATTGAATAGATCTCTGAATATACCTACCATATCTTTAAACATTAATTAAAACCTATCTGGAAAAACGCTGCACGGACCAAGGTGGCGTTACTACTTTGCGACCTCCTTTCGAAGCTCGTTTAGCACAATGCCAAGTTTAAACTTTGAACAAGAGTTTTGTTTTAGGTACACTGTAAAATGAAAAGATGATTACTAAGCTGAATTTAGATTTATGCAATGCGAAATGAAGTTTAAATATGCACTACTTTTATTGTCAGTACTGTATTAAGTTCACCATTAGCAGATTAGGATAAGATTAAAAAAAGTTATACAGAATAGAAATATTTGATATTATTTAGAATTTATATCTCTTTGAATTTTTATGGTATAACCATTCATACTTTTCTAGTATATACAGCTATACCCAACCATATGTTGTATAGTTTTTTACAAAGTCTTATTATTCTTTTAGCAATGCTTTTTTTTAATAATACAGTTAATAATTCATATATTTATTGTACGGAACCCTTTAAGCACGAGTAATACTTGCATTTGACAGTTTATTCAAAGATTACCCGCTGAGTTATCTCTGCCCATCCTCCTGCGAAATTGGAAGGTAACTAAAAAAGTTCTTGCCGTTTTTTATGCCACATGGAAAGAAGTGATTTATATACTGGAAATAAGTGCAGCTTATGCCGGGTTTAGGTGGGGAGGGGAGTAGTATCATTGACATTGGCCAAGAGATGCGCATCGCATCGGACACTCGCAGTCGGCATAGCTTTAGAAGTGGTGAAGAGAAATGGATGTGTTATAGGAGCTCATTCGAGGTAGGCTGTTTTACCAACTTAAGTGGCTTTGTTCGAGATCGAAACAAGCAATTTCCGAGACCGAAACAAGCAAAAGTCGAATACGTCAAGAATTTTGGGATAAAGTTGTTAACTAACGAATCGCGAGATATTGATTCCAGAAATTCAGGTCGGATCGTCTGTCTCTCTGTAAAGAGACTGTACTCTCTATACTCGTAATGGACGGACACAGGTCTTGGATGATGAGGCACTGAAGTGACCATAATGGAGGACAACAGTCAAACCTGTGTACATGTGCTCAGCTTGCGAAACATATTCAAGTAATTGGTGAAGCAGACAGGTTTCACTTGCACCACACAAGGAAAATGTTCAAGTTCAGGGAGTGTTTCCACTTTCTCAATTGTACGCCACACATTGCCGAAAGCTAACAAGAAACAAGCTAAGACTGTTTCTCGTTTCTTTATTAGCCTCACAACAAAGACATTTTGATGAAGTGCTGAACAGTGACAAAAGTTGACCTTATATCACATATCCAAGCGTCCTCGATTGATTGTCAGCACTGGAGCCTGCGGCTCAAACGTCAGGACCATCCCTAATCCACGAAAGTGTGTGTAGTAGTGTGTTCTGTGTCAGGCGGACTAGCCTCCAAGTGGTGCACTACGTGCTATGAACGTTCCATACAATCAGTGCGCGCCTGCATTCATAGCAATTGGAACACATGAGACAGCACTGAAATAGAAACAACCAGCACTGATTAATCGGAAGGGTGTGCTTCTCCTTAGCAACAATGTCAAGCCACAGTGTGGCGCGGGTGACCAGGCATACCATTCATCGAAGTGAATGGCAGAAACAATGCCATCACAATACTCGCGAGGCCTTACGCCAACAGATTACTACTTCTTGGATAACCACCCTTGTGGGCGCAACCCTTCTGAAATGAGAAGTTGAAGAGAGAAGTTGAGAAGATGAAGAGGCACACATGGAATTATTTGCATACAAAACTCCGATTTTTACTACCATGGCATTACGATTCTAGTGATACATTGGCAAAATGTGCTAAATGCTGACGGGGATTACTTTGAGGACTAACCGTATGTGGCATTCCTTGTATATCTTTTTGTTTCTGACGATCAAAAAGGGCAAGAACAATTTTGGTTACCGTTTTTGCACCCTTTTTTTAAAGTAAGTTATTAAAAAATAATTCGTAGTCTCCAGCATGAATGGCTATTAAAAATTTTGTGACTTTCGTAGTGTGCAGATATAATATCGAGATTGTTTGAAAAAAGTATAATTATTGTTGGAGAGAGATTTTCCTTTTCATAAATTATTATAAGAAATCCTCTGAAATTGCAGAAATTTTAGTTATAAACAGGTTTTAGTTTTTGATAGTATCGTTATAAACAGGTTTTACTCTATTTTCAATAAGTAACTCTTTAGTAATATACTTGCTGAAAAGAAACCGCTTTTTACGTTGACAAAAACATATACTATTTTAATGCTACATTTATTTATGAAACATATTCCTTTAATTCTGAAATGCTTAAAATTTCTTACTGTAAATTTCTTACTTTAATTATTGAATAGATGTTAAATATTGGTTTAAATAATACGAATGTAACTTAAATAAGACGGAAATTTTTAGATTTAATTAATAACTAACTAATAAGGAACGATATTCGAAAGTACACATACAGAACAACATATCACTTACAGAAATAACATTTGGATATTTCAAATTCATAGGTTTCATTAACTGAATAATTAAAAAGAATATTTATTTCAAACTTGAACCGATAGAAAAGTAATTCAAGTAATGTATTGGTCAAGCTAATAATACATTAAAGCAATTATAATATAAAATTAATTATATGAAATTCATTTAAAGAACATTTTTTACTGCAACTTTGTAGCATATAATTTTTTTTTTGAAAATTCAACTGACCAGTTTAGTAATATTATTTAACTGGAGTCAATGACAAGGTAATTAGTATGGTTAGGAGATAAATATGGTTGTCAGGGAGTGTTAATACCATTTTATTTAAGAATATTTAACGTTTGAGGACGTGAGTTTCAACACTCGTCTTATACAGAAAATCAAATTTTGGGAAATCGCGAAATATGTCTGACAGCGTCCTTTGGCTTTAATTGTAAATCAATATTTTACAACGCCAGAAATACATGATAATTAAAAATTATGTATTAAATAAACATTATGCTAAAAGGTACACACGTTAAAATATAATCAAAACCAACGTTTCATTTCGCATCTGCGAACATCTTCAGGATGTTATGATACACATAAGTCCAAAATTTAAAAAATGAATGCAAACCTCTCAGACTCCTGGGGGAAACTTGACTGGAGTTTACTAAACGTCATCAAGTTGCCAAGACAACCAAAAAGAAATGAACCATCCCAGCAAAGGAAAAGAAGGGGAGGGGGCTAAATTGAACTAACTCCAAAAATGGTTTATAACATATTATGCCATATTTTGTGAATGCTGTAGGATAAATTATCGTTACAAGTTTGTTGTCATAAAATACGGCATGATATGTTATAAACCATTTTTGGAGTTATTTCAATTTAGCACCCTTTTTTCCATTGCTGGGATGGTTTACTCCTTTTAGTTGTTTTGGCAACTTGAAGACGTTTGGTGCGCGCTCCAATCAAGTTTCCTCCAGGACTCTGAGACGTTTGTATTCATTTTTAAAATTTTAGACTTATGTGTATCATAACATCCTGAAGACGTTCGCAGATGCGAAATGAAACGTTGGTGTTGATTGTATTTTAATGTGTGTACCTTTTAGCATAATGTATTTGTTTTTAATACATAATTTTTAATATATTTCATGGTGCAATTGTTTAATTTTTAATACACGATAAACTAGTTTTTTGCCGATTGTGGTGAGTTTTCGATGCAGGTTCACCAATAGAATAGATTGATAGAGAAAACTTGATTTTTTAAAATTTTGGATGCTGCACTAAGTTTTCTGCACTTAAATTAGCCAATCCAATAATTAAAAAATAATAATTGGTTAGAATTAACACTAATACTGTAATAAGTATCATTAAGCGGTAAATGCTATTATAAATGATTGTGAATAAGCGTGATAGAAGTAGAGAGATATTTAGAATTATTAAGGAAAAATATCTCAGCTGACATTTCAGAGAGTTTAAACTGAAAAATTAAGGAGTTTTCATTTTAACGCGCATCAATGTTTCATTAAGTTGCGTAGTCATTAACATGAAAGACTTAAAGCAAAAGGAAAAAAAAAACCTGTTTAACGATAAGCGTAAATGGATTTTTGTAGGAAATAATTAAACTAAAAGCATCAAATATTGCGGGAGAATATTAAACAGCTGGGGTAAACAAAATATTCTAGAAATGTTTTGCCTTTACAAACGAGCACGTAAGCATGCATTCACTTAGTTGGCACTGATGGGGATGATCAGAAAAGCAATTAATTACGGAACAAGTGTTTCAACGTGGAACATCCATAAAAACGTTCAGTAGTATTACATGTAAATCTTGCTAGCTACTTATATAAAATCCAAGTGTAGGGGCCCCACCAGTGGCCGAGAGGTTCTGCTCTCGAAGCTGGTAGACGGGAGGTGCTGGGTTCGATCCCATTCGCGCCCGTCGGCCTAATCGTTCGGAGTTTTCGTGGTTTTCTTCGAACCTTGGTTCTCCAAGCGTTAATACGGGTTAGGTTCCCTTAGAAAGACCTCCACGGAAGGCACTCCCCCCCCCTTAGGGCCTATATCCCACGTGCTGATAATTGGCCGACATAAATACAACAACCAAGTGTAGGGAAGTGTAGGTAACCATTCCGGGGCGAACCGCGCCATCTATATATTTAAAACACAAGGCTGTTTTTTTAGTCCTCTGCTCTGAGCTTTCTACTAAATCGATTTTGCTAATTATTTTTTAAATGAAAGCTGTTTTTTGTAGACGTGACCGCAGTAGCTATTATTAAAAATATTAAAATTTCTATATTTTAATTTTAATTTTAATTAAAAAGGCTTTTTACGAAATTTCTTCAAAATGGTAGCAATTGGATTAATTCCATTGTTTCAGATAAAAGAAAAATAATGAAAAATATTCAGACACGTGGCTTTGAGGATGTAATTTTACATTTGCAAGTTATTTTTGGTAAAAAAAAAAAAAAAAAAATGCATGTGTATTTTATTTTTATAAGCGAATAAAAATTCATGTTTATTGTGACATCTGGAGATTTTGTCTATAGACTCTATCAGTGGTGACGTCACAGGCAACTCAACTCCGCATATCAACCGCAAATTCGTTCCAAACAAACAACAGAGTTCAGCAAAGCGATATAAGTAAGCGTTCTATCTTAAATGGGAGAGGTAAATGCAAGATTAAAGGCGAGGTCACGTCAATCAAGGTCATACGCCACCCAGCGGACGGAGTGAACTACAAGAGGATTATTAACGTCTTTCCCCTTTGTGGATGATCTATAAGTTCAATATCTATGAAATAACTATGCGCACGCGCAGCCGTGATTTTATTCGTTTATCGTCTGCAGTACTTAATTGTTGAAAGTATAGATATAATTCGATTTATTTGTTGGCCATTATTTAATTTATTAATTGAAGTTAGTTATTTAAACAAAATCAGTTCCTTTAAGAACTTATATTATTTGGGAAAATGCCACGTTGGCGTTCTAATTATTACAGTTTTCAAAACTGCAAAAATAACTCTCTATCTGAGAGAACTTATTTTTTTCGCTTCCCAAAAGAGAAAAACAGGTTAGTTTTGTGATTTATTATAATTTATAAACTAGTTGGATGTGCCAATCCCAAAACTTTCTTCTATCTTATACATCTTAATATTTCAAAAACTAGTTACACATGTTAATACTTCAATATTATTAGTTCATTACTATACCAACTTTGATTTTCATCTTAAATTTCAGCTTCAGTCAATTAAATGAACTAAAAACGAGTTAATCTATATCATGATATTTGTTAAAATTAATAGTTTTTCCTTATTCTGTTGTTATCAGATGTTTGTGAATAGCCGGCTTAGCAGGAAGTGAGTTCCCGCCTTTGCACGAGCCGCCAATGGACAATAGAACTACGAAAAATCAAGAAAAGTATACAAAAATCGCCATCACAGAGCCCCATTACCGCGCGATATTTCCAAATTCAAGGAGGACCTGTTGGCCAAAGCCAAAAACATGCACAAAAAATTTGGTTCAATTGTATGCATATTTTATACAATTTTCGATTGTACAATAAAGAAAATGGTACAGACATCGTAATTATAGCGCACCCTTCCAGCGGAATTTTTCCAAATTCAGGGAGGGCCTTCATGCCATGAACAAAAAGAAACACAAAATATTTGGCTCAATTCTCTGCATAACTTCATACACTTTTCGATGGTATAATATTCAAAATGGCACGAAAATCGCTATTACAGCGCCCCCTACCCGCAATTTTTTTCCAAATTAAGGAAGGACCTGTTTGCCATAGCCAAGAACTTAAAATAAAAATTTGGTTCAATTCTATGCATAACTTCATACACTTTTCGATGGTACAATATGCAAAATCGCTATTACAGCACCCCCTAGTGGCAAATTTTTTCCAAATTCAGGGAGGTGCTGCTTGTCATAGCCGTAAACTTAAAATAAAAATTTGGTTCAATTCTATGCATAACTTCATACACTTTTGGATGGTACAATATTCAAAATCTCTGTTACAGCGCCCCCTACCGGCGAATGTTTTCCAAATTCAGGGAGGATCTGCCTGCAAAGGCCAAAAACTTAAAATAAAAATTTGGTTCAATTCTATGCATAACTTCATACACTTTTGGATAGTACAATATTCAAAATCGTACAAAAATCGCTGTTAAAGCGCCCTCTACCGGCGAATTTTTTCCAAATTCAGGGAAGACCTACCTGCCATAGCCAAAAACTTAAAATAAAAATTTGGTTCAATTCTATGCATAACTTCATACACTTTTGGATGGTACAATATTCAAAATCTCTGTTACAGCGCCCCCTACCGGCGAATGTTTTCCAAATTCAGGGAGGATCTGCCTGCAAAGGCCAAAAACTTAAAATAAAAATTTGGTTCAATTCTATGCATAACTTCATACACTTTTGGATAGTACAATATTCAAAATCGTACAAAAATCGCTGTTAAAGCGCCCCCTACCGGCGAATTTTTTCCAAATTCAGGGAAGACCTACCTGCCATAGCCAAAAACTTAAAATAAAAATTTGGTTCAATTCTATGCATAACTTCATACACTTTTTGATGGTACAATATTCAAAATCGCACAAAAATCGCTGTTAAAGCGCCCTCTACCGGCGAATTTTTTCCAAGTTCAGGGAGGACCTACCTGCCATATCCAAAAACTTAAAATAAAAATTTGGTTCAATTCTATGCATAACTTCATATACTTTTGGATGGTACAATATTCAAAATCGCACAAAAATCGCTGTTACAGCGCCCCCTACCGGCGAATTTTTTCCAAATTCAGGGAGGACCTACCTGCTATATCCAAAAACTTAAAATAAAAATTTGGTTTAATTCTAAGCATAACTTCATATACTTTTGGATGGTACAATATTCAAAATCGAACAAAAATCGCTATATCAGCTCCCCCTACCGGCGAATTTTTTCCAAATTCAGGGAGGATCTGTTTGCCATAACCAAAAACTTAACGTAAAAATTTGGTTCAATTCTATGCATAACTTCATACACTTTTTGATGGTACAATGGCGACAGACACACGGACAGACGGACACACGGACACACGGACAGACAGACATTTTCTATAAACATGTTTTTTGGGATCTCTGACCCCTAAAACATGTAAATTCGTCGAAAACCGGAAGTCGAAAAAAATTTCGATTACAATACTTTCTTCTATTGAAGATAGAAGAAAGTAAAAAGTTAAAATATTATTTAATATGTCAAATTATGTATTAAATGTCAGTGATTTTAATACGTTCTATTTGAATTATGTTTTTGTAATGCAATGAACAAGGACATATAAAAATTAGTTAATGTATGTTAAGATAGAATTCTACAGCAGCGCTTTTAATTCAATTCCTGATAAGATAAAGTTATAAAAATTACATAAACATGTGTATTTCCAATGAGAATTAAACGTTTTATTACGCTTAGAGTTTAAGTATAAATTATTTCATAGGCGTAACCAGGGGGGGTGCCCTGGGTGCCCGGGCACCCCCCCCCGTTTGCACAGACTCAAGCACAATTATTTAAAAAATTGAAATCTACAAAAGAAAAAGAAGTGAAAGCAGAGTTCAATTAGTTCAGTTCTGAAAACTCAGCCTAAGTTTTGAAATTTGATAATAAAAAAAACCCACTTTTTTTTTTTTTTTTTTTTTTTTTTTAAAGAAAATTGTGTTGTTTATCTTTTTTAAAACTAGAATATTCACAAGAATCTGTATCAGTCATAGTAAGTCAAAAAGATGTCTTTATAATCCCACTTTGACGTTTTTTGTTTGTGGGAGATTTTTTTTAACGCCGTTCTTTCTGTTGCATATTTCTGCAATTTCATGAGAAATTAACGCAAGTTCTTGACGAGAATAGAAACTATTTGTCTCCTTGCTTTCGTAGTTTAAAATCTAGAAAGTAGCAAAAAAAAAAAAAAAAAAAATTGAAAGGGAGTGCAGTTGTGAAGCGATAATTCCAAAATCGATTAGTCGAAAGAGGATCGATTAGGAGGAAAGAGGGGGGGGGGGGGGGTTACACAGACCCTGCCTCCTCTGAAAATGAAAAATAATAGCACAGAAAATTCAAATTAATCTGGAGGCTGGTTAGTTGGTTGAATTGCGTGGTCATTTTTTGGGGGATTCGTAAACGGAATATGGTTGCAGTCTTTCAATCAATATAGTAATTTTTTTCCTTTGAAAATTTTTATACGATTTTTAGAGTTTCTTCTCGTTTCGCGGCATTCTTTTGAAAGTAGGAAAAGGAACCCGGTTTAAATCTTTTAGCCCAGTATAGTAAATTTTGACCAAATTCGCGATTTTATTCTGCGATCATTTCATGATATTTACAATTTTTTCCCAAAATCGTTTGACGAAATTCACGTCTTTCTACGCGATTTTTTTTTGTCGAAATCTGCACTTTCCACCACTAACCTTTGACAAAATTCGTGCTTTTTACTGCGATCTTTTGGCGGAATTCGTAATTTTTACCGCGATATTTTGACGAAATTGGCATATCTTTAACACGATCCTTCAATGAAATTCGCTTTTTCTTTCCGTAATATTTTGACGAAATTCGCTTTTTCTTTCCGTAATATTTTGACGAAATTCGCGCTTTCTTTCTGCGACCCCTTGACGAAATTCTCGTTTTTACCGCAATCCTTTGACAAAATTTATTTTCTGTTGCGACCGATTGACGAAACTGACTTTCTTTGCAGGGAGATCATTTGTCGAAATTCGCGATAGTTTTGCGTGACCGATCGGGAAAATTCTCGATATCTTTCCGTACCAATTAACAAAATTCTCTACTCTTTTCCGCGACATTTTGACGAAATTTGCAAAATGTTTTCGTCACTCGTTTATCGAAATTCGTATTTTTTTTGCGCAATCTTTTGACGAAATTGGTGATTACTTTCTGCACTCTTTTATCGAAATTCCCGATATTTTTTCCACGATCGTTTGAAGAAATTTTCACATTTTTTCCGAGGCCGATTCACGAATTGATTTTGAGAAATTCCATAAAAGTAATAAAAATCGAGGACTTAAAAATTTTAAAATATGCACTGAAGAATCACAGACCTGTGAAAGAATTTGGAGGGGGGAAATATTGCACAGCATTTTTTATTATGCGCGACTTTCCTTTTCTGTGCACAAATCGCGCGATACCGCACGTTATTTCAAACCCTATCCCTCAAAGAAAACTTCATTACTAGTGTAGTTTCGTTGGTTGTTTTTTTTTAATGAACATAGAATTAAACAACTGTAGGATTGGGAGGGGGCTGCCTTCGGCAACGTATTCACGAGCAAGCTACGGCTTCTTCTGTCTCGAAACAAACGAATCTGGAATTATTGCTTTTTTTTATTTCGCTCAAAATTAAATTTTCAGCTTTATTATAAGAACTGATTTGACGTTATTCCAATTCGAATTTAATCACGGCAATTGCAAAAATTACCGGAGAGTTTTTTTTTGTTTCAAAAAAGTTAAAAAATCCTCAAAGCACGAAAACCCCCGCTAAAAATCGCATTAAAAATTTGAAAACGATTAAAAAAGCACAGGAACGAAATTAACTAACTGGGTGAAAGATTTAAACCGGATTCTTTTTAGGAATGTAAAAAAAAAAAAAAAAAAAAAATCACCGCGAAATGCGAAAAAAACCCTCTAAAAATAACAGTAAAAAATTGTTAAAAAATCTCGAAAACACTTTATTGAAAATAAGACTAAGTTTACTGGACAAGATATTAAAATCGGATTCTGTTTTACTAATTTAAAAAAATTGCCGCAAAATGCGAAAAAAATTCACATAAAAAAATTAGTTGAAAAATTCCAGAAATTGTCTTCGATATACATGAGTTCAGGCATACAGATCCTGTCAAAATCTTACGGCTGTGTGGGCTGCATTGTTTTTTCAGAGTTCAGCGCGCGCGTACACACACAGAGAGACATACAAGACCGATCTTTATTATTAGTCGCATCATGATAGTATAGTTTTTCCCATCTTGATAAAATTTAGTGAATATTATCATGACCTGCTTTATCTAATATATTCGACAAATTCTGAGGTAAAAATATGAATTACCGTAATTTCCGGTCTATAATCCGCAGACCAAACAGTTAAGATCGGACCCAGAAAACTTGTTTCATAAAACTTAACTTGTTAAATCGCGATAAATATTTAACATCAATAATGAAATAAAATTTCTGGGTCGAAACACGATTTTTTGATCCGCGGATTATAGGCCGGAAATTACGGTATTAATGAATATTATAATTATTTATAATATAATAATAATTATTTATATAGACTTTCCTACAAAATTTCTTGGGTCCCTCCGGTGATCCCTAAGAAGTCATGGAGTCACATTCTGAAAAAACTTTCGTGCGTATGTACTAGTGTACCGCATGTATTATCTGAGATTTATCATCCGGCAAAATTTCATCTAAAAGACTTTTACTGGGATAATTTTAGATATCATGCAGTATTCTCCTGTGCCTGTAGAAGTTTCCAGCATGATTAAAGGTCTTTTTTAATCTTTATAAGAAGTTAGGGTGGCAAAAGGTTTTACACTTGTGACCACACTTAGTCACTGTCACTGTCTTATGTCACTGCTGCAAGGAGGTTTACATATCTTTTTTTTTCTACGATTACATCTAGTTTTGATGTTTTGAACCCTTTCTCATCCCTCCTTACGCAAACAAAAATCGCGTTTGAGACATTTTTAAAAGAAATACTACACAATTATACCTTCTAAGATGAAAACCTGTTTAAAACGGAAATTCGACCGGTTTCATGGGGTTCCGTTTTAGTAGGTTTTACTATATAAGATATTGTTGTATCCAACATGTTCAGGTTAAAAAGTCTGGGCACCCCCCCGTCCAAAAGGCTGGTTACGCCTATGTATTTAATTAATTTTAAGGCATATTTTTTATTTACCGGGCGCAGGCGATAAATTGCCAAATATTCTCTTGATCTAATTGTATTTATAATATTTAAAATAGAAGCATTTCATTCATTCCATTTAAAACTCATTTAATTTTACATTAGGATCCACTTTAATTTAAAATGCAAGCAGTAATTCTTATACTATTAAACCAGCTATAATTGATTATTTATAGTTTTAAATATTTTGAGAATTTTAGAGAACAGCTTTAAAAAAATTCCTAAAATCGACAAATTACTTTTTTTTAAAATCTAGAAATATGTCGGTCATTGTGTCATATCCGGGAAAAATAGTTTTCAAGCGATACCTGCACTTCGCACAGGTGAATAACATTGCAGAAAGCATACAAAATATAGAAGAAACTTCAAAAATTGGAATAAAATATAAAATATTTGCAAATAGTACGTGGTATGCTCAATTAAACATTTATTATCTTACACTGGTTCTTCGCAGGGGTAAAATGGATAACTTTCCGTAATCGAGCCGATAGCCATGATTGGTGTCAAATGAGAAAACAGTATACAATTGTAACTGTATAAAAGTTAAATAATGGTTAGAAAATGAAAGTAACTTTTATCGAAATAACCCAATTGCGGAATATTCTCCGAATTTGAAAAAGGCTTATGAAACACACAACAATTGCCAATAACTGAAAACTATAGACTAATAATAAGCTCGACGTAGCAGTTGTTGGTCGGTAGCCAATAATTTCAAATTTCCCTTTTAATTTTGTCCGGTTTCAATTTTTGAATTTTTTATTATTTATTTTTTTTTTTCAATCTGGCTTCCGCAAAAGAGTCGGAATAAGTAGTAGAAAAAAGGGCTGCGGACGGAGATGGGCCAACTGAACGTATTAAAATCACTGACATTTAATAATATATATTAAATAATATTTTAACTTTTTTATAAAAAATTATAGGGCTGAAAATCACGTTTAAGATGCTTAAAGGTTTTAAATATTTCTCTTTTGCAATTTCCCAACCAGCTGGTATATTTTAGAAATCGTAGTTTGTTACATAACTTACTCAATTGTTGTACTTGTATATACAGTTGTAACAACCGTAAAGAATGTTTAAGGATTTATCAGCTACGTTTAGAAAACGTAAAATTAATTTGCTAATTTACAATCAAGTTGTAAAAATACTAAAATGTTGTATTGTTACTAGAAACACAACCATGTACATAATTTTTTATTTTTCTAGCATATCTGGGAGGGAAAAATCGATTAAAATTTTTTATCTTTTCATATATATATGAACAGGGTTAGATTAAATAAACAGCGTAAAAAAGTACTTTTATGTTAGCCGGCCACAGTTCATAAACTGTCAAATATTTTCCCCATCACCAGCGTTTATTATGCATTCATTTCATTCAAAATATAAAATCATCATTTTAAAAATATACTCGTCATTTGAAAAACATAACTTGATTTAAAATACATACATACTGGTATATTACATCAATTTAAACGCATGCTTTTCGCTCATTATATTTAAAATACATTTTTTTTTCTAATAAATAATTACATAAACCCAAGGTGGGCAAGTTTCTTCCAATGTGGAAAAAAACCTGGAAAAAACCATGGAATTAAAAGTTACGCCTATAACTTTTATTAACAAAAATGGTTTTCTTTTAGCCTGAGCTTGCATAAAATTCAGGTCTATTTGAAGATATTTACAATTTAAGAGTTATAGGCGGAAAAGCAGACAAAGCCATTTTAGAGAATACCTATTAAAATTTTAATCATGGATTTCAAATATTTACTCACTCATGGAAGATTAACCTTGTTTACCAAATTTATTGCAAAATATTTTTGTTACAGCTTGTTTTGATAAAAATATATGTATTTAAAAAATAGGTGCAATGTCAGTTTAGTTTCGGGGCAAAAGGCAATACTGTTTACGTAGCATTAGTGCTTTTTCTCCCGAAATTAAAATGACATTGCGATTTTTTTTAAAAATACACATATTTTCATCAAAACAAACTGTAACAAAAATATTTTGCAATAAATCTTGTAAACAAGGTTCATCTTCCATTAGTGAGTAAATATTTGAAATTCATGATTAAAATTTTAACAGGTATTCTCTAAAATAGCTTTGTCTGCTTTTCCGCCTATAACTCTTAAATTGTAAATATCTTCAAATAGACATGCGCACGAGATGCGCAGATGGTAGATAATCTGTCATATATGACGTCATACAAAAAACTCGCGTATTTGCGTTATTCACTCCATCCACAAGATAGCGCAGCTGTGTCAATTTACGGCAGATTCCAGCATTAACTTTGTACGCTTCCTTATACAGGCGACTAGACTCTGGCCGTCCACAAAACGCAAGTCTTCTCTGATTGGCCCGTAAGACAGACCATTTCTATCAAAAAATCTAAGCGAATCTCATTCATTGAGCATGCGCTAAAAATGTTTACGGAGCGGAGCGGAAGTGTCTACGCTTCCGGCTGGCAGACGGAAACGGAGCCACAGCTCTAAAAGCGACGGCTGGCTGCGCATGCCTAGTAAGCGCCTGTACCCCGCCTTTTTTCCCGCGTCATTTCATATTCATTTATTTGCGTCTCATGGTTGCTGGATGTAGCATCGTCTGAGCGTGTGGAAAGAATATTGGATATAAAAGAAGAAAAATAAAATAAGTAAGTGTCCCTTTTATATTGTTTTCTGTTTAAATGATATTTTGATAAATCCTGTTATTGGAATTGTTTATCCCCAGTGTTATTTTATTTTTATATTAATATAATTAAGCAATGTATATTTGTGGTAGGAGGGAAAGTACGTATTAAATTACTTTTATTTAAAAGAAAATCAGTGTTGCTGAAATCTGTGTCGCTTTTTTCTCTCCGCAAGAAAAAAAAAATTAGTTACATGCTTAAGTTAATTCGCCCAGTGTTATTTTATATTGATTTTAATATATATTATGTGTGATAGGAAGTAAAATACCTATTAAATTACTTATTTAAAGAAAATCGTTCTTGCTGAAATCTGTAAAGTCGCTTTCCCCCTTCCCGAGAAAAAAAAAAGTTACATGCTTAATTTGTTTATTTTGAAAATTAGCTGACCAAAATTGTAATAATCAGCAGTTTAATCGTAATTTAAAACACTTTATTATACATTTCTTTTCGTCTCTGTGCTTTAATTAAAATTCATCGCCTCAAAAAAAAAAAAAAAAAAAAACTATATATAGTAGTTAATTGCTGTATTTGGAAAATTGAGAATATATGAAGTTCCTTATTAACATAACGAAATCTAGAAGGTATACTGGTATACTACTGTAACATGTCTTACACTACATAACCATGATATAGTTAAATTGATTTTCTTTTGTTTTTCTCTCCTCTAATAGGAAAATTTTGAGAGCTTTTATTGTTCTTAAGTACTTTGACATCTTGCAGAAGATCGAAGTGAGGTAAAAAATATTCATTTCACCTAAGATGTCACACCTGTCTGAAAATTGAGAAAAGGCTCAGAGCTTGAGTGCAGATTACCTGAAGTTATTGAAGATTGAGAAAAAGTTCAGAGCTTGAGGGCAGATTACCTGAAGTTATTGGTAAAACCATCTGATATTAAGAGCAATAGCCCGGTGAAAATCTCTAGTGCACAGTGCTCTCCCTTGTAAAAGGTGGTCGTGCACTAGGGAAACTCTCCCGGATATTTTGCATTTAAAGGAATTTGAAGAAGCAGTAAGTAATTTTATTTTCTATCTCTTAAACTGTTTTTTGAAATAAATACTCCCCTCCCCTCCTTAAATTCTTAATTCCTTATTTTTACTGACGTATTTTTTTTTTTTTTTGTCCTGAAGATTTTTTTCTCTTTTGAAAATATTCAAAATTTTCTTAACCCGTAACTGGAGACATGAATTTTCTTACGTGTTCAGAGATATGTTATTTTCCTTTTTTGTCTTTTGTAAACAACATTTGAATTTTTTTTAGAAAAGCAATATATTCTGGAAATCATGTAATGATAAAAGAACTACTTGTCGGTACTGAGGAATGACTTTATTCAAGGACAAAAAAACACATGATAATCAGATCCAAAGAACAACGTGGAGTCATTCTGTCTCCAGTTACGGGACACAGTCTCCAGTTACAGTTAATGTTCATTCCAATGATTTTTTTTTTTTCAATTTATGTCCAATTTGAAACTACGTGGAAACATTAACTATGGAAATAGGTAATAAAATGCTATTTCTTGCACTAAAAATTATTGCAGAATTATATCGAATAATACCAATTAGTAGAAATGGTAAGGTTGGAAACAAAATATTTAGATTTAGATTTTCCCCCAGACATTTTCAAAGGGGTATTCCCCTCACCTGGCTGTTTTGGTTTACAAAGTATTGCCCTTCATTAAAAAAAATTACCACCCTTTTTGCCTCTCAGTATTAAAAAAAAAATGTGTGCTTTCTCCTTTTTGCATTAAAACATTTGCTTGCATAGTAAACAATTCACTGAATATTCTCTTGGCCTTTAATGACAAACTGCGAGATCTTATTATAGTTTCAGGGTGTCTACAGAATCAGGGAATCATGGAAAAATCAGGGAGGTTTATCACTCTGGAAAAATCAGGGCAATGTCAGGGAACTTTGTAAAAATACTGGAAAATCAAGGAAATTTGTCTGTATTGCGAAAATATTTGCATTTTCACCTTGCCAACGAGACTGATTCATCTATTTTATCTACCATATTTTTTCACATGCTGATTTATCTTTCCCAATATTTTTTAAAAGATGCGCTTGGTATGAGTTTTTGATATTTAACGTAAATTAAGGTGATCAGATGTCCTGATTATCTGTACATAGCACTTATATTAAAGTCAATTTGCCCATTTTTAAAAATTTTAAATGATACATTAGCATAACCTTACCAGGTGCCCTGCTTAATCCAATTAGTTATCCCATTAGATTTAGATAAGTCTTAGAATTGAATATTTTTCAGAAAATGAGGAAACTTTCTGGTCACCCTATATCCATTAGCATATGATGTTGGACGCTATGAAGCTAGTTGAATTCGGATTTATAAAACTGTCAACCAATACTTAATGAATATTAGGCAATTTTTGTTTTTCTCTTGTTTTTTCTCCCAAATGAGATATTAGCAAGCTGGATAAGTGTGCTACACGAGGAATCGGCATACATGAAAAAATACCGTATGTGTATATTGTTAATAATGGAAATCAGGAAAGTCTGATAAAGATAGTCAGGGAAATCATGGAAAAATCAAGGAACTTTTTTTTAGAATTTCTGTAGACACTCTGAGTTTTTTTTTTTTTGTTTTGTTTTTTGAAAAAAACATTTTGAACATTTTGAAAAAAAAAATTAACTGCATATTTAAGTTTAATTTTTTTTAAATCCCTGTTACTTTTTTAAATATTACTTTTTTTTTAGATGCATCTAATGTTACATTTATATTTAATATAATTTTCTTACTGATATATATATTAAACAAAAGCATAATTTGAAGAACAAATTAAAAAAAACAAAATTTATTTCCTACATTGTTTAAGCCCGAGAAGGGGCAGATATTAAGATGTTTCATTCAATTAGTTCTACATTTAATGTTAAATTTTTGTAACAAATTAGTTAAGCCAATTGAAGATTAAAAAATAAAAATAAAATTCATACAATATGATACTTAAAACACCCTCAAAAATTGGATTCCATTCAAATCCAATCGAAATAAATCTTAGACTTCTTCCATTTTTAAGTGAAAATATTTGTATTGCCCATTTTGTATTATATTTATGACAATTGTGCATAAAGGCAAAATACAAAACTTTAAAAAAGTCTAAGATTTATTTCGATTTCATTTGAACGGAATCTAATTTTTTAGGGTGTTTTAAGTATCATATTGTATGAATTTTATTTTTAATCTTCAATTGGCTTAACTAATTTGTTACAAAAATTTAACATTAAATGTAGAACTAATTGAATGAAACATCTTAATAGCTGCCCCTTCTCGGGCTTAAACAATGTAGGAAATAAATTTTGTTTTTAATTTGTTCTTCAAATTATGCTTTTGTTTAATATGTCAAGTTTTTTAATAACTACAGCACTCATTTCAAAATTAATAGAGAGTATCATCATCAGGCTTTGATGTATGCGGTATTGCATCACAATGTGGGATGCAGTTTACCAATGTGTAATTCAAAATGTTTCGCCACTTTAGTAATGCAGGTTGGGGTAGTTTGGACAAAAACTTCCAATCTCAACGTAAAAAATCTATAATCAAAACATAAAAAATTAACTTCACTTAAATTTATATACCCTATTTCCCACTCAGGAACGCTATGAATGTAAATGCAAATTTTGTTGAATCATTACTGCTAATATATTAATAATAATATAACACACTAGAAAATTATTACCTAAGTTTAACTTGGGTATAAATAGTTCTCATCGCGAAAAAAAAAAAAAAAAAATCATTTTAAAATTTAAGTTATGTAATTCCCCACTAAGCTCGCTACCTGCGAAAAATAGCTATCCATTAGAAACTTTTTACTAAAATATAAACTTGACCAAAGCAAAAACTTATTCTGAAAATATCCTTTTTATTTCCACTATGACGCCATATTCACCTTTTTAATTAAAAAAAAAAAAACTAGCTCAATTTAATAATATTTCACGAGAAAATCATCAACTAAAAAGAAATTTATTATTATTACGGCTTTTGAAATTTTTGCAACAATGAAGTAAATATGTTACATTTTTTATGAAAAATGTCCGTTGATTTTCAATGAAAAAAGCGAAAATTGGAATTATTAAGATAAATATTTGAATAATGCAAAAAACAATTGACCCATGTTTCTCTCTGGGTTATAATTCACCCATATGCAAAAGAATAAAAAATGAGTGGCATCAGGGACAAAAAGGTGGGAAGGAAAAAGTTATGATCTCCATAGGCTTTTCCATGTTAAATTAACATTGAGAAGTGACACTGGAAATAAATAAGTATTGCGTTGCCGCACAATACTTAAATATAGTGTAAAATGATGAAATCTAACACATCTACATGTACTTTTATTTTTTAAAAAATAACAAAAAACCTGAAGGCTAATTCTATATGCAGATTTATTACATATATAATAAAGAACATTTACAAAAAAGTTTAAATCTCTTATCTGAAATACAAAAAAGCCTTAACAATTTTAAAACATGAAAGTGAAGAAAATATGATCATAAGAGAAAAAGCTGTTTAAAGTGTTCAGTTGTATGGGGAATTGCGCTGGTTGTATTAACAAAATTTACACTATCTCGCGATATAATTACTGTATGCGTAAAAATAAGGTGTCAAAATATTCACAATTAAATGGGCTTTCATTTAATTAAAAAATTGACATTTTGACCAATTTTGAGGTTAACTGCCCCCTTAAAAATCAAAAGAATGAATTTGAAAATCAAAAAAGTTCTTAATAATTTGAAAAGTTTCTTTAAGCATCTAAAACGTACCCAAGAATCCAAAATATACCATTCAGAATTTAAAAATTGTCCTTTTTAAACCTAGGGAAAACTCTGTATATTATAGCTATGTATGGAATTTATGGAAAATTTTGGCTATTCAGGAATCTAGGAAAATGTTGGGCTCTTTTAAGGACCTTTCACAATTTTTGTCATCTTAAAATAGGACTCTTCACCATTTGCATTCATTCAAGTTTTTCGTTTTTTTGGGGGGTAAATTTTACTCTTTTCTTTGTCCAAAGATTAGGAATGTTGGAGGGGTTTATGCGTTGGATAATAATGACTCAGATTCAACTTTAGGTTAGAGAACGTTCGTGAAAATCTTGCTTAGCAGAGGAAATGTCATTTTCCCAAAATATTACATAGCATTTCAATTATTTACAGTAGTTCAGCCAAAGAAGATCATTAATCTTCATTGGAAAAATTAAATAAGTTAGGAATAGTGACAGACATATGTAAGATGCATGCTTTGCTACAATTATTCTACTCTGTCTTATATTTTATATTGAAGAAAGAGTTTGTATTTTGAAGTCTTTAAACAAAGAACTGTTACTAGTCTGTTTTACTAATTATCATTACAGGGACGAGTGTAGCTTCAAAAAAGTCGCCAAATATGGCGATAAGGTCTTGGGGATGGTCAGAGCGATAAATTGCGGTGATTGGTTTAATAACGCTAGCCTAGCCCCCGGTTTTGTGTTTCCTGAAAAGAGGAAGGAGGAAGCAGGTTTTGGAAGAGAGAAGAGAGGTAAAGGACAGAAAGAAACGAAACGGGAAAACCTCGGAATATAGGAGACTGTTAATTGAACCTGATTTTCTTTTTCAGTACATACAAATTAGGTGCATGGGAAATCAATTAACTTGTTGATAAAAAGGAAAGGTATTTCTCATTTAAGGCTCTCGGAAAAGAAAAGCCCACATAGAAAACAGAAAACTTTCTGCCATATTCACTGGCTCATTTATAAACGCAAAAACATGGCAATATTAGCAATTTCCGCTAATAAGGAGAATGGTACATGAATTCTTTAGTGCAGCTCGTTATATGAGGTATAGAATTTATATACAAGGAGTAAAATGCAAACAAGTTGGAAGTAGTACGTCAAACGTGACAAATGAGGTACTATAACTGGTTTTATAAATATTCAGAACTTGGAGCAATAGCTGTTGCACGCTCTTGCAAAAATGCCTGAATGCAAAATTTATTACACTTATATATATTAAATTCAGTAATATGGAAATAATGACCTCCAACTTAAATATGACATAATCACCATGACAATCTAGAATCATTACCTATCATGAGATATCGCTGAATCAGTTACGCATGATAGGATTTAATAGAATGAAGAAAACTTTTATTAATATATTTTTAAGATTGATTCCATTTTCATAAAATTTGAAACGACTAACGAAAATTCTGCAACGAGTATATATATTACATTTCAAACAAGGGCGGCGCCAGAGGGGGGACCGGGGGGGCATATGCCCCCCCGTCGGGCATACCTGGCCCCCCCGTCGGGGTCAAATTTAATAGTCGTCGGGGAAATTTTTTTCACTTGAGTGTAGAGTCCTGCATCGGGTCGGGTAACCCGATTTTTCCTGCACACGACCCGAGTCGTGTCGAGTCGGAGGGAGGTTAATTAAAAAAAAAATCCTGTGTTAGTTTATAGAAAACTACGTCTATAGTAAACGTTAGTCTATAGAAAACCCACGGATAAGCTTGCCGCTATTTTTTGTTCTTTGGAAGTCGGATTGGTTTGGCTATAATTTTTTAGGTTTCGGGATCAGTTTTGATTCTTACGAGTCGGTTTTGGTAGCTAATTTTTCAAAAAAGTGCCCAGAATTATATCTCAAATTAGAGTCCTGTATCGATTCAAGTTGCCCAATTTTACCTATACGCGACCCGACCCACGGCTGAGGATAACTTTTTTCGTTGTTTTTGGGTTCGGTTTCGGGTCCGGATGGGTTTGGGATTGAGTTTTAATACTTACGAGTAGTGTTGCCATGTGTCTCGATTTACGTGGCACGTCCCGATTTTTCCCAAAATTCCCGATCCCAAATTACGTCAAATTTTTACGAGTTTAATCTAAATTAAAATTTTATTCCTAAAAAATTTAAGAATTTAACCACATGTCGGTTAAAGTCACAAGGCCGGATGTTACCGAAAACCTTATACATTTTGTCTAGAACTCATTCATGTGCACTACTGTTCGATATTTTTTTCGATTAGACCGCAAACTTAGGCGCTTCTAACAAATACGGTTTGAAGAAGAGACAGGACGTGGAAATTCATCTGCTTTCGTTCTCCTCTTTAAATAGCGTTGGGTAAGTATTTTTTCTAAATGAATGAGTAAATAAAAGGAGAGTTTTGAATAATTATTCAAGCAAACTTAGTATCAAACTAAAAATTTCTTCTTTGTTCATTAATTTCAATATACAGTAGTCTCATTTTATAATAATATGGATATTAATCTCTATTTAATATGTAGAAGATAAATGGGTGGTATAAATAAGAAAATAATTATATACATACATAACTTCATTGTAAATTGCTGGAATATGTATATACAGAAACAACTACAATCTTGCATCGGGTCAGTTAACCCAATTCTACGAGGACGTGTTGGCGGCTCTAAAATTTTGCTGCGGATCGGCTTCATTTATGTTTCCGTTTTCGGGAGTCGATTCGAGTACGCCAAATTTTTCCAAAGAAAAATCCAGATTATTGTTTCAAATGATAAAAAAAAAAAAAAAAAAAAAAAAAATACTTTTATATGAATGAGTATGCATTCATTTTTCGAAATATAAAATTGGTTTTAGAGATATGATTGCAGACTATTTTCCTGAATTGTTTTACATTTAGGATTGATTTTTGTTTTAATTTCATGCTTAGGGTCAAGTTGCAGGTTCAAAAAAAAGAATATTTTGTCAATTTCGGGTCGGGCATAACTCGAACCGTGCAGGGTTGTAATTAACAATTCGTGTTTACGTTCGTAGGTTCGCATTTAGAAATGTAAAAAATCGTGTAAAACAGAACACCGACTTACTTGATAATTAAAACTTGATTGTATTATTAGATTGAACAATTTTAATAAATAACTTAGTTAAACTTTGTAGAGGTCTGTACGGGCCTAAATTTCCAGGTCCGGGCCCAGCCCGGTATAAAAGTTAAACTTTTTCCGGGCCGGCCAGGAAAAAAGTTAAAATCTCGACCCGAGTCCGATCCAGCCCGACGGAATTTCTGCAAAACATGTATTTTTACGTCGATTTTGTTAAAAGGAGGAAGTTTTGACCAAAAATAGTTATTTTAACTTTTTTTTCATGTTTATAATCTTCATTTTTAAAGAAGTGCCCTAGGTTGCGATATACATTTTTTTAATGAATCTCTATTTGTATGTAAATGTTTCAGCTTTAATTAACATCGTTAATCAAAAAATTATTTTTCTTATTATTATTATTTTCTTATTGACTTAAAAATCTGGAAAATTCTATGCAGTAATATCTTCTAAGACGGAAT
This sequence comes from Maratus speciosus, assembly GCA_963932465.1. Taxonomy (NCBI): domain Eukaryota; kingdom Metazoa; phylum Arthropoda; class Arachnida; order Araneae; family Salticidae; genus Maratus; species Maratus speciosus. The sequence continues at coordinate 403,879,556 of OZ010791.1, forward strand.
CGCATGGGAAAGAAAAAAAATGCGTTATAAACAAGTTCACTTCTTAGCTGGTGTAAATGTATTATATTCTTTTCTCACGTATTATATTCATTTTGCATGAATCAATAATTTTTTACATATAAGACAGAATTCCATCATAGGCTGGTTCTTTTTCACACGTTTTACCGTATTTCAATATCATTGCCTAGAAATCTACTATTCTTTAAAACGAATATATTTTAATGTTTAATTGTAGAATAATGTAGAATGTTAGAAAATTGTAGAATAAAATATATACACTTTTTGCAAAATGCTTTGGGCCGGACCAAATTTTACTGATTTTTGCACGGACCAGGCCATGTCGATAGGCTGGATTGCTTTTCATACGGGCTTGATCGAGACCGGGATTGAAAATATCGGCTTATGAAAACCTAGGAAGAATAAAACCTGTTCCGTTTCGGTACGAAAAAAAGGAGTTAGGCCAGGCCCGATCCTTCAGAAAAAAGTAAAGCCCGAGCCCGACCCGGAAAGAGTAGTGACTAGGCCTGACCTGGCCCGAGCGCCATGAATGAAAATAGCCCCGAGCCCGACCCGTGCAAACATTTAAACTTTGGCTGTTTCAAAATAAGCATGATTTTTTTTTTTTTTTTTTTTTTTTTTTTTTTTTAAACATTAACATGACTTATTTGTTTTATGATTGGGTTAATATTAAAATAATGAACTCTTTCTTTCTAAGCTATTTTATAAGTTTTCCTTTAACTTACATTTTTCTTCCGAATTTTGTATTTCAGTTTTAGTCTCAGATTTAAATTCTATATCGTGTATATTATCAGAAGTTAGAGGACCATGCTGTCTAGTTTCGATATACATTCTAAAAAAATATGTCAGTTGAAGGTGTTTCTTCAATTGCTTTTACTATTATTAAAACACGAAAATTTCTGTTTTGATTTGCCCATTTCTTCCCAAAATACAGAAAATTATTAATCTAACGTAATAATTATCTGCAGTTGCATTTTCGTCAAATCACAAAGGGGTTTGTTCCCGTAACTGTGCTACACGTTACTTTTTTGCATCGGAGACCGATTTTTAACGTACTTTTCGTCCAAAACAAGAAAAGTTCGCGAATCGAAGCTCAATTTTTTTTTAAATTCTCCCGTCAAAAGACGGAAATTTCTTCAAATAACGGAAAAATGTGCGTTCCGACAACTTGTTGCCTGTACTTTTTACGTTTGTCGAAATGTTTTCTTGAGAGTGTAAGTAATAATAATTGTGCTTTTTCAAAAATGGCTGAAATGCAAAATAATGAAAAAAATAAAATGCGGTATTTATAAAGTGAGCATTATTGTCATAAAATTACTATTAATTATTTAAAAAACTCTAGTTCGACTAATTAATTTCACTCCATTCTTTTATGGATAAAGTATAATTCACGTACATTCAATACGAAGAAAGGAAGCTATTTAACCTATAACTGATGTCACAGAAATTGTCACATAACTAGTGTGGGGCGGTCTGTGAGATCACCCCATCGAAAGATGAATAAAAGACGCGATTAACTCATAGGATGGTGTTTTTGCACTAAACTTTTTGTACAGGGCTGTTATAATTAAAATTCACTTATTCAAAAGTCTCTGGTGATAGTACTAAACTTCCAAATGGAGCAAAATTTCGGTTTGTTTGTACTAATTAAACTGAAAATTGCAAGTTAAACTATAAAAATTGAAAAAAAACCGCGGTCTAAGAGACGGGTAACATCAGTTAAAGGTTAATATAGCAACCTATTGAGATGGAACGACAAAAAATCGAAGAACTTTCCAATTTAGATAGGTTTTAATCTTAGCCTGTTTTAGCCGATATTGCAAAACTTTTCAGTTTAAATCATTATTCCGTTACACTGGTTCCATTTTAACAGGTTTTATCATACTGCTTAAGGATGTCCCGATTTTCAAGCGCCTGCTCCGCTTTTTTTCTCTCTCTGTCGCGCTTTTTGCGATACTAGACCTGACAACACTACTTATGAGCCAAATTCGAATTAGCTCAATTTTACAAAAAGAAAGTCTAGGGTATTATTTTAGATGAAGAATTATATATTTAAATTTGAATGAATAGCTTTACATGTTTATTTTCTACATAAAAGATAGAATTGAGATATGATTGCAGACTATTTTTTCATAACTGTATTATAGATCTTATTTGTGTCGAGTCGGGTTCGGGTTTAAGTGTTTCGGTTTAGGGTCAATAGAAATTTTTTTGTCGGGCTTTGGGTCAACGAAAATTTTTTATAGATTTCGAATTGACTTTAAGTTGGACGTTTGGGTACGGTATAACCCAACCCGCGCAGGAATCTATTTTTGATGAAAAATTACGTATTTAAATATGAATGACCCGTTACATGTTTATTTTTCTACATAAAAGGTAACATTAATAGTGGAGGTATGATTACAGACTATTTTTCTATAATTACATTATATTTTAGATCAATTTTCTCTGATTCCGGGTTCCAGGTTGGGATTGGAATTAAGTATTTCGGGCTCGATCGGGTTGCGGGTAGACGGAATATTTTTGGTTGGGTTCGGTTCGGGTTGCAAAATCAGAATTGGGTTAGTTTTAAATAAAATTTGCAGGGCTGCAAATTTTATTTATTACCCGGGCAACGCCCTAGTTAGGTGTAACGTTTAATTGCTAGTTTTCGCGATGACACATTCACTAACAAATTTAAATAATTTTAAATTAAAATAATTTTTGGTCACTTCATACGTTTTCGATAGGATTTATCAACTGATTTTTTTTCATTTACCTCCGACATTAAAATACATGACCAAGCCGGCCTGAACACTAACCGAATTTCGAAAAAAATTGGTTACCCACATTACCTGATGCGGGACTCTTGTTTCTAGGTCTTTGCATTTTCTTAAGGACGGAGTGGTCCGCAGTGGTTCGTATCATAACCGGAGAACTGTTCCATACTTTGTCGCTCACACACTGCTGTGTATGTGCAATATATGTGCACGCAAAATCTGTAATATTGAATGACCTTTTATTGGGAGGTTGCTGGGTGGAAGAAGAGTACGAAGCAGAGTTTTTTCTTTCTGGTAATGCTCAAAAGACTGGAAAGTTTTTCTGTTGTGAATTCGTCCGCCTATAAAGATTAGGTGACTAGTGAGGTGTTTCAAAAATACCCTTAAGAGCTTTTTTTTCTTTATTGATCTACAACATTCTTAGCCAAGATTAGAAATTTATGTTTCGAATAAAAATCGTTTCGCCCTCTGCAATTCACCTCTTATTTAAATAGCAGTGTGAGTGTTACAGATCTGCGCATTTCTGGATATCCCAAATCCGGACGCGAAAAATTTATGTTTTTCTCGTGATTAATTAACAAATTCCACCAGTTATTTGAAAAAAGGGAAAAAAAAACTAAGACATGTTATTTTTTCATTCACTCTACTAATAAAGGAGAAAAATTACCACGACATTACCGTGCGGAAGAAAAAAAAAATTCTGAAGTATAAATAGAGTTCCGGTCCGGCCTGAATCTACAGAAAAAATACAAGGCCCGGACGTGTCCCGGGGAGTATGAAGTTCAGGTCCGGACCAACTTTTCAAAAGCTAAAATTTAGCCCAAGCCCGTACTGAGTTTTCAGATAAAATTAAGCCCGGTCCGAGTTTAATGAAAGAAACTTTTACCGCGATCGGTCTTCGGGACTGGCCCGGGCTCGTGGAGACCTCCAATATATATTATGAATTCGGCCCCCCTGTCGGGGATACTGTGCCACCTCGTCGGGCAAGTTCTGGTGCCGCCCCTGATTTCAAACCATTCTGTTGGGTAGTTTTTGCGCTGTTATGTGCGGACGGACCAGATAACGACTGTAGGTGCTACGTATTTATATAATTATGAACGAAAGTTAGAGTTCGGACAAACAGACGGCTAACCAAACCGAAGTCTTAAACACTATCAAATATGTTGGAAAGTGCTAAAAACCCATAATAGATTGAAATTTGACTTTCAGCAATTTATACCAATAGACGGAAGCATACTTTAATTCTTTTGTGCAACCCTGTATTTTACCTACTATTTTTAAATACACGCCACTGTTTAGCTAAAATTTGTTTAAGACTGAAACTTCTATAAACATATCGTAGTATACTTAAACTTAATGTTGCTCAGCGTAAAAATGCGTAATTCTTTTACAAACTGTTTTCTTTCACACGCAGTAACGAATACGATTTATTTTGTGTATCCCTATATGTGATGTACAGCCTTTATACGCATAACATAATATGCAAAAATTTCGTTTAACTTAAAAACTCATATCACAAATAAAACTTCCAGCAATCATCACTAATATACAGTATTTTGGATACAGTATCCGAAATCTTTTGTGTGTCCCTGTAAATACTTTGCATTTTCTATTACACAGAAAGTAACTTCTAGTAAACCTAAGCAACGTACAGAGGGATTAAACAAAGTGAAGTCAATTATTCAACTAACAGAAATTTCAAATAGTATTTTTTTTTTCTTTTTTTTTAAAATGAAGGACATTATGTGATTAAATAAAGTGAAAGTAAAAAGGGCTATTCCCTTTTATTGCAGTTATGGGCCAAGCCGGATATTCTTTCTTGACATGTTATGTCGAAGCATCATTTCTTTCTTTCTTTCCTTTTTTCTTTTCATTTTTTTGGTAAATTATTGTATAGTCGTTAAAAAGAGAGCAAGAAAGAGAAAGGTAACAACCAGTGTTGAATTCACTTTTCTCCGATTTCTGTGGCTCCGCTGGAGGGACATTATAGAGTTCCAGCAGGGAGATAGCACTTTTTGACCATAGAAAATACAGTCGACGCTCGTTATAACGACCCCTAAGCGTGCCAAAGACGAGGTTCGTTATAATGGAAGGTCGCTATAACGAAAGTGAACGAAAAAAAAAACTCTAACCATGTGCATGAAAATTAAGGTTTCAAAGAAAAAATTTTAATACAACGTTATTACTAAATTCTGTTTACTTTCGTATCAAATAAACATGACAATGAATAATTATAAAAATCAATTTAAGAGAATGATTACATATTTCTCAAATAAAATTTAAAGTAAATGTTAAATCACGCACAAAAAATAGTTATTTACGTTATTAACATTTTTTTTTTTCTACAAAAGTAATTCGAAATACTTATTTATTTTTGTGCATTTGATATTTTCTTTCAACAAAATTTTCCATCTGAGTTAGAGATAACTAACTTCATGTGTTTTCTTAGCTTTAAAAAAATGTTTTAAAGTGTCATTTTAAGACATTTTACAATAGGCATCAACGCGCAGTGAGCAGTAAGTTCTTGGGGAAAGAAAATAGTAATCTTTTTTGGGGGGAAGAAAATGTGGAGGAAAGGTCAATTCGATCGCTGTGCTGTATTGGGAAATAAGCTGCTGGCCGGACGTTATATTGGATGTAAAAATAACACATCATAAAGGGAATATATTTAGGGACATTTTGCATCGGTCGCTATAATGGCTGGTCGTTATAACGAGCGTTGGCTGTGTTTGAAATTTTTCGGGGAGGACATCTCATTGCTCCGGGGAAAATGTCCCCCCCCCCCTGGCCGCCCCCTGAATTCAACATTGGTAACAACCCCATACTTTTTAATCATCGGATTGCCGCAGAGAGATGCGACAGATATTGTTGTATCTTCTTTTCGAATTTAATTACAACTATTGAAGGTCATCTACATATTAAAAGTTTTATCGAATTTTCAAATGGTAATACTCATTTTTGAGCTCCTTTGGCCAAGGTAGCCCGTAAAAAAGCTCTGATTGCATTTTTTATTTTTATTTATTTATTTTGCGTAGAGTCACACTCTAAAAAATAAATGTGTAAATTAATCACTTTTACATACGTATGTGGGTAAATTTGTAAAATTGGACCTTTGTTATATAATCTGCACACTTGTCGTTAAAATGTGCCTGCATTTAAGTGTGTAAGTGTGTAATTTTTTATCTGTTCAAAAACACAAACAAGTCTGTAAATGGCACAAAATGTTACTGATTTACCCGAAATGGTGTGTTAATGTAATTTACAAGTTTAGAATATTACACAAATAGGTGTGTCTTTTGCATATTACACCAAAATATATGTGTAAGAATATTATACAGATATATGCGTCAGAACAGAATATTACACAGAAGTATGTGCATAAATTTTACACAGCTACATGTATAAAAAGGGAATATTACACAGGATTAGGTGTAACAATATTATACAAAAATGTGTGTAGGAACATTGTTATACAGAAATATGTGAACCCAATAAATAGCGATATTTGAAAATTGGCTTGTGCAATAATTGCCGAGTGGTCAAGTTAATGGCATAGAAAGTCGAAGATCGTGAGTTCAAATCCCGTTTGGATAACAATTGCTTGTTTACAGTAGATTGAAATTCTCATCTTTTTGTAGTTGTACCTTTCAAAACTTGTGACTAAAATTGATAGGAAATAATATCAGCGTCACTATTTCCATATTTTTTCAAAATCTTATTTTGAAGTATTTATTCAGATTCTATTAATAAATTATGACTATACTATTTCAGGACTTCAAAACAACTTTAACAGAGATGTGGTATGCAGTAAATGTAACTTTAGACGATCCTGTTTTTTGTAAATTAAGGTTATATTTTGTGGTATAAAAACTAATCGACTGGAAAGAAAACAAATACACGAAGCACACGTGTTTGTTCTTCACGCAAAGTTGTTTTGCGAACATAAAAATATTTATACGAATTGAATATTTCCAACTGAGCGAAAAAATGACCAGGCTGGGAATCGAACCCAGATCCTTGACTTACAAGGCCAATGCTTTTGCGTTTAAGCTAACTGGGCCGACAACCAGCGAACATATTTCGCTCAGAAAACCTTAATGGTTTTTTTTTCGCTCAGTTGGAAATATTCAATTCGTATGATAACTTTACCAATCAGTTTGATTGTGTTAAAATAATAAAAATATTTAGTTCAAAATTTACATATATGTACACAAAATCCATCTTTCTTTATATTACACAGATATATGTGTACTCATGCGCAATTTACACGTTAAACTGTATATCTAACAAAAACATAACTGTGAAAAAAGGAAGACAAATTCCGTTTAAAAAAAAAAAAAACTGCCAGAAAAGAAGTGATATGTAAGTGGGTGCCAAGTTCAAATAACATTCACTCAAACTTATCTGCTGAAGTATTGTAGCATTGTTTTAATTGTTTAAAAATAAAAATTATTGATTGCATATTAATAATAAATCTAGAATTTGGCAAGTTTTTACCTACGAGTCATTTATTTATAGGGTTCCGTACTTAAAAAGTAAAAACAAAACCATTATAATGTCACTCCTGTGTCTGTCTGTCACAGCTATTTTACTCGAAACTATGGAACATGGAAAATTCAAATTGGTGGAAGTAATAAAGACTATTGACCCACATATTTTCAGATTATTAAACATTCATAAATATATTTAGCAAAAATGTAGAGGGGCTAATTAAGCTACTTGAAAAAAGAAAAACTCTTTTCTTTGAATATCGTGTGAAAGCTTTCGTAACGCTGAACTCAAAAATACATTCCTTTTAATTTTAAGTATTATATTTTCAAAGATATAGTCGAAAATGTAGCGCAAAAATATGTCCCCCCCCCCCCATCTAATTCCGAATCTACTGAAACTAAAATTATGAAATTTAGAGGTAGTAGACGTTAATTTAAACCTTGAAGGAAAATTATAGCGATTACCCTAGGTCACATAGTTTTTGAGAAAATCGCATTTTTCTGTTACACACAAATTTCGATTTACGGGCATTCAGCAAAAGTGTTGAGCAGGTACCTATCGTAGCAAAAGTATAAAAACATTGTTGATAATGATTTTCGAAAAAAATCGTCAGTAATTAGCCGAGATATTAACCCTTAAAGATACGGACTGTTTCCACATACATAATGACAGGGGCGGCGTACTCTGTGTCTAGTTAACAACTTTTAATGATATATAAGTGTAATGTAATGTCCAATAGCAGTATAAAAGCAACAAACGTCAAACTGTTAAAAACAGACTAATTTAAAGGTCTCAGGACTCTTAAATTTGCAAAAAATGAAAAAAAAGGGGACCATATTCAACATTTAATGTCTTAAAATGTATATGATTTTAAAATACAATTTTCATTGGGATGAAAAATCTAAGTATGTTCTTTCATTTCATGTATTTAAAAACTTGCTAGATGCAGAATTAGTATTTATAGGAGGCTCGAAACTGTTAGACATTTGTAGAGCAGAAAATTGGCATAATAGCGTACGCGCAGGATTACAAAATAAATATTGTAACTAGAATGAAAATTTTGGTACCTACTTATACTTCAGATTGTAATAATTACCCTGATTAAATCATTTTTATATTTTTAATGCAAAGTTGTATTTAGCTAATACAAAATTTCGAAAATTTCAACAGTATAATCACCTAAAAAAATATATTTTTGAACAATAAAAAGGAAATTTTAGGTTCAGTTTATACAGACTAACATGAAATAGGTGTTTTGAAAATTTCATGAAAAAATATTCAGAAGTTTTTGAGGTACCCTGCGCGTCATGCCCCAAAACGTCATTTGGAGAAAAATTACTTCAAAGTTTCGGAAACGCCGCTTCAGCTATTGAGCAAGAGCAGGTATAATTCTAAAAGCCATAACTTCTGTTCTAATGTGAATTTCAAGGAAACAATTATATCAAAATGTTCAGGAATGATAGGAGTTTAGCATCTAAAAAAAAAATTTCGAAAATTTTGAAGCTTTAAGAGTCCTGAGACCACTTAATTAGAATGAATCACATAAATACTATGGGATTCGCGACTAGTTTGCATTGAGTGGATCTCTCAATACTCCTCGAGTGACTTTAGAAGTTAATTAAAAACCTATCAGGAAAAACGCGGCACGGACCAAGGCGGCGTTGCAACTTTCGAAGCACGCTTAGCACAATTCCAAATTTAAACTTTGAACAAAGGTTTTGTTTTAGCTACACCGTAGAAAAAAAGGTTATTGCCACTCTGAATTTAGTTTTATGAAATGCCAAATGAAGTTTAAATATGCACTGCTTTTTTTGTCAGTACCGAATTAATTTCATCATAAACAGATTAGGATAATATTAAAAAATGAGTTATCCAGAATAACTATATTTGATATTATTTAGGTTCCATATCTATTTGAACTTTCATGGTATATCCATTTGCACTTTTCTAGTATATACAGTTATATCCAACCCTTCGTTGTATAGTTTTTTACAAAGTCTTAGTATTCTTTTAGCAACGGTTTTTTTTAATAATACAATTACAAATTGTCACAGTGGTACTACAATCCATGTAGGATTTTGACCTCCCTCAATATACTTCTCCAGACCTTCCGATCTCTGGCCTTTACTTTATAATTTATAATTTGGTTTTCTGCAAGATCTTTCTCTACCTCTTTTATCCATCTCTTCCTGGGTCTACCAATACTTCTTTTCCCAATTAAATTACCATTATAAATCTTCTTTGTGCTTCGCTCATCCCCCATTCTGATTAGATGGCCTAACTATTGCATTCTTCTAATTTTTATACTATTTATTATATCTTTTTCATTATATAACTGTTCTAACTCCATATTTGTCCTTATACGCCATGTATTGCCTTCTTTAATAGGTCCAAAAATTTGCCTTAGTATCTTCCTTTCCCAAGTGATAAGTAGCTTTTCATCTTTTTGTGTAGTGGTCCAGGTCTCACTACCATAAATTACTATTGGTTTTATAACAGTTTTATAAATTTTGAGTTTGGATGTTCGAGATATTAGAGATGATTTTAGAATGTTTCGAAGAGAAAAATAGCATCTATTTCCTGCTGCAAGTCGAGTTTTAATCTCTGCTTCTACCATATTATCACAGGTGATTGTAGATCCTAAATATTTAAATTATGTTACTTCATTAAATTGTAATTCATTATTTATTGTTAACGCTGCTGTTGCCTGTGATTTCATTCAGTCCATTTTCATGTATTCTGTTTTTTCTTTATTAACCACGAGGCCTAGTTTTTTTCCTTCAGTGTCTAGTTTATTGTATGTTTTAGTTTCAATCAAGACTTTCTTATTTCTAGCAATTATATCAACATCATCTGCAAATGCAAGGATTTGTAGGGAGCGATTCATAATAGTACCACCTCTGTTGTTGTAGATGCTTCTAATTATTTTCTCCAGGCATAAATTAAAAAGAATTGTCGAGAGAACATCACCTTGCTATAGACCTGAATTCACTCCAAATTCTCTTGAAAGTCTTCCCTGTACCTTAACTTTAGCTTTTGTATTTTCCAGTGTTAATTTTATAAGCTTAACTATTTTATCAGGTAATTAAAATTCCTTTAATATTTCAAATAACTTATTTCTGCTTATACTGTCATAGGCCTATTTAAAATCAACAATTGGTGTAAATTAATATTTTGTTCATAGAATTTTTCAAGGATGTTCCTGATACTAAAGGTTTGATCCACCGTTGATCTTCCTTTCCTAAAACCACACTGATAATCATCTATTACCATTTCAGCATACGGCTCTGTTATGTTTTTGTTGGTTGCTAAAATCTTACATAACTTTCAACATAATAAATTTAATACTTAATAATAAGACTTGTTACAGAAAACGTAAATAATAAAAAAAGAGTAGCTGGATTGCAATTGCAGGTTACATGTTAAAAACAGGACGATACGAATGATCATGAGAGATCACAAGATACAACCGCGAAGCCGGGAAATCTGTAACAACCACTAGCTGTTGCCACTAATGTTCACTAAAAGTTTTTCACAATATTGTTGCCACATGCACACAAATAAGTTTTTTTATAACTTTCACTGCCATCTGGTGGATGATAGAGTTCACCACAGCTCTAATCGCTTTGCAATTACCTTTGCCAACAGTTTATATGTAACATTTAATAAGGCTATGCCTCTATAATTCTGGTAATTTAAGATATTTCCTTTTTTATGAATTGGGATAATAATAGCACCATTCCATTCATTTGGTATATATTCATTCTGCCAAATCTCTACTGTTAGATCATGTAACATTTGTACCAACTTTTCTCCACCATATTTCAAAAGCTCAGCACCTATCAAATCTTCACCAGGTGCTTTTCCATTTCTCAATTTTGCAATAGCATCCCCTTCTTTTACAGTTGGTGGTTCACAGTTTTCTTCATTCACATCATAATCATTATGATTAGACTGTATTTCTCTTTCGTCATTTGACTGTCTGTTTAACAATTCTTCAAAATATTCTGCCCATCTATCTGTCACATTTGCGTGCCCTCCAATAAGTTTATCATTTCTGTCTTTACAAAAAAAGGTGCGTGGTTGGTGGCCCTTTTTGATTCCTTTAAGCTTTGAATACATTAGGTTTATATCACCTAATACTGATAGATCTTCAATTTCTTGAATTTTACTCTTCCAAAGCTCGTTTTTTCATACGTAACAACTTTTGAGTATTTCTTCTAATTGTTTTAAAGTGATTTTCACTCTGTCTTGTTCTGTATTTCAGCATTTTTTCTCTTGTTTTATTATTTTTCTTAATCAGTTGCCAACACTCATCATCAAACCATTCATTAATTTCCCTCCTTTCTTCCTTTCCAACTACTTCCTCAGCAGTTTTTAATATATTTTTGCATTTAGCCCATTTACTATTGATTATATCTTCCTCATTAAATTTAGCATATTCACTAGCAATTCTTTCTGTTAATTTACTTTGATAAACTTTTCTTCTCTGCATGTTTAGTAAATCTTTTGTTTTAAATTTTACTTGTTTAGTTCCTTTTGCATCTCGAAATCTTGTAACTCTTTGTCTGTATTTCATAATAATAAGGAAATGATCAGTATCTAAATCCGCACCTCTATAACTTCGTACATCCATAACATCACTAGCATATCTTCTGTCGTGTCGATCTTATATGTAGTCAATTTGGTTTTTTGTCTTTCCATCAGGAGAAATCCAAATTTCTTTATGTATGTTCTTATGCTCAAAGCATGTACTACTTATGATTAAGTTGTTAGAAGCAGCGAAGTCCACAGCCCTTATACCATTTTCATTACACAAATCATGTAAACTAAATTTTCCAATTGTTGGTACAAAAGTGTATTATTTTCCAATTTTAGCATTAAAATCACCTATTACCATTTTAGCATCATGTCTTGATATCTTATCAAATTCAATCTGTAGTGTTTCATAAAGAGTATCTTTTTGTTCGTCCTCGGTATCTTCCGTGGTGCATGGACACATACTATTGAAATGAAAAAAAACTTTGCTCTCAATCTCAAGATACATATTCTTTCATTTACATTGTGAAAATCAATAATATTTTCTCTAAGGCACTTTCTCATAATAAATCCAGTACCATGCGTGTTTCTTCTTGTGCTTGCACTATTAAAAATTGTAAAATCACCAATATCTCTTATCACACTCTCCTTCCATCTTACTTCTTGTATGGCCAATATGTCCAGTCTATAACTATCCATCTGACTCTGTAGTTGCTTCACTGCACCAGTTCTGTATAAACTTAAAACATTCTAAGTTCCAATTCTAAAATTCATAAGCCATTTTCCAGTTCCAGTCCGTTTTACCATGAGATCAGTCCATCTAACATCTGTATTTAAGGGCTTCGCAACGAGGTTTTTTTTTCCAGGGAAAGGTTGTCAGCCTTAAAAAAACCTTACATTGGGACTATTCTTTAATGCCAGTCACCACACGGCATACAATTACAAATTCATATATTTATTTTACAGAACCCTCTGTGTGCGAGTAATACTCGCACTTGACCGTTTATTAGTAATGGCATTATTATATCAAAACTAGATATTTCATGTTTGGAGACCTTAATTTGAGTGCATTGAAGCTCCTTAAAGGGGTGGATTTTCTAGAGTGATGACCAATGACGAGCGTATATATACAGGGTTGTTATAATTAAAGTTCGCCTATTCAGAAGGCTCTAGAGGCGATTCTATGGCTCCAAACGAAACAAAATTTCAATAGTACGTAGTTGAAGAGATGCGCTCTGCGAAAATCGAAAAAAAAAATTAGTTACATTTTTCGTCAGTTGGTGACGCTGCGCCAGTATTTAAGGCGATGTTTGCAGATTCATTATATCAATTTCAATCAATCCAGACGAAGCACACAAATTTAAAAGTTTCAACAAACTTCGAGGAACTGCGAATTGTTATAATTAAAGTTCACCTAATCAGACAGCTCTAGAGCCTGACCTATGACTCCAAACAAGAGAAAAATGAATATAATTTCATGTGATGTAATCTGCATCAACAAAAATAAAACATGTCGCTCGGCAACGAGGAAATAACGAAGAATAACATTACGCATGCTCAATGAATCCTCCACCATTTTCAATAACGCATTCCATTCTCAGAATTGCGTAAACTGTCCTGTGAGATTGAGCTAATATGAAGTCTAATACTGCCTTTCATATCAGAGATTGTCTAACATCTGTCTTTAGATACAGAATCTTTCAAAAATCCCCACAACCAAAAATCGCATGGTGTTAGATCAGGCGATCGTGGTGGTCACTGTTTGAAAATAGCGACTTATGATACGATCTTCTGTAAAATGGCTTGTTAAGAAAGTCCGAACTGCTCTAGTAATGTGCGGTGGTGCACCGTCTTGCATAAACACGATATTTTGAAGGCAGCCTCGCTGTTGTAGCTCGGGAATCAGAAAATTTGACAAGATATTGAGATACCTTCTCCCATTTACGGAACATGTAATGAGTCCTGTGGATGTTAGTTCCTCAAAACAATATGGCCCTATCATAAACGTAGCTGTGAAACCGCACCACACCGTTACTTTAGCTGCATTCAGTGGAACTTCTTGGACAACATTAGGATTCTCTTTAGCCCAAATTCGACAGTTGCGCGTGTTCACTTGTCCGTTTAAAAAAAAATGCGCTTCATCAGTCCATAGAATATTCCAGGGCCAAGAATTGTCCACATTCATTCGTGCAAAAAACTGTAGTGGAAATGATAGCCAACTTTCGGTATCACCCTGTATTAGTTGTTGCACCCTCTGAATCTTGTATGGATAGTAACGCAAAATTTGACGTATCACTTTTCTCACAATGGAAGTCGGCACATCGACTTCATTCGCAATAGCTGACACACTCTCATTATCAAATGATGAATGGCTTGCTAAATCCACGGCAGCAGTAGCAATATCTTCAATGCTAGAAATGTTTACCTTTTTTCGTCCTCTGCCAGGAAGAATGTCGAGTTTTCCTATTTCCTCGAACTTTTTAATCATTTTGTGAACTCCACGATCCGACATTGGTCCACGTCTAACATCTTTTAGTTTCGGAATTCTCGAAGAGCTGCAGCTGCGTTGCTTTTATTTTGATAAAATAAATTTACAAGAAGTGCCCTTTTCTTTCAAAGTTACCATTCTCCACAAAGCGTAGATTCAAATGCTTTTCAGAAACAATCAACTGTTCCAGTGTCAAAGAAATCACAGACACACTTTATCAGCAAGTTTTAAATTGTCAGGTGGTTAGAAGGGTATTTCAAGTTTTCGAAGTTGCGACGTCACTTTGACGTCGTTCGTCGAAAATTTGAATAAAATGTGATCTTTTTCAAGCGTTGGGTGAAATTTTGTGATTTTGTGTGCTTCATCTGAATTGACCGAAATTGATATAACGAATCTGAAAAAGTTTACTTTTACCAACTGTGAAATAAATTTCCTGTATTTTGTTTTTTACAAAATAAAGGAATCTGCAAATATCAGCTTAAATATTGGCGCAGCGCCACCTATTGACAAAAATTTTAACTAAAATTTTTTTTCGATTTTCGCAGAGCGCATCTCTTTAACTACGTACTAGTGAAATTTTGTTTCGTTTGTAGCCATAGAACCGGCTCTAGAGCCTTCTGAATAGGCGAACTTTAATTATAACAACCCTGTATATGTGTCTTCGACAGACTTTAGTCTATTTGTAATGATGTTTCCGGAGGGGGGGGGGAGGGGGGTCGCTAATCTGATAATCAAAGACGAGCGGAAGTGTATCTGTGTGTGTATTTGTTTATCAAATCTTTAACATGACTCATTTGTTTATTATAATAACAATATTGCAAATTGTTATAATGATATTGTTATTAATATTATCATAATCATTTTATTAAAACATGAAAATGATAAGCATAACATTTTTTCAATCGTGTTTGAGCTGGAATGAATGATCTATGATCATTTAAGGTGGTGTCATACTATAACATGAGGAGTTAAGTCTTTTCGAGAGGAAGTATAAAGGGGCTTATTTTTAGGAGTCCTTAATTTTTTTCGAATCGACTTAGAGTAGGAATGGAAATAAGATGGTAAACTAATACACATAATAACATAGAGGGGTAGGTCTTTTCGAAAGAAGTTTGAGGGGGCTAAATTTTTAGGGTGGCTTAATTTTTTTTTCAATCGTTTGGGGAGGTTGATAAGACCATCGCCCCTTTTACTGAAGAAAATGTTTGATGTTGCCATCTTTAGGATATAGTTCAAACGTTTGAATGTGCATTGCGCCTGTGGCCGTTCAACCGGATTGAAATCGTCTTCTTAGAGGAGAGTTTTTAAAAATTTTTGAATAATAATTTAGATCTTGATTTATACTAGAATTTCTTCAACGTATACAATTTTTTGTTTAACTGTTTATATCGATTCTGCGCACGAGATTATGATCTCTTTACCAAGCTTTGGTTACGAACCCATGAACTACGATTCAAGTTTTATTTTTTTTAAAACTCAGATGCTACCTATTGTCCAGACCGCGCCCCAACATTTACTAGCATACTTATGAACGCTCGTGTTGATAATTGGCCGTCATAAACACAAACCAAACCATACTTATGAACACTATCTTTTTCAATGAACACTATGCCTCCCCCTTTTGATGTTTTGGAAGTTTATACAATCTCTGTTTCACATTGAAATAGAAGGACTGCTTAAAATTAATTTTAGATATTTCTTTTGTAAGCGATTCATATTTTTTTGATCGATTAGAAGGCTACCAAACGATTTAAATTAAACATTGCTGCTACTAGCATTAATCCTGTTATCTAATTTAAGAATTGTACGTTACTATGCATTTCATTTGATTGTCTGACATTTGAAATAGATTTTCTTCATCGCCTTATCAACAGTTACTCACTATCTTTCACAAACATTCGATAAGTAATCAGCTTTTTAACTGAAAATAGCTAATATGTAAATAATGATAACCATTGATCTTAGGAGCGATTAGTTCACTTTTACATAAATTCAAATTTTCAGAAAGAGGATTTATTTAATATTTCAATTAACTACGTACATTATTTTTCAACATACCGCAGTAATTTAAGCATATTATTTAATTGCTATCCCGCATATTTTTTTAAAAAGTAGTATAAACACCGAAGAAATATCTCTTATTTTAATTAACTTTTGATTGCAAACCATTTTGCTTGTTTTATTTATTTATTTATTTATTTATTTTTTTTTTTGTAAAATAATTTTTTTGCGAAGTATGCTAATATTAGTTAAACACCAGAAAAAGAAAGTATGCAATATTTGAGAGATTTTTTATTTATTAATTATTTTAAGTTCAATCAGCTCATAGTTTGTTATTGGGGTAGGTAATTATTTGATGATTCTACATTAGTTCTAATGAATTTTAAAACTACTGCTACACTTCATCTCATTCTTTTGAAGAGTTTAATAACTTTACTATGAGTTTAACCTTAGGTTTACCATCTATTTCACTGAAATAATAAAATTAATTTGTAAAACCTTAGAATGATGAATTCAAACTCGTAACGTGATTAATCATATTCTTTTTATTTTAGACATTACATAAGTACCTTTTCATTTTTGATTGACTCACTTCCCGTGAACTTTATATACATACTGTTTTATGTCACATGTTTTTTCTGTAATTTTTGCACCAATCATATTACACGATATGCATCATCATTAAAATTTTTTAACATGCGTCCCCTATGATTATATAAAATTGAATGGAACCAGACTTTTTCATTAGTGTTTGCTTTTCTTTGTATATGCGAAAACATTATTTTCACTTAGGATAATATGGGTAGTTATCATGATGGATATTCTGCTATGTTAAGCGATGATGTATCAAGTTTGAATAGTCAAACTTTTTCATGAAAATTTAATGATCAAGACATAGGATTAACAGTACGACCTAAAGTAGAACCCGTTTCAGATAAGGAAGCGGAATCCTCCTCATCAGAATTGAAGAAACAGAAGCCACCTTATATGTGTACTATTTGCAGCAAGTCTTTTTTACGAAAAGGTAATTTAAAACAACATTTGATGATTCATTCAGAAGAAAGACCATTTGTATGTGACATATGTCAAAAAGCATTCTCTAGAAATGCTATTTTGAATCGTCATAAATTATCTCATTTTAAGATACCTCCGCGACATAAATGTGATTCATGCGGTGAAGCGTTCTTGAGAAAGTATGACTTATTAAAACACATGAAGATCCACAAGCCCTCCGAGCAGGATAAGTGTATGCAGTGTAGTGAAATATTCAATCGCAACTATGATTTTTTGTATCATTTGAAAGCTTCACACTGAGTTCTATCCAAAATTGACCATTCATCATCTTTAATAGATATGTTTTTTGAAAAGGTTAAGCATTTTAAAAGGCAATTTGCGTTAAGCATATTTACTAAAACTATAGTCAACTCTAATGAGCAGAATGGTAGAGACTTTCACCCATTTTTTAATAGTGCACTCAGTTCAGCATGCAAGAGTAAAAACGTGCATAAAAGCATAAAACCCTTAAGAATGAAGACCATACGATGAGGTTTGGAGGGTTGGATAAATTTACCTCCCCACACAATTCACTCCTGTTCTGTGGTCACGAATGGACAAATAGCGTAATGAAGTGATTTCCCGTATGACGACACTTATGAAACGTTTTGTGTAGAAAGACACACCCACACCTACGACAAACCTATTAGTGGAATAAAATGCAAAATGAATTTTTGCGAGATGTGTCACTTTTCTTGCGGGTGAGCGATATATATATATATTATGGGAGTGCCAAGCCAACACAGGAGATTCATAATCCGACCTCCAGTAACAAATTGCAATCCACATTTATAAGCAATGATAAATGTAGTGATCCTTATTTTCATTTGTTTCACATAAAGTTTAAAGAAACAATCTATTTCAATATGTGTGCAGCACTTAACGAAATAAATACCGTATATAAAAATTATACCTCATTTGTAGGCCTTTCTGACATTTTCATTACCCTTATAGTAATTGTATAACCTAAATCGCATTTTATAGTTTACTTTTGAAATGTTAATGATTCCCTATATTTAAATGGCCTCTCTATTCAGTTTACATAAGCAATTTTATTTTAATTACACGTGCATACACACACGTACAGATACATAGTCTGTTGCTGTCAATTCATTCTGCATTAATTGATTACTGGATATTAAAGAAACAATCATTATGTATGTACCTATCTCTCCATTTAGTGTATTTTATTTGTGAATTCAATTTCCCTCTATCTCCAATAGCCTTTTAGCAGACATTGATATTTTTAAAATTCCTCATGAATAATTTTTATATAAAATCTTTGGATATGTGATTATTATTATTATTATTACTTTAATAGAAGTGCCAAGTCAACAATAAGCCTATCATAATCCGACTTGCAGTAGCAACTTGCCATCCACATATATAAGTAATGATAAATGTATTCATCCCTTATTTTCGTTTGTTTGAGATAACTTAGAGATAGTTTATAGAAAAATCTATTTTAATATGTCTGCAACCCTTACTGAAATAAATACCTTATACTAGATGGTACCCGTCAAGATTTGAAGGTAAACTTCTCCAAAGTTTTATTAGAAAATTGTTTAATAATTACTTTTAAATTATTTTTTCAAGACTTGATATGCGATTCTATATTATCTATGTGATTCCTACAGAATCAAGGTATTTGTACGGATGGCTAATGTACCATCAATGAACGTAAATTTTAAAATATTTTGATCCATTACCTTAGCTACCATTTTTTTTTTTTTTTTTTTTTTTTTTTTTACAGTTTCCAACAAAGTTGAGAAGAGCGTTAAAAATTATCTTTAATGAAGTTACACGCTTTAAAACATAATAAAATTGATATGTATTTATGAATTGCACTAAAACATGCATTCTGTAGAATATGCAGTGCAAAGAATAGTTATTATTCATTTACAGGGCCACACAAAAGAATTCTGTTACATAAGGATATAAGGGGGGGGGGGGGTTGCGGCGTATTTAATTATGTTAAACTATTTCATATATAATGATTGATATACGTCGCTGAGTTTTAGTCTAAGTTATTTTATGTATAATACGAAGTGCATAGCATTTACAGGGACACACAAAAGTTTTCAGATACTATATTGTATCCGTAGTACTGTACATTAGCGATGATTGCTGGAAAGGTATTTTTAATTATGATATACGCTTTTATGTTTCACTATATTTGTGCATATGTATGGTGCGTATAAATGCTATAGTTCACATACAGGACTTCACAAAAGAATTCGTAAGAGTTACTGGGTATGAGAACAAATTGCTTGCTTAAAGGTGGTTTTTAAATGACATATGCATTTTTGCGCTGAACTGCATTTAGTTTACTAAGAAATGTTTGTAGAGTATAGATAAAATGATATACAGGGTCACGTAAAAATTGGTTATATGGCCGTCTATGGATGATAATTTCTGGAAATGGGATTTCAGTAATTCGAAGAGTGTTTTAGTTTGAATTAAATTTTAGCTAAATAGAGGCTTGTAATAAAGATACTATAGGTGAACTACAGGGCTGTACAAAAGTATTCAAATATATTTCCATCTATTAGTATAAATTGCTGAAAGAGAAATTTCAACCTGTTATGCGTTTTCTTGCTACACTAAATTTTTCCCATTATGTAGTATAAATATCAACCTACAGATTAGATACAGGGCTGTTCAAAAGATTTGGAATACATATTTGGCTATGAACGGTAACTGCTGAAATCAGTTTTTTAAATGTTTTATGCGTTTTCTAAAATGTTTACTTAGTTATCTTATTTGCCATATTTCCCTAAATAACGAAGTTTTGTTAAAGCATTCAGGAAGTGTTAAAAGTGTTTCATAATCTATGCTTAGCGCATTATTCTTCTTTCTTGTTCACCTTTGAAATGATACATTATTTTTGTTTCTACGACAACGAGGATTTAGAATTTTTTATAAGTTATTCAGTTTGTTTACATCATACATAAACCTTAAACTCAATTTTTTCAAAGTGTTGTTTTTAAATATTCAATATACCTTGTTATAGAAACTATTATATATTATTGTCTGTAAACTTACCTATTCTACACAATGCCTGAGCAATCTGAAGGGATATTTTGTTACTAACATATGTATGTATGAAATTTTTATCAAAAAAGGTACAGAATTTTTTTAATTTTTCGACTCATGATTCATCATATTTTAAGTTTTTTTTTCTTTTTAATTGCTGATAAGGAACTAATCTATAGTTAAAGAGAAATTTAAAAAAAATTGTGATGAAACACTATTATTTTTATTTATTTATTTATTTACTTATTTTAGAGGAAAATGTTTGTCAGAAACTTCAGCTACCACAACCTTTTAAAAGGCGTGGTAATTCTAAAGGTAATTTTTGATTTTTGAAAATTACTTTTTGTATATCCTTTAAAACTCCTGATTCACTATTTTACTAAAAATTTTAAATATTTTGATTTCGTTTAGGTTTTTCAAAAACGGTAGTTAGCGTCACCAGGAAGAAAAAATTTCGTCCATTGCCATTTCACAGACAACAGTTGCATACTCAGCATGAAAAAATGTTGAGGTGGTTTGTCGATGATGCTGTAGTAGTTAAAGAAGCTCTCCAAGGCGCGCAGATTGATGAGAAATTCGTGGAAACAATACCTGCGAATGTGCCTTGCGGAGCAATAGACGATTCAGTTGATTTACGTGGCATAAAAAAATACTTCACTGAAGATGGATGGACTACCCTGCAACAGACTGCACAAATGAAAAAAAAATAAACATATGGTGGTGCAAAATTTGCAAAAATGATTGCAAAGATAACTGCGTTAGATGCGATGGTTGTTTGGAATGGATCCACTCGAGTTGCACAAAAACAGCAATAAGAAGTAAAGAAGATTTTTTCTGCAAATTTTGCAAGAAACTTTAAAAAAAAAAAGCGTTTGATAAACATTTGTATATATATTTGTAAATATATCACTGAATGTTGTGTCCTTTAATTCTTTAATTGAATATTTTGAATTGATATTTTGATTATTGTGTCCTTTAACTGAATATTAACATTCAGATGTAAATATAAAAATACAGAAATCGTAGTAGTTTCTTTGTTTAATATAAAAAAATTCTTATAAATTAAAGGGAATATGTAACAAAACTTCTGGAAAAAAAAAGTTTTTTGGGAAAGCATTTGATATTTTTTATAATTTAAATTTGTAATAATATAACTTAAACAAGTTGCACTCTTTTGAAAAAATGCATGAATATGCAATTTATTACGAGTGCATATAAATTAAAGGAATTTTACGACTTGAAATTTAAAACTTTTTATTATATACGATTACATATATTAAATTCAGTAATACGGAAATAATAGGACTCCATCTTAAATAGGACGTCATCCCCATGGGAACCTAGAATCATTACCTATCATGGGACATTACTGAATTAATTACGTATGATAGGATTTAATATAATAATCACCATGGCAACATAGAATCATAACCTATCCTGGAATATCATTGAATTAATTACGTATGATAGGATTTAATATAATAATCACCATGGCGATCTAGAATCATAACCTATCATGGGATATCATTGAATTAAATACGTATAATAGGATTTATTAGAGTGAAAAAAACTTTTATCTGAAACATTTATGAAGAAATTTTTTTAAGTTGTGATTTGATTTTCATAAAATTTGAAATGATTCGACAAAATTTTGCAACGATTCTATATGTTAAATTTCAAACAATTTGGTTGGGTAGTTTTTACGCTGTTATATGTAGGCAGACGGACGGATCAGACGACGACTGTAGATGCTTCGTATTTATATAATTACGAACGCACATAAAAATGAATTTTAATTGAAAATTCAAATATACACAGAGCAAACATATTGTTATTTTATTATTATTATTATTTATTTTTTTCTTTCATCTATTTTCAATAGAAGAAAGTATTGTAATCGAAAAAATTTCTGACTTCCGGTTTTCGATGGATTTACACGTTTAGGAGTCAGAGATCCCCAAAAAACATCTTTATGCAAAATGTTCGCCTGCCTGTGTGTCGCCAATGTACCATCGAAAACTGTATGGAGTTATGAATACAACTGAACCAAACTTTTTGTGTGTGTTTTTTATGGCCAGCTGGTCCTCCCTCAATTTGGAAATATTCCGCCTAGAAGGGGGTGCTGTAATAGCGATTTTTGTGTCATTTCCGTTATTGTACCATTGAAAAGTGTAGGAAGTTATGTAAAGAATTGACTTAAACTTCACATTTATGTTTTCCGCTACCGCAAGCAGGTCCTCCTTGAATTTCGAAATATTTCACCTCTAGCGGTTCTATACGGGAGAGTAGCCGAATTTGGACCACTTCGCATATTTATAGGTGTAATTCACTTAATTTTTGGAATATCTGCAAAATATCATTCAACGTGGTTAATCTATTCATCTACTAATTAAATAAATCTTTAGAACAATTTCTTTTTCAAACTCTTAAGTTTTATTTTAATTTGAAAAAATTGTCAAAAGCGGTCCAAATTCAGCGACTGGTAGCCTAAGTTGGATCCCCGCCCCCAGTCTCTTAAATTGGTCAAAACAGTATTAGACTTTATTAATGAGTAATGAATATAAATAATTTTATTAAAGGCAAAGTTTGCGATAAATGAAACAATCAAACAAAAGAATAGCAATGAAATATAATGAATTCAAATGTCTGAAAGTAAAAGTAATAGTTTTAATCAAAATGTATTCAAAATATAAATCAAAGTTATAAGTAATTAAGAATAGAAATTATGAAACTAATTGCCAGTTTTGAATATCAGGTCAGAAGTGACGCAAGGCTTACACACTAATTTCTTTTGTTCATTTTTTATTCCAGCGCACACAACATGGAATCTGAACACTGAATACTTTCTTCAATTTTATTTTTCTTACAAATTAGGCTAAATCAATCATCACTGACTTGATTTTTATTTTTAAATTCTGAATCATTGCAATTTTTTTTGCAACAGAAATTTTCTTTACCTTATGCCTGTAGTTCTTCCCTTCGATCATTTTATTTACAAATTAATTACGCCTATTTTTTAAAACGTGATGTTTCAATTGCTTTTGCGCTTTGAGAACTTCTTTTTCGGGTTTTTTCTTTCACTTCAACATTTACTTTATATGGCAAAGATGTTAACACAGCTGTTTTTTGGCTCCCTCTGTACTTTAACTTAACTAATTTTGGGAAGGGAGATAACATTTCTAAATATTCTTTGTTTTTTTTTTTTTTGTTCTTTTGGGGGGGGGGGGAGGGGGGGCAGGGGATTGTTTTTGCAGCTTTATTGCGCACCAGCCTCTTCACAACTTACTCTTTTCTTTTTGTTTCCTATATTTTTAACAACTTTTACTGTGACTCACGTTTTCCTTCCAGATTGTTTGTCTGTGTCGTTTTCAGATTTTTTTTTTTTTTCGCTTATAGTAGGTTTCATGATTACTGACTCTGACTCCGAAATCGCACTAGCAGGAGAATCAACGGACCTATCTGCAGTGCCTTAGTGTCTATCTCCTCGCCAGGAATAAGTTACAGAAGCAGCTTCAAAATAATGGCTTTTAAAAACATGCCTGTTCTGAATTCAGCACTGTATAAACCAAATGCTATGCAGGAATAAAGAATTAAAAAAATAATAATAAATACAAATACATGCAAAATAAAAGAAATTGCAAACCAAATTTATTGCACAAACATGTAAAAGATATTTTTTATGTTTATAAAGGCAAAAAAATATTGATATTAGTAAATATCACGTTCGAGATTAACTCGTTTTTACTGAGATTAATTAACTGAAGCAGAAATTTAAGATGAAAATCAAAGTTGGCAATAGTATTGAATTAATAATATTGAAGTATTAAAATTTGTAACTACTTTTTGAATTATTAAAATGTATGAGATAGAAGAAAATTTTTGGATTGGCACATTCAACTAGTTCCTCTTTCAATTAACCTTTAACTGATGTCACGCGGTCTCCCAGACCCCGCTACTCCCAGCTGTAAACACTTTTACAGATTTTTACTTTTCTGTACTGAAGTTAAATAATATGAATAAAATACTTTTTTCATGCAATTTAATTCACATGCTCCTAAGAGAAGTACAGCGATATTGTTAGGACAAAATTTAAGTAAATTCAACCATTTGAGTTATTTTTTTTATTCATTTTATTCGAGGGGTCTGAGAGACCCGATCACATCAGTTGTGTGACAAATTTTAGTCACATCAGTTAAAGGTTAATATTGTTACAGATATTTTTGGTGATATATATGAAGGTTATGAGGTTCGGGGGCGGGGGCGTAGTTACCATGCGAAATATTAATCTTCATTTAATGATTTTTAATTTCTCATCTGTATACATTATTATATTATATATGTACTGGTATTTTGTTTTTGTGAATTACATATATATATATTGCTGCACGTACATTGTATCTACACTCTAAATAAAAAAGAGTGATTATTCACTCATGAGGAGTGAATCTGTGCATATTTTGTATCTATCGCAGAGTCAAAATATGCAAAACCTCTTTAGAGTGACTATTCACTCTGAGTAAAAGTGGAACTGTTAACTCTCTGAAAGAGTGAATACTCACTCCTGGAAAGGGAATATTCACTCTAAATAGGATGAATAATCACTTTTTTGGAGGAATGACTATTCACTTGCAAAAGGAGTGCTTTTTTCACCCCTGAAAGCAGTGAATAGTCACTCTTTCATAGGAGTGAATGTTCACTTTTTATGGAGTGAATTATTTTTTATGTTGCTTTTATAGGCATTTTAAATTAATCGTATCTTTCAGAGCATGAAAATAGATACAAGCGTGGTAAAGATTGGAATAAAATATTTTATTGGCAATATTTATTTAATTCATAGTTTGTAACACTAATTGAACTTTTAAGGAAAAATTCAGTTAAAGTTACATATGAATTAAATTAGGTTACTGGCAGAAATAAATTAAAATATTTTATTCCAAACTCATCCCTTCTGTTTGCTTTCATTGCATGCCCTATAAAGATATGATAGTTTTAAAAAGCTCTTAAGGGCAAGTAATTAACCAAAATCTTAATCAGCTAACGTTATTTCTTTCTTTTCAGATTCAAATTATGTTGTATTTAGTATTTTAATAATTCCCGTAATGTACGTTATGTTCTTTTTTTTCATGTGTAATTCAAATGTTAAGTTGAATTATAATTTTTAATTGAATTACAATGTTTAATTGAATATGATCTCGGTATTTATTGCTAATGAATTTAACTCTGATATAGCGTTATTTTTTACTGTATTTTAGTTATTTTTAAAGTTTTATTATTAACTATATAACAGGTGGACGTTATATGATTAACAATGTGTAATTTCATTTTAATTTTTGTTTTGAATAAATATCTTATTACCGTATTTTTCAGTAAAGTATCGCTATTTTGTAGAACCCTATTGTTCTATTTTTTTCCACTTAAAAAACAATGCTTATCAACTCGCATCTTTTGTTAATAAGTTCTAAGCTTTGTCTAAATATTAAGAATGTGCAAGAATTTTTTTTATGTGTTGTGATTTGTGATTGTAGTCTAAATCTTTATATTCTCTGGAATATGTAGATATTTTTCTTTTAAAAATATTTTTTAAATTAATCATGATTTCGAATTTTCGTCCACTATTGCTGAAAAATTGACATTAATAACATGCTTATTTATGGAACGACATGATAAGCCATATTTAATTTAATTTTTTTTATTCTCATATATTTTGTGAATATGAGCTAAATAGATTTCATATGTTTTATAGAAAAATATTGATTTAGGAACTAGAAAAACAGAACGAAATATAAAAGGAAAAGAATTGACTGCATATGTAATGTTCTTATTGTTTGAAAAACATTTTTAATGCAAAAAGTGATTATTAATATCTTAAAAAAAATATTCGATGCTATATTATATAAGAGGATAATATTAACTTTTTAAAAAATATACTAAAGCAGTTTTATCCATAAACTTCCATTGCATGCATAAAAAAATATTTTATTTCAATGCTTAAATATTATGATTTATTTTTTAATGCCAATAATTATGTGTTTCATAAGCGTAGAAAACGCGTTAATAGAAGTAAATTTAATAACTGATGCAGAATGTCTATAGTTAAATCTGTTTTGATATTACTCAATCTCGAAAATTTAAAATCATAAACAGCAGAAATACTTACATACAATATTGCTTACATACATAATTTGCTTACATACAATTTAAAAAAAAGAATATATTCATTTGGAAAACACTAAAAATAATAATTATTATTTTATAATTATACTATTAAACAATGAAGAACTGGAATATATGAATTATATGCATTATTAGATTTAACAACGTGTCAAACATCTTGCCATATGATATAAGAAATTCCTATTTATTTTAGAAATTTGGTATATATTAAATAAATCTGAAAACATTGGTATGAAGATTTAGGTTTTTAAATAATAATTTAAAATATTATTCGTAATAATAATTTAAAAAAAAAACCTTCAAAAGTTTCACTTCTTAAATTATAAACTGTAATATGTAAAAACACATTTTCCCAGTATAATACTATTTTTCAATTTGAAAACTTTTTCGTAATGTCATAATAATCGAATATCATATTTAATTACAAAATAATAATAATAATACAGACAGTAAGTGTTTATAAACGGAAAAAACAGTAAAAAACCGAAGAAATCCAACATCACAAATCACTATTTCAACAAAACACAATCGCGGATCACTGCGCATAAATGTTTAGAATGGTGCTAGAAATGAAGCCATGAATCAAGATATCTCTGTGTCAGTATTTCAAAGTGAGATATTCCACGTATTGTTTTTTGTATTCGAGTGATGGCAAATTAAAATATTTCACATTACTGTAGCTAATAAAAAGAACAAAATATTTACACTCATTTTTTTTTATTCACAAAGGCCAAACCAATAAAGTCCTGATTATTTTTTGCTAAGCATTGTTTGTTATTTAATTGTTAAAACAATTAGATTCCAAACCGTTACATGAAAAGGGAATATAAAAGGCAATCCCTTCTGAAATCGAGAAACGAGATCGATATTTTTCCATATGACATAAAAACTATTTAACTCATGTTCATAAGATAGAAAATCTACAGGAATAAATTATTAAAATTAAATAAGACTTACTTTTACTTTCCACAAATAATCCTTTTAATAGTACCCGTTTCTTTTAATCCTGAAATGGCGGACGAAAGAACAATGCTTTCTCTTATCTTAAAAAAGTATTGTAGATTTTCTGTTCTGATTAACTGATGAGTAATACCTATACATACAATACTCACTCCTGGGAAGTGAATATTTACTCTAAACAGGAGTGAATAATTCTTTCAGAGGAGTGAGCATTGACTCTTGAAAAGGAGTGCGTTTTAGTACCAGATCAGCGTAATTTTCTAAGTTACATTATGAAATGGAGTTTGGGGCTGTGCATATATAACGTTATCAACTTTTTGGTATTTTTGGACCCCTGCCCCCGCCCCCCCCCTTTACGACATCATATCCCTAGAACACCTCCCACCCCCCACCCCAGTAATGGTATCGTTATCATAATAATAAATAATAAAAATGTATAAAAAGTGTTTAGATTTTTGGAATTTTTTTCTTTTGTTTGGAGTGATATACAAATATGTTACATTTATTTTTCTTATACTTTATTGATTGAAACGATGAGAAGTCAATAAAATATCAGTTTATATATGAAATAACTTTATTTCAAATAACACTTAAAAGAAATAGTTACTGTTTAAAAGTATTTGATAATAGATTTTCGTTACATAATGCATTCAACAGTAATAATGCCTTTTTGAATTTTGCCCCCTCACGGGGTGGGGCAGACAGAGCTTCTTATCAACAAAACAGGCGGACAACACTCTTTTATTTACTTGTTAAATACAAGTATAATTTCAAACATACTTCACATTATACTGTTGAACAGCGGATTATATATGCATACGCGTTGCGGTACTCCATATTTTGGAACTGAACAATTTTATAATCATTTAAGGATTTAAATAATAACTTTTGTATTTTCAGGAAAATAGATAACATACTAAGAACGATAACATACTATTTTGATGTAAAGACCAAGTTACAAATAAAAAGGGAAAATTGTAGTTGGATCAAAAATGATAACGATGTCAAAACACAACCCCCCCCCCCCACCCCTAGAGATATCTTACGATATCATATGCCAGACCCCCCCTCCCCCCTATAATGATAACGTTATATATGCATAGCCCCTTTTTGAAAATTAAGAAGTAACACATTTTGGTGCTTTCCATTATTTTACTTCATATATTGATTTAAAGTTGGACGGCAATTTTTAAAAGTGTACAATGCCAGGCTTTTACTCTCGTCAATGGAGTCAAATATTTCACTCTCGACAATGGAATGAAATATTTCATTCATTTCTCGGGAGTGGAAAATTCCACTCTTTAAAGGGTGTATTTGTATAAAACTCACTCCAAAAGAGTGAAAATGCCCTTCACTCTTTCAAAGAGTGAACTTTTCGCTCCTCCCAATTTTAGAGTGTAAATTGACTATTGTGTCTTTTAATTGAATAGATGGCAATAGACGCCAGAATCAAATGAAGCTTCGTTATATGTATTTGAAATTTTTGAATATTTCTTGATGATGTTAATTTTATTGAAAGATGATCAAAACTAAAAATATAAAATAACTTTCAAATATTGCCTCTGTGGTTGTTAATTTGCATTTTTGTAAATCTAGTACTACTTTTTTTTTTCTTTTTGCAAAATAAAGCTATATTAGAAAGACTACTTAGAGTATTTTTAGTATTTTTTCTGTTCATTTTGCACTGTAGTTTAATTTCATTATATAAATACTTAAATAGGTACTAATGCATAGAATAATAATAATAAAAATCGGAGATATTTTAATAAAATTCTATATTCTTTTGATTTTTTTTGTTTTTAGTTCTTTTTTTGGAGAATGGTGCTACTGCATTCATAATTTAAGAAAAGATTTTCTTTGTCTTATGCAATGAGAAACACTGATGACTGTATTGTATATATTATCTTTTATAAAAGGGGATCCAAAATCCTATGAAAATATCGAATTTCGAAACGAGTTCAGTAAATTTGTGGAATGTGTTTAAAAATATCAAATTGAAAAATGATTGTGCAACTCATAGACTTAATAAAATCTCCACTTCCACTTTATATTTTCTTTACATTAGGATATCTAATCATTTTTTATCTATAAACAGACTTAAAATATATATTGCAGTAATTGATTAGAATAGATTATGTTTTGGGTATTTAGCAGTAAATTATGCTGCTTTACATAAACAAAAAAAAATTTGAAATTTTAATATGCAGTAGCATATTATTCAATTAAATTTGAAAAATGAGTCGTAAAGAATTTAATATTTATTTATTTAAAATTTACAATGGTTAAATTTAAATTTAAAGATGTAGATATAATAAAGATAATAATAAAGTAAGGTGCAACACCTAAATGATTTTAGCCAGGAAAACTACATTGAATCGTTTTTTTATTGTCAAATTTCATTTTCATCAAACATTTGCTAAAATTTATGCAGATATAAAAGTCGAAGTTATTCTATTGAAACTCACTCCCTGACGAAACTGTCGGTTGCTCCGATGTAATAATACCAATAATAGTAAAGCTATTCTAAACGATAACAAATTATCTATAATATATGATAAATAATTTGTTTGTGAAAATTAATGCTTTACCATATTTTCACATCCAAATTAATAATTTTAAACCAGTGTTTGTTTAAGTTTTATTTTCAGACTAGCTGATCCCGCGCACAACATCGATACTCTACATTAGTATATTTTAAATTAGTATTAAGTTCACTTTTCTAGTAAAGTTCATGGCAAAAATCGCACACCTCAGTCATAATATACAGGTTTAGCATAAATGAATGACCGTATTTTAAAAAATTATATTTTCAAACCACATATTATAATAAGTGATATATGAAAGTAAAGAAAAACATTCCTTTTTTTTCCGGTAACAAATGTTCGATGTGTGAACCTTTTGTATCACGAGAAACATCTAATCTGCAAAGTTCCTTCCACATATTTTGCAGTTTTACACTGTCAACGATTCTTAATGCAGCAAATATGCACCGTAAAGAAAATAAAAATTTGGACTGTTTTCCTTATACTTTCATATATAACTTAATATAATATGTGTAATAGTTTTGAAAATATAAATTTTTTAAATCCGGTCATTCATTTATGATTACTCTGTATATTTCCACAGCTTTACTCCGGAATCAAATTGTGAATTAACACAGTTTCACTTTCGCTTTCATCGGATAAGTCTATTTTGCAGCTGATTGAAACGTTCCGTGGTTCTTTAAAGACGAACGCGGGCGAAGACATACATTGTTTTTTAGCATTTTCAAAGAAACTTTCTCATGTTAAAAAAAAAAAAAAAACTTCTGATCTTCCAAAATTTTCGAAATTATTGGAGGTGATGTAAATCTGCTCTACTGAGATGCTCTAAAAAGATCGTGTCTACTAAATAGAATAAAACATAAATTTGTGAAAATATGAAAAGTTACATCTATGCCAATATTGTATTTTTATTAAGAATATGAAGAAATATCTAAAAATGTTTTTTACTAATTATTAAAGTGCCAGATTTTTTTTTTCTTCTTTTTGTGAAATAAAGATACAAATTTGACAATAACTATATAATATAGAAATTTCAGCAACTATAGAGAATATACGAAAAAAAACCCACAACAAGATAAAAAATAAGTAAAAAACATAAAATTTATTTAGAGATAATAAAAGAATGCTGTTACAAGTGAAATATCGAAAAAGAAACTTTTCTTGAGACTGGTGTATATTTGGATTTCTGAGCAAAAATAAACATTATTTATAAGAAATTCTTATTAAATAATGTTTAGTAAAAAAGATTTTGTATTTTCGAGATATTAAATTAAATGATTTTTTAAAATATTAGGATACATATTTAAATTTAAAACAATTATTTTAATAAAAAATTATACTTTTATTATGAATGCTTACGAATTTACGAGAGCACTTATAACACTAGAAAAATCATACTAAAATGATCTAACAAAACTGTACAGAGAAACGTACTGGGATTTACAAAGTTAGAATACTAATAAAAAGAAGAAAAATATCACCGGTGAAAAAAATTCAGTTATTTTGTGCAATTAAATTAGAACCGACTGTTTCTATTTAATTATTTTATAAATACATTTCAAATACAAATATTTACATCCAATAATTAAAGATTTAATAACAGTGATTTTTCGTCTTTCAATTTAATCCTAATAGAAAGAAATGATTATGATTATCTGGAAACTGAATTTTAGTACATGGAAATTTTTCCAGAGAGAAAATTTCGCCTTGCATGTAATATTTCAAATGAAAATCAAATTTCAAAAAATTTGCGCCTTTTAAGCAAATATTTTTTTGAAATTTGATTTTCCTTTAAAATACTGAATTTTAGTTCATTACAGCTCACAGCACAGGAAAAATTTTAAATTAAAAACCACAATCCTGGTTCAACATTTCACTGCAAAATTAAACAAACCAAAAACAGAATCCTGGTTCAATCTTTCATAACATTTCTCCACAAAATTGATGTAGAGAAAAACTTGAAACTTGGTTCAAGGTTTCACCAGAAAAATTGGTTTTGAAAAAAAAAAAAAAAAAAAGTTTTCTTAGTTTAAACTCAAATATTAAATGTTTGTCTTTTTTTCGGGGGGGAGGGGGGGGGGAGGAATGAAATATAATATTATTTTTATAAAATAGTCACAAAACACGGAAAAATCATAAGAAATTTTATTAGTTGAAAACATTAAAAATCTATCATATGCAACTTATATATTATTATTGTAGAATAACTTATCCATTTATGCATAAAGACTGATTAGCTTAAAGCAGCAGTCGCGTTCCAGAAGATGTGAATTTGAAACGATGATTAGAGAGTATACATTTCGCTGAAACAAAGCAAGGCACACGCAGTAGTAATGGACCACTTAAAGATACTTTTCTAACTTTTATCAATGTATTAGTGAATTCAAATAAGATATATATATGTTTAGCCTAGTAATCTTAGAATTCAAAGTTAAAAAATATATTCTTCGGAAGAAAGGTAAAATAAACGAGTAAAATTAAATTTAAAAAATCAAAAAACCCGACTGCGTAAATGGCGAACTAATTACTTCTCATCAGTGTGAAACTATTTTTTATATTACTTACCTATTTTTTTTATTTACTTGTATTGATGACTTTTAAGTTGTGTTTGATTGTTAGTTCCTGTCTATCACTGTTTTGATGAGGCCTATAGATGTATAGATGTCTATGAAGGTTAGAGTTCCAGTAAAGCTAAAGATCTTACCTACACAACTTCCAGGTTGTGTAATATTTAAACGGAGCTTCTGACTGTAAAATAGTCAATGAAACATCGTCTTCATTTTGAAAGACGTATCCAATGATATGCCACTCAATAGGGCGCCTAATTTTTTTTCGTCTCTACCGCCATTTTCTATTTTACGGCCGCCATTTTAAATTTATAAAAACAAAACCTAGCCTATAACCATCGGGCCGTTAAGACGAATTGATAGAGACCTCATTCATTAAAATCCAGCCAGCCGTTGGGACGTTTCGAGGGTATAAATAAATCCACATACCCAGATACGCGTGAAACACATAACCCTTTCTTGGCAGTCTGGTAAAAATGTTATATTCCTCTATGCTCCAGTAGTGGCCATAATAAATTTCTGATGCATCAGTAGTGGGCCCTCAAAGAGTGGGTCACTCCAGTCTTGAGTTTAGTGTGAAAATGGAGAAGTTATATTTTCTTTTTACAGTTTTAATATTACATATACATACATCAATGAAATAGTATTTAGAAGTTTAGATGGCTACGTAAAATAATTTCATCGATGAATCTGCAGATCAACTCCAGTTCTACAAATCTATTTTATTTTGGTCTCATTTTACATAATAGCTAAAGCTCCATAATCTGCGATGTAATTTTTTTTTTAGTTTATATACAGGATGCCCATTCTTATCGTTGATCAATAGCTAATTCCCAATAAGCTAATTTTAGAGAAGTAATTTTATAAATCAGAAATGCTTCAAATGTTGTTTTGCATCCTATGAAAATTCCGTTCCATCAAAATATATTTGCATTTTTTAAAGTTACGAAATTAAAATTTTTATACAGATCTGGGTCTTATAAGTTATATTTAGGAAAATGCCTTCCAAGCTCTAATAAGTTAAACAGCAAAAAAAGAAAAAAAAAATCTTCGTTGACCAGAATTTACCATGTTATGATATATTGAATTTGGGGAGTTTTTTGTGCTTTCTAACACTAAAAATGCGAGTTTTTTTTTAAGTGCCAGAACCATACTAATAATCAAGGGAAAAAATGAAATTTGTTATTTCTACCAATAAAAATAGCATGTATTAGAACAACCTTCATTGTCGAAGAGCGCAGATGTTTTTTCGCTAAATATTCTTTTTTATAATTTCTAATTTTCAGGGAGAGGATTTTCTATGTTTCAGCAGATTTTTGTTTAAAAAAAAAAGTTTCAAAACTTTCATCTCCTCCTCTTTCCATAATTTTCATTACTCCTTTGCCTTCTTCAACAAAATTAAAAATATATGTATGAAAATTTCTATCCTATTTGGTGCTTTGTCATAACAAAATATAAACTATAATCTAAATTATTACGTTCTCCCCGACGTAATTTCTGCTTCACTTAAGTGTTTTGAACAGTTAC
Source organism: Maratus speciosus (assembly GCA_963932465.1). Classification (NCBI taxonomy): domain Eukaryota; kingdom Metazoa; phylum Arthropoda; class Arachnida; order Araneae; family Salticidae; genus Maratus; species Maratus speciosus. The sequence goes on from OZ010791.1 coordinate 403,913,712, forward strand.
TGATAAGTTACTAGTGTAAAATAATAACTTTAAAATTCTATAGCTTAAAAACAAATTATTTTCTAATTGTTACTTTGCCGTAATGCCAAATAAGACAATCATCTGATTACTGAGGGGAAGGGGGTTGAGAAAAAAGAAATCCCTTTTTATTTTATTTTTTAATTTTTGAGACTATTCTTGCAGCAAGATTTCTCTGTGTTAAGTTTGTCGCTTAACATTAATTTTCTTCCACATAATTGTAATAAATTTTGACAACTGTTTTTTTTTTTTTTTTTTTTTTTTTTTTTTTTTTTTTTTTTAAATAAGAGTTTTAACCCTTTCAGGGACAAAGCATTTTCATTACTAAAATGTTGAAATAAATGAATGCCGCAGGAATTTACGAACAAACTTATTTTTTAATAAGAAAAAGGCTATATTTCACAGAAATATTGAATGAAAATATTTTACCAAAATTCTCGTGCCATTGTGGCGTTCGTGAATTAAAATTAAGGGTTTCATAAACATAGCATCACCCTTGAAAGGGTTTAATATATTAAAAGATTAAAAGAAAGATTAAATACATTAAAAATCTAATACAAATTAATAGGTATAGACTTTTCAATTAACTGTAGTGTTTAAAACTCCATAAACATTCAATCATGGAAGTTTAGTCAACCAAAAAATCAACCAACTAGTATAAACTATTTGAGATATTAACTTCTTTTAATAATCATATGTCGGATAGCTTAATGAAGTTACATTGTCGCTGCTGCAGAAGTGAGTCACTTATACACTAGTAGTGGCCCCTGGTCTACTACTGGGTACTGGTTCTCATGGAGAAAAAAAAAACTATATAAATTATATACAAGATCTTATAACCTCGAAAAATACTTAATTAAAATAAATTAAACATGAAAATAAAACTTGGCATCTGCTCCAGTAGTGGATCCCCATGCCCACTATTGGTACAATTTAAGAAACAGCGACCCAGAAGCGGGCCACCCCTCAGAATCAATATAACACTCAATTTTTAAGTTTTCAGCTTATCTAAAAAATTATTTACAATGTTATAGAGTATATGAACAGCAGTTTAATCCAAAGTAAAGCATAAGATTAAAGAAAGAATGTTTCAAAAACTTATCTCTTAATGAAATCCCAAGAATTCGCCAAAAAATGTGTTTTTGACAGCACTCTAGAAAATAAATAAATGTAGTAACAAAAAAAAAAAAAAAAAAACAATTATTCCAAACTTTTTTGGAAAGTTAACGTTTAAGGATGTTAGTTAATCAAATTTCTTTCAGTCGTTTTTTAGAAATGGATTTGTGAACTTGTTTTTAAACTTTAAAAATTAGTGGGCTACAGCTGGTACATTGCCCCATCACTATTGGTGCATTTACCTTATAGGCAACTATGTATGGTATGACACGATTAAAAGGTAAATAATAATAATACAATTATTAATCTATACATACGTAAAAAATGAAATAAGTAAAGTTTTGAACCGGAACCGAATGGGAAAATGAAAATAGGAAAATTTTTATTTCTGACGGAAAGAAAATTAGAACAGAACCTAAATTGTTTTCGGTATTGAAACTGAGCGAAAATTATTTTAAGTTACAAAAATTTTTCAATAGAAAAATATATATTTGTGAATGTTCGATCGATAAATTTCGGTTATTTAACCCTTACCTGTGGAATATATTTGAGAAAAACGAGTCAAAAATGGGAAATTTTTTTACTCTTTAATTGTGTTCGTTATTATCATCAAAATGTTAGAAATAGATTATTAAAAAAATAATAATAAAATAAACGAAATAACTACTATATTCAATATTTTCACATATATGGGAAATGTTAATAGATTGCTCAAATTATAGCGAAATAAATCAAATGACATCATTTTCAAAATAAATATAATAAACTAATACAACAATATTAGTATTTATATCAACTGTCATGAATTCCATATCCCTCAGATTCCTTTGAATTTCACAAATCCTGTCTGTCAAACATAAAGTGGTTTGAATGAAATTTGTGAAGAACTGCAAAATTACAAAAATCCGACAAATGGCGCAAAACTGCCGAACTTTTCGCGGGAAAGGGTTCGCCATCGATTGGGAAAATGGTAAGTTACATATTATGCATTGGATGAACTGAGTTCGGGGGTCACGGAATCGAAACAATGTTTTTTCTCTTGCCCGAACTCAGGTCGGGTACCCCAAAATTGGCGCATTTGCGTTGCCTGAACTGAGTTCGGGAGTCACAGGCAAGGGGTTAAAATATAAATGAAAACACACAAACCATTCACATTATTTACTTCATATCATTAACTTTTTTTTATTTTTTACAATGCATGTCCAAAAGTCAACTAAGAAATTATCTATACAAAATCCATAATTAATTGCTAGCTAATGTGACTAATGATGCAAAGAATGGATTGAATAGAAAGAAAACTAATAGACCGGGAGCCGTCAGCACAGACAATCACCTCGTCGAGTTCACGGATGAAATTCTAGGATTAGTTAAATCTTGATTCGCATATTAAAACGCAGTCGGTCTGCCAAGTCCTATCTTGGTGGAAAACCCGATTTTATACGGCTCACTAGTAAGTTTACCATTGTGTTTTCCTTCTCCCAGTCCTCCCTGTTTTCATACCTTTTGGTGCAGGAAAACACAATGGTAAACCTACGAGTCAGCCACTAAAATCGGGTTTTCAGGTATTTCCCACCAAGATATGACTTGGCAGACCGATTGCGTTTTAATATGCGAATCAAGATTTAACTAATCCCAGAATTTCATTCGTGAACTCGATGAGGTGATTGTCTGTGCTGACGGTTCCCGGTCTATTAATTTTCCCTCTAATTTTAACACTAGAGATTTTTTAGGATAGGATGGAAGATTAACCTTAAAAAAAATATTTCTCTCTGAAGCTTTCTCACATATTTACGAACTTATTTTTAAACGCAAAAACATAATGCTTGCAGGCATGATTATTGAAGTGATTTGTAATCGAAAAGCTTTCACTTTTTTAATAATTAAATTCCATCTTGAGTTGCAAACGATTGCTGTCTAACGACGACAGTTTTTTCCTTTCCCGCACTGTCGCGTCCGGTAATTCAGTTCCAAGCGCCCACTTTTCAGGATATTTGGCAAGATTTTTTGTCTTTTCAGAAAAAGGGAAAATCTGTTCGATTACATACTTTCTGAGTAAGATCATCTGTCAATTTCATGTGTTTGCGAACAAAAAGAATTCAGAAATGTATCTGAAAGTCGACAGTTTGGATTTGAGAATAGCTTTAAGATGGAATTCAATAAAATATATGTTTAACCTTCTATATTAAAACAAGACTTTTTTCATTTGTGGAATACCTAGATAGAGCATTTTAACACAATATGTTGGTATTCTTAGAATTTAATTATAAATTAATTTTAAAGCCATTTTTCTGTTCTCAAGGCGCATGTGATAAATCGTGAAATATTCTTTATGATTCCAACTGTTTGCATGTTACAAAAACAATGCACCATACTACTATCGCCAAAATAATCCTACTGTCTGTGAAAAAACTGTAACAAATTCTCTTAAATTTCTTTTTACTACCCTATTTATTCCTCTACATAGAATAGGATTTTATACAGTAGAAACTGTGTACGCAGAACCTTTCTATAATAGGAAATCTTAGTCCTGCTAAAAAAAAATATCCTACAAATCCACATGCTAAGTTTGAAGCCTGTCAATAAACAAAGTATCTTTCCGGATCTTAGAGATTCAGTTTTTACACGTTTTAATATAGGGGAGACCGGGGCTAGTAGGCGCATTTTTTAGTTATTGATTTTGATTAATTTTTTGATGAAATTTTAACTGTACTTTTAAAGAACAGGTATTGGGCTATAAATACCCGGAGTTTTGAGTTTGTAGCTTTTGTAGTTTATGTTTAGCGGAAGCCTAAAGTAAAAGGAAAATTGTGCGCCAACCTACCCCGTCACGGGGCAAGTTGCCTATACCTATGGGGTAAGTTGGCACACGCTTTATAAAAATTTAAATAAGACACGGAGTTAAGAGAAATCAATTTCATTATTACCAGTAGGTTTAATCAAAGGCGTTATCGCCGTACAATGTAAATTCTAAATTATACAGACATAAAAATAATGAATAAAACATTAACATTGAGTAACTTCTATCCTACTCGATAACATCATCAGAGTTACACTTGTCACAAATAAAAAATCGAGTGTCTCCGTTTGGGCAAGCCCCGTGTGCCCAAAATCTTGCATTGCAACCACTTTTTTCGGTGTTTGCTGTTTTTCAAGCTACCAGCATACACCAGACACCTAGCCAACTTGCCCCGTGTTCAATGCGCTCTCTAGCCCCATAATAAATTTCTTCACAAAAGGGACAAGTAAACATCTAAGCATAAATAATCCAAGTAAATCACATATGGGGTAGGTACAGTTAATCATACACTAAGAAAAATTATTAAGATAAGTATTATTAAGATAAGTATTAGAAATTAGAAAAATAATGAAGCAACAAAAAATTACTTATGAGCGCAAAAAACAGAAAAATCGTAATAAATGTCCACTGCACGTAGGTAACGCTGCAAAACTACAATGGGGATTGTAAAACGCAAGAAGAAAGTGTACTCTGTGACTCGTTGCACAATCTATCCACAAACAGGCGATTTATGGGGACTGCGCCTACTTACCCCTGTAACCAACTAGCCCCGGTCTCCCCTACGTGGTTGAGCAAAACATGAGATAATGGAAGCTGTTTATAACGAAATCCTGTCTTAACCCTTTCGCGACGAGCGTCTTTTACGGAATTTTTAATCTTTTATCACAGGTTTTTTAATACAGAAATTTTTGGCTAATTGAATCAGGAAAACGTCCTGATTAAATAAGGCAAAATTTATAATAAAGAAATAACTGGTAGATATAATCGGAGATTCTGAGCACCTTATGCGGCACGTATACGTGACGCTTGTCCCCAAGGGGTTAATAACATAAAAATTTCATAATGCCTATACTGATGGAATACCATACAACTGTTGCACTGTTCAGTTGAAAACCTCTTCAAAATTGAATTACATTTGGCTCCCTAGCGATTCCGCTTTAACACATTTGCTGCCAACCACGAGTATACTCGTGGTTTTAATTCATTAATTACTTTGTCACCACTATTTTAGAATAAAAAAATTTCTTTATTTATCGAACTGAATTTGTGGTGGCAAACGACTTTCAGCAAGAAATTTGAAAATTCTTACTTTATAGTTTTGGCAGTGGACGTGCTAACGGATTTTACTGTGTAAGATTATTATGTTTATTTAGTACAGTAAAACTAGAGATCGACCGAAAATTCGGTTTCGTTTTCGGCCCAAAATCTGAGTTTCACCGAAAATTCGTTTTCGACGAAAATGCTGCAGAAAATTCGGCCGGACCGAAACTATCTGTATTCCGAAAATCTCGTTTCTTCCTTCGAAAAATTTCAGCATTATTCATCGATTTGAGTTGCATCGGCTCAGATGAAACACTCTTTATTTATTGCTACGAACTTCATTGTTTATGATTATAAGTCACGACTGAGTCAAGATGTGAGAGCACATTATAAAGCAAGCAATGCATATAAGACTAAACTCTGAAGACTCTTTTCACGTGCTCATTAAAAGCTGCAGATTTAACAGTAATAGAAAATTTTTAGTCTGAACCTGCAAAAGGCTTTCGAATACTCTTTGAGAAAGTTCTAGTACAAGGGTCGGCAAGTAATTTTAAGTGGGGTCCGAATACTTTTGAAACATTTTATCGAGGTCCAGAGAAAAAACAAACACATGAGTAATACAAGTACGTATTACTTTTAAATTGTTATTTTTACGTACACATACATATATTATAAAATAGAAAGTCAGGTATTCGTTCTGAAAAATTACTACATATACAGGTATACGTTCAGAAATTTTTTACATACACATAATAAAACAGAAAAATTACGTTTGCGGTCTTGAGCCATTTTTTTAGTTTGGTTCACGTGGTGAACAGCTAATGCGAAGAGTGTCTTCAAGGTGTGCGCCCGTTAATCTCGAACGATATTTGTTCTCAAAAAATTCATTTTGGAGAAAGTTCTTTCACATATACAGGGTGCAATATGTTATCTTCCGCCGAACTTTAATTTCTCAACCGTTGATCGTAGACATATAGTTCCAATTACAAAAACGTTTCAAATGAGGTAAATATTCATGTTGTGGCATTATTTAAAGTCAAAATTCAATTTTATAAAAATTTCGAAAACTAAATTTTTATACGGTCCCCCAGTCCCTATAGTTATATTTAGTAAAATTTTACACATATCATAACAGATATAACACAAAAAGTTTGACATCTGTACTACAAAAATTGACACAGTTATTCAATTTCAAAGTTTGAGATTTTTGCACATGATTTTGTCTTTCATTGAGGGATCAGTTAAAGATGAATTAAAGTAATTCGAGATCTAAATCAGGGTGCAATGTCCTTTTTATGGCGAAGCCACTTTTAGCCGGTATCGTCGGTACCTTTGAATGTTGTTCAACCCATAAAATTTAGCTCAAATTTTTAGATGAAATAACCGTATTTGGTGATTCCCTGATTTGGTGATACCGGCTAAAGGTGGTTTCGCCGTAAAAAGGACATTGCACTCTGAATTTGATCTCGAATTACTTTAATTCATCTTTTAACTGATCCCTTAATGAAAGAGAAAATCATGTGCAAAAATCTCAAAATTTGAAATTTAATAACTCGGTCAATTTTTGTAGTACAGATGTCAAACATTTTGTATTATATCTGTTATGATATGAGTAAATTTTTACTAAATATAACTATATGGACCGGGGGACCGTATAAAAAGTTAGTTTTCGTAATTTTTATCAAATTGATTTTTTACTTTAAATAATGCCACAGCATGAATATTTAGCTCATTTGAAACATTTTTGTAATTGGAACTATATGTCTACGACCAACGGTTGAGAAATAAGGTCGGCGATAGATAACATATTGCACCCTGTATTAGTGGAGCTAAACGTGGTAGTAATAGCTAGTAACAGTTATCCATAGTAATGGCTAGTTTTTTGCAATTTCCATACTTCTCTGAGACATGTCTACCCCAAAATTCTTCAGGGGATGCAGTTTTATACATTTGCAAGGAAGTATCTTCTTGCAAGTAAATTATCTCCATTTGAAGTAAAGGTTTTTCGAGACTGAACAACTTCGCAGTGACATCAAGGAACACTGCAGTATGTGTTTCGAAATTCTTCTTTTTATATTCAAGTATCGTTGGAAAATTAATAAATTCTTCCTTTGCATTATCTTTTTAGGTGGTCCAAACTTCGACCTTCTGCGGTCCGGGTGTGGACCGTGGTCCGCCAGTTGCCGACCGTGGTTCTAGTATAATAGATCATAATTTACAAAAATCATTATAAAAGTTAAATCTAGGTACGTATAAACGTTTGTTAATTAGATGAAACTCGTATAATTAGGAAATCATTCTGTGTCGTTGATGAAATGATTGCATTTTATGTTACCGTATTTTATGGAAGAAACGCCGCGGCGTTTACGAGTTTAAAAGTTAATTTTTTTCCAAGTGCGGCGTTTACGATTTTTTTTTTAAATACCAACGGAGTTTCCTTAATTTAAAAATTCATAAAAATATTTAAAATCGGATTTAAATATTTTAAATAAAACTTCAGACACCTTAAGATATTAAAAACGAGACATCCTACACTGCTCAGAAAACTTTGATTAAAGTTAGGTCAATGTGACGTTGTCGACAAAAGTAGAGCTCCGATGGATGTGGCGTTTACAACTGGTGCGGCGATTACGATATTTTTAAGCTTATTCAGGCCAATTTGAGGAGTGCGGCGTTTCTTCCATAAAATACGGTATATAAAAATAAAATGTTTTGGTCAGAGGCACAGAGAGCAAACATGGGCTATACGTATAATTAATAATTACGTATTCAGGGGTCGATGCAGGTTTTTATTTTTGGGGCCCAATTTGTGAAAAATAACATTTTATATGTAAAGTTGAAATTCAGTTACTCAAATTCGAACCAAGAATTTTTTAACAAAAACTTTTTTAAATCCCCTTGCTAAAGTTTTTGTTTTTCGTGACCTGGTTTTAATTACAAATTACACATTTAAAAACAGTTTTTATGAAAAAGAACGTTACGAAGAGGGCCTATTTTATTAAAAGGAATTTTGTGAAGGGGCCTGTTTTATTAAGTTCATTTTTGTGAAGGGGCCCATTTTATTAAATTTATTTTTGTGAAGGGGCCCTTTTTATTAAATAGATTTTTGTAAAAGGGCCCTAGATAGGCTCCAAATTTTGCCTGGATCGACCGCTGCGTATAATTAATAAACACGTATAAGTAATTACTAAACACGTACATGTAATTAATAACTATGTATATTTATGTATGTATGTATTGATTACTTAAAAAAATTTTTTTAGACGTTTTCGTTTCCGGCCGAAAATAGGACGATTACCGAAATTTGGTTTCGGTCTAAAAACCTCTTTCGGTCGATATTTAAGCAAAACATAGTTAAGAGAAAAACTAAAATGACGGGAGAAAGATTGTGATTTAGACAGATTTTCTTCTCAGCAGGTGTATTTTAAGGTATTTCTTACATAGGGCTAAGAACATTTTACATTTAAATGAGGTTTCAAGTATAGACAAGTTTCGATTTCGTATGATTTACTATACATATATATTTTTTTAATTGTTGCTTTATTTAGAAACCGCCGTCCGGTCTTTTTTTTTTTTTTTTTGTCTCCCCTTTCGCATTTTATGAAAGTGGAACTGACAACAGTAAATAGATTTTATCTCGAGAAATAATCAAGCCATCTGGGTGATATCCATTTCTGCGCGCAAAGCAACATACAAGCGCTTCCCAACCTTTTTTCTGTCACGCACGTGCCCCTTTCTTAGGATTTTCACTTCGGAGTAACCCCCCCCCCCCCCCCTTTCACTCAAGTAGATAACGCAAACATGCTCTTTTTCATTGGTTATCGTCTTATAACAACTATATTATAAATCGATAAAAATTAAATTGCCATTTCTAACATTTTAGTGAGTTTACTATCCCTTTTCTATGATTTCCGCCATTACCGATATTATTTTCACATACCCGGTTGGGAACCGCTGCGATATGTGAAAGAGAAGTCGGGTCAGTCAGACGGAGAAAGGAAAATTTAGAAAAATGCAACAAGAAGCCTTGACAATGACGAATGAGTTTTCATAGGGTTGCTGCAAAGGCTGTGCAGACAACGCGCCAGTGTTTTTCGCCAAACTTAGGCGACTACTGAAGGGAGATTCACACAAATCTAAGATTATTTTTACATTAATCCTTAGATCTTCTTTATTTATTTACCCGAGTTTTCTGGAAGGACGTTTTTTTTAACCTTTACAGTGAGCAAAATACATACAGGCTAAACAAATAATAGTTATTACACTATTTAAAATTTCTATTTTTGAAATAAAAAGAATATATCTAGAAATAACTATACAGCTTCATCTCCATGTCATTCAAATGTAGGTTTTAATCAAGGTTGGTGTTTATGATGATGACAGTCAGTAGCATAACAATTCCAAAAGTATGCGAAGTGTTCAAGTAGTCAGTATCAAATAAATGAGATAAATATCAATACTGAATACATTCATGAGAAAAATTTAACGTCCAAACTAATTATTAATGCTATTATTACGAAATAAACATTTTGATAATTTTATACAGGATATTAAAAATTACACAGAGTTACGATTATCAATCACATTATCATACAACGGGGGTGGGGGTGGGGGGTGAAGGTGACCCTCTTATAAAACACCAAGTTTTAACAGGCTAAATTTTCTTGACCGAAAGTTTCAAATTTATACTAATAAAAAAGTAAATACAAATAATTATATGCCATTTCCTTTTCTACGTCCCTGGATGATGATTATTTTTACAGAAAATTTTAATCACATTTTATTTTTAAAGCGTCAAACTATAATTGATATAAATTGAAATATGCCACAATTTTAAATTAAATAGGCTTATTAAAGAAAATCAAACACTAATTTTATGTGATGTATATGTTATAGTAATGTATGATGTTATATTAATAATAAATTTAATGTTTGGTGAAATATTTTGAAACTTTTAACATAATTTAGGATTTACATTTTTACTTATGGAGTTTTAATCACTACCTTTCATTTATCTGAAACCCCAAGTCAAGTATAGGAAGTATTTGCCCAGATATTAAAATTACTTCCTGTTAATAAATTTAGTGCTATGTGAATAGTATTAAATTCAGACCAAATTTTAGCCCATAACTTCTTGGAACCCTTCAGTTTGTTCATATTTTGGTAATTATTAAAAGTTTACTTATAAAATTTGAAAGGATTTTTTTTTCATTTCATTAAATAATAATAATAAAATTAACTTTTAATTAACATATATTAAAACTTTAATATAACTTTTAATATTTTTAAGATAACAATTTTAAATATTTAATTTTTTTAAATTTGAAATGATTTTTTTTTTTATTAAAATTAAATTTAAACTATCTTTACGAAAAAATTAAATAAAACTGAAAATAAAAGGGCAAAATGAAATAAAAATTTGGTCATTTTATTAACCTCTAAAGCTCAAACAAATATAATTGTGTTTCTTTAAATCAGTCGGTTCCCACACCCACAGTCTATCCACAACAAAACAATTACGGCTGGCCACCAACCAGCCGTAATATTAGTTGTTTTGCCGGAAGACGATAGAGGGCGCTTAACCGAATAAACAAACCAGCCGGTTTTCCAGTGAGAATTCTACGGAGACCGACCAGCCGGATTCGTAGACACGGCCGAGCGGAGCCGCAATGTTTACATTTTGTCTCGACGAAGCAGAGTTATCTGCTTAAATTTGAAATTTATTTGTTGTCGTCCATTATTTAGATATTTTGATTCTGTAATTAAAACTTTTTTAATCCATTATTATATTCTAAGTAAAAGAAGAGTCCTTATTCAGTGTGCAGTTATTTAAAGTTTTGTAATTTTGAAATATGTAACTGTTACGTGTTAGAGGAATAGAATTATTGTTTATCTAGCCAGTAAAAATAAAGATGGATATTTTATTCTAATTCAGTTTCTGATATAACCGGCCAGCTGGTGTTACTTTTAGAAGCAGGAAGTGTAATTTATTCTTCTGCTTTAAAAGCGTATGCCTGCAGGCCAAACTCAATTTGAACAACTGGCAATAAAATTTCATTTATGGATTATCCAAAAACAAATCGCGGAACTTCACTTGAATAACGATCAGGTAAACATTATATTTTTAATAAACCCAATTATCTTTTTTTTTTATGTCTAGTGTAATTGTAAACGTCAATTACTTCTTATATATAAATAAGGTGTATAATGCATTACTTTTTCTAGAGTAATTTTATGACAAAAAGTTATCTAAATATAATATAGTTTATGTATTATATTTCCATTAATAGTTAACAAAATTAAATAAGTTTATTATAATGCTAAGTATAGTGCTTTTTTTTTTTTTCAATTCTCTAACAACCCCTTAGAGGTTTAGATATGGAAAACTGGTATCATATATTTACACCTTCTAAAACTAAACTTTGTAGTTTTACAGAAAATCGTTTTATTATGCTCAATGTCCATTTGTGATGGCAGAAGGGGGTGGATTGTGTGCGGAGGTAAAATTACATAATCCTTCGCACATCATCTACATCTTCATCCTTAGTGGTTTTATGCTTATATGCATGGTTTTACTTTTGCATGCAGAAGTAAGTGCTGTAACTTCATGTTGCAGTAAAATCATGCAAATTTTCTTTTTCTTCTTCTGCAAAATTTTCTTTTGTTGAGATCAGGGCTTAATTTGTGCCGGAGTCCAGCTCCGGTACTTCTCTGTTTTTAGTAGGTAAATATTTAAATATTGGTTAGAATACATTGGAGCTCATAAATACAGGGCCTTGGTGCCCAGTGCAGTAGCGCTTCAGAAAGACCGAAGCCTAAAGTACCCTTTCCTTTCCTTCCTATCTCCAAGCTTTTGCATTCTTTTATAAATACTTATATGTGACATTATGTGTCGCACACGTAGAAGATGGAGATAAAACGGACACAATTTTTGGGCTTGAATTGACTTGAGCTCAATCTGTCTCTGTCTTATATTAAAAATTTCATTTATTTATATATATATATATATATATATATATATATATATATATAAACTTTCCCCCTTCAAAATTACATATTGTAATTCTATTTCAAATCATTTTCATGCTATTTTGATCAGAATGAAGGGAAATTAAAACTGTGTTTTTCTATTCTAGAGAATATTTATAAATTTATGTCGGCACCACTCGAGACTGAACAATAATTTGCTTTCAGTTCGATTTTCTTTTGTGACAGTAGGATAATTTTTAATTGGCTGTTTTAAGATATCTAACCTGAAAAGGATATTTTCTACTTTAAGCCAACGAGCATCAGCTTCATGTTTTGTTTGTTTGAGGTTTTTTGCCTTCTATTGCGTATGAGTATAAAAATCACGTTAGTGGTTTTTCTATTTATTTTGTATCATGTACACTAAGTCTCTTCTCTACACATTTACAAAGTCACTTTCATTTGTAAGTAGATATAATTGCCATGTATTGTTATTCTGATAGAAAGCCATAGAGCAGTGTTTCCCTTTTTTCTATAAAAGCATCAAATCTTTCCAATAATGGTGTCAAATTTAATCTGATTTTCAGGGACTCGCCACAAAAGAATGTTATGCAGAAGGAATAGATTATAGTTTAAGATATGCATCTTTTAATGGGAAATTGAAAAACATTGTTCCATTCTTCACCATATAAATATTAATTTCTGTAAATTTCATTCATTTTTTCATAAAAATGCATAGCTGCGAACTATCCCTTTTTTGTGTTAACACTATTTCTGAATCATAAGGTGTGAAAAAAACCTGATTTTTTTTTGTAAAAATGAGATATTTTAAAATTTAAATGATATTTTTATGATTTTTTTCCCTACATTAAAATACTGGTTAACTACCAAGTATTTTAGGCTTCTAAATCAACAGGGTTCGTACGGTCCTTGAAAGTCCTTAAAAGTGCTTACATTTTTCAAGTAGAATTTTTAGTGCTTAAAAGTACTTATTTTCATGCAAAATCTGCAATAAGTCCTTAAAAGGGCTTGATTACATTTTGGTGTAAATCACCTGACAGGTGGTGCACTACTATGCTGCCTTTTTTATGATTTTCGCAATAGCGCTTACCTTAAGACCTAATGCATGAATTTTCCTCAAACTTCAGATTCAGGTATACCTTGATAAATATTGGTGCTGATTATGTTTTGCTGAAAATTGCCAACAGGTGGCACTGCTATATTGAATGTTTCAAGATTTTCACAATGACATCTGTAAAAGTATTGCACGGATTTTCTTCAAACTTCGGATTCAGTTAGACGTTGACATAAGTTGTTGCTGATTAGGTTTTGGTGTAAATCCCCCAACAGGTGGTGCTGCACTTTGCAGGATTTACACGAATTTAGCAATAGTCATATCTCAAGAACTAATGCACAGAATTTCATATCTTTAGAATCCTCATGATGGGCATAGATTGTCATTTAATTTTTGCACTCTGATAGTGAATTTTGAAGTATTAATATATATGAAATAGAAGAAAGTTTTGAGATTGGCACATCTGACTAGTTTTTTCTTCTGCTGTATTTGTTATTTTAAAATTTTCTAAATTTCTATTGCCATGCGACATGCTGAAATTAACCCCTTGCTGGCCATTTGAGGGTTTGAAACTTGTATTTACAAAAATGAAACTCTTTATTAAAAAATGCATATTACAATTTATTAGTTTATTTAATTTTACAGGTCCTTACATTTTTTTGGTCTTGGTCCTTGAAAGTCCTTAAAAGTCCTTGACTTTTATTTAAAGAAATGTGTACGAACCCTGATCAATAGAATCTCTAATTGCCAACATAATCTATATTTTTATGTTTTAATTAATAAAGTAATTATTAGTTAGTAATTACAGAAATTACAAAAAATTGCAAATTCTGTTTGTTTCTCAATCAGCCTGTTTTTTTTTTCACGCTTTTTGCAATAAACCTATGCTGTTTTGACAAACAGAAAATGATCAGCGATTTCGTCCAAATGACATATTGTACCCGACCAGAACCTGAAAATTCCATTTGAAGTCAACCCAATCTGAACCTGACAAAATGATTTACGCATGCCCGTAACATGATCTGAAACTGAAATGAAGAACCCCAAATGAAAGGAAATTAATTCATCTTTTAATGCAATTATAAAAAGTAGTTACAATTATATCTAATACCAATTTTATATTGAAAAATGGACATATCGCTCACCTGGAAGAAAAGTGACACATCTCGACAAAAGTAAATTTCACAGGAGAGGCAAAAGGGGGAGGGGGAGAAAACTTGCATGATTTTACTCTAAAATGAAATTATAGCACTTAGCTCTGCATACAGGAATAAAAACATGCATAAAATCTTTAAGAATGAAGACATAAAATGAGGTTTGGAGAGTTGGGTCATTTTACCTCCCCACACAATCCACCCCTCTTCTGTGGTCACAAATGGACATATAGTGTAATAAAGTGATTTTCTGTACAACTACACTTATGAAACTTTTTGTGTAGCAAGACGCACCTATAACAGGCCTATTAGTTGAATAAAATGCAAAATGAATTTTTGCGATGTGGGTTATTTTCCTTGCGGGTGAGTGATATTTAAATGTAGTCAGATTTCTGAATAATGGAAACTATGGGATCGTTGAATAATTCCATGCATGGATTGAATTGTCCCTATTTCTTTTTTTGATGGGAAGAGGGGGGGAGACTAATTTTTTTTGCTGTGAGTGGGGTTCAATCTAGAGTGTTTCTTGCGTGTTCGATTTAGGTTTTTGCAAGTCGAGTTGTTGGGATTTTCAGAAGAAGAAAAAATTAAAATAAGCAGAACTATGTTTCAAATCAATTGAGTTTATTGTCTTGAATTTGTGTTTGCTATAATTAATGCCTTAATTTTCTTCATATATTAGTACCAGTGGTGTGGCGTGGTGTGAAAATTTTCGGTGGTCATCGCAATTATTTAAGTTTGTGGTGAAAAATTATTAACTTTATTCAATGGTTGAATGTTCAAAAAAGAAACTTTAAAGCTTACCTTCACTTATACATGAACTCCAAAAGTTCTGCTAAAACTGGATCATAGAGTTTTAAAAGCTTATTAAGAGTTTTAAAATATTGCTTGGTCATCGCCGCATCCAGTGATGACCGGACGCCACGCCACTGATTAGTACATGCTTTATTAATTATTAAGGGGGATATTTTAAAACTCTAAATGACATGACAGATTATGCAAAATGGCTGAAGCATTAAAGTATTGCTACTAATTTATTTAACTTAAAAAAAAGTTTTCTTTAATGATCTTTAAATGAACTATTACTTTTATTTAAATTCAGATTAAGGTTGATGTGCATCATGTTTGTGTCAGGTTGCATATTGAGAAAAAAGATTTTCTTTTTTTCGCGTCAGGTGCAGGTTAAATTCAAATATATTTTTTGGTTCAACCTGGATATAACCCATCCACACAGTGTTCTATAGTTAGTGTTGCCAGGTCTCCTGCGTAAATCGAGGGTCCAAATGCTCTGGACACCAGAATTTTAAAGTATTTTTCTTATTATTATAATGGTAGAATTATCTGCAATTAAAGATAGCTAAATAAACAGTAAGTAATTAGTGACATCCAGAGCATTTGGAGTCCTGATTTACCCGCGACACTTGGCAACACTTTCTACAATTGAATCAGTTTGCTATTTGGAGGTATTTGTTACTTGATGTGAGTGTTTAGAATTGAAAAGTGTTCACTAAATGCAGATTGGTTAATGTCCATTATAGAGGTTTTATTACGTATAAATTTTTTACCTGAAAAAATATTTTGGCCGTTCTTTTGAAAATAGGTTCAACCGAACACCACCTGCAAGAATTTAAACTGAAACTGACCTGAAACCGAAAAAAATTAAATTCAACCCAGCACAAAATGAGAAAATATCGCTGCAATATCACTTGACCGAGGGTCAGGTTGTTTTGGGGGTAAAATCGGTTTATCCAACCCATTGAAAGACTTATTGTAGTACCACCAAGGTATTGAATGATTATGCATAATTTTAGTATAAAAAAGAAGCAGAAACTTAAAATGCTAATAAAAATTTATAGAAGTCTTTTTGGCAGATTTAATTTATGCAACTGAGAGTCTAAGGTTTTGAAAACTTTATTTTAAGGGTGTATTTTTTGCAATCATCCCATGGAAAAGCATCAATAAAATCTTCAGATAAAGTAGATTTTTAAAGTTTTCCCAACATTACATAGAAAATATGTGTTGTTAATGGAAATAATTAGAAAAAACATGTAAGATTTTTTTTCTTAAATCAAATATATTAGTACCATTTGATTAATGCTTCAAAAGATCCACTTAATCATTTGTTTAAAATTGGAAAATACATTTTTTTACAATTAAAAAGTAACTAGTAATATATATGAATAAAATTAACAAATTAATTGTTACAAACATTTTAAAAACTTAATACTATAAACTGAATTCATCTGGTGTATAGTTCTGCTTATTTTCATTAATTTATTTGTTAAAATCCAAACATTCTGACTTGCTGAATCTGATCTGCAAAAAACATTCTAGAGCGACCCCGATGCACAACAAAAAAATTACAGTCACCACAACCTTAATAAAAAGAAAATTGGGGGCAACCCAATCTGATACAAGACATTATTCAATGATCTTATAGTTTCTGCTATTCAGAAATTTGACTACATATTAAAGAACATAGATATGCAATATTAACCAAACTTTATTTAAAGCTCTTTAAAACTGTATTATAAATATTTATATTTTAGAGATTTTTTTTAAATGATAGTCTCATTTTTTATCTTTGGTGTTTTGTTTGAAAATAGTGAAATATATTATCTTTTTATATTACATTTATTATACAGATAATATAAGGCTGTTAAAAATATTTTTGTACATAGCTTTTTTTTCCTAATGCGTTTTTACTAGTTAGTCTATTTTTTGTATTTGTGAGTTTGAATTTCTTTTACTGTAAAAATTGTAAAACTTTTAAGTAATATAACATCAAAACACTAATTTTAAAACTATCCTAACTATGTTTCGTTATTTCATTAATAGATGGCGCTTGTATCATTTGGTTTAAAATAACACCAGAGGGCGCTGCTCTATGTAAACAATGTTTGTTTACATTTATAGATTTCAAAATGTTCTCATTTGTTAGTTGATTTATAAGCATTTATTTTAAAGAATTAAAAAAGAAATTGTATTTATTTATTTAAAATAAGAATTTTTATTGCTGTTTTATTTCATTATATCTTTTTTTAAATGACAGTTGCTCAGCAATTTCAGCTTTTCAAAGGTAAATAACTGAAATTGTATTAAGAATTTTGTTTGCCTTATTTTAAGCCTAATTTTTTAAAACATTCAACTTTTTTATGTATAAAAATTTATAAAATATAGGTTGCTTAAAATCCCATTGTTTACTCAATGTTTTCTTTAAAATTTTTAGCAATAACTTTCGCTAATTTCTGTGTTATAAAACGTTTATTAACCAGTAATAATTTCTTGTTAACTCGTGGTTTTGTGTATATATATGTGTGTGTTTGATCCTTCTCAAAGTTTTTATTTTATCCCACTCTTTTTTAAACCATAGCATACAAACTTTAAAATCTTGTAAACTTTTCCCCTTCCTCTTATTTTTGATTTTGTAGCAATAAGAAACAAATCAGGGTTAATATTAATCCCAAATTAGCTCTACTGGTAGTTTAAAAAATACAACTAAAAAATCATTTCAACTGAAACATGGTATATTACAAATACATGTGTTAAATTAAGGGGAAGCTACCCTCAAAGTTCTGAAACTGAAATGTTAAACATTTTAAAAGCTGGCCTTTTTTTCTTTTCTTTCTTGTAGTAAAACCTATTAAAGTATCCTTAAATGAATTTTTGGAACAGATGTATTATAATCCTGCATCCACCATCTTGGATTTTTTTCTTGCATGTAACTTCTTTTTCGCCAAGTAGTAAATGTCACCAATGGTTAAATATTGTTGAAAGATTAATATAATAATGAAATAAAACTGGAATATAATAATTATAACTATTAATTAAAAACAATTTTTAATTCACGCCAAGAAAAAAAAATCCAAGATGAAAGATGTGGGATTTTAATAGATCTGACTTAAAAAGCACTCTTCATTTCCACAATGAAAAAAAATTGCAACTCTCTAGAAGACCAAATTTATACATTAGTTTAACTTTAAATTAAGAGCTTTTTAATGGAAAAATTGCTATTATTACAATAAGCAAGTTTTAAAATCGCAGTTTAAAAAGCATTAACAACACAATATATTTTGATAAATTTGCTACTAATAAGTATGTGATCACTTCTCATATTTAAAGAAATATTCTTTTACTTTTTTCATGCGAGAGTAAATGAAATTTTACAGTTTAAAAAAGAGTAAGCCCGAGCCTGATGGCTGGCATAAAATCGACCTAAAACAAACGACTTTGGTCATCTGAATGTTAAATTTACAATGGTTGCTTATGCTTTTTATTGCGTTGGGTTTTAGATGCTACAAATTTACTAAAATCTAATTTATAATCATATAAAGCAATGATTTTTTTTCTAAATTTATGAGTAGTAAAGATTCAAAATCCTTCCCAGGTGAGGGTGATGGTGAAGATCCTG
Organism: Maratus speciosus; assembly: GCA_963932465.1. NCBI lineage: Eukaryota > Metazoa > Arthropoda > Arachnida > Araneae > Salticidae > Maratus > Maratus speciosus. The sequence continues at coordinate 403,932,509 of OZ010791.1, forward strand.
GTTGTGCCACTCTAGAGAGAAAAAAATAAAAATAAAAGTGCCCAGTTAAACTGATGGCATTGAGCTCACGGGCTATTCACACTAACTGTATATTATACTCTTATTTCAAACAATAATCCCCCTCAAAAAATAAACGAAGGGGGATTAGTCCCCGTTTCCCCCTTTATACTTAACCAATGCTACAGAATCTGGAAATCATGGAGGTTTATCACTCTGGAAAAATCAGGGAACTTTGTAAAAATACTGGAAAATCAGGGAAATTTGTCTATATTGTGAAAATATTTGCATTTTCACCTTGCCAATGAGACTTATTCGTCTATTTTATGTACCATATTTTTTCACATGCTGATTAATCTTTCCCAATATTTTTAAAAGATGCGCATGGTATAAGTTTTTGATATTTAACGTAAATTAAGGTGATCAGATGTCCTGATTTTCTGTACATAGCACTTATATTGAAGGCAATTTACACATTTTTAATTAAATGATACATTAGCATAACCTGAGTTGTACGAAGAATTGGCATACATGAAAAAATACTGTATGTGTATTGTTAATAATGGAAATCAGGGAAGTTTGATAAAAATAGTCAGGGAAATCATGGAAAAATCAGGGAACTTTTTTTTAGAATTTCTGTAGACACCCTGCAATGAACATCCAAATGAAATCAGAAAGCTCCTTAACATAATAAACTGGTATACCAAATTTGAAGCAAATCAGATAATTCTGAATGAAAAAACATTTACTTATTGTTACTAAATTTGTTACATTTACTATTATTTACTTATTGTTACTAGCAAGCAACAAAAGAATTAAGATTTTAACCTTTTTGAGCTGAGGAAGGAGGACAAAGAAGGAAAGCAAAGATTTCATGTGTGTGTGGGGGGGGGGGAGGAGAGATTTCCCTTAAGATTATGAAAAAGCATATGGAAGTCCATCAAAAATGTCAAAAGATTCAAAATTATCTCCCTTTGATTTTTAAATAAATTTTTTCCAGAAAAAGGGGGTGGGGGAGTATATTTGGGAATGGAAAAGATCATCAAAACTACTCAAAAGTAGGTGGGGTCTTACTTTCGAGGAGGGGGGGGGGGGGTTCAACTGAGATTTTATGGTATCCAAAAAGAATATTCTGATAATTTTGCCAAGTTGAAATTTTTCAAAGGAAAATCTTTAAAATGTTGAATTATCTTACTTAATCTTATGTTTAATAGTTTTTTATTTTTAAGTTATGTTCATTAGATAAGGAAGGAATGCAATGCATACAGTGTACTCAATCCAAGCTATTTTTAGGTGCCATGGTGATTATTCTATTAAATCCTATATATACGTAATTAATTCGATGATAGGTAATGATTCTAGGTTGTCATGGTAATTACATCCTGCTAAAGATGGAGTCCTGTTATTTCTGTATGGCTGAATTTAACATATATAATCGTAATAAATTTTGTATTCATGTATTTTTGCGTTAGGGTGCAAAAGTTATTGCACCAAGATCTAAATATTTATAAAATTAGTTATAGTACGAATGCATCTCATTTGCCAAGTTTGGCATACAATTTAATTTCCAACTTGTTTAACCTTTAAATGCAAAATTAGAGCAGCAAAAAAATCTCCATCTGGAAGAATAAACCTTTTATTTATTTTTATTTTATTTATTTTTTTTTTGGGGGGGGGGAGGGGGGTTGCAAAATAAATTACGATTCCAGAGTATACTCCAATATAGGCACTTCAGAAAATCTTATTGGTTCTCTGAAGTGCCTATAAAATACAACAGGATATTGAGAATCATTTTCAAAAATTAGGCACCAATATGTTGGTAAAAATAAATAAAAACATTCAAATTATAAAAAAAAAAAAGTAACGAAACAGGTAATGATAAAAGAAAGTCTGAAACCCAGAGAGAGGTGTGTAGGGAGGCTGTTATTCTACTCTAAATGACATTTCTGAATTTATATGTGCGGGTTAGGTTGGGTTAGGAATTTTAGTTCTGGCAATGTAGGAGACTGGGATGGTGAATATCTTGACTAATTTGTGTACCCTTCTACAGTAATTGAACAGTGCACATTACGTGACTTTTACCATAAAATCTTGAAAAATCTGTAGGAACACAAATGAAAAAAACATTCGTGAAAGTACCAATAGCTGTCCCACAGCAACAGCAAGAAGCTGTTTGTGACTCACCTTGCACATCTTTATATTTCATCTAAAATCTTATGCTTTTTATTGATCCCTCCACCCCTATTTGGACATCAAAATTCTGTGAGATTTTCTTGCAATTAAATCATATACCAAAAAGTGATTTTAAAAAATATAAACAAGACTTTTCATGAGAGACACCTGTCTGAAGATGCATATAAAATCTAGAAACTTGAACCTGCTAGTTAAATTGGGATTTCTTTGAAAATTTGGAGCAATAACTAGGTGGACATCTCTGGTGAACAGAGCCCTTCTCATTGAAAAGTGGCCGTGCACTAGAGTATCTTTCCTGGACAATTGCTCTGAAATTATTATAAGAAAAGTGAAGAATTGAATTTTCATCTTTTAAACTGTCCTTTAATAATTGAAAATGTAGCTATCTTCATTGAAGTACGAATTCCTATTGTGAAGCAAAGAAACCAGATGAACTTGGTTTCTAGTTGAAATGTTAAAAATCCAAAAGAATCACACCAACCCAATGCCTAATCTGAAAACATTTTCAGTGGCTACAGAAGAACCCTCATAGGAAAAAATCATAGGCAAGGATTTACTGTGTAAGCATGCAATCTTCAAATTTACGGATAAGCTCTGTCATTCTATAAACAAACTAGCAGAACTACCTGGCTTTGCCATTATTAAGCATGAGTGCTTTACAGATAAAATAAATAAAAATGCAATAATATAGCAATCACAATAACAGAATTTCTTCACATTGTTAAAAGTAAGGTTCAGCTGATACAGAAACCAAATTTAGGTAATCTTCCTACTTTCACCCGAAAACGAAAATGTCCAAAAAAGAATTTTTTAAGTAATTAATACATACATATCTATTTATATAAAATCCAAGTCTCTGCATGTCCCTCACAATCCCAGTTGGACCGTCTCATTGATCGCAGCCATGTGATCCTTCCTATGGAGACATCGATATCAGCTTCAACAATGAGTAATTGTTGACAAGTACTAATGGCAGAGTTACCACAATAGTGCCAATTTTGACCAACTTGCCAAAATAGCGCCAAATTTGGTGACAAAAGTAAGTTGCATAAATGAAGCCGATAGCTGGCTAATTTGGCGAAATTCCCATTGAAAAGCCTTAATTGTTCATAATTAACCTCACTGTAATTTAATTTAAATTCTATGCATTTAAGGTTTTTTTTTTTTCAAAATCTATGGGTCAGAATTTAAATTGTAATATACGAATATGTATGTCTTTACAAAAAGTTTAAATATTAAATTTTCGATAAAGTACTGGAAGACTAAAAATTTAAGAATAAAATAAATGTAAAATAAGACTAAAAAAGAGCTGTATGACTAGGAAATTAGAAATAAAGTAAATTTTTAAAAAAATGCTTTTATTAACATTTACAAAAATGTAGAATATATATATATTTAAATGCACTAAAGGGTAGAAAATAATTTTTGGCTAGAAAGGAAATTGTTTTATTGTCTCGTGTCCAAGGGAAAAAAAAATTAAAATGGGGGTGCCAAATTTATTTATATAATATCACAAAAAATTTTAATTAAAGAAAAGTTAAATTGTATTTCAGTATATATATATATTTGAAAAAATGGAACAGATGTCATATTCGTGCGATTTTTTTCTGTCGCCAATATCATATAGGCAACAGGTACTTAACTTGCGTCAAAGTGTCGTTATTTTGTTTGATGTGGTAACCCGGATTATGTTGTTGATGTTTTCGCCAAATTGGCAACCGAAAAAAATCGCACCAATATGGGGCGAATATGACATCTGTACCGAAAAAATATATATACTCGTATATATCTATATATTTTGTACATTTTTGTGAATGTTAATGAAAGCATGTCTTTTTTTTAATTATTATTATTACTTTTATTTTATTTGAAAGGAATAACTAATGAAGACGTGATTTTTTTGAAGAGATTTATAAGCAATCTGTGTTTTTATTTTTCATTCACTTAATTAGAACTTCATTTACAAACAATTATTTTCTCAGTATGGCCATTTTTTTCATTTCCAGCTTCAGGAAATTTGGTTCAAAATGCCCACTTTGACAGCATTTTTTGAAATATATTCTGCCTTTATCAAAAAATCAACCAATAAAGCACATTGTATAGTTTTTGAATAAGAGAATCTGCCAATAGGATGCGTTTGAGAGCAAAAATAAATTTAAAAATGAGTCAGAAAATAAGCCATTTGGATTTGCACTCTTAACACGATAATTTTTTTTTTTTTTGCTGTAAGAGTTGGTCCTATCAAACACCTGTCAATAGGAAAGCTATAGATAATATTGAGTGGATGTATAATAAACTTAAGTGGATTGGATATCCTGCGAATTGACAACGTTATGCATTTTTTCCTTCTTCAACACCCCCCCCCATTTTTTTTTCATTAAGAATTGATCCTATCAAAAACTTGTCAATATAAAAGTTGTAGATAATATTAAGAAGATTTATAATAAGTTTAAGTGAATTTGATATCTTAAGAATTGGCAAAGTTATGAATTTTATCTCACTAAAACCCCATTTTTTCACTTCTTGAGCCCAATTTTAACTTTACCAAAAATCTGTGATACCTAAGTTTTCGGCACTTTTCCTAGAAGTAATAATAACTTAAACTGATTTGACATATACAGGCAAAGTTCTTTAATCCACACAAGTTGGGACCAAAGGTTGTGCAGATTATGGATTATTGTGGATTATGAATTATATATCATTTTCTTATTTCTGGACACTATTTTAATTCCATATTCAGTATAATATGAAAAGAAAAACATGAAATATAATAATTAATTTAATATGCTATAATCAAAAAATGCATTTTTCAAATTCTTGCATTAAAAAATTTATTATATTAACTTTTATATATTTAAATTTTTCAGATATTTCTTTTAAAAAGTCATTTTTGGATCAAGAATTTGTAAATTTGTTTAATTGTTTACATTCATTAAGTAATGCGAATTATGGATCCTTGACTTTATTATAATTAAGAAGTTATGGGTGTTTTTGGTTTTCACAAAACTCCTCCCTATTTCCACCCACTTGTCTATTAACGAGATTTTCCAGCCCTTGATTTTATGTGTCAGTTTGAAAAAGATTTGTGCAGAATTATAGAAGTTATGGTGTCCATAAAAAAGTTATATATATTATATAATATTACAATTCATCATCTTTTTTTAATAAAAATTATATATATATACATATATATAAAGTTCTGAACTGGGGGTGGTTTTGAGTTTTAGGGGTCATGATCGGCATAGATCTGCAAAATTTTTTCAGAAATTCTAACATAAGGGAGATTGCAATAGGTAGTATTTCTTATGAAATGTACCTAAAAACTTCACGGGGGCTTGTACCTGATCCCAGGATCTTAAACGGAATGTAGTTGGGTATAAGAAAATTTTTTAGTAGTTCATAAAGTTTCCAGAGAACTTAAGAATTATGTTAAAGAAAATTGTAAGAGAATCAGATCATTTTTAAAGAAGCTACACCAAAGGTTACATGCAAACAAAACGACTTGCAATATGATGACGACATACTTGCAATAGATCTGAAAATAGTCATGCATTTGTAATGCTTGCAAGTAGTTACTCCTGTTTGAAAAATGCTAAAAAGCACATCGATTATAAATGATTTCAATGAATGATAAGCCAATAGAAAGCAAGAAAGCTTATATATCAAATACTAAGGACATTTAAATCACAGCCAATGTGGTTGCTATTTATTTACAATCTTGCTTTGCACTCAGTGGTTCAGCACTTTGATATTTTTACATTTGTTTAGTCATTCCTTTAGACACAACTTCATAGAAAAAATTACTTTTTAATATGATGCTAGTACATGCTTTTATTAAACCATTAATGCAACTTAATATTTTTTTTTCTGTGTAAAATTCATTTAATTTTTTATTCTTATTTAACTACTACTATGTATAATATCATTAATTATTGTTTGTTTTTTGTGTCTAGAAAAGTTTTATTCTAATATAAATTTTATGTAAAATAAATAAATATATTTTTTTAATTTATCATTATGATTTATAAAGCTTTCATTTTTTAAGTTACTGTGATGTAGAGATGCAACGAATATTCGGCCTGTCTGCCGAATATTCGGCTTCGGCCGAATATCAAGTCCATTATTCGGCCTTGGCCGAATAATACACTAATAAATGTTTTTATATTTACACAGTATAACTTTTTAATTTGACAATTTATATTCATCATATATAATGAAAATTTTATTTGAAATTAACTATCACTTTTTTTCCCGTTAACTTTCATACTCCGAATGGATTTTATCTACCCATTTTTATATAAGAGGCTAATTTAGGAATCATGTTAAAAAAAAAAATTATGCTGTATCAGTAAGTACAAAAAGTATCTGTAATAAGCTAACATAATCTGTTAAATTTAAAATTAATCTATTCAAAATTGTTTTAATACAGCTGTAACAAGCTAATTCAATTTTTTTTTTTTTTTTTTTTTTTTTTTTTTATCATAATGGGAAGTTTAACATTTAACCCTTGTTACATAAAAAAATATTTCTTTCAATAATATTTTGAATTATACCTATAAAGAACATAAATATATGATTGATTAGATATAGATGTATTATATGTATAAGATATTTAAGTCGTATATGTTGCAATAGTTAAGGGTTTTTTTTTTTTTTTTTTTTTTTTTTTTGTTTTTGTTTTTGTTTGTTTTAGTAAAATACGCATAAAAGTGAAATATAATTTAAGTGATTTTTAAGTCTGTTACTATTTCTTATTAAATAATGAAAGAAATGTAAATACTAAATTCTTTTAATTAGTATGCATTTACGTTTTAGATATTTTTTTCAAGAATAGCATTGTAATGCCTTAAAAAACAGTTAAAATGTTTTCAATAAACGTAGATTGTGATGCAGAAATAATAATAATCAGCATTCTCAGATGATAGTCTTTCTTTTTTTTTTTTTCCCGTAAATGTTACCTGTTTCTGAAAATAACCTCTCACTATATATGGTACTTCCTGGTGCAGAAAGGTACTTTTTGGCTAATTGTGAAACATTTAGAAAGTCTTCAGAATTTTTCGCCCACCACCCCAAAGGACGCTGTTGTCTTTCTAGTAGTGGCTGGAAAAGAAAATTACTAATTTCTTTTACTCTTCACATTGAGGCGCCCTTTCTAAAGAGGCTTCACTGCTGACAGCAAATAAAAAAAAAAAAATAATAATAAAGATAAATAAAAATTTTGTTAATTGTGAGCTTAATAAAGTCTATAGTGATTTCTTTCCACCATTTTAGAGGATATTCCTTTCACCCTTTCTATCAGTGGTTTTTCTTAAGATATTAAGATTTCTTATTTTTTATTTTATTTCATCTGAAAGCTGAAACTTATGTTTCCTAGTACTTTTAAAATTTTGTCATTATTTTAAAATGTAGCAACAACACATATAATATCTATTAAAATGTAACTAGACAGTACCTGATGAGGAATTTTTGCTAAGAATTTTTCTTTTTTTTTGGGGGGGGGGGGGGGTCTGAATTATATTATTGAGGCAATTTTTAGGCCGAACATGGCCGAATATTTTTTCAGAGTAAAATAATGCTTTAAAAAATTAAAAAATTGTATATAAATAATTTTTTTAAAGAAAACAATACATTTTAAATGTGAAATATACAAGAATTGTGCATATAGTGCATACCATATTTTGTTTTTAGGCCAAAATAAGTTCATTATTCGGCGGCCGAATAGGCCGAATATTCGGCTGCAACTTGGCCGAGTATTCGGTTATTCGGCCAAAACACTATTCGTTGCATCACTACTGTGATGATGATGAAAATAAAAATATTTAACTAATTTAATTATATACAGAATAAAATTCTTCTTACTATTCGAAATAAATATATATATAATTTTTTTTTTTTTAACTGTTCACTAAACCTTAATAGTTAAAGCAATTCATTCAACTAATATCCTGTGGTGACAGAATGCTGTTTCTTTCATTCAATAGTGAAAATATTGCTACCAAAAATTATTAATTTCTTATAAAAAGAAATTTTCAATTTTTTTCTTGCAGCATTATTTTAAATTTGTGATCGCTTATGCAGATTTTGAATATTTTTATTAATTAAATACAATTAAAAAAAAAATCCCTCACCTGTAGTAAAGATCTGCACGGGCCAGCCCGAAGCCTGAGCCCGGTCCATACTTTTTTCTGAAGGCTCGGGCCGGGCCTGACTTATTTTTTCTGTACAGAGCCAGGACTGGTTTCATTCCTAGCCTTCACAGCCTAAAATTTTCAGTCCTATTTTTGACCCAGCCCAAACTCATTGTTTCAGCATGGCCTGGTCCATTCAAAAGTCAGTAAAATTAGACCTGGCCCAAAAAATGCATGCATTTTTAAATCGCCATTATTCTACACTTAAACATTAAAATTTATTCTTTTGAAAGAGTAGTATATTTCTAAGCTTATTAAAGTATAGCTAAATTAAAATCTAGTAAAACGTGTGAAAAAGAGCCTGCATATGACGGAACTCTCTTTTAAACTGAAAAACATGTTGATCCATGCAAATTTGATATACTAATACGTAAGAAAAGAATATATAATACATTTACACTTGCTAAGAAGGGAACTTGTCATAACGCATTTGTTTCCCTTGCAATTCCACCTTAAAAGATTTTGCTGCATTTCATTTTTCTGATTTTTAACATACATGGAATAACAGTATTAATGATAACTGAAACATTTACATATAAGAAGTAGAGATTCCTTAAAAAAAATAAACATTGCAGCCTGCGGCACTTCTATAAAAATTAAGATTATAAACATGAAAAAAAAAGTTAAGATAAATATTTCTGATAAGAGTTCCTCGTATGAGACAAATTTTTAACCAAATCGACGTAAAAATCAATGTTTTGTAGAAATTCACTTGGGCCGGGCCGAAATTTTGGGTTTTTTATCTGGCTGGGCTCGGGCCGAAATTTTTATTTTTTTATCGGGCTGAGCCAATTTTTTTTTTTTTTCTATGAGTCGGCCCGGTCCTGGAAATTTCAGCCCGTGCAGGCCTCTAATCTGTAGATTTTATTTTCCCAGAAAAAAAAAAAAAAAAAATTCAGGTATATGATTTATTCACATATAAATTAAAAATAGGAAACGGAATTTTATTAGCCATCGGCCAATTTTGTTCATATTGCTGTAGAAGGAGTGCTTTCAGGACAGATGGGGGGAGGGGGGAATCCTGATCAAGCATGAACAAATTTGTATTATTTTACACTACAATACACTTACAGATAAAATGAATGAAACTTGGTAATGGCTGTAAAAATAAACTAAATGTATGCTAAACTGAGGACTGTTAATCAATGAATTGAAACAACTTGTAAAATAAATAGTACATTATTTTAGATGAATATATTAATTGACGGCTGCCTTTCAATTATTATGTTTAAAGTGCATATTTAGAAAAAAAAAAAAAAAGAATAGCAACATTTAAATGAATTTGCCATGCTTTATACATTTTCATAAAATTTACTGTGATTTAAAATTTTTTTTAACAATAACTCTTAGAATTAATAAGAATAATAGCATGAAATATTGAACATAATACATTTTTGTATGGACATCATAAAAATAGTTGGCATTGTGTTATCAATCAATATTGAAGTATCTAAGTATTAACTGGATAATTTTTAATTAAAAAATATTAAATATATTTCATTTAGATATTGTGCTCTTGAGTAAAATATGCCAATGAAGTAATTTTTTTTCTCCAAAATATACTTAGCTTTGCAACAACAATGAGAAAGGTGTATGTGGGGGAGCTGGATAGTTTTTCTCAAAGCACCTAAAAAGCTGATAAGATGTATAAAAAACTAATTATGTTGAGATGAACTGATGATTTCTAAAAGCTAACATAAAATTTATTATTTGGTGATATAGCAAGTTAGAAAAGATAAAATTTGAAAAATAGTTTCTTGTAGTATTGACACTTTACATTTAATTAAAAAAATGAAAATATTAAACACATAAGAATCGCTTTTAATTTAGATGCTACAAATAACTCTAATTTTAGAATTCCTTATGCATCCTAATGTGTAACACTTTTCAGATAAAGGTATAAAATAAAAATATACGAAATACAAATTAAAAATTTTTTAATAGAGTTATTCAAAAAATGTAGAAATAAAATAACTTTTCAAATCCCAAATAAACTTAATTGTCAAAATATTAACTTATTGTTACATGTTCATTGGTGACACTTACTGTGTAATAAATAAAACCAGGGCAGCAGCAAGAGTGGTGTAGATGACGTCTAGGCTAACAGCAAGCACAGCTTTTGCACCAACCTCTGGATATATTGTTGCGATGTGGAAAACCATAGTAGTAAAGCACTCTAGCAAGTTACACTTGCAGACAGAAAATCAAAATTAAGTCCTGCCTGCGAGTGTATCCAGCTGTCATAAAAACTTTACACTATCTTTTTTCCATCCTTCATTACTCCATTCGTTGACTTCCAAAAGTTGACCCATATCTTCAGTGATAGTAAGTATAGTATGATACACATTTTAAATTAATATTTTGATATTAAATTCATTTGGGATTTGGAAAGTTATATTAACTGTACATTTTTAGATAACCATATTAAAATGTCCTTTATTTTTCAGTAAATAAATTCATTTTATACCGCTGTCTGAAGAGTTTCATAAATTAAAAATTCATTAGGAATTCCAAAATTAATAAAGAGTTATCAATAACTACTAATTTAAAATGAAGTAAATTGAAATGAGTGTAATATTTTCATTGATTAAAAAAAGTTATGAATAACATTATGAATATATTTAATTTTGTTGTTAAAATAAATAAATACTCTTTTAGTTTCATATGTACATTAAGAGATCCCAGAAAGATATTTTCATTCAATGCTACTGATTTAAATCTGAGGTACACATTGAAGTAACTTTAATTCAATTTAAGTAAACTATTCATTCAAAATAATTTGATAATTTAGAAAAGATTTATTACAAGTGAAGATAGATTTACATAAGTAACTTTGCAAGTTGCAACATTTTCAAATGTGCAAAATAAAAAAGAATAGGAAGCAATTTTTTTTCTACTAACATAAAGAAACATATATTTAATACGATTTTATATTATTATACTACATTTAATAGGATTTTAATAGATTTTATTCAGAATGCACACATAAAATTACTTCATTTATATCTAAACATAAATTGTCATAGCAATTTCAAAATAATAATATAATACAATACTTGTACTAGAATACAATATTGCTGAAACAATAATATATTATATAAATATCCAGGGGTGGGGAATTTTTAGAAAAATTTTCCAGCCAAGTATTTGTTTTACCTGTATCAAGATGCAATGTAGTACAGTTGAAACTTGTTATGAAAAAATGTACATGACTTCAAAAATACGTATCCATATTAATTCTCCGATTTATTTATTATCAAAGCCTACGCTCGATTATGAGGTTTTTAGCTTCGCTTCACTTGCGGTATAATTAATAAGCCATGTTTCAAAGACAAAATAAAAGAAAAAATAATAACAGTTACACGTGATAATTCAGTAATTCTAGAAAAGATTCTTTTTAGCGCATGCTCATTCAGTAGAAAAGCGTCCCGAAAAAATTCTTTTCAGCGCATGCTCATTGAGCTAGAATTGCTTAGATTTTTTGAGAGAAATGGTCCGTCTTACGAGCCAATCAGAGAAGACTTGCGTTATGTGGACGGCCAGAGTCTAGTCGCCTGTCTTCCTTATAGCGCTTTGGAGTTCAGAGAAAGATAGACAGGAAATGTGTTGGTTTGGAGTGAAGCTTAAATTGCTACCGTGAATCAGTTATAAGCGATCACAATTCGGTTCAAATACTTGCGGTTCGATTTGAAAACTTCTCGTAGTCCAATAAATTTAGTCTTAGTTACACGTGCTTGTCTTATTTTGAGCGATATTTGGTTTCATATTGAAAGCAATTATGACAGTATAGTGCATCACTCTATGGGTTTGTTTGGAACGCATTTGCAGTTGATATGTGGAATTGAGTTGCCTGTGACGCCACACTGATAGGGTCTATTGGGTTTATTTTCATTACAATTAAATATAAAATATATTTATATATACACTGTCATTGAGCACCAAAGAACGCATATAAAGTATTTTTGAAAAGTTTGCGTCGATGACGTTGTGCTTAGCTTGAAATGTATTTTTACACTAATAAAATTAAGGAAAACAATTTATATGATTGTGTCAAGATGAAGTAATTTTCACTGATTTTTCCTTTCTTGACTTCAAAGATTAGAATCGGAGAATTTATCGATTGTTGAACTATTTCAGAAATTGAATATTGAGTAAACATAATATCCTCATCATTTATTTGTAGAAATGACTCGTCATTTTTAAAATGTGCTTTTACAGCATAAAAATCTTTCAATAATAAAACCTTCATGCTGTTTTTTTTGTATGAAGGCTTATGAAATGAAAATCAAATCAGTATTCCTTCATTTTTGACGGGGGTGATATACTAGTCTATATTATAAAGACCAAACGTGTCAGTGAGTAACGCTGGCGTCCGTCATTTTGACTTAGACAACACATGACGATTAAATTTTGCTTTTTGCTGAAATATTTTAAACTTCTAACCATTGCACCTTTTCAATTTTTACACTGTCCTATAGAGGAAGAAATGTTTTTTAAATGCAATTTGCTTAGAAGCTGTATCACAATTTACTCATTTTTTATGGTTTTAAAAATAAATTTCAAGCATGATTTAAAAATAAATTCAATTGATTAATTTATTGATTAAAAAATAAAATCTATATTTATCGTTTGCAGACAATTTCGAAAGATTTATCCGTTTGCACTTAAAAAAATGTAAATAGTTCAGTATTTGTTACTGGTTAATATTCCATAAAGAAATTAAAACCTGGTCAATAAATAAATAAATTAATAAAATGTAGATAAAACACAAATTTAGGATATGTAATCGAACTATACGCTTAAACTACTGCAATTATCAGACTGAAAAGGGCTGATTGTAGGTAGCGAAATCTTAGGCAATTTCTACGGCTATTAACTCATGGTACAAGGACAATGCGAAAGTATCACTTTTAATAAATTTTAAAATTTCATTTGAATACATGTTTGCTATTTTTAATATAAAAATGCCTTTGATGTTGTTAGCGGACAATCTAATATATATATATATATATATATATATATTAAATGTAAAAAAATCTATCAGAGTAAAAAAAAAAAAAAAAAAAAAATTGAAAACAATGGTTTTCTTCTATCTTCTGTAATCTGGAAAAGTCTGCGTTGGATCCCCTAGTCTAGCTATATTATAAAGGACAAACGTGTCCGTGCGTAATGCTGACGTCATTTTGCCAACAGTAGACGATTAAATCTCGGTTTTGCAATTTTTGCTTCTAAACATCGCGCATTTTCAATTTTTACACCGTCATATAAGAAAAAAATCTACTTTTAAATGCAATTTGTTTGAAAACTGGATCTTAGTTGACGGATTTATTACAGCTTTATAAAATAATTTTCAAGCATTAATTTTTTCAATCCATCTCCATCGCATGCTATTTACACGCCATTACGAAATAACCCATTGCACTTAAAGCAATATAAATAGTCCAGCATTTGTCTCTGGTTATTTTTTCATAACAAAATTGAAACTTCATCAATATATTATATTAAAAAGCGACTGTTCGTTTGTATTTCACAGCTCCTCCTCCTGGAATATGGAACGGTCGGTGATCAAATTAACGCCATTTATGCGCATGGATCTGAGGATTGCAAATGTTGTCTTAGAATTTTAAAATTTATGTAAGTTGTTGAGACATTAATTTTTTCGTAATTTTTAATGACATTTCTGTAATGATATCAACTAAATTGCTCAATTTTAGTGGATAAAAGGGAGAAAGGGGAAAACGATAGGGATTATTAGATTTTTTTTATTTGACATCATTTTCAAATTGAAATTAACTTTAATTTGAATACCCAATGAAAATAATATTGAGATTGAATTATATTTTTCAAGAACATTTCAAGAAATACAAACTTACATTTACATATTTGATTTTCAGGGATTGTATTTTAGAAAGTAAAAATTCGTCTGTTGACTTTAATATTGAGATAAATTCCATTGACGTAAACGGAAAAAAAATCCATTGTAACTTTTTAAAATTTAATTTGAAGCAGAAAAGATTTTCAACTATTTCCTTAAGATAGTGATTAAAAATTTTCACAATTAAAAACAATACGTTTTAGCGAGAAATATTATATTTCTCCAACCATTTATTTTAACTCATAAATATAAAATACCTTTGAATAAATTAGCCAAAATAAAGTCATTTTTGCATAAGTTCACCCAAATGGCGTCATTTCTACCAGCTCTCCGAAATTAGAAGTCAAATTTTGGAAGAACAAAACTTTTGCCAAATAACGTTATAGAATACGTGCATTTTTATTGCGAAAGCTTTTGACTTAAATTGTAAATATAATTTATTATTTGAAATATTGTATTTAATAAAATTAATACTATAATTGCTTTCTAAATTTACAATAAAGTTAGATTTAATTTTCTCCAAAAGAATCGAATGATCTCATGCAATTCAAAAGCAAAACATCGGATTGCCACGCAACTAGTATACCTTAAAGACACAGATAATCGTCTGAAAATTAAAATGAACAGTAATATGACGCCGTAAATATGCATAAACAAATTGGAAATTGCACGCCAAACGTGGCAAATGAGGTGCGTTCGTACTATAACTAGTTTTATAATTTTTTTTGCACCGCATATGATACTGAATGTACATTTTAGTGCACTTCATAAGTGCATAAAAATTTCATTCTGTTCGAAAGGCTGTAGCATCATTAAAATTCACTTGAAATAATTTTTTCCCATTGGCCGTAATATAATGGGAAACTTTTGACTGTCCCTGTAATTAAACTATACATCCGATTTTCATACAATTTGAAATGACTCGACAAAATTTTGTATCAATTATATATTTAAAATTTCAGACCATTCGGTTGAGTAGTTTTTGTTCTGTTATATGCGTACAGACGGACAGACAGACAAACCGAACGGCGACTATAGGGGCTACGTATTTATATAATTACGAACGAACCTAAAAAGAGATGAAACAAAAATTTTTCTACAGAGGAATGGTGAATGTGCATGATACTAGAGAAGAGAAATTTTTAGAATTATAAGGATTTAATTTTTACATATAAAGAATTTAAATTAAAAACGATTTATGATATAATTTTAAATAGCGTATTAGAATTTCATGGAATAATTAACATAAAAGACTGGAAATAAACAAAAAATAAAAAAAACCTTTTAAGATGAGCGAAAACAATTTTTTTGTAGCAAGTAATTAATTTAAAAGCACAAAAAATGCGTGAAAAAGTTTAATAGCTGCGATAAATGAAATGTTCTAAAAGTATTTTTCATTTACCAATAAATAGTGGAAGCATGTAAGCATGCATTAATTTAGCTAGCACGGATCGAGATGATTAGAAAAGTAATTCATTACGGAGCAAGTGCTTCACAATGGCACATTCATTAAATAGCTCATTATCAATCTCAGCTGCAGAACTTCCAGATATTTTAAAAGGCACGGAGGATCGTATGATGATAAAAATTAGTATTAATATGACTATATAAATACTAGCCTCCCTTGGCGACCAGTTTGGTCTCCTTTAAATCTATGCTAAGTATTGTATCATGTTACTTTTATTCATAATTTAATTTACTTGCTCAGTCCTTCGCCAAATCGGAAGATTCTGATACAGAAATCATGAACTCGGTATTTTTATGTTAGCCGAGTGTAGGTGATAAATCGCTAAACATTCTACCCGCCGTATTTTTTCTTATTTCATTAATTTCATTTAAAATATAGTACTATCACTCATTTTATTTGAAATACATAACTTTAATTTAAAACTGAAATACTTAAAATTTAGGACTCTTATTTTCTCTTATTTCTTAAAGAAAAAAAAGCATGAAAAAAAAGGTATTAACTATGACTTTTAATTTCAACATCAAAGCTTTGTTTTAATTTACCTCGCGAAAAATTGTTTATGACTGTCACATGAGATTGATTAATATGATACTGATGATATGATGGCGATGGAGCAATATTTGGCGATTTATCACCTGCGCCCGGCTAACATTAAATTGCCATTTTTTTTTTTTTTTTGGCATACAAAAAGTGAAGCGGTCAACTCGGAACTGTTGATGACAGTCACATGACTTAGGCTATTATTATAGAGATTATGTATAAAAAAATGAAGAAATGAAAACGTTGCTACTGTGTACAAATAACAAATCGGAAATTTCACGTCAAACATGGGAAATGAGGTGCGTTCGTACAATAACTAGTTTTATAAATATTCAAATCTTGGTCCAAAAGGTGTTGCACTCTTATGCAAAAATGCATGAACACAAAATTTATTACGATTATATACAGTGTGAGTGGAAATGATTAACCTGATTTTGAAAAATCTTATTTTCGAAACTACTGCACATATTACAATAAGTGATACATGAATTTTAAGAGAAATACAGCAAGTTTTATTTCAGTTTCAAATGTTCGATGTTACACGGCATACGTCCAATCTGTATTCCAGTTCGTTCCAAACCCGCACACCTATCCACCGGTGTTGAAGCTCCTCGTTCAAGTAACCACGTACCTGCGCAAAGACCAATGAGGTGGGGCTCCATCCTGCTGAAACACAAAATCTGCGCTGTGCTCAAGTGGGAGATGGTTATTTACCCTTAATCACATGGCCACCAAGATCCCCAGATCTAACACCATGCGATTCATTTTTGTGGGGTTACGTCAAATACATTGTTTATGTACCACCAATGCCGAAAACACTGACAGATCTTAAAGAACTCATTTGTGCAGCATTCAGAATCATCGACAGAGTGATGATACAAAATGTTTGAAACGAACTGGATTACAGATTGGACATATGCCATGTAAGAAGAGGGTCGCACATCGAACAGTTGTAACCGAAAAAAAAAAAAAAAACTTGGTATATTTCTCTTTAAATTCATGTATCACTTATTGTAATATGTGCGGTAGTTTCGAAAATAGGATTTTTTAAAATCGGATCCAGCGTTTGTACTCCCCTGTATATTAAATTCAGTAATACGGAAATAATAAGACTACATCTTAAATAGGACGTAATCACCACGGCCACCAAGAATCATTACCTATCATGGGATATCACTGAATTAATTACGTATGATAGGATTTAACAGAATGAAGAAAACTTTTATTAAAACCATTCTAAGTTTTGATTAAAATTTCATACAATTTGAAATGACAAAATTCTGAATCGATTATATAAATTAAATTTCAAACCATTCGGTTTGTAGTTTTAGCGCTGTTATATGCGGACAGATGGATGCACAGACGGACATACCAGACGACGACTATAACTGCTACGTATTTATATAATTACGAACACACCTAAAAGGATTCATTACTAGTGAATTAAATGCTTAAAAGAGAACTATTGTTCACGAATTACTTTTGTTATTAGCAGAGTTTAGATGCTGTTGGTTTAAAATTTCTGAAAATTGCGAAAATAGTTTGTTTAAAAAAATCTTTAGACACGATCTTAACTATTTTGCAATGCTTGAAAACGTAAGAAAAAGCTTAAAATTATTATATCTCATTGTTTTTTACTTTCTTCTATCTTTACAAGAAGAAAGTATTGGATTCATGAAAATTTTCGAATTCCGGTTTTCGACGGATTTACAGGTTTTAAGGGTCAGAGAACCGAAAAACATGTTTTTACAAAATATCTGTCTGTGAGTCTGTGAGTCTGTCTGTCTCTGTGTGACACAAATTTTGTGGGCGCTCTAGCTCAAGAACTAATGCACGGAATTTAATAAAAATTTATATTCAGGTAGTCCCTGATGTAAATTGGTGCTGATTAGTTTTTGGTGTAAATCGCTCAACAGGTGGGGCTACTATGCTGCATTCCCCCCCCCCCCCCAATAGCTGTATCTCAAGAACTAATGCACGGATTTTCATAAAACTTCAGATTCCTTTAGTCCTTGACTAGGTGCTGTTTACGTTTTGGTGTAGATCGCCCAACAGGTGGCGCTGCTATGATGCATTTTGCAGGATTTACACGATTTCTGCAATAGCTCTATCTCAAGAACTAATGGGCACATTTTCATCAAACTTCAGATTCAGTTACTCTTTGATATGAAATGATGCTGACTACGTGTTGGTGTAAATCGTCCAATAGGTGGCGCTGCGTTGCTGTATTTTGCACTATTTCCTCAATAGCTCTATCTCAAGAACTAATGCATGAATTTTCAACAATTTTCAGATTTAAGTATAACTTGATTTATATAGCTGCTGATTATGTGTTAGTGTAAATCGCGCAATAGGTGGCACTGCTATGCTGCATTTGTCATGATTTGCGCAATAGCTCTATCTCAAGAACTAATGTACGAATTTTCCTCAAACTTCATATTCAGTTAGACGTTGATATAAGTGGATGATAATTAGGTTCTGGTGTAAATAACCCAATAGGTGGCGCTGCTATGCTGCATTTTGCTGGATTTACACGATTTCAGCGACAGCCATACCTTAAGGACTAATGCACGGAATTTCATTTTTTTAGAATTCTCATGATGAGCACAGATTGCCATTTAATTTGGCACTGTGGCAGCGAATTTTAAAGTATTCACATGTATGAGATAGAAGAAAGTTTTGTGATGACCACAACATACTAGTTTTTTTTAAACTGAAAATTTCGAACACTTATTCTACAGATCTTTAGATAGTATTAAATGTAATTATTACGATTGCCTGTAAGGTATTACAGTTTAGCGAGATTATTATGAACACCAGACCTTTAAATAAAAATGAAACAAAAATAACCAATCAAAATCGAGACATCCGCTCGAAAATTATGCATGGACACACATTTAAATGAAAAAAAAATATATACTATTACTATATGCTCAATTATATATTACACTACAGTGAAACCGACCTGTGAGACCGCCTCCATTAAGAGACCACCTCCCTGAACGGCCATTTATTCAGGAAACGAAAATTAATCCCATAGGGTCAATACTAATTTTACCTCCATTCAGAGACCATCCCAGTTGAACGCCCTCCATGAGCGATTTGTTTCAATTTCTTTGAAGAAAATGAAACAAATTCCGTTTTTTCGTGGCCGCTTGAAGAAATTTTTATTAGAAAAATAATTCCAGAGGACGCATTATTCATCAGATTTCTAAACTACGTTTAAATTTTTTTTATTCCGGTAACTTTTAAGTGTTTAAACCCCTTTGTGCCTTTTTAGGCAATGAATATAACTCTGATGACAAATTAAGAATGATGGTCGATAAATTCTCCTGCCCTATTCTGTCAGGAAACTCTGAAAGAAACACATAAATTAATGAAATTGTCATTATTTGTCCTCGTGAAAAAAAAAAAAAAAAAAAAAAAAAAAAAAAAAAAAAAGCATTTATTTACTGAACTTAGAAAGGACTGGGAAATAAAAGTTATAAAATATAAAACCGTAAAATCAAAGCAAACGCAATGTATACATTTTTTAAACTCTGCAGTGATTAACTTATGTAATTAACTTTTGTTTTGATACTTAAATTTTCTTATTTTTTCCTAATTTGAAAAATAAATTTTAGTAACATTAATTGCTATTAATTGTTACCTTTTTTCAGCAATTAAAATCTAGATTTAAACATGACCTCTATTAAGAAACTACTTCTCGGGGAGACCACTTTTTATTGGAACGGAACTTGGTCGCTTTAGGGAAGTTTTACTGTATATACCTAATTATATTATATTTTTACTACATACTCAAACACAGAAATTGTATTAACTTGTACTTTCTTATGCATTATTTTTTTAATTTGGTTAAAAATATCATTTGTCTAGTCAAAATAATACATTTCGAAACAAACCCAAATTTGTGTTATTTGTCTCAAGAAAAGTTACCTTTGTTCTGTATACAAATGCTCAAGAAAGTATTTAATTTAAATTTTCCCATTTCCCTTTTTAATGAAAAGTATAATTATGATAAGTTTGTTTGTCTGTTTGCTAGAATGAGCTGCCAGTGTTAACAAAAGGTGTATTAAAGTTTCTTTTGACATTGTCTTAATGAAAAATAAGACTGAAGTTATTCTGGATTTATATGAAAGGAAGAATTGAAAACGAGACACAAACAAATGAATATAACTTAGCCTATTTTCGCAAATTGCAAATCGTAGCTATAACTTATTAATTTGAAAATTTTAAAGAATATCTTTAAATTAGATTTTGTGAAAATCTATGAAAACATTTTAAATTTAACAACAATATAAAATTTATAATTGAAAAATGTTAACAATGTAAATCCATTAAAGAATGTCCCAGTTTCAAAATGGTATATTATAACAGTTTAATTTAGACTATTTACAACAAATCATACAAATGTTAACAATATAAATCCAAAAGAGAATGTCCCAGTTTCAATGGTATATTATAACAGTTTAATTTAGATTATTTACAACAAATCATACAAATGTTAACAACATAAATCCATAAAAGAATGTTCAATGATATTATAACAGTTTAATTTAGATTATTTACAATAAATCATACAAATGTTAACAATATAAAACCATAAAAGAATGTTCCAGTTTCAATGGTATATTATAACAGTTTAATTTAGACTACTTACAACAAATCATACAAATGTTAACAATATAAATCCATAAAAGAATGTCCCAGTTTCAACGGTATATTATAACAGTTTAATTTAGACTATTTACAACAAATCATACAAATGTTAACAATATAAATCCATAAAAGAATGTCTCAGGTTCAATGGTATATTATAACAGTTTAATTTATACTACTTACAACAAATCATACAAATGTTAACAATATAAATCCAAAAAAGAATGTCCCAGTTTCAATGGTTTGTTATAACAGTTTAATTTAGACTATTTACAACAAATCATACAAATGTTAACAATATAAATCCAAAAAAGAATATCCCCGTTTCAATGGTATATTATAACAGTTTAATTTAGATTATTTACAACAAATCATACAAATGTTAACAATATAAATCCATGAAAGAATGTCTCAGGTTCAATAATATATTATAACAGTTTAATTTAGATTATCTACAACAAATCATACAAATGTTAACAATATAAAATCATAAAAGAATTTCCCAGTTTCAATGGTATATTATAACAGTTTAATTTAGACTACTTACAACAAATCATACAAATGTTAACAATATAAATCCAAAAAAGAATGACCCAGTTTCAATGGTTTGTTATAACAGTTTAATTTAGACTATTTACAACAAATCATACAAATGTTAACAATATAAATCCAAAAAAGAATGTCCCAGTTTCAATGGTATATTATAACAGCTTAATTTAGTTTATTTACAACAAATGTTAACAATATAAATCCATAAAAGAATGTCTCAGGTTCAATGATATATTATAACAGTCTAATTTAGATTATTTACAACAAATCATACAAATGTTAACAATATAAATCCATAAAAGAATGTCCCTGTTTCAATGGTATATTATAACAGTTTAATTTAGATTATTTACAACAAATCATACAAATGTTAACAATATAAATCCATAAAAGAATGTCCCAGTTTCAATGGTATATTATAACAGTTTAATTTAGATTATTTACAACAAATCATACAAATGTTAACAATATAAATTCATAAAAGAATGTCTCAGGTTCAATGATATATTATAACAATTTAATTTAGACTATTTTCAACAAGTCATACATCAAATTGAAGGTAAACTAACCTAGTCTTTTTACAAATATTCAATATGTGCACCTTTAGTTATATGGCACACATCCAACCTAAAGTCCAATTCTTCCGAAACTTCGGTTAAGAAGTAATGGAAACAGTTGCCTCTTCATTTCTGTGTCTCAACTCTGGCAAGTCATTAGGTAGTGCCGGAAGTTAGATACGATCTTTTATAAAGCCCAAAGGAAAAAAATCGCATGACTCAAACGGCTTTTAAATCTTCACCCCAGCAATAACGCTTTACGCTCAGGAGTTGCCATTTTACGTATGTGGTACTGCAACCGAGTCAATAACAAAACAGTTCTCGCGCATGCGCTTATCTAAAACTGTTTGAGTTACTCTTTATTTGTGAGCTTGAGGCAACATTCTACAACGCTTACGGTTGATACTATAAAAATTTATAAATGGGACATTCTTTTATTGGCAGCCT
Source organism: Maratus speciosus (assembly GCA_963932465.1). NCBI lineage: Eukaryota > Metazoa > Arthropoda > Arachnida > Araneae > Salticidae > Maratus > Maratus speciosus. The sequence goes on from OZ010791.1 coordinate 403,954,982, forward strand.
GTGCTTTGAGCCCTGATTAGTATGATTACTTTTTCCTCTGATTCATGAAACTGAAAAATGTCTCGAATAATTAAGTGTAACCGGTGTCGTCAATTAAGCACGTTTGTAACGAAAAACTACCAATATTTTCGAATAGTAATATTAGCTTTGTTTAATCACGACTAATCTGTCATTAAATAGAGAAAATCTTATTACTCGAAAATAGTGAGAAATATTTTGAATAAAAAATGCACTAAATTGGCAACAATGAATATAAATAGATTCCAAATGATTTAATTTGAATTGAAAAGAATAAATGAATAGATAAAAAGTTAAATTTATGACAACAACAACAACAACAACAGCAACTAAAACAATAAAATAAACAGCAACAGTGGCAGTTTCATCGTGTTTATAAGCAGTAAGATTCACAGAACCATCTTTACGTGTAAATGGGCATAAAAAAACAGTACGAATAGTACACGAGTGTTAATCAAAAGCCGTTTTTGTAACTTTAAGGTAAAGTTGAACTGATTCATAATACATCACTGCGCAGCTTTTTAAGCTTTCAAAAACCGGCGGGTATAACGGAAAAATTTTCTAAATCAGAGAGTTGAATTTTTGAATGTCTAGTAAGGGGCTGTGGATATATAACGTTATCACTTTAGGGGCGGGGGTTTATCACATGGTATCATAAGATATCTCTGCGGGATAGGGGAGATTTGTCCTTTGATATCGTTATCATATTTGATCCTGATGATTTGTAGCTTGTTCTTTACATAAAAATAATCTGTTATCTAATTTTATGAAAATTCAAAAATACTATTAAAATCATTAAATGATTACAAAAGCATTTAATCCGAAAATATGGAATACCCCAACGTTTAGCATTACTATTCTCCTGTTATATGTGTATGTATATATAATCCGCTGTTCGAGAAACCAGGTAAAAAGCAAGTTTGAAATTATATTTGTTGTTCTTTTACTAATAAAGAAAAGATAAAGAATTGTTGTCCAACTCTTTTGTTGATAAAAGTTCTGACCCCCCCCCCCCCTATGTGGGGGCAAGTGCAATAAGACATTATTACTGTTGAATGCATTATGTAACAAATTATTTTTATTAAATACTTTTAGATAAAAACTATTTCTTTTAAGTGTTATTTGATTTAAGATTATTTCATATATAATAGTGATATTTTATTGACTTCGCTTCATTTCAATCAATAAAGTAAGTAAATAATAAATGTACAATATCTATATATCACTGCAAACAAAAGACAAACAAATGCAAAAATCAAAAGAATTATTAGACATTGATAACGATGTCATTAGGGGATGGGGGAGGGTTCGAGGGATGATGACGTATGATATCGTAAGGAGGGAGGGGATTCAGAACTACAGAATAAGTTGATTGCGTTATATATGTACAGCCCCTAAATCAAAATTTCATTTGTTTAAAAAATTCAATTTAGAACGAACTTTTTATATTTTCCGTGTTTCGGTAAAATAGACGTCTAAGATCAGATGATAAAACACAAACCTTAACACTTTCGGGTCTGAATATTTTTTCAATTTTGTGTAATATTAATAATATTAAACCCTTAATTCTCGCTCCCGTGATATTCTCAGGCTGTGTCTTTTATTCAGATTCTTTGATTCCCACCTGTTTTGTAAAATTGTGTAATTGGCTTTATTATGGTATCATTTTACCTGCCATTAAATAAGGTGAATACAGTAATTCCTTAACATTCGCGAGTTTTGATTATTCGCGAAATAGAAAATGAAGAACATTTTAACATTCGCGAATACTTAACTTGGCTATTCGCGAATTTTATATTATTAGCAATATTTTTTTACGAAGTAAACTCGCTTTTTTTTTTACCAACTCAATAAACTATTTGACACTGGACAGCTGCATTGCACTGTATAGCCTATGTTCTGAAAATTTCAACCTTTGTATTGAGGCAAAATATAGATCAGTAATTCCGAGAATCTCGAAATATGACTTGATGCTAAAAATAAAAAAAATCCTAAACTTTCTAAAACTCAAAATTTTATTCCAAGTGAAATTTTTCTGCAAAAATTGTATGGGAAATTTGAAAACTTCAACGACAATTTATTGAGAAAGCAATAGAATGCGATCCTTAACTGGTGTGAAGCCTTACATTTAAAAGAGAAATCGAGACCGCAACCTTCCCCCAGATAGCATGAACATTAGCAGCAAGTTTGATTTTTTTCTGACATTATCCTGCCGTGACAAATTTGAATTGAGAAACTCGCAGAAAATTTCCCACAAAGTATACCACCATCACCACTTGCATGAGTAGTTTGTTGTGAAACTGGTGGCAGGACTGTCTTTAATTCACGAAAGTGACGAAAGCAAAAAATCTGTCTGTTGAGAGAATAGACAATCAGCACATACGCAGAAATTGCAGAAATTTTATTTGGTTGGCACCGCTTTTTATAAATGCTATACTTATCAAATACCAAAAAAGGCTCTATTGAAAAATACAAATATTACCCTAACTTGTTTAGTTTATGGTGATGAAAACGATGCATGCACCTTCTGATGGTGTGTTCGCATGAATAGACCTGATCAGGTCTATCGACCCCTTCGAAGAGGTTGAACTTATAGAGTAACAGTTGTAAAAAGATAGTGGGGCATGGAAAGATTACTACTTTGCAGTAAGTTTGCAGTATTTTTGATAACTTGTTTGCCGTTAATTTGCAATAAATTTGATACAGCATGAATTTAACTTGCACGACAAGTTAGATGCAAGTTCAAAGTGTGGTCACTTTGGCGTTTGCGTTATCTTGCTGCAGTCTTGTTATGAACTTTCAGTCTTGTCATCTTGAGCTTGCTGCAACTTTGCAGCTTTTCAAAGTAAGACTGCTGTAAATTTTCTGCAAATTAAAAATGCTATGTGGGTCCTTATATGGAAATTCATAAACGTAACACCTGTTTTTCCAAACAATCGTATATCAATAAATATTTTCAGCCATCAACTAACAACTAAACTCTGTACAATGTGCTTATAATTATTCAAATTTATTTACAGCATGTATTTTAATGTTTAATAAATATAGTTTTGCGTTTCAATTGCTTTTTCCATTAAAAAAAATCGTACAACCTAACCCTTTTTTATGCACGGGAAGATAGTCTCAATATTCGCGAAAATTTCCGGGAACCTAACCTTGCGAATGTTAAGGGATTACTGTGTTTCTTTTTCAAAAATGTGGTGCCAATAAGCAATTTGAAAATTTAAACCGTAATTTAATGCGACCGTTAAGGAGTTAAAAGTATACAAATCACAAAAGTTAAGATTTACGGAATTTTAAAAAATGTGTAGATCTACCGAAATCTAGTAGATATAGTTATAGTCATCTGACAATAGACTGAAGGAGAAGTTTTGAAGACATAATATAGAAATTCACGATATAGGACCTATATTAAATTTTCCGTATAAAGAGTGAGTGGCTATATTCTTTTGCAACTCATTCTTATCACTTATTTTCGGGATATTTTCTTTTTTGGAGGTCCGTCATCTGTTGTCGTTAGCATCTATTTAAAAGAAAATTTTAAACGGTTATCAGAAATTTTTTGTAGAATATTCTTATATAGTATGGGAAACATATTTTATATTTGAAATTTTTGTATACTTTTTATAGTAACTAAATGAAATAACTTGCCTGTACTTTTCCTCTTAGATCTTAATTTTGTTTTCGCAATTCATGGATAATCTCTTTGCACATGTTTTATATAACTCTGTGAATATTTAAGAAAAGAGTCCATACATTATACCTTTTTTCTGGACTGCTTTGATCCAAGAAACTCAAATAGAGTGCCAAAAGTTGGTATTACTATTAGAAAAATAGAAGTTGATACAATTTTAACACGTAGACAACCGCTATTTTAGCATGGGGCGGTACGTCCCCCCCCCCCCCACGACTGTACACTTATTGTTTAAAATACATTATGAATGTATTTTCCCAATTTATTATTAAAGAGTAAATAAATATTGTTAAAGAATTTATTTTTATATGTATTCAGTTTAATACTTTGTCAGAGGGTACAAAAATAATACCGTAGAAAAAAGTCTTAAAGGAATACAGGATCTCTGATTTTCTCAAGACGACTAAAAACATTTTCAAATTCTAAGTCCTAAATCTCAAAATATAAGAAAGAAAGCTTTGTTTTTCATTTTTTCATTGAAACACTTTAAATTATACACAAAAATGAATTTGTAAATTCGTAATTAATTTTCACATTAGAAGTTTTCAAATTACATAAAAAATATGCCTTAAAAATCATTCCATACTGCGCGGGAGCGCGCAAGGTAAAAGAAAGAAATGTAGGTAAATAAAAGATAAAACATAGATATTACATTTACATTAAATAAATAAAAAAAAACTACTGCTTGAAATGAAAAATAAACATTAAATTAAAAATAAAAGTTACCAAATTGTTTATCAACCATAAAGCAAATTTCTAAAAAGGATTTTTTTTTAAATTTTAACGTACAAATTATGAGATAACGTACAAGTGGCTAAATTTTCATTGCATTATTTTTTAAATCTATTTGAAGCATCTGTGCATATAAACAAAAGTAGAATTATTTTGAGAACTGGAATTAAGACTTCATACTATACTTACTGAACTAAGGGTTACATACATAACGCTAAAAAAAAGGACCGACACTCAAAGAAGTAATAGGAATTTTTGAATGCTGTTTCTGCATATTTCTAAAAGAAATGTTTAAATATTCAGGAAAAAATATTTTTTGATTCTTCCAGGTCACGTGCCTCTTTATATGCACCATAAAAGGGAAAAAAAAATCTGTTATTGATAATGTGTTTTATGAAAGACACATTATAGAGTGTTTAAATATCAAGGAATTTATGCTTGGAATGGAACAGAAAGTTCAATTTTGAAACATATATAAAATAAAAAGTTTAAAAGCATAAATGGCGCAGTGGTAAAGTATTCATAAAACTCAGAAAATAATATCTACCGATAAAAACACCCATTCGATTCATTTCGTCTCATATAAAAAAGCAATTTCTCTAGAAAAAAAAAACACCGTTTTCAAGATCTTATAGTAAATGACTATTTGAAAATGAAACTTCTTTTCTAAACTTTGCTAAATTAAAACGGTAGATGCCAAAAAAGTACCACCAATGCGCCAGATAAAAGCATTCTTTAAACATATCTTCTTTTTAATCAGCAAAAGAGTATATTCTAAATAACAAAGAGTGTATTAAAAGAGCACTAATTAGAAAGACTGTTTTTAAATGCACATCCTACTTTATAAAAATATTTTCTTGCACTTAATGTCTCTTTCTTTACAGCATACAAAAGAAGTTTTTCTTCAAAATATCTTTTACGTTATTTGCCTTCTACTGTCATTCTGCCAAAAAAAAAAAAAAAAATAAAAAAAAAATAGAAAGATTGTTTTCACCACATAATTATTTTTAATGCAGTCTCACTAACCCATTCAGCTTCTACTTAAAAAAGAAATTTGCTATAAAGACAAAAATACAGGGTATCCCTTCTTATTCTTATCAATAGATAATTTCTAAAGGCGTTACTTTAGAGGTGCAGTTCCAGTTACAAAAATATTTCAAATGTTGTTCTCCGTCATATTAAAAGCCATTTAAGGGTTACTCATTAATCGAATCGGTCATTTCAAAAATCACACAAGTCAGATAATCAGAACTTTTCAGAAATAAATAAAAAAGAAAAGTGCCCAGCTAAACTGATGGCATTGAGCTCACAGGCTATTCACACTAATTGTATATTATACTCTTATTTTAAAGAATAATGCCCCTCAAAAAAATAAGTGAAGGGGAATTAGCTCCCGTTTCCCCCTTTATACTTAACCAGTGAACCTCCAAATCTAATCAGGGAAGCTCCTTATCATAATAAACCGGTATACCAAATTTGGAGCAAATCGAATAATCCTGCAAAAAAACCATTTATTTAAATTAAGGGGGTGGACTAGCCCCCCTTTATCCTTAACCAATGAATCTCCAAAACGAAACAGGGAAGCTCCTTAACATAATAAATCGGTATACAAAATTTGGAGCAAAGCGAATAATTCTGCATGAAAAACCCGTTTATATAAATTAAGGGGATGGACTAGCCCCCCTTCCCCCTTTATCCTTAACCAATGAACCCCCAAAACTAATCAGGGAAGTTCCTTAACACAATAAACCGGTATACCAAATTCGGAGCAAATCGAATGATTCTGCATGAAAAACCCATTTATCTGAATTAAGGGGGTGGACTAACCCCGTTTTTCCCCCTTTATCCTTAACCAATTAACTCCCAAAACTAATCAGGGAAGTTCCTTAATATAATAAACCGGTATACCAAATTCGGAGCAAATCGAATGATTCTTCATGAAAAACCCATTTATCTGAATTAATGGGGTGGACTAACCCCCCTTTTCCCCCTTTATCCTTAACCAATGAACCCCCAAAACTAATCAGGGAAGTTCCTTAACATAATAAACCGGTATACCAAATTCGGAGCAAATCGAATGATTCTGCGTGAAAAACCCATTTATCTGAATTAAGGGGGTGGGCTAACCCCCCTTTTCCCCCTTTATCCTTAACCAATGAACCCCCAAAACTAATCAGGGAAGTTCCTTAACATAATAAACCAGTATACCAAATTGGGAGCAAATCGAATGATTCTGCAAGAAAAACCCATTTATCTGAATTAAGGGGATGGACTAACCCCCTTTTCCCCCCTTTATCCTTAAACAATGAACACCAAAAACTAATCAGGGAAGTTCCTTAACATAATAAACCGGTATACCAAATTCGGAGCAAATCGAATGATTCTGCATGAAAAACCCATTTATCTAAATTAAGGGGTTGGACTAACCCCGTTTTTCCCCTTTTATCCTTAACCAATGAACTCCCAAAACTAATCAGGGAAGCGCCTTATCACAATGAACCTAGAAAAAAAATTTGAAGCAAATCGGATGTTTCTATCAAGAGTTATCGCGTTACGTACATACATACATACATACATACATACATACATACATACGTACATACATACATACAGAACGTGCGGGGACATTAGCTCTCAGGCTTTGATCCTTAACATAATAAACCGGTATACCAAATTTGGAGCAAAGCGAATAATTCTGCATGAAAAACCCGTTTATATAAATTAAGGGGGGTGGACTAGCCCCCCTTCCCCCTTTATCCTTAACCAATGAACCCCCAAAACTAATCAGGGAAGTTCCTTAACACAATAAACCGGTATACCAAATTCGGAGCAAATCGAATGATTTTGCATAAAAAACCCATTTATCTGAATTAAAAGGGTGGACTAACCATCCTTTCCCCCTTTATCCTTAACCAATGAACCCCCAAAACTAATCAGGGAAGTTCCTTAACATAATAAACCGGTATACCAAATTCGGAGCAAATCGAATGATTCTGCAAGAAAAACCCATTTATCTGAATTAAGGGGGTGGACTAACCCCCCTTTTCCCCCTTTATCCTTAACCAATGAACACCAAAAACTAATCAGGGAAGTTCCTTAACATAATAAACCGGTATACCAAATTCGGAGCAAATCGAATGATTCTGCATGAAAAAACCATTTATCTGAATTAAGGGTTTGGACTAACCCCGTTTTTCCCCCTTTATCCTTAACCAATGAACTCCCAAAACTAATCAGGGAAGCGGCTTATCACAATGAACCTAGAAAATTTTTTTGAAGCAAATCGGATGTTTCTATCAAGAGTTATCGCGTTACGTACATACATACATACGTACATACATACATACAGAACTGGCGGGCACATTAGCTCTCAGGCTTTGATAGCCTGTGAGCTAAAAAACTGTATTATTCGCAAGTAAACGAGTTTTTATGGATTTTTTTGAACTGATTATAGAGTTTGGACTTCAAAATTTGTGAATATCGAATCATTTTTATAATTTATTAATAATAACAAGTAAAAATTAAATTAAAAAAACCCAAAAAACCCGACTGCGTAAAAAGCGAACTAATGAATTATCATCAATGTGAAACTATTTTTTATATCACTTATCTATTTTTTTATTTAATTGTATTGATGACTTTTATGTTATTTTTCATTGTTAGTTCCTATCTATAAACAATGTTTTGATGAGGCCTATAGATGTCTATGAAGGTTTGAGTTCAGTAAATTTTGAGATCTTACCTACAAAACTTCCAGGTTGTGTAATATTTAAACGGAGCTTCTGAGTGTAAAATAGTCAATGAAACATCGTCTTCATTTTGAAAGACCTATTCAATGATATGCCACTCAACAGGGTGCGTAATTTTTTTTTCGTCTCTACAGCCATTTTGTATTTTACGGCCGCCATTTTAAATTTATAAAAACAAAACGTAGCCTATAACCATCGGACGATTAAGACGAATCGATAGCGACCTCATTCATTAAAATCCATCCAGCCGTTGGGATATTTCCAGGGTATAAAGAAATCCACATACCCAGATACGCGTGAAACACATAACCCTTCTTGGCAGTTGGGTAGAAAAGAAGAAGGACAGAAAAATTGTTCCTGACTTATTATTGTTTTAGCAAGAAACAAGGTTAGGATGTTTGTGTATGCGATGGCATTTAATTTGAACAAAACAGTCATATTAAACATATTTTTAATCAAAATTAATGAAGATGACACTTATACAAGAATATTGTTGTGTTTAATATCATTATGGTGCATCATATTCTTCCGTCATTTCCAATTAGATTATCTTCAACATTGGCAGTTTGCCAGTTAAATATATTTTGATAAAATTGCATGTGCTCTTCCAGAATGCTATCCTGAGCTCGTTTTAAATCGTCTGATTTTTTACTATTAATTAACACTTTCGATGCATAGGCTTTGGCTGATGGAAGTGACACAGTGGTTGAAAGTTTTTTCAGCAAAGTAAATGAACCTTTAACGGTTCCATCAACAAATTTCTCGGCTATGATAGTGCCTTTTTTATCAGTCTCACAATGAAAACTCTTGTATATCAAAGGAGCAAATTTTTTTTGTTCTTTTGGAACCCTTTCCCGTACGATTCTGTTGACAAACATGTTTTTTTGTATAAAGTCGACCACCATTTCTTGAAGTCCAAAACATCTTCAGTTTTCAGTGCTTTAGCTGTAAATGTTGAGCTGGAATTCGAAAGCAGATCAATGTATTCTTTTGAAACGTAGATACGATCATGTTTTTGCACATTTATGACTCCAAAATCTCGGTCATTTGGTAAAAATGAATGACCACGTACAGGAAAATACCGATAAATTTTTTCAAGTCGTCTGGAGGCAGTCAAAGACAACATAAATCTCAACATCGATCGTGTTGATTTTATTTTGCCCAGGGCAACCATCGGAAAGCATATATAAATGCTTAATATGCGGTCCAATATTATTTTCAATATAATGCAACAAAATTGAGCAAACCTCATATACTCCCTTATTAGCAATGCATTTGTGATGCATGTCGATTTACTTGTTTTAACATCTTTTATACCAAAACAATGAAACCATAGTTCAGTAAATAAAATTGTGTGGTAGTGGTAGATTTTGCATAAAGTCGAATGTTATGGGTACAACGTCATCTGATATTGCATGCAAAAACCACTTAAGTCGTTGACTTACGTCGTTTAAGTAATGAACCAAAATTTGAAGGTATTGTTTGAAGAGGAAGGAATACACTGACTTACGCGGTTATTAATCATATCATGGCTCTACCTTTAAGGAAGCATTTGCTACAAAAAATGTATATTGGGAAAAAACTTGATTTGTGTGGTTTTTGAAATGACTGATTCAATTATGCCCCGCAAATTTACCAAGTGTGCCATCGCATTTTTTTTTTATATACAACTGTTAATTTAGAGCACGTTTTGATTAAATGGTAATGCAATTATTGTTTTCCTATTTTTGAAACCACCTGTACGAATGTGTAAACTAAGTATGTAATTAAAACCATTACAATTATTACATACTTTAATTACAAGGTGTATCAAAATTTCCTCCGGGGATTGGATAGGTTTTTCTAAAGAAAAATATTACGAATACGGTGGAATATTTCATACCATTTTATAACGAATCACTTCAATTTATGTTAAGCTTTGCCAATCTTCAGTGCACCCTTGGTGACGGGACATACTTTAATTCTAAAATCAGTTTTATCAATCGTTCAATGCTACCGAATGCATGTGGGATTTCTTTTCTCGAAAATCTATTAAATCCTTTAGTATAGGGGGGGGGGGACAAACACATACTATATTTGATGTAACCTCATAAGAAATAACCACATGGGCTTAAGTCATGTTAACCTGTGTGTGTGTGGGGGGGGGGGGAGAAGAAGAGATTGACGTTTGAAGCGCGTTCAATCAAATAATTAAAAATTTAAAGCTGCCCTTTATATGGTAAAATTTTCGCTATATTTATAATAGTTTTTTAAGGATAAATTTTGCAAACGCCGAAGGGAGCTATGCTACACCTTGTACAGTCCGTGTGAAAAAAAAAGAGGTAAACCTGCTTTTATTCGCAGATCATTTTCGATAAAGTCACATTAAATAGTCTTTAGATTCGGAATAATCTCTTCTTTCAGAATATGGATGCAAATTTTGAAATAGAGACCGTCTACACATTAAAAATGGCATCGACTTCCACTTTTTGAAATGATAACACCCTCTTTTGACACTTTATTTACGTTTCTTGTATGAAATCGCACCAAGAAAAGTAAATAGTTTAAACATCAAATAAACAGGGGTTCAAAATTTGAAGACTCTTTTGCTAAATCCACGTGGCAAATTTTAATTCACATCTGCCTTAAAAAGAAAATCATGATTTGAAATGTTCCCTTTTTAATGAAATCCAAAATGATTTTTTTAATAACCCAAAAATTATCTAGGCATTTTTTTAAAATTCAAAACTATATTTTTCATTATGAAAATTATTAATAAACTAGAAAGGTAGCCCGTCAAAAATGACGGAAATTTAGATATAAAGATATATACAACTCATGTGCAAGAATATGAGTTTTCTCGCTTGTTCCGCAGTGATAGATGAAAATAACACATTTTAAGAACAAAACACATTTATCAAAAACTGTGTACAGTAGAAGACCACTAATCTGCACAGTTTGGTTCCAAGTGTTATGCAGATTTGAGGCTTTTTGCGGTCATGTCTATTCAATCTTTATTTACATTTTTTTATTTCATATATTGGACAATTTAGATTGTTGAGCCTTAAAAATAAATAAATAACACACTTGAAGTAAGGTTAAAAACTATTAAATTATCGTATACGATTTCATGAAATGGTATTATATAGTATTATATGTGTGTGCTTCACGATCTTGGTTACGACGTTGGCGAAATTGGCTGCAACTTGTCATAATCCTAATAGTGTGGGCCGCTATAACAAAAAAGTAACCAGTTTTTAGTAAAATTTCTGATATAAAGTAGCTTTCAAAAACTTGTGTAAAATTGCAGGCCGTTCTCGTGTTATGTCAGACCTAGGAATAATATTTCTAACACTGAAGATTATCCATGTATACGTGGAATTTAGAAAAGCTTCTCCAAAAGAAAGGTCCTGAAATGACCTTGTACTTCCTCTAACTTCAAAGTTTAATCGGGCCCTGATGTTGAGTACTGAAATCTAATAAATACAGTTATTTTGAATATTACAACAGAATTAAACAGTTAAACTTATTTAACTTAAACCCGCTGTTACTTTCCGATGTTATTTTTGTAGTATTAAGAATGAAAATTATTTAAAATTTTCAAATCATGCATTTATGATTTTTTTTCCGTCTTTAATAACTTAATAATGAAAAAAATAGGCTTTTGTTCTGAGCTCATAAATATGACAATAAAATAATGTAACTAAGAGACATTGCAAAATTAAATCTTTGTGATTACAAACCATAAACAAACGATACCGCCCCCATTTTACCTACTATGACGTCATTAGAATATTGCCCATTGATTGTTGGAGAACTTACTTTGTGAATGATTACCTCAATGATTTAATATTTTTGACGCTTCACGATGAATGAATCACTTGTGTTTGTTTAGGTTTATGGAATGAGATATTAAGCTGTGAAACTAATTTCAATTGAAGTTATCCAAGGATATATGTATTTAAAAAAAAAATTAAAAACAATGCTTTGATCTCGAAATAAAAAGTTTTAGTTTGTATAATTTGTTATTTCTGTTAATTATTTATTTAAGTACTTTTCCATTGTAGCGCATTTTTAAAAAAGCTTGGCGCGATTCGGGCATCAGAAAGTGAGATATGTTGCGAAAATATAAAAACAGCTATGAAAACAAATCTAATGAACTTTTATCTTTGTTTATATATGCACGGAACAGATGTCATATTCGCCCCATATTGGCGCGATTTTTTTCTGTCGCCCATATCATATAGGCAACAGGTACTTAACTTGCGTCAAAGTGTCGTTATTTTGTTTGATGTGGTAACCCGGATTATGTTGTTTATGCTGTTGATGTTTTCGCCAAATTGGCAACCGAAAATAATCGCGCCAATATGGGGCGAATATGACATCTGTACCATATGCACTTATATACATAAAAAAATCGGGTTCAGATGTCATATTCGCCCCATATTGGCGCGATATTTTTTTCTGACGCCAATATCATATAGGCAACAGATACTTAACTTGCGCCAAAGTGTCGTTATTTTGCTTGATGTGGTAACCCGGATTATGTTGTTTATGCTGTTGATGTTTTCGCCAAATTGGCAACCGAAAAAAATCGCGCCAATATGGGGCGAATATGACATCTGTACCAAAAATCGTTTCTAAATATATATATAATTTTTTATATACAAATTACGGCACAGATTTCAGATATGAACCGGGATACCTAACTGGTGCCAAAATGGTGTTATTTTGCCTGCTATGGAAACCCGGCTGTTGTTTTTTATTTATTAATAAATTGTTTATTTATTTTTATTTTCTGTTTTTTAATTATATAAACTGCTTTGTTCTATAGTTATTATTCAAACTTTTATTTATTTATAGTTATTTCCTTTTCAAAATGATAGCAAATAATTGAAAAATATATAAGTAACTGGTATTCGAAAGCGAGATTTCTGCCAAATTGGCGTCGTAGAAAAATCACACCAACCCCCATGCGTATATGACATCTGTGCAAAAATTACTTCTGTTTCTTTATAAAAATGGGTAAATAGCTTTTTTTATATTGAATTGTCGGCACAGATGTCATATACGCCCATATTGGCGCGATTTTTTTTTTTGATGCCGATATCATATACGCACCGGGTACTTAACTGGCGCCAAAGTGTCGTTATTTTGCTTGTAATGGTAACCCGAATGTTGTTTATGCTGTTGATGTTTTCGCCAAATTGGCGTCGGAAAAAAATCGCGCCAATATATGACATCTGTGCTAAATTGTATACATAATGAAAAAATTGCTTGTGAGTATGAAGCAGTAAATAGGTTGCCAGAAAATACGTTGGCAAACTTCTTTCTCGCCAAGAAACTTATCTCCGAAGTATTGTACATAAGCAATGATTGCTAGAAATGCATTTTTAATTATGATATGCGCTTTTATGTTTCACTACATTTATGCATACTATACTGTGTGTATAAATGCTGCAGTTCATATGCAGGGCTACACAAAAGAATTCGTAAGGGTTATTGAGTATGAGAGTAAATTGCTTAAAGGTGGTTTTTAAAGGAGTTATGCATTTTTACACTGAACTGCATTTAGTTTCCTAAGAAATGTTTGTAGAATATAGATAAAATGATATACATGGTCACGCAAAGAATTGGATACATAACCATCTATGTATGATAATATCTGGAAATGTGATTTTAGTAGTTTTAAGAGTAGTTTAAATTAAATTTTAGCTAAAAAGTGGCATGTAATAACGGTACTATTGGCTATGGACGGTAACTGCTGAAATCAATTTTTAATTTTTTTTATGCGGTATCTAAAATGTTTACTTAGTTATCTTGGTACTTCTTAGTTATCCCGTCGACCAAATTACTGTCGTCAAATTGTAAGATTAATTGCCAATAATGGTTGCCATTAATTAATTAATAAAATGCCAATAATGGCCAATAAAACCATTAATTCGACGTTTTATTTGTATTTTTATTAATGTTTTACTATTGATTTGGCGATTTATATAATTTGGCGAAATTGGTCGACGGGATATCTAAGAAGTAACGTTATCTTATTTACCTTATTTCCCTAAATAAGTTAAAAATATAGTTTTGTTAAAGCATTTAGGATGTGTTGGAAAGTGTTTCATATTCTATGCTTAACGCATGATTTTTCTTTCTTCTTTAGTCTTATTTTGCATTTATTTTATTCTTAATTTTTTAGTTTTTTACTGCTTTATAGAAACTTTGGCACAGTTGTCATATACGTTATCATATATTGGCGCGATTTTTTTCCGACGCCAATTTGGCGAAAACATCAACAGCATAAACAACAACATCCGGATTACCATATCAAGCAAAATTACGACACTTTGGCGCCAGTTAAGTAACCGTTGTGTATATGACATTGGCGTCAGAAAAAATCGCGCCAATATGGGGCGCGTATATGACATCTGTGCCGAAACTTTAATATTTAATGTTTAAACTCTTCGCTCCACTCCCCTTGCATATAGTACACACTATAACACGTATAGCGCAAAATAATAGACAATTTGGTACTTTTCCACTGGAGGGGCTTTGGCATTTTTTTAAAAAAAGCTTGGTGTAATTTGGGCGTCAGAAAGTGAGATTTGGGTATTTTTCCGTTATGCGGACACCATTGTCGCCAAGCGTAATGGTTAACGCAAAATCGTGAATTGAAGCATTTGAAAAATAAAAGAAAAACCATTGTCGATACTATAGTGAGCATTTAAAAAATATAACATTTGAAAATTCCAGACTTTTACGAACTATTTCATCAAATCACAAATATATACTTAAAATAAGTGAACAAATAACTGCTATAAAATAAAGCAATAAAATAAAACTCATATTAAACTGCTGGCATAAAATTAGAAATATCTTTTAGCATTTTGAAATAACTGGCGCATTAGCATACATTTTGGCATGGTGTCCGTATAACGGAAAAATATCGAGATTTGTTGTCAAATCATATTAACAGCTATGAAAACAAATTTGATGAGCGTTTTTGTTTGTTTTATATGTATATTATTGGAGTTTTTATGTACAAATTACATCTGTTTCTGTATAAAATTAGAGAAATGGCTTTTTTATGTTAAATAAATCTTATAAATATCGAAAAAATGCGTGTGTATGTAAAATGAAACAGTGAATAGGTTCCCGGAAAATATGTTACCAAATTTCCTTTTTCGCCAAGGCACCTATACTGGAAAAGTACCTAAAGCACATTAAAATCGCGCAGTTAGGAGCTCACACAGTACACCGTTGTCTATTGGCGGTTATTTTATTAGTAGCATCGGGAGGAAGATGTAAAGTTGTACTTTAAATTCTCACCCATAGATTTCGAAAAAATATCTTAAAAGAGTGGAGTTTAAATTAAATTTCGGTGACCTCCATTATGAAAGATTAATGGTTTTAAATGCGAATTTCGCCAAATTAGCCAGCTATCGCCAGGTTGGGTAACATTTGGCGCTACTGTGGTAACCCTGCATTAATATTTTTCAACAATTACTCATTTCAATGATGTGGTCCTACCGGAATAGTGAGAGACACACAGAGACTTGGATTTTATATAAATAGATTCATATTACAAAGAATATAAATTGTGACTTACAGTTATCATTGTACCATTTTAACTTTATTTTTTTTTTTAATTTATTGATAAACCACTTTCAGATTTTCCTTTATTTTTGTATGAAGAAACAAGATGCATAAACTGCATACTTTTCCTGCTTTGACCAAATGAATGAAAATAAAATGTCAAAGTGGATATTATTATTTCAAAAATGAAAGTTTTAATATGTAGACGATCCTTATAACATGATTTATATATAGCATAAACTATTAGACATTATTCTCTATCAGTTAGTACCCATACCTTTTTCGTACGATTATTTTCTGCAGAATTAGTATGAGACAAAACACTTTTTTCTCATGACTTTCTGAGGGTCATGGATAGGAGGTAAAAGGAAACATTTATATGAGAAATACTAATATTTCAGTAATATTATACGCATATATCGAAACATGCAGGGCCCATAACCGTAATCTGTACCTGATCGCATCTCTTATATTCTACCAAATCAACCAGCCACATTCCACGATAATGACATAACGATAAAGAACAGTGAAGAAATCAGCGAGTGAATCAGGGGTATTATCTTCCTCGAAACATCAAAATGATCCATTAGGAGAACTCGGATTTTACAGAGAGCGAACGAAAGTATCATTTCGATTTGGAAATACGTTTAACCATTTTTAGGCTAGAAGGATTTATTAAACTTAAAATAAAATCCATACCTCAATTCGCTCATGCTTCAAAAACAACTTTTTCGCTTACAGGATGAATGAAACTATTACATTATTATGTATTTTTTGATAAATTTTACACGTTGATATGAAATTATATTTTTTATAAATATCAACGCATAAATTATACTTCTGAAATGTCTATAAATATATTATTTTACTGCAGTTTTAGTATATTATTTGAATACCAATTTTTTATGGTATACGCAGCATTTTAGATTATTTTAATTAAGTATTCTGAGTTAATAATTGTTCTGTGATGTAATTTAATAATTACATGATTGTGGCATTTGACTACTTTTATCGTCTTATAGACTATAGTCCTTTCTTTAGTAAATCCTCTCCTAAATGTTTTGAAATAAGACATTTCATCAATCATGCATTTGTTATAGAGTAGATAATAAAAGCTAGAGATTATAAAAGATTTCTTTTAAGACTATTTGCTTTTCTATTTCTTTTGCTGCTTGGCATAAAGAAAAATAAAATGAAACTGAAAGTATAGCGAGATTTGCTGTTTTGTTAAAAAAGAAAATTTCTTTATATTTGCTAACATAAAAGGAAGAGAGGAAGTAATTGTTAAAACATTACCAGATATCAGTTTGGAACACAAACTTATAAATACGTATACACGTACAAAAGAAAAGGTATACAATTTCTTAATAAAAGATAAGGAATATAAGACATTTTGTGAATAGATATATTCTGCAATATTGGTTTTCAATTTAATTTTCAAGCTTGAAACCTTTTTTCTATTACAATATGACAGATCACTTTTAGTGCGATGCTGTTTTGCAGCTATTGAAAAATTTGTCTAATTCATTGTATTTATTTGACATGAAATTTCGTACGATATGAAACACACACTAGCACATATACTGGTGATTAAAAAGTCACAAAAAAGCAAATTCAGTAATTTTAAAAGTACAGACAGTATTAAGTGTTGATTTTCGCTGAAATGTAACAGAAGGGCATCAGAGTTTTGTTATCTTTGATTCGCTGTATACTAATTTGTTAGAATTAGTATTCAGACGTAGTTAGATAAACACCATCCTATATATAATGCCTAAGAGCCAGAGTGCTTAATTTTAGATGAATCTCACCGGAGCTCAGCTCCGGTACTTTGTTTTTAGTGAATATTTAATTATTGTTCAAAATGAACCGGATCTCATAAATACTGCGCTCCAGAGCCCAACGGAACCGCACTTCTGAAAATGAAAGCATAAACTATCTTTTCATTTCCCAACCATCTCAAATCATTGGCATTCTTTCTTATCAAAGTGCTTACATATGTGACATAGCGTATCGCACATGCAAGTGCATACTCCTCTCTAGCGCTCAGAAGTATATTATTAATGTTTTTTTTTGTCCAAATAGTTTCTGAATGGCGATAAAGAATGTCAGAATTAACTTTAACCGTATCTGTCGTTTTTACTAGGGAACCACAGGAACAGCGCTGTGCGTTGTGTTTTGGTCGTTGATACAAAGAAATCCTTGGCGAGTAGGGTTTCTTAAAATTCCCCCTCCTGATATTAATGTTTTGCTCCTTTCATTTATTATATGATATATACTAATATTATAAAGAAGTAAAGTTTTTTTGTTTCTTTGTTTATTTGTTCGAGGTAATCTCTGGAGCTATTGAACTGATTTCAAAAGTAATGGTATCAAAATCATGGTATTAGTCCCTGTTCCAACATAGGCTATTTCTTATGTCCATGCCACCACCCCAAACGGAGTGCAGAGGCAAAAAAAGTTCTAAATGCGATTTTTGTATTACTGAAGAGCCTCGAAACATAAAATTTGGAATGGTAATTACTTATACGATATAAATGATCTTTGAGAACATTTTTTAAAACATTCGAAATTTAAAAGCGGTGAAAATGCGCAAAATGCGTTCTAAAAGAAACGTTCTAAATGGCGATTTCTACGCAATCTCAGGAAGTAACGAACCGATTTAAAAAATAATGCTATGAAAATGATGGTGATAGTCCCCGCTCCAACATACGCTATATTTTATGTTGGTGCTCTACCCCAAAGGGCGTGCAGGAGCAAAAAACGCTCTAAAAATGTGATTTTTCTGTTACTGAAGGGCCTAGAAACATAAAATTTGGCATAGTAGTGACTTACAAGATATAAATGATATCTAAGAACATTTCTTAAAAAATTCAAAAATTAAAAGGGGTCAAAATGCGCAAAAAGCTTTCTAAGGACGTTCTAAATGGCGATTTGTACGCAATCTCAGGAAGTATCGAACCGATTTAAAAAATAATGGTGTCAAAATGACCCCTTTGCTCTGACATAGGCTGTCTTTTTTGTCTGTGCCATACTAACTCAAAGGGGACGCAGGAGCAAAAAACGGTCTAAAAACGAGATTTTTGTGTTACTGAAAGGGCTAACAACATGAAATGTTGCATGGTAGTTACGTATTAGATATAAATGATCTCTAAGAACATTTCTTAACAAACTCGAAATTTAAAAGGGGTGATAAAGTGCGAAAAGCGTTTTAAAAAACGTTCAAAATCGCGATTTCTGCGCAATCTCAGAAAGTATCAAACCCATTTCAAAAGTAATGGTTGGAAATTGATGGTGACAACCCTTGTTCTAACATAGATTATATTTTATGTCGGTGTCACTACCACCTGCGAATTGCAGGAGCAAAAACGTTCTAAAAATGCAATTTTCGTGTTGCTGAAAGGCATAGAAACTTGAAATTTTGCATGGTAGATACATATTAGATGTAAAGGATCTCTAAGAACATTTCTTAAAATATTCGAAATTTAAAAGGGGTGATAATGCGCGAAAAGCGTTCTAAAAACGTTCTAAATGGTGATTTCTACGCTATCTCAGGAATTATCAAATCAATTTCAAAAGAAAATTTGCAAATTGATGGTGATAGACCCTTTTATAACATAGGCTATACTTTATGTAGTTATCACTACCACCTGGTTGTTGCATGAGCAAAGAAAAAACAAACACTAAATTCCCTAAATTACGTTTTTGTGATACTGAGGAGTACATTTTGAAATTTGACCCTTAAAAGATGCAAATCTTTTCTAAAAACCACCGAAAGAAAATTGCAAATTTAAAGGATGAAGTGAGCGAAAAGCGTTTTAAACGTTCTAAATTACGATTTTTATGCAACTTTATGAAATACACCAAACCAATTAAAAAAATATTGTTTGCAAATTGGCGGTGATAGAACCTGCTGAAACGTAAGCTGTATTTTATCGGATTGCCACTACCATCAGAGGGTTGCAGAAGTAAAAAACTTTCTAAATTGCGATTTCTGTGATACTGAAGAGGCTAGAAATTTTAAATATGGCACGGTAGTTACTTATAGAATATAAATGCCTTCTAAGAACGGCCGAAATAAAATTCGAAATTTAAAAGGGGTGAATTGAAGAGAAGGAGCGAAAAGCATTCTAAAAACGTCCTAAATTACAATTTCTAAGCGACTCAGGAAATAATAAACCGATTACAAAAGTAATGGTTGCGGATCAATAGTCACAGTCTCTGATCCTACACAGGCTATAATTTATATCGGAACCACTACCCCCTTAAGTTGGCAGGAACAAGAAATGTTCTAAGAAAGCCTTTAGAAACTTTCTAAATTACGTTTTCTATAGAATATTAGGAAATACCAAACCGATTTCAAAATTAATGGCAGCAAATTAATGGAGATAGTCTCTGCTTCAACATAGGCTTTTTATGTTAGTGCTACTACCACCAGAGAGGCGATAGACCGTTAGACAAGAAACTTGGAGTTTGATATGATGGTTAATTTAAGATTTAAAGAGCGGTTAAGAACAGCTTTAAGAACGGTTTCTAAAAAATTCAAAACTTCAAATGAATACTGAAATGAGCATAAAAGCTTCAAAATAAATTATCATTTATTTAGAATTAGTTTTAGTTCTTCTTATTAATTTTACTCTCATTGCAGTGTAATAATGGAAGTTTATTAAAATTGTGGCTTAATTAGTAATTTTTGAATTATTCCACAAAGTGTAATTTCTTTTAATAAAACTTAGGCATACAAATATCATTTGGCATATTCCAACTATTACTTGAGCAAAGCTGAGGGTTTTGCTAGTATTATATAAAAATGCATATAGATATAGTAAAAATATATTAAAAATTTTCTTTTGCTGAAGACAAAATGCTTTATATCTTGCAAATAATGAATGAAGTATAAATATGCGGGTGGAAGGGAACAAGGGAAGGGCACACTGCAGTTGTTATTAAGGCAGGATATTAGAGCTCCGGTATTTTTTTTTTGTTAGAAATTAAGCGCTGCTAAGAGCTGAGCTTTGACTTCAAGATAGATTGTCCGATGCTAACGAAAAAGACAGGCTGCCTTACAACCTTTCTCGTTACACCACTTGAGACATGTGATGTTCTTTTTGTGCACCTACATTCGTGCATTTGAGCATCACGTGACTCAAGTGGTCTGAAAAAAGATACACGTGTAATGCATCGTGGCAGCCTGTCTTTTTCGTTAGCCTCGAGATGGCCGATCAACACCAGTGTTGGAACGATTACGTTAAACCATCCGACAAGTTTCGCAGTGGTTTACTATTCGTCTAACATTTTAAGGAGTAAGTTGTTTGCTATTTTAAGATGTCAGTGTTTTAATAAGTAATGTGCAAGAATTAAGTAAAATATAAATAGTCTATTAAATTTATTTAAAACAAGCTAAACTCTGAAACATAATTCAGACCATTTTGCTTTATATTAGGTTGATATATATATTTGAAATGAAAATTATATGCATTTTATGATTAAAAGAAAAAAAAAATCTATGGAAGGAAAAGTGCATTCTTAAGTATTTGAAGCATAAAAACGAAAAATTTCTAATTAAGACATGCCTTATTTATCATTTAAAAATCATAAGAAAATTTAATTTTTATCACTGCTACATAAAAATTATGTTTAATAATGAAATTTTAATATTTGCATCTGTATGTCATGAAGAAATGTTACAAAGAGTTTAAAATTTTCAAAGTATTTCAATGTTCTTCCTTACCGTTGCATGAAGAAAATAAGCGGTTAAGTGAGAGCATAACTCGCGCACAGAGGATACCGACGACAAATATACTAATTAGTAACTGTATTAGTACAAAAAATCGTTGCTAAACGAATAATAAGACTTCGTAAAAAATTATAGAACGTATTGTTGGGTATAGCTGCATGTACTAGAAAAGTATAAATGGATATACCATGGAATTTCAGAGAGATATGAAGCTTAAATAGTATCAAATATTGCTATTCTGCATAACTCTTTTAATTTTATCCTAATCTGTTTATGATGAAATTAATTCGGTGCTGATAATAAAAGTAGTGCATATTTAAACTTCATTCGGCATTTCATAAAACCAAAGTCACCGTAGTAATAATCTTTGCTTTTTACAGTGCGCTTGAAAAAATATCTTAGTTCATAGATTAAACTTGGCATTGTGCCAAGCGCGCTTCGAAAGGATGTCGCAAAGTTGCAACGCCGCTTTGGTCCATGCCACGTTTTTCCATATAGGTTTTTAATTAATCTTTAAAGAGACGGGTGGCGTTTTGAGAGAGTCATTCAATGCAAACTAATTGCAAAACCCATGGTAATTATGTGATTAATTCTAATTAAATTTGTCTGTTTTTAACAGTTTGATCTTTATTGCTTTTATACTACTATTGGGCATTGCATTACATAAATATATCTTTAAAAGTTGTTATCTAAGCTTTAAAAGCAAATGGGGCATAGAGTAAACTTCCGTGTTTTTATGTATGTCCAAACTGCCCGTGTTCTTTAAGATTTAATATCTCGGCTAATTACCGACAATTTTTTTTGAAAATTATTATCTAAAATCCTTTTATATTTCTGCGACGATAGGTACCTCCAGCGGTCCTCAACTTCTTTGCCGAATGCCCGTAAAATGAAATTTGGGTGTAACAGAAAAATGTGATTTGTCAAAAACTATATGACATAGGGTAATCGCTATAGTTTTCCTGCAAAGTTTAAATTAACTTTTACTACCTTTAATTTTTTCATAATTTTAGTAATTTGCAAATTTAGAAATTCGTTCGAATGTATAGGAGAGAAGAAGATTCAAGTGAAAGGTTTATTGACCAATCGGAAAACAGGATAGTTTTTATACATTTCTTGATCCTTGTGATAAGAGCTTTCGAACGATACTACTTTCGTCAAAATCCAGAACTGGCAGTTGGGTTTGTTTCCTAATGCTCCATCCAAATGCTTGTTTTGCCATCATTCAACAGTTTTCCAGGTTATTATTATTTTTCCTTCTGTGGTTTATTCACAAAATGACGGGAACATTCAACAATGGGTCAGGAGATAATGAGATTAGATCAACCTCAAGGAAAGACTTCCCTTTTGCAGGACATCCAGCACTTTCCTTGTAAAGCCATTAAAGTTGACAAAAGCCGCGTGATCACAATAAAGCGCCGCCTGACCAGAACAAAAAGAAAGCGCGAGTAGAATGACACGTCTATCTGGAGCTTAAGTCAGTAGTTAAATTCGGTGTCAGGAAAGCACCTCTTTGAGTGTTTTCACTTTCAATGTAGTTCAGAGGGTTGGCAGTTGTACAGCTTGCCTTCGCTTGCTTTAGCGGGCTGTTTGCTGAAAAACAAATTAATACGTATGCAAAATAAAAACCATCAATTAAACTGCAAAATTTATATTAAACTCCAAATAACATTCATGTTGAATTCGTGAAATCTTTTAATGAAAAATGCAGTTTAATTTATACCAGAACTACAATTTAAATAATATCAAATACCTTAAACAGAAACAAATGTACAGTTAGATTAAAACGATAAAACTGAAGACACGCAGTTTCCTTACTCAGTACTGTTTTTAACACTTTCCAACATATTTAAAAATGTTTATGACTTCGGTTTGTCTGTCCGTCCGTCCATGCTCTAACTCTCTTAAATATATTCGGATTGTTCTGTAATTTTAATATGTTATTTACAGTTAAAACATGAATACATTAAAATGATTCTCAGTTTTTATTACTAAAATAGGTGCTAAAAATACAATTAACAGGTTTTAAAACATTAAAACCAATAATCAGATGGTAAAAACTTCCCGAGCGCTTTCGACCAAGCCCTGGTCATCATCAATGGGGTGAAAAATGAGAAGAAGACCTTCAGAATGCATACCGGTATAAATAACGCAGGGCGATTCCAAAAAACTGTAAAAAGGGGGTGGGGGTGGGAGGGGGGGGGGAGGGAGACGGATGAGTCTATACAGCTACATTGATCATTCCAATCCAAAGATTCCATTGACTCCAAGTAGACCAAACCAAATGCTCTATATATGACAGGACAATGTATCATTACAAGTGTTTCTACCCCTGGTTAAAATTTCTATAGACTCTCTCAAAATACATGTGTTAAATTGATTTGTATGTGTGATGATCCTTGCTTTACTAAAAAGGATGTCAATATTAGCTTCTAAATTTAACCGAGCTAAAGCTGTAGATGGTTTCCTCTTTCCTATATCAGCCATATGTTCTTTCAACCTTTCCTGTAGCCTTCTGGTTGTCATTCCAATGTATGTAAAAGTTCTATTATTATTTTTATATCTGAATGGAATCATATAAATTCCTGCTTTGTCATATGAATTAACTGGATCAACTTTTCTGTGAACTAGATTTTGCAGTTTAGCGGGAGGTTTAGCTATTATTGCTATATCATGTTTTTTTAATGCATACCTAATTGTCTCATAAAGTTGAGGAACGTAATCAACACTACAGAATTTTGAAAAATGCGTACTCTTTTTTATACAATTCCTGCTTTTAAACTCATTAATTACTTTATTGATAAATTTTCTCGGGTAACCGTTTTCAGCTGCGATTGTTTTGATCTTAGTTAATTCCTCCTGTATATAGGCATCAGTACATACTTCGAATGCTCTCTTTACGTAAAATCTATAGGCTGCTTTTTTGTAATTAGCTGGAACTGTACTATTATAAGATATTGTATTGTTGGATCTACATGGTTTCCTATAAAAACTCCTATCTATGTTGTCTGTTAATTTATTCTTGAAAAAAAGCAGCCTATAGATTTTACGTAAAGAGAGCATTCGAAGTATGTACTGATGCCTATATACAGGAGGAATTAACTAAGATCAAAACAATCGCAGCTGAAAACGGTTACCCGAGAAAATTTATCAATAAAGTAATTAATGAGTTTAAAAGCAGGAATTGTATAAAAAAGAGTACGCATTTTTCAAAATTCTGTAGTGTTGATTACGTTCCTCAACTTTATGAGACAATTAGGTATGCATTAAAAAAACATGATATAGCAATAATAGCTAAACCTCCCGCTAAACTGCAAAATCTAGTTCACAGAAAAGTTGATCCAGTTAATTCATATGACAAAGCAGGAATTTATATGATCCCATTCAGATATAAAAATAATAATAGAACTTTTACATACATTGGAATGACAACAAAGCAGGAATTTATATGATCCCATTCAGATATAAAAATAATAATAGAACTTTTACATACATTGGAATGACAACCAGAAGGCTACAGGAAAGGTTGAAAGAACATATGGCTGATATAGGAAAGGGGAAACCATCTACAGCTTTAGCTCGGTTAAATTTAGAAGCTAATATTGACATACTTTTTAGTAAAGCAAGGATCATCACACATACAAATCAATTTAACAGGAAGTTTTTACCATCTGATTATTGGTTTTAATGTTTTAAAACCTGTTAATTGTATTTTTAGCACCTATTTTAGTAATAAAAACTGAGAATCATTTTAATGTATTCATGTTTAACTTAAAGTATTAAGGTGAATGTCTCGTTTCTCTTACATATAGTTTTCTATATATATTTAATGTTATTTACATTTACTATAGCATGATCCCTTTTGAAAATGAAGTCCGCAGCATTTATAATTCATTTCCAGGGACTGCCAAAAATATTTCGTTATATTACGGTCAATGGAAAAAAATCGTTTTACGTACATTTTAATGATGTTGCACCATTTTAAACATAATGAAATTGATATGAATTTATGAAGTGCACTAAAACATGCATCCTGTGGAATATGGGGTACAAAACATTTATTACTCCTTTACAAGGTAACACAAAATAATTCCATTACATAATGATCTAGGTAGAAAACTATCTACAGCGTATTTTAATGATGTTACACTATTTCAAATGTAATGAAATTTATATACATTACTTAGGTTTACTACAAGAAACTTGCTGTAAAATAAGATGTGCATATCATTTATTGTTCATTTACAGGGACGCACAAAAGAGTTCGGATACAGTAATGTAACCAAAGTACTGTCTATTAGCGATTATTGCTGGAAGTGCGTTTTCAGTTATGATATGCGTTTTTAAGTTGAACTAAATTTTCCATACTAAAATGTATGTATATATGATACAGTTATACATACAAATATTCTGTTCAGACCCAACAATCAACAAGTACTTTGTTCAGATTACACATGAATATCGTATACAGACTTACACAAAAGAATTCATAAGAACTACTGAATATAAGCATGGATTGCTTAAAGGTGGTTTTTAACTGAACTATACATTTTCAACCTGAACTATAGTTAGTACTCTCAGAAATAGTTGTAGAATATTAATAAAAGGATATATAGGGTCACACAAAGAACTGTATAATTTCTAAAAGCGTAATTTAAGTAGTTTTAAACGTGTTTTTTGTCTAATTAAATGTTAGCTTAGTATGTGACGCGTATGAAAATCTGTAGGAATATCCAGCGCTATAAAAAAAATTCAAGTATGTCTCCGCTTGTTAGTAGAATTACTGAAGGTGAATTTTCAACCCATCATGGATATTCTTACTAAATACAGTTTTAGCATACTATGTGGAATATATACAAATCTATAGATTAAATACAGGACTGCACAAAATAATTGAAGTACTTTTCCGGCTATGGGCGGTAATTGCTCAATCCTGTTTTACAAATGTGTCATGCGTTTTTTAAAACGATGATGATTCTTAGGCATATTATTAACCTTATTAAACACCGAAGTATTGTCAACATATTCTGGAAGTGTTGGAAAGTGTTTCATAATCTATGCTTGATGAATGAGTTTTATTTCTTGTTTATACATAGTAATGTACAATATAAGTATGAAATCTATGTGAATTAAGATGAATGTTTTGGAAAAAAAATGTGTTATGTTAGTATAAAGTTAGTTTAAAGTTAGTATTTATCAGTATAAAAGCAAAATTGAATCTTCAAATACATTTATGTTATGCTTATTTTATAGTTAATTTTTGCATCTAATTATATTTCATATTTATGATATTTAGTCTTTTGAACAGCCACAAACATTCGATTTTTTCAAAAACTAATAGTGCAGTAGAAATAAGGGAAAAAACACCTTTAGGTGGAACTAATTGGAACAAAAATAATTCTTGTTGTAAATGGTAGTTAACGCTCTCCTAATGAACATTATAAAAATATACAGTCGTACTGTTGCGCAAAATACGTTTTTTGGCGGCATTTTGCGCAAATTTCTTGAAAAAAAAAATGAAAAATTAAAAAAAATCGCAAACAGCCATGTGGGGTATCAAATTACAGGAAATTTTGAGCTGAAAAAGAATATGATACCTGTTTTTAAAGTAGAAGTAAATAAAAAAAAATAATGGCGAAAAAATGAAGAATTTTGGATTCTTGAAAAACATTTTATTAAAAAAATTCCAAAAATTGAATTAAATACACAAGAAAACGGAATTAATTATATCTATAAAATCATATTTATGTAACCAAATTCAAATATCCTCTTCATCGTCATCTAACTCAAAGCTGTCTTCTGTGTTTGCGCAGTCCTTTCCATAACAACAGTTTTTACAAACTACAGAACAAGGAAGTCCATATCGGCGACATGTACATTTTGTAGTGTTACATGGATCTTCAACTGTAGTTCGGCAGGCACATTTAATCATATTTAACAGTTTGTCAGGTGCTGGGTTTAAGGCTGTTAGTATCGGTTGAAATTCTTCATCAACCAACTGCCAACCCCACAGTGTAGGATCAGGAGTTGGTATATTTAGATGTTTCCATATACAACACTGCAAATGTGCTCGAACTAGATGGTATTTCGATGCATTTTGTGTTGGAGGCAAACGAGTGTATCAAATTCTTTTTTAGCTGACACTATTTTTCTGATGTATTGTTAATAACGAAGCACGTTTAGATCACTTGCTTCAATGTTGCCACCATAAAGTGACACAAGAACTTTATAGTTATTTTCAATCAATTCTTCCATAGAAACATGTTTGGATGATCCGTAATGTGAAGTCCATTGGCATAAAATTTTTGATTGAAAGATTTTTTTGAAAGGAGAAGATTTACTTTTCCCAAATAATGCATTGGTGGTGTCGCGTCCTGTTAATGCGTATGGATAAAAGTAAAGTTTTGCAAGCCTTCTCTCCAATAGATGTTTGCATGGCTTGAATGTCACGAACATTATCAGATTGTGTCGCAGACTAGATGAAAATGTTCTTCGAAGAATGATATAGTAGTAGAATTAAAATATCAGTGTCATCAGCTACTAGAGTGACATGTTTTTCCTGGGCTTTTTTAAAGCCTCTCTGACGATTTCAGTGTCAGCATCACCTTATACATGAATGACGGAAATACCCCTTTCGTGAAAATAATTCCCCAGCATATTGGTAAAACGTTGTTTGTTTGTAGAGTTAGAAATAAATTTGTTTTGTTATATGATTACGGTGAACTTTCATCAAAGAATACTACAACAGACGACTGCTTCATGCGTAATCTATGCTCCATATCTTTTATATTTGGTTTTTCATACCCATCAAAAACTGTTGTCACTTTTCCATACCTTCTGTTGACATACAATTCGTATTGTCTTATGACATAGCTAAATGCTGCAGAAGCGGACCATGCTAACTGATGAATTAATGCACCGCCATCAAGAAGGTAGTCAGAAGTTTGCTGGGAATGAGATCGGTGAATTTCATTGACATTCATGCTATCTAATGTGTGTGCCAATGATGATTTATCCGTTTTTCTCATTTGCTGGGTACCATGGTCAAATAATGAAGTTGGTAGAATGGATAACTCGTACTTTAAAACCTCTCTTGTATCTTGAGCGCTATTATTCAAGCAGATACAGGTAACCATCCTCTGTGTTAAAAGACGAGAATCTACATGGTGAGTCTCATCAGCAATAATAATTCCTTTTTTTCAATACTTTCATGGTTACTGCGTGGTCTGATTTCAGTTTCACCTTTAAAAAGTTTACCGCTAAGTTTTTCTTGAATTCTTCTTCCAATGATGTCAGCATTTCCTGCAGTTACTATATTTTACTATCTGTACTTATCTTTTTTACTATCTGTAATTTTATTAAAAATATTCCATAAATCAGTTGAAGTAGCAGTAAATGGATTGTGGTCTATAAAAAATTGCATTACCTTTTTCATATCTTCGAAATCTCTTGCCATCCTTGCATCAGTAAAATCGGTATGTTGTTCACTGACAATACGTGAAACATTGGTCAGCAAACGCATTGCACATGCTACTTCACTACATCGAGAATGGTTCAAAATTCAAGTTGAACATTGACCTTCAGTCATACCTCCTCCATGAGTTATACCAGAACGACTTTTAGTGCATTTCATGGACGTTTGCTCAATGTGCATATCGGTTCAAACACCAGACCACTTCCAGTCCTTTCTTCGTACAGTAAAGTGGCCTTCATTCAGCATTTTGTAGATTTCTGGTTTCGTTGTTTTCAGTTCCCGCATTTGTTGAAGATATATTCTTGCGCATTTAGCATAACTGTTATTACCTGAACTGGTAAAAAAAAGGTAGCATATGCTCAGCTGCCTGTAAGTGCATTTTAAAATTTCCTGATCGCTCAGTCGAAATAAACGTTTTTACAATATCCACCATTTTCAGATATAACAGCCAGAGTTTAGCAGTACGGCTTTGTGGTTTAAGAAGGTTCTTCCTTTCACGTATTAGTGTTGAAAGTTTTGAAGATCAGGATTTGAAATAATTTCTTCTGCCTTGATATCACATTTGAGCACTTTTTGGAAAAGGTGAATAAATTTTTTGAGATTAAAATCATCATTTGACCCCACTTCCATTGTGTCACCAGTAGTGCATTGACTTTTTGACGCAATCTTGCTAAAATCTGAATTTGTAGTAACTTTAACTGGTAGGTTGATTTCAATAAATCAGCTACAATTAAAGTAGTGGGAGATGAAGAGATTAGAAAATGTCCTCGAAGAGCTCGTGAATATGCTTTACCTTTTAACATAAGCGGTACTGAATTTTCAGCATAAACTGTCTGTAAGGCTTCTATGCCAATTCAGCCACCAGTTCTCCAATAGCTCCAAGAAAGGACATCAGTGTATGAAACCCATCAAGCCGGATTACCACATTGTCAAACTCTCTCTTGTAATCAGCGCATTTAATTTCCAGTGCCTTTATTCAGAAGCATTGATCAAAGGTTACAATAGGTGTTTCTACATTTAGTCTTTTTGGTTGATTGCTGATGAACATAAGTGTAGTGTATACAGAGTATGTAGTCGGAGTTGTCACATAACAGTACCAGGTATAGATGTAATGTAATGTAGCAATGTTATATTTAAGATTTACTTGCGGAGTCATGTAGGTATCATTTTTCTAAAATTCCCCCCAGTTGATCTTTATAAACATTTTACTTTTAAAAACCAATATCATACACTTTTTAAGCATTAAATTTCATGTAATTTGATACCCCACATGATTTTTTTAATTAAAAAAAAATTTCGCATTTTTTCAAGATGGCCGCCAAAATGCACATTTTGCGCAACAGTACGAATGTATATTTTTAGGATGTTCATTAGGAGCGTGTTACCTACCATTTACATTAAGTATAATTTTTGTTCCAATTAGTTCCACCTCTAACGCTATTTCTACTGTACTATAAAGGCAAGTGGATATTACAGTAATACAGATAAAAAAAATCAACTTACTTTCAGACCTTTTTAAATTTTCTTTGAAAAATCACATTTTAGGGGATTATCAACAATCAACAAGTATTCTGTTCAGATTACACACGAATCCTTCAGTATTTTATTTATTTTATGCAAATTTATATTGGTGCAAACATATTACACAAAAAGCTACAATTTAAATGTTAGTAATTTATAACATCAGTTGGTACAAAACCAAATAACAATTATTTAGTTTGTTGGAATGAAGTACGAATTAGAATCAAATAAATTCAAGATAAATAAATTCTGTTATTTAGTTTCTTTTCATGAATGGGATTTTTTTTCATCAAAGAATACAAGTAGTCTTACATTTGGAATGGTACTGAAACATTGATCATCATTAAGCATGTTCTATATCTTATTTTACACTAATTGACCCACCTGGCGTTGTCAGGCCGGGATAATAACTTTAAGTGTACCTATAATTAGATGATTCAGGCATTTTTCTCTGAAAGTTACATGCCCGTAGCCAGGATTTCCCTTCGGGAGGTGCTCAATCTTGGATTTTACTTATTTATTTATTTTATTTTTTTATCTGACAGCCGTAGTTTGCTTAAGGGGCCGCTGCACTGAAACTCCCAGATCGCGAAATTCCATGTTAGCCTATGGGAAAGCTTTGAAGCGCGATTACTCATTAGCTAATATAATTATTAAAATACAGTTTTCACCATCAGAAAGTAGACGTCAGATGCCGATAATGTACGTTTTTAGGTGTGTTCGTAATTATATAAATACGTAGCACCTACAGTCGTCGTTCAATCCGTCTGTTCGTCCGTCCGTCCGCATATAACAGAGCAAAAACTACCCAACCCAATGGTCCGAAATTTTAAATATATGATTGATGCAAAATTTTGTCGAGCCATTTCAAATTTTATGAAAATCGGATGTATAGTTTAATTACAGGGACAGTCAAAAGTTTTCTGTTACATTGCTGGGAATGGGAAAAAATTATTGCAAGTGCATTTTAATGATGTTACAGACTATGCACTTATGAAGTGCAAAATATATACATTCAGTACAATATGGGGGGCAAAAAATAATTATAAAACTAGTTATAGTACGAACGCACCTCATTTTCCACGTTTGACGAGCAATTTCCAACTTGTTAAAAATTGTCTACGTAAATTTTAAGTATTTTTAAGAAGATGATAAAATTTAATCAAATGAAAATTTCAAAGTTTATAGGGATTTTTTATGTACTTAAAATTTACGGAGATAATTTTTAAAAACATATATATTACATTATTACAAACATATATACAAACATTATAACATGGGATTTCCCGATCGGGGAGTTTCAGTGCAGCGGAGCCTTGAGGAGTCTCAGGACTCTTAAAGCTTCAAAATTTTCGAAATAAATTTTTTTTTAGACGTTAAATTCCTATCTTTTCTGAACATTTTGATATAATATTTTCCTTCAAATTCCTATTAGAACAGAAGCTATGGCTTTTAGAATTATACTAGCTCAATAGCTGAAGCGGTGTTTCCAAAACTTTGAAGCCATTTTTTTCCAAATGACGTTTTTGGGCATAACGCGCACGTTATCTCAAAAACTTCTGAATATTTTTTCATGAAATTTTCAAAACATATGTTTCATGTTAGTCTGTATAAACTGAATCTAAAATTTCTTTTTTATTGTAAAAAAAAATTTTTTTTAGGGGTTTATATTGTTGAAATTTTCTAAATTTTGCATTAGCCAAGTACAACTTTGTATTAAAAATATAAAAATGCTCTAAATACAAATTTATTTAGCTTCAGTGTAATTATTATAATCTGAGGTATAAGTAGGCACCAAAATTTTCATTCTAGTTGCAAAATTTATTTTGTAATCGTGCGCATAAGCTATTATGCCGATTTTCTGCTCGTCAAATGTCTGACAGTTTGAAGCCCCCTGTAAATGTTAATTCTGCATCTCGCAATTTTTCAAATATTTGAAATGAAAGAACATACTTGTATCTTTCATTCCCATTTAAAATTGTGTCTTAATATCAAATACATTTTAAGATATTAAATGTTAAAAATGTTCCTTTTTTTTCATTTTTTCCAATTTTAAGAGTCCTGAGACCCCTTAAGGAGTCTCAGGACTCTTAAGGCTTCAAAATTTTCGAAATTAAAAATTTTTTTAGACGTTAAATTCCTATCTTTTCTGAACATTTTGATACAATAGTTTCCTTCAAATTCCTATTAGAACAGAAGCTATGGATTTTAGAATTATACCCACTAGCTAGCTGAAGCGCCGTTTCCGAAACTTTGAAATCATTTTTCTCGAAATGACGGTTTTGAGCATACCGCGCAGGATACCTTAAACACTTCTGAATATTTTTTCATGAAATTTTCAAAACATATGTTTCATGTTAGTCTGTATAAATTGAACCTAAAATTACCTTTTTATTGTTCAAAAAATTTTTTTAGGTGATTATACTGTTGAATTTTTCAAAATTTTGTACTAGCTAAATACAATTTTGTATTAAAAATATAAAAAATGCTTTAAATACAAATTAGATTAGGTTCAGGGTAATTATTACAATGTGAAGTATAAGTAGGCATAAAAATTTTCATCCTAGTTGTAATATTTATTTTGTAATCCTGCGCGTAAGCTGTTATCCCAATTTTTTGCTCGTCAAATGTCTGGCAGTTTGGATCCCCCTATAAATCAAATTTTTAAATACATGAAATGAAAGAGCATACTTATATCTTTCATCCCAATAAAAATTGTGTTTTAAAATCGTATACATTTTAAGATATTAAATGTTGAAAATGGTCTTTTTTATCATCCCCCCCCCCCCAATTTTAAGAGTCCTGAGCCCCTTAATTTAAAGCGTAAATAAAAAAAAAATAAAAAAGGCTTAATCTAAAGTATATTCCTGCATAGGATACTTGAAAATCAGGTTAAAAACTGTTATTTCGAAGCACCTTAATTTAAAGCGTAAATTAAAAAAATAAAAAAGGCCTAACCTAAAGTATATTCCTGCATAGGACACTTGATAACCATGCCAAAAATTGTTATTTTGTGAATTTTTGATTTCTGTTACAATTTTTGGATTTCAAGAGCACTTCCAGTTTCCAAGCCGGTTCGGAAACCGGAAGTGTTTTTAGGAAAAAAAAACTGCAACGAAAATAAACAAGTAAGAAAAATCATGCGTTAAGCATAGATTATGAAACACTTTCCAACACTTCATGAATGCTTTAACAAAACTTCGTTATTTAGGGAAATAAGGTAAATAAGAAACTAAGTAAACTAAGTAAACATTTTATAAAACGCATAAAACATTTGAAAAACTGATTTCAGCAGTTACCGTCCATAGCCAAATAGGTATTTCAATTCTTTTGAACAGCCCTGTATTTGATCTGTAGGTTGATATATATACTATATAATGCGAAAATTTGGTTTAGCAAGAAAATGCATGACAGGTTGAAATTCATATTTCATCAATTTATACTAATAGATGGAAACATACTTGAATACTTTTGTACAGCCCTGTAGTTTACCTAGTACCTTTATTACATGCCACTATTTAGCTAAAATTTAATTCAAACTAAAACACCCTTAAAACTACTGGAATTACATTTCCAGAAATTACCACCCATAGACGGCCATGCATCCAACTATTTGCGTGGCTTTGTATATCATTTTATCTATATTCTACAAATATTTCTTTGTAAACTAAATTCCGTTCAGCGTAAAAATGCATATTTTCTTTAAAACCCACCTTTAAGCAATTTATGCTCTTACCCAGTAACCTTTACGAATTCCTTTCTGTAGCCCTGTATATGAACTATTGCATTTATATACGCATTTTATAGTATGCATAAATGTAGTGAAAAAACACATATCATAAATAAAAATGCATTTCGAGCAATCATTACTAATATACAGTAATTCAGATACAATATTGTATCAGAAATCTTTTCAAATACACCGCAAACAATCCCCCCTATACCATTATGAACGGAATTCTTTTGTGTGGCCCTGTAAATGAACAATAACTATTCTTTGCACCGCATATTCAACATAATGCATATTTTAGAGGACTTCATAAATGAATATCAATTTTACTATGTTTGAAAGAGTGTAACACCATTAAAAATCATTTGAAACGATTTTTTCCCATTGGCCGTAATGTAACGGAAAACTTTTGACTGTCCCTGTAAATGATCTAAACATGCTACAAACTTCATTTTAAATAGGGAACGTGCAATGGTAGAGGTCACTAACATCCAAAAATTTCGGAACGATCTGAGCATATTTACGAGAGTTAGAGCGTGGACAGACGGCCAGACGGGCTGACAGACAGACGGCCAGACGGCCAGACAAACCGAAGTCATAAACACTTTTCAACTTTGTTGGAAAGTGTTAAAAAGCACAATATAACAGTGTTTGAGATAAGCCACATGTATCCTATAAGAAAAAACATTACAAAATATTGAAATGGAAAATTTCGTTTACATCGCACTCCTTACAACGGCTCTTATCACAAAAGCACCGAGAAGTTACCTAGCACAGTACGCTGGCTCATATGATGTCATTATTGTTTGCTTTCATTTCAGCTTTAAAACGGGGTGTTGCGTATTCCGTCTTCATGGTTTTTAGAAATAAGAAATGAGAAAATGGCTTACAGATATCAATCACGCACAAGTTAAATGAGCTTGATTTAAAACCCGATTTAAATTGAATTTTAACGAATTTTGTTAAGTAGTGATCGCGACTTTCGTGAATTTAGTGCATTTTTGAGACTGCTGCACGACGAGGTTGTTGCATCCAGTGATTTTCTTTCAGTTTTCATGAGCGCTATGAGCTCATTCCCGATGTCAGGACTAAACCCGTTAAGCTGGGGCAACGCGGCAGGCAGGGGCCTGGTCATCGGTTAGAAAGAAAGAAAGAGCTCATACGTTCGTTAGTGATTGCGGCGTCCAGACTTAGCAAATTTACTGTGTTTTTGAGACTGCTGCACGACGAAGTTGTTTCATTCAGTGATTTATTTTTGTTTTCATGAACGCTATGAGCTCGTTCGTTAGTTAGTAATTGCGAGGTTAACGAGTTTCGTTCGTTTGCGATTGCTTCTTTTA
Organism: Maratus speciosus; assembly: GCA_963932465.1. Classification (NCBI taxonomy): domain Eukaryota; kingdom Metazoa; phylum Arthropoda; class Arachnida; order Araneae; family Salticidae; genus Maratus; species Maratus speciosus. The sequence goes on from OZ010791.1 coordinate 403,990,546, forward strand.
CGAATTCAATGCGTTATGAGATTGCTTCACGAAGAAGTTGCTGCACCCAGTGAGGGTTTTTTTTTTCAGTTTTCATGAGCGCTGTGCACTCATATGTTCGTAAGTGATTGCGGCGTTAACGAAATTTCGTTCGTTTGTGATTGCGCTTTTGCGAATTCAGCACACTGTAATAAAAATACGATCAATTTTCCTGAAGGAATCGGAAAAATAGTTGCCCTCATCGTACCAGAAAATTTTCCGACCCAGCTCGGAATAAAATCAGTAAAATAAGGAAAATAGTCAATAAAACAGTATTTTAGGGATTTTATTCCGTGCTGGGTCGGAAAATTTTCCGGTACTATAAGGGCAACTATTTTTCCGATTCCTACAGGAAAACTGGTAGCATTTTTTTTTTTTTTTTTTTTTTTTTTACAGTGCACGTTTTTTAGACTGCAGCACGACGGGGTTGCTGCATCCAGTGATTTTTTTTTAATGAGCGCTATGCGCTCATTCATTCGTTGCCGATTGCGGCGTTAACGAATTGCATTCGTTCGCGATTGCTCTTTCGCGAATTTAGTGCGTTTTTGAGAGTGCTGCAAGAACAGCGAATTCTCTGAATATGCGGTGGAGATCTTAGCGCCGATGAACTGTCGAAAGTCGAAGCTCGTTCATTAGGATTTTTAATTAATATGGATATCTAGGCTAATTATAAAAAAATGGAAATTCTGAATCTCAGATCATTAGAACCTGTCTTCGTATATCCTTATCAAAATTTGCAGACCATTACGAGCTGTAGATTTCCCTAGCCATCTTTAACAAACAGCCGCACAGAGACAATCATCTTTCTATTATTACTTAGGGGATCCAACGCGACCTTCCTGGGATACAGAATATACGTTATACACATTTTTTAGTATTATTGAAAAATCTAATATTTTTTTTACGTTTATTTTTTTTCATTTATTAATTTACTTAGTTATATTTTATCCATTAACAACTCCAAAAATCATTTTTATATGAAAAATATCAATAAGGTAAACAAATATTTTTTAAAAATTTATTTAAGTGATACTTTCGTATTGGAAACTTGCAAATAGTTAATAGACAAAGAAATTGCCAAAGATCGCTATTTACAGCAGCGCAATTTTAATTCTGATCATTTTAGTTGTTTAAGCACGTAGTTGATTTGCATGTCTTGAATTTCTGTTTTATTTATTTTTAATTATTTTATTTAACTATCTATATTGTTTCAAATACAAACGCATTTATATTTCGCAGACGATTATTTCGCGTGCAGACGATTGTCTGCACGCGATAGCGATATTAAGACCAATCGTCTGACATTGGTCTAAAAACTTTCAATCTTAAAAATTATTTTAAAAACCATTAAAAATGAGTAAATTGCGATACAGTTTTCAAGCAAATTGCGATACAGTTTTGAAACAAATTGAGATACAGTTTTCAAACGAATTGCGATACTGTTTTTAAACGAAATTTTTTGAAAGCACATTGTTTTCCTTATTCAACATTGTAAAAATAGAAAATGTGCGATGTTTAGAATCTAAAAAAATTGCCGTAAAAGCGAAATTTAATCGTCTGCTGTTACCAACATCAAAATGACGTCAGCGTTACGCACAAGCCCGTTTGTCGTTTATAATATATAGATTACTTTAAGGAGAGGAAGGCATTCAAACAATTATTTTGAACTTTCAATGCCTAAATATTTATTCTTATCTAATACAATCTGATACTATTTAAATATTTTTTAAAAGTCAACTTTTTAAAAAATATGCTATTAATACGTTTAAAAGTCTACCAAGTTAAAAGTCTCCACTTAATATAACAACCATTTATTTCTGTCGATAAAAAAGTTACACTAATGTAAGGTACATAGAAATTCTACTCGGATTTACGACAGTTTACTTCAAATAAAGATAAAGGAGAAGCATCTGGTAGAAACAAATATCCATTCCCAATGTATTGATTCTTCTTATTTTGATCTCAAGTAAAGCATGAAAATACTAACAGTTGGATCAACAGGGATATCAAAACAAAAATAATTTACCGCGTATTTGTAAAATGCAGAATGTGGGTAGACATCTATAGTAATGTAAAGAAATCCATTTAGCACCGTTAAAGGAAAAGTTGAGTTTTTTCTATTGGGATTTCCTTTTTGGTATTTCCTTTTAATTTCTGATAAATGTAAGCATAAGGAAGTACGAGAGCATTAATTCTAAAATTTTTGATTTCTCTGCTTTTTACATTAATTTCTGTTTTTATTTTCAGTTTAACTGAAAATTAATTAAACCGGAATAAAAAGATATGGAGCCAGAAGAATGAGCATTAAATATTTCCTATTCTTTCAGATAAAGTTTTGTTTTTGGGTAAGTCTCCCGAAAGCTTTCTTTCAGTCGCAAAAAAATTAATCATAGTTAATATTAAAATAATGCTTCTTGGAAATTAAAACATCGATTTAATTTATGTGGATCCATCTTGCTTTTGTTGTCGTTTCCATTAATAATGCAGGATTCAAAATCTTGGATAATTGCTGCTGCAAGATCAGATGCTTGTGGGCTGTAGAAAAGCTCGTGAGGTGATAAATTAACTTAAAAAATTTCCCGGATGGCTGGACTGTAAAAAAACACATGCATTTGAGGAAGCCGGATGTCTGGACAATTTCCGCAAATAATATAGCATCTTGTTGCGTCAGTTTCATACTTTTGAAGCACCTTAGTCTTTGATACTATACATGGTATTTGTACATGTTTCTATAATTATCCAATCACCAACGTCGTTGGGTTCCAAGGGTATATAATTCACAGTACACAAAAATTTGATGAATCAACTTGCGGATTAATGGTTTCTTTTGAATCTGTACTTGGCCACTCGATTGCATCTGCTGGTGCAATGGTAGAAGATTTTCACGAGTTCCGCGATTCCACTGAAAGCGAGCATATTTATTGCTCTCATGTTTACTTAATGTTTACATGTGCAGGTATCCATTGAACTACGCAGGATTTTTCTTGCTGAAAGTTTGAGTTGCTGAAATAAATCATTTGGTGTTAATGATGTTAGTCTCACCATTTATTATTGGTTTTAATGCTGATTTTGAGTCAAAGAAGAGGACTAGTTATTCTGTTAAAATCTTATCATGCTTAGCCAAATAAAAAATAGCCTTCCTTATTGCTAATAATTCACTAGTAAAGTTTGGTGTTATTAAAACAATATGTATTGGTTTTTATCCTTCTGGATGAAGGAATAAAGATAGTACCAGCACCTACTTCATGAAGTTCGATGATCTGTACAAATTCATATTAATGCAAGACGTTAGAATTACAGATGGGTGACAAAATAATACGAACACCCATGAAAAAGTTATGGTCCATTTGAAAGAAGCAGAATGCGCATGTCACTTTTCACTCAATTCTGCCACCTAGTGGTAATGAAAGATAAGGTATCAGTCGCTCAACATCAGTCATAAGTGATGCACATGCGCTTACTATACGTTGTGGAAAACGGAATAATGACTGACCTGTCAGAGTTCGAAAAAAGGATGATTGTTGGAATGCGGTGCACTAGTCGTTCCGTGATTGAAACAGCCAATTATTTGGGCTGTGTAAGGAGAACTGTGTCAGCCTTTATGCCAGCGTACACAAAATGCAGCAAAGTGTTGTCTGCGAAGTACAACAGTGGACGGAAAAGAAAGCTTTCTGAGAGGGATAAAAGAGAGTTGACCCGCATAACGGTCCGAAAGCGCCGGCAATCTTTATCCCGGATAACGTCAGAGATAAATAGTCATCTCCAGAATCCAATTTCAGAAAGAACTGTCCAAAGGGAACTTGCTTCGAACGTTTATGGAAGAATTGCAATTCGTAAGCCATTGGTGACATCACGCCATGCTTTTCAGCGGCGCCAAAGGTATAAAACGCGCAAGCACGGGACTCCTCAACAGTGGCAATAAGTCATTTGGTCTGATTAATCAATTTTTACCATATTTCAGACAACTGGACGCGTTTATGTGTGGAGAAAGTTCGCAGAAGCATTTTCTCCTGACTGCCTCTTGGCGACTTTGAAGCATGGAGGTGGTTTCCTTATCGTATGGGCTGCGATATCTTAGCGTTGCCTTGGTCCGCTTGTTACTCTTCCTGGGAGGGTTACAGTTGCTCACTATGTTGATTATTATAGAGATCTGGTGCATCCTTTTGTCCAGATTTTATATCTAGGAGAATGCCCACTTTATCAAGACGACAATGCTCATACCCACACTGTTAAAACTACCAAAAAATGGTTTGAAGAGCATGGGTGAGGACGTAGGACATCTTGCTTGGCCCCCCCAGTCTCCTGACTTAACATTATTGAACATTTGTGGGTGTATTTGGGGTCAAAACTCCGTGCTCGATTTCCTTCACCATATATGCTTTTGGAATTAGAGACTGCTCGCCAGGAAGAATGGCTTCATATTCCTTTAAATGTCGTTCACGACCTCTATGAATCTATCCCACATCGCATATAAGCTGTATTTAAGTCAAAGGGAGGTCCAACCCCTTATTAATAAAGCTTTTCTCTTATTTCATAGGTGTTCGTACTATTTTGTCACCCACCTGTACCTCTGCATTTGTAAAATGTAGCCTGCAAGTAGAAAGCTAATGCTGCACAATAAAGAAATACGTTTAACCCCATTAAATAATTCATATTTTTTTCGTCACAATTTTTCTTAGCATTTTCTAGTTCGTTATGTTAATGAAATAACTTTAGCTAGTTAAAAGGTTTTCGGGATTTTGTGATTAGTTCTAATTAATCAAAAGTTCTAATTATCTAAGTTCAAATTACTGTGAGTCCACTATATAACATAGATTATAATAATTATAATAGTAATTATTATTATTATTATAAAATTATCGTCTTCATGGCAACTGGCTGTCGCTTTCCTATCGCCAGGATCATTTTATACCATACTTTCCTGTTTTAATCCTGTGTAATTTGCCAAATGCTATATTTACAACTTCAATTTTCTCAGACCTTCCTCTGTTTCTTTTTTGGTTCCGACTGAAGTCCGTTACAATTTCTGAAACTCTTTTATCACTCATTTTTTTCACATTTCCAAACCACGTTAATGTTTCATTTGAATATCTTGTAGGATATTTTAATACTTATCACTTTCATTATTCATCATTTCACATCATCCGCATTTTTGAAATTCTGGATAATATTCTTAGAGAATCTATTTCTACAGCAGATAAATTTCTTTTACTTGCGGCATTGAGTCTCCATGCTTCGGTTCCATATAACAAAATGCTTCTAACGCTATTATTTAGATATTTAGTTTGCGCCTTCAAAAGAGTTTATCGTTTCAACAAATACGATCTTATCGTTTAATAGTTCCACTTATTAATGAAATTGTATTACTAATATCCGAAGTGTCACTATGTTTTTTCATTAATTAATTTCTACGCAGAGATAGTTATATTAATCACCGATACATCGTCGGGAGATTAATGCCATTAATGGAAGTAATTTATAAAAAAATAAAATTTATTATTATAAAACGAAAGAAAGCGATTTAATTTTGAATGTTTTCATTTTCATTTTTTCTTCTTTGGTTTAAGGTACATGTGAAGTAACCATGAAAAAAACAAAGACAGAATTGATTAATTAATATTCTGCTCTTGTAATGATATCTTGATAAGTGTTTTAAACCAAAAAATATGAGTTTATTTATATGCATTTCTTTTTTTTTTTTTTTTGTAGAATTGTTACACCTTTAACTTATAAGTTTCTCATTAGAACTGTTTTATAGAATTGATTTTACTGACCAAAATTTTAATGTGAATCAGCACAAAACAATGACTGTTATGCTTGTAAGGAATAAGAAAAAATCTGTAACAAAGTTCACAATTTCCTTTCCATGCAGTTCAAATGGATTGCGTAAGATTTTAAGGTTTTCTTCGAATAGTTCATGTTTTCTTGAAAGAATCTTTCTTGAAAGCTCTTCTTCAAGAAAGAATAAAAAAAATTGGCCCATTTTGAAAGATATTGAACGTTCCTAGTAGTTTTTCCAAGTGTACGCTGTAAAAAAAACCACTGTAGATTTGCCAGAACAAACTCGATCACAGTGAATGTGCTGTATCTTTCTCTGGTTTCCTGACTATATAAACATGAAAAATACAGTAGTTGGGTAAAATTAATAGCGCAATGTGCTGTTAATTTTACGCAACTACTGTATTTTTCATGTTTATATAGTCAGGAAACCAAAGAAATTATACAGCACATTCACTGTGATTGAGTTTGTGCGCGAGATGAACATTACCTTGTACTGTAAAAAGGTCGTTTTTTTACAGTGTTGTGCGTTAAAAAACGGGACAAAAAGCTAGAAAAAAACGGAAAAACCACTTATAAATTAGAACATAAAAATATGACATGTTTTATTTCATCTTATTGAATCTATGCGAATTAAACAATTTCTAAAGGAAACTGAAGTAAGTTATTTAAAAATAGCTAAGCTTAAAAATAGTTAACAAGTATTTTAAACATACAGTAAGACAACATACAGTCGTAATGAGCAATCTGTTCTGTTTTTCAGAAAAAAACGTGATTTTGGTAGTTGCAGTTTTGTTTAAGTCATAAATCATACTTACGATTCTTTAAAAAAACATAATCTTAATAAAGAATCTGCCACAAAAAAATTTACTAATACTTGTGGAAAAAGAGTCATGGTAAATTAAAGAGTCTCACATATTTTTCTTAAGTTCTTAAAGACTACCATTTTAAAATTAGTGGTGGAAGTGTTCCTAATTGGCCCCGTTAAGTCGACGCCTATACACTCACGATATTAGTTGCTAGAATTTCATTCGTTGGAACATCTATCTAATTTCCCTAACATAATTCATATGGAAAATAAATTGTTTAACGCTCTCATGCATGACAATTTCATATGAGGTTGTATACTGAACAATCCTCAAAGAACTGTATTTATATCATATTTGCATTTTTATAACATATAAACGTGTATGATGTCCAAATAATGCTGTAAAATACAGCAACAGATGGCAGAACCATTTTCGCTTCGAATATTTAGTACAATGGAAGATCTGCCTTTGACAATTTATTTTCTGATCTGCATGAGAGGAGATTTCTCGAAGAAATTCAAGTAAGCAACTGGTAGGGGAGACCGGGGCAAGATGATGAATGTCTTAATTTTTCCGTTTTCCACTAGGTGGCAGCATCAACCGGATACTAATGGCTCTCCTATCGGCCGTTCCTTAAACAATAGCAAAGAGACGCTGAAATCGCTATTTTTGTGTTATTTGTGAAGCTTTAATTGTTTACCGCTGCCACATTATAACTTTTATGCATGTGTAAATAAGCTCTGCTACAGATACAGGTAAGATAGATAGTTTCTCTTTAATAGTTATGAGTAACTTAGTCTAAATACTACCTGTTACCATGAATAAATGTCAATTAATCGCCTTCCTTCATGGCAATGAAAACGAATATTTTTAAACAGGCAGTCCCGGGCAAGATGACGAGCACCTCATCCTCAGACCCTGGTAGTTGAAAATCAACATATAAACCCTCCAGAAGAACCAAAACTTATGGCAAATGCTGATTACGATACACCAAAGAAGCCTGTTAGTGTTTTTGATTTCAAACCATTGCCTAAAGTAACACAATGTGAGAAAAAAAGAAAAAGCAAAACACTGAGCTCAAGCATTCTTACAAGCACAAACATCAAAGAAATGTTAGAACAAAAGGAAAAGCAGAAGGAAGAGCAGGAACGCTTAAAAAAACAGAGAAAAGAAGCTCGTGGCTAAAAAGAGAGTAAAAAAACTCAAACTAAGTTCCTGTAGGCCTAAGTCTATTAAATCCAGGCCAAACATTCCAGTTGCATCAACTTCAACGGATGGTGTTTTCAGATGTCCTGCTTGTGACAAGGAATATTGTGACCCACCAACAGAAGAATGGATCTCAGTGCTGTAAATGCCAAGAGTGGTGGTATGAGGAATGTTCCAATTACGAAAATGGCATTTTTATTTGTCACTTTTGTTAGCTGCACAACTAAACACTTCAACATTACGTTACAATGCATTATGCTTAGTTTGATACTTCGTAAGATGTAAAAACATAGTTATAATTTGTTAAACCATGTAACATATTCAAAAGATTAAATATGTTCAACCCTCTTCAGTGTTGTCATCTTGCCCCAAGGCCAAAGTCATCTTGCCCCAGTACTGGGACAAGATGACGATTTGTTAATGTTATGAAAAAATAAAATTATCCTTTATTTTTTTTTATTTGAAAAATTAAATGGTAATATATTTAATACTACAAAGGAATACTGTAACAGTTCATATAAAATTAACTTTACTATACTTAAAAATAAATTAATAACCCAGCAAAGAGGAAATTGCTGGCTAGCAGCAAGATAGGTGCTGGCAATGATGGAGAAGTGCTGGCTGATGGTCTGCCACTGCATGACCACTTCTGGACAGCTTCAGTCAACTTTGCTGTTGGAAATCATCAGATAAAATTCTGGTTGGCATCCATTTTATCTCATGCGCTGGCCCACCACTACATGGAAGTGCACGAACTTTTGCAGTATTATTGCTGTGAACCCTTACGCTAGGTGGCGCTGCGAATATCGAAGACATTGAGTATTTGAACACAAATCTGAAATGAATATCTTAACACAATTTAAGCTGTGAAGCTAAATTTTTGAAACTGTAAAAAATATAGCACCACTACCACCAACAAAATAAATAAGTAAATGAATAAATAAATAAATTCTTTATTTCAACGAACTTTTTTTTCTCCTTAAATCTGGTTTTACTAGGTTACAAAGGATTTCGGTTTTCATAATTTACGCAGTTCAGAATCAATAATAAAAAAAAGCGTATAAAATACATAGTATTTCTATACAATGGAATAATTTCTATACCAGTTTAATGATTGGGAACGTAAATCACAAAAGAAACAAACTTGAAATAGTGTAATGAGAGATTGAAAACTACGAGCAATCGTAGCGAACGCTGAAAGTACTTCTTCATGTCCGATAACGAAAACCAAGCAGCATCGAGAGCGGTCAGTACTTGGGAGAGTGACCGCATGCAGTTGAAATATTTCTATAGACATTTCTATTATAGACACTTCTACAGATGTTTCTATAGCTCTTGGTGAAACTAGCTTATGGAAAAAAGAGCCAAGTTATATAATACTTTTTTTTTATAGAATTCTATAAGAAATTTTTGTAAGGGAAAGTGCTGGGCCAGCAAAGGAATAGCAGTGGGATAGGTGCTATCACTGCAGGAAAAGTGCCGGATTGAAGTAATGTGATGGCATACCAATGCTGGCCTGCTGTTGGCCATCACTGATGGGCCAGCTGCCTTCGACTTGGACACTTTTCGACAGGTTTAAGTAATGGCACCTTTGCACTTTACCGCTGATTGCACTGCTGGCTGCCATCTTTTTTCCAGCTGATGGTCCACTGTTTCTTTCTTTGCTGGGAAACAACAAAAATTGTTAGCATAGTCATTTTGCCCCGGTCTCTCGTGAGTAAAATTAGAAAGAGTTTTTTTAATTTCCGATTTTGTATTTAATGTGTCCCATGTTTAATTATCCCGAATGGCACAATGTTTAATTATCACGAATTATCCTATTATTAGTTATCACGAATATTTTTATGACCCATCAATGAACTAACAATAACATTTTGTTAGTGCATGTAAATCTTTATGAGGCTCGTTATATAATTTTATAATAACAAAGACAATGTACCCGGGCTTCCCGGGTTATAGAATGTAGGTGAAAAACATTTTTTTAATTGATAACTATAATAGATTTCTTCCATTTAACATATTGTTTTGAATGCACCAAACAAAAAATCAAATTTAGTCGAAAAATAGCAATTACGCGTTTAAATGAAGTTTTGAAATTGATTAATAAACGGTCAAGAGCGAGTATTACTCGCGCTCAGAGGGTTCCGCACAATAAATATATGAATTATTAACTGTATTATTAAAAAATCGCTGCTAAAAGAGTGATAAAACTTTGTAAAAACTATACAACGTAGTGTTGGGTATATAGCTGTATATACTAGAAAAGTATGAATGGATATACCATAAAAGTTCAAAGATATATGAAACCTAAATAATATCAAATATTGCTATTCTGTATAAATCTTTTTTTAATCTTAACCTATTCTGGTTATGATGAAGTTAATTCGGTATTGACAACAAAAGTAGCGCATATTTAAACTAGTAAATCTGCAGATCAAGAGCCTCAACGTCATCTCTGCAACTCATTGTTTTTATCAAACTTTGCGTAATATTAATCTTTCTACAAAAACAAAATTTAAACTATTTAAATTACACAAACATTTATAAAAGGAAAAAAATATTTCGATGGTTTCAGACATTAAAAGCGTTAAATTAAACACGTTGTTATGTAAGGATATTCTGAAATTCTCACGAGCTACTTATTCTAGTAATTTTTATATAATAAAGCAAATTTCTTCAGGGGGCGCCCCCCTGAACACCCCGTTGTGTAATTTATTTTGCATTTGTAATTTTCTACTGATTGAGTTAATGATTACCCTATATCTTAGATTTCTTTTTACACTGCGATTTATAAGGATAAGCAATAATTCGGTCAAGCATTTTACGTTATCCTAATATCCATACAGCAGTATTTACTTGCCTGCTAACCACAAATACCTGTATCTAATGGATAAAGAACTTTTGGAAATGTAAACTGAAACATCTAATTTAGAAATCTAATACCTTTATAAATTTTGTTTATAAAAAAATAATTTTGATTACCATTCTGCAATATTTATATCTAAGATCTAATCTAAATATCAAAAAATGCACTCGATAGCATTAACTTACTAAAATCACCCTAAAGTAGGGGGGCTTCTAAACCTAACAGTTAATAATTCATCATCGTTAAATAGATAAACATGATTTGGCGCCTTTAAGTATTTTTCGTGATTTTCTTTTAATAGTATCTACATTTAATTTAAAATCGTGATGTTACAAATACCGTTGAAATTTGACGCAAACCTATGTTCAGGTCAAATTACGAAAGGTTAACTAACATTTCATTTCCCTTAGCCGGACTTTCCGTTTCATTTTTCGTAATAAGGATTATTTTAATAATTTAATTTATTTTACACTCTACAAGCTGTTACACGGACGTTGTTCACGTAGCATTAAAATAGAGATAAATGCATTAAGTAAAAAATTTCACTCCCCACCAGACATGCCAAGTCTCAAGCTTTTTGCACATCACTATTATCTTAGAGAAAATGTTTTTTTAAATCGCGCAAATGTTTCAATTAAATAAAGTAACATTTTCTGTATTAAAATACTGGTATCCAGAACGCCGGAGGCTTAGCAGCTCTGCTCCTCTTAATAAAAACATATATGATTAACCAACACTTTATCACATTTTATAGGAGACAATACGGAATTTCTTATTTGTATGGCCTTACATATATCTCAGTCATAAAAATGTAAAATTTTGTGCCAATTAATGCACGCAATTGCGAAAATGAAATCGCAAAGAATGAGAAAAGGAAGGCCAAGTAAAATCGTGTAAATCGAGGAATCTTTCTTCGTAGTGCTGGGAAAATACTGCTACAAAAACTATTTTAGGTGGTATTTGGTGTGAAATGTTTATATGTATTCATTCCTGTCCTATATATCCTTTTTTTTTTTATTTGCTTATTCCATTTTTCTTTTGCACGTGAAAATCTTACAAATTAAAATTAACTCTTTGGGAGAAATTGTTATTCATTTTTTTTTTTTTTGGCAACAATAAAGTTTATAAAATTTAACAGAATAATGTCAGTTTATTCTGTATGAAAATAACGAACTTTTTCATTTATAATCAAATAGTTGAATAAATAAATGAAAATATTATTCTATATAGTATATAAATACTATTTTCATTTCTGCGTTTAAATAAATCTATATGCAAATATCTATACAAAGGCATTCATTAATTCATTCCTTTTGCTTTGATTTGACTTCAAAAAACCATACATACTTTCACATTTATGATATTTTTAGATGAGATGCTGTTGCTACGCAACGGTTAAAAGAAAAAATGAAATATAAGTAAATTCATAAAATAAAATGTTTTATATTATTCGAACACATGTATAAAATTCTATCATAAGTTATACACCTAATTTAAAAGCTCTGACAAATGTTTTGACAAAATTGCAAACTAATAAGAATAATTTAATACTCTTATTTAAAAATTTCAGCATCCAAAATTTACCATTTAAATCTATTATTCATATGAGCGATTTCTTTCAACAAATGAAAATTTGAAAATCGTCTGACTTCCCATAGAAAAGCATTATATCACAAAATAAAATGTTCTGTATATTCCGAACGAATGAACCAAATTTAACCCAAAACTATACAGCTAAATCTGGGGAGCTCATCAACATGCCCAGGGAATTTCAAGCCGATCGGATGCTTTTTGCGGCAGTTATCGCGGAACAGACAGACAGACTAACAGACAGACAGACTAACGGAAACCAAAACTTTTCGTGTCTCCACAGTAAGCCTTCACTGACGTTTCGGCAACTACATTTGGCATTTCATAAAACTAAATTCAGCGTAGTAATTAATGATCTTTTTTTTTTTTTGCCGTGTAGCTAAACCAAAACCCTTGTTCAAATTAAAACTTGGCATTGTGCTAAGCGCGGTTCGAAAGGATGTCGCAAAGTTTCAACACTGCCTTGGTCCATACCGCGTTTTCCAGTTAGGCTTATTATTAACTTTTAAAGACACTGGAGGCGTATTAAGAGATCCAGTCATTGCAAACTAGTTGCGAATCCCATAGTATTTATGTGATTAATTCTAATAAAATTAGTCTGTTTTTAACAATTTGATATTTATTGCCTTTAAACTGCTACTGAGCATTTCATTGCACAAATATATCATTAAAAGTTGTTATTCTGGTTTTAAAAGCCGATGGTACATAGAGTACGCCGCCTCTGTCATTATGTATGTCTAAACCGTCCATGTCTTTAAGGGTTAATATCTCAGCTAATTATCGACGATTTTTTCCAAAAAGCATTATCAACAATGCTTCTATACTTCTGCTACAATAGATACCTCCAGTGATCCTCAACACTTTTGCTGAATGACCGCAAATTGAAATTTGTGTGTAACGAAAAAATGCGCTTTTCTCAAAAACTATGTGACTTAGGGTAATCGCTATAATTTTCCTGCAAGGTTTAAATTAACCACTACTACCAGTGGCGTAGCTAAGGGGGGGCAAGGGGGGCAGCCGTCCCGGGCGCCGAGACCAAGGGGCGCCAAATTGTGAGAGGTTTAAACCGAAATCTTTTCGCATATTTTCATAATAAATAAGAATTGTTGATGTTGTGTGTGTGTGTGGCTGTGTGTGAATGTTTTCTTTAGTAATAATTTTGCTATATCCAAATAATGAAGAAAGATCAAGCTTCTGTAAATATTTCTAGAGATGACTCAACACACTTGGTACCTAAGATAATTATGTATCTTAAGTGAGGCGCAAAAAGATTAAATAGGGGGCGCCAAATTGAGAGGATGTTTAAACCGAAATTAGTTCAAATATTGTGACAATAAATAAGAATTGTTGATTTTTCCCCCTTTTTTTGTTTGTGTGAATGTTATCTTTAGTAAGATATTTTGTTATATCCAAATAATAAAGAAAGAAAAAGCTTCTGAAAATGTTTCTAGGGATGTCTCAACACTTGATACCTAATATAATTATGTACCTGAATTGAGGCGCAAAAAGATTAAATAGGAGGCACCAAATTGAGAGGAGGTTTAAACCGGAATTATTTCAAATATTTTGACAATAAATAAGAATTGTTGACCTTTGCTTTTTTTTTTGTGAGTGTCCGTGCGAATGTTTTGAAGAAATTCGGTGAAGGTGGGTGTGGGGAATGGAGAGATCGGTAATTGTCAATCGCTGATGGAGGTTTCTAACTATCTAGTCTCCACTTTATAAGTCAAAAGGCCTGTTTGTGGCTTGTAATGACATTTCTAGTATCAACAGAAAACCTCTGGGAAGAGTCCCACTGCCTTTGGCAGCGTAGACCTGATGTGCTATGCACGCATCTCTAATCACTAAAAACTTCCGTTCAAATTTATTTATTTCAAAATTAATCTCAGGCATGGGTCTCCAATGCCTATGTCTCCGTATAGCAAGCGTGCTGCGCACGTGCTGGAAAATCTGAAGAGAATCGTAAGATGAGTTGAAAGAAAAAAAATTCCGCAGAAATTAGTCCCATGAAACCAGAGATTAAAATGCCCCTTGGCGGTGGAAGGTACAACTAAAAACTGTAAGACAATGGACAACCAAGTGGAATGAGCAAAACCAAGTTGAAATTGAGTCCATAGAACCCGAGATAAGAATGCGCCCCCTGCACTGGAGGTGGAGCTAAAAACTGCATGAAAATCGCAAGCTAAGTTGAATGAATCAATTCTCGCTGAAATCTGGCCCATAGAATCCGAGAAAAGAATGCGCCGTTAATGTTCGATAATTGTGTGTAAAAGAACTCTATATTTTGGAAAACATACTTTTAAATGTAAAAAAAGAGGAGAAACCCTTGTCTGCGAACTTTTAACTCATATCAAGGGACTCTTGCCACAGAACACACTAATAATCTTCGATTAAATTGATACAGTGCTTTTAAATTAGGTTTTTAGAATTTGGCAATGTTTAATAATTAAGTCGATTGCCCACTTGTCGTATAATATTCTTATTCCTCGATTTTCGGAAATTAAATGGAGTGGTCGGCTGGAAAAAGATCTCGTTTTAGTTCGGTTTTTTAATGAATGTTTGCCCTGTATGGTTCTTTCTCCGAAGTTTTGTACTGCCGCTATCAGTTTTTGAAAACATTAAGAAAAATTCCCGACCGATTTTCAAAATTTTTTTACGCAGGTGTAAAATTTTTTTCTACATGTGCTCTGAATTTTTCAAATCGATATCTTAATTAGTTTTCTTCATTTTTCCTGATTAGTGAAAATCGTTAATTTCTTCTATTTCGGCTGTGGAATAATGTTCTGATAAGAACGCAATTTTGCCATTTTGTAAAAAAAAAAAAAAAACAAAAAACAACAACAACAAAAAAAAAACGCGTTTTTGATGACTATTTAAATAATATTCTCGGCTAATTATAAAAAAATTAGAAATCTGAGCCTCATGTGCATCAGGACTTGCCTTGGAGGGGGACTTCTGTGAACTAATAGAAAATGGATTTAACTGGAAAAACAATAAGTAAAAATATAATTTTATCTTTATTGGAAATTCCGCATTCCCGTCAAATTGGCATTGAGTAAAGCCAATAAAATGTAGGCGACCTATCCTCAAATTTTTCCTTCTTAAATCGTATAAAAAAGAAAGTAGGACTTTTCAGTATTGCTAGTACGACCAGTATAAATGGATGTTTTCATCGTTTTAAAAGTTAATTATATTTGATACATACTTAAATTCAGTGCATATGCATTAGAGAAAACTATATCTATATCTATCCACGTAAGGAATAACTGGGAGATTAATGGGAGAAATGAATTTGACTCGGAAACCGCTTTGTGGAGTGAACTCGTTTATTTCGTTGCTGCATCTTACAATTATGTCTGCACATGTCTAACGAGCCATTTACGTCAATTTCGGAACCTACATGGTCGTAGTTTGTGCAGCCATCTTAAATGTGCAAAATCTAATATTTTTCGTGCGTGTTCATGGTAATATGTTGACGATATTTTCCAGCGGGGGGCGAATTTATCAATTTGGGTGAAACATTTAGTTTAATTGGTTAATTAGGTGTTGATTGACATTTGGTCAACATCCGCAAAATTCCAGGGATTTGTGACATACAAGACTTTAACCACAAACGAAGGAGGATCGCCCAAACTTCAGCATTTTCAATCTTAAGTTACTCTCTGAATTTAATGGTGAACGCAATAAATGTTGAGCTGGGAAACAAAGTTACAAGGTGTAAGACGGATTTTAGAACATAAGATTTAAAGTTAGGAAAAAGAACTTAAAGATTTTAATTTAGATTTTTGAAATTTAATTTTAATTTTGAATTTAAAAGGATTTTTATTCTTATCCTTTTTATCTATCTATCTATATATATATATAGTATGTATCTATAAATATCTGATAATTGTCATGCGACTGCGCTCGTATTTATAAACCGATTTATATGTGATTGAGCATATGTTAAGGGTTTATTAAGATCTCAACCAAATTCGTTGGACATATTGATCCGCCATACTGTTTCAAAATGGTGGCCCCTTAAAAGTTTAAACTAAAATAAAAATGTACAAAAAATTATAAATGTAAATTTATTTATGGCATAATCGTTAAGTCTTGATAGAAGGATTCAAGAAAAATTTTGGTTTCCTTTCTATCTTAAAAAATGGTATAGCAATTTGAAATTCTTGGGTGCTTGCCGTTTTGAAACAGGAGATTTTTTTCCATAATCCGGCAAATTTTAAGAGTTTTAGTAATTTTTTTTTATACAATTTATTTTCAATGTTGCTACCCCAATACGCTTAAAACAATGTCATATCCGTGAACGTTTCGCTTAGTGTTTGAAATTTCCATGGAAAAATAATGTGATTATTATTATTATTTTTTGTTGGGGGGGGGGGGGGCAAAATTTCTTCCTGCCCCGAGCGCCAAAAATTGTAGCTACGCCACTGACTACCACCTCTAACTTTTTCATAATTTTAGATTCAGTAGATCCGGAAATAGATGGGGGGGGGGGGGGGGGGATATTTTTGCCTTACATTTCTGACGATATCTCTGAAAATATAATACCTAAAATTAAAAGAAATGTACTTTTGAGTTCGGCGTTACGAAAGCTTTCACATGATATCCCACAAGATATACAAAGAAAAGATTTTTTTCAAGTAACTTAATTGCCCCTCTACATTTTTCCTAAACATATTTGTGAATGTTTAATAATCTGAAAATATGTGAGTCAATAATCTTTATTCCCCCAATTTGAACTTTCAACGTTCCATAGTTTACGAGTAAGCTGGCTGTGACAGACAGACACAGGAGTAATCTTATAATGGTTTCATTTTCACTTTTTAAATACCGAACCCTAAAGACAATAGTTTTGCATTAGCTCGCGCCAAGAGTTAGCCGAAGAATTCGCCAGAGTTCACTATTTGCAATCAGTCTTTTTGATTCTGATCATTTCAGTGGTTTAAGTGTATAGTTTAATTACGTTTTAAATTTATGTTTTACGTATGATATTTTATTTATTTATTTATTATGGAATAAAATGTGGAAGCCATAGCTGAGCTATTTAAGTCAATTTAAATGCAAACTGATTTATTTTTCGTAATCGTCTAGCATGCGATAACGATACATTAAAAAAATCCCCATGCTTGACAACTATTTTGAAGCAATAAAAATTGAGTAAATTGCGATGCAGTTTTCAAAGAAATTTCATTTCAAAGTACGTTTTTTCCCTATATGGTGTAAAAATCTTTAGAAGTTAAAAAAAAAAAATTACAGTAAAAGTTAAATTTAATTATCTGGTGTTGCCACCATCAAAATGACGCCAGCTTTACGCACGGACACGTTTGTTCTTTATAATGTAGATGTAAGATTTTTTAGCAATCAATATCGTTTGTTCTAAATAATTCCTTTTATATCTATGTTATTGCGAAATATTTATTTTACCCATTAAAAATAATTCATACACTAAGTGGCGAAACAGTACGATTAATCAACAATGGAATTATAGCCTACAAAAACAAACTTAAATATTCTATAAAAGTTTTAAAAAGGTAATCAATTCATGTAAAATACAGCACAAATATTGAAAACAAATAAAGTTATACTTATTTAGTATATCTTTATTATTTTAGGTTTCGCATCATTAAGCACTTTTATATCATTTAAAGTGTTTCCTTTAGATGTTCCATTTTTAGATAAATAGAACATTTGAAAAGATGATAAGAACCGTACGTTTGCCAAAAGGTATATTTTATTTTCAGATCGAATTGCCGCTTCAAATAGCACACAAAATGTTGTAATTTATATTCTCATAAAAATGACTTTGTGATGAAAGCAAACAATCTATTCTATTTTTATGCAGAATCATTTGAAAACAAATTGAGCAAAATATATCTTAAACAAAAAGCATTTTCTTCTTGGAAAGGAACATAAAATGTAACAAAAAGTTTTCCACGAATACAATATACTTTCTCAGAACCTTTCTAATTAGCACTTTTTTCCTTTATAAGTATTTTTATTAGTTTTTCTCCAATTCAAATAATATAACTATGAAAAGGGGTTCTTTATGATGCATTAAGATTATTTATTTAGATTTCAATTTAATTTTCCAAAATAAAAGAAAAACTTATTTAGACGTGATCTTTTTCATTTTTCTTTGTTTAAAATAAAATGGATCAAGCTCATAAAATCATAAGAAGAAATGCAATATTCCATCTTGATTTAATCACAAAATACACAATATGAACTTTAAAAAGCTCATCGTTGTATTTAAAAGGCGACAAGAATAAACATAATATAGATGTTATAAGTGAAAAATATACAATTTATTAGCCCCCGGTGTTGTGGTTACTTACAACCACTGCCATATTTTTTATTTAATTTAATTTAAGAAATATTTTATTAATCTTTATTCATTTAATATTAAAATTCGCATTCAAAAATTATTTTATTTCGTTCCTTTTAAATCTTCCCCTCTAAGCTTTTCTTTCTTACGTAACATTTCGTTTAATTTTAAAATGATAAACATAGTTTTGAAATCTGTACTCCCGGAAAAAGAATTATCTGGAACTTTCTACAGGCTTCTATTCATGATATCATTTCCTCTTGTAACTCCTCCCCTTAGCCAATAAAATTCAAATCAGTTTAATACGTAATTTCAAAAATTGTAACACTTTACTACTATTTGGCATCTTATCTTAAATAAATTTATAAAAATTGAATCTAACTGAAGCATTTTTCATATTCTATAACGTTTCGAATTGTGCCAACGCAAGATTCTAGTATTTTTATCCCCGCCAATTGGCGAATTTCAATTATTACAGCAACCCCTTTCCCCTCATCTACGCTGTCTCTGCATTTTGACAGTCTGGTTCTATTTTTCAAGGCAGAATGGTTGGGCCTTGCCATTTTGCGAAGATTCATATTCGTGCAGCGAAAGTAGTAAATGAAAGATTTTTTTAATATTATGAATTCTTTTGATGAAATGTATAATTCCTTCTGCTTGTGACATGGGTGGATAATATTTTCCACCAACGGAGATACAACAACGAATCGTTTATAAAATTACGTGAATCCTGCTGATTGCTATGTGGCAGCTATTATTGATTTTCAATTTCCACTGGTGTTACCATTACATGATTGATTTTGATTTTTTAAATCGAGAGCCTCCATATTCCCCAAGAGAATCATTTATTATATTTTCTCATATTATGTGCATATCGAAAAACTTCGATTGTTTACTGATTCATCCTAAAAAATAAAATGCATCTATTAAAAGGAGATAGCCATTAGGGAATATTTTCTTCAAGAAGAAATAAAGATTTTTTTTTTCGAAGCTCATCTCTTAGTGCACTTTCTTACTTTGCATTCACCACTGTTTTTGTTTTTCAGATCACTTCAGGTAACATTTTTTTAGCCCCCGGTACGGTATGCTATTTCTTTCTCCCAGCTTATTTTGTGCCGTCTCCAAAAAATAACGTTACCTTACTGAAGCCAGCCGTACAAAAAAGCAGTACGATTAAATAATCTATAGCAATTTTTTAAATTTCTAAGCATCGCAAATTTTCAAGTTTTATACCGTCGTATTGGAAAAAAAAGTACTTTTAAATGCAATTTGCTTGAAAACTGTATCTCCATTTATTTTTGAAATATTAATTTTTTTGTAGTTTTGAGCACCATTTGTTTAATTTTGGCAACTCAAGTACTCCATTTATGTAGAAAGTAAAGGGAAAATAGTTGAAGAATTGCAATTATATCTTTTTGTAGCCATTTTCTCATAACAACCGAAAGAAAATGTAATTAAGATACGTGCTATTTTGAAAAAATATAAACGAACAATTTCTGTTAAAACATGGAGCTGTTATAAACTATATTTAATTTTAAGTTAATGTTACAAACAAATGAAGGCCTATGAATCATTAGAAGGCCGTTTTTTTTTGTCGAGTTTCTTTAATGACGGCATCTTTTTACTGCATTTGTGTATTATTTTGCGATAGTGACATCCCATGCATGCTTTACTGTAGATGTTTAAGAGTGGATCGTAAATGTGGAATTCTTTAGCGGATGCGAATGACGTCATTTTACATAAAATAAAAGTATGTGCTTTAAGTCTTAAAATTGAAATATGTTTTGTACTATTTATATATAAATATATTTTTGGCTTAGATGCTGTATATTCCCTCGGCCTCCATCTTGGATTTCTTGGCGATCTTTATCGATAAGGCAGCCCCGAGGTTTGTATTTTATTATTTACATTCTATTTTCATTAAGCCTAACATGCCCATAAATCTCTGCTTCGCGACATTTACTACTTGGCGGAAAAGGGGTTTTCACGGCAAGAATAAATCCAAAATGGCGGCGCGGGAATATACAGCATCTGTTCCAAATTTTTTTTCATCGGGGGCAATACTAAATTCTGAAAAAACAGAATTCCTGTTTTCTAGCGTTTTTATTTTCTTTCTTCTTGTTTTTCAAATATATCTGAATATTTACATAACGAATCATTTTTAAAATGACTGTCATGCCGGCGTGGTCTTTTGCGGCTACAACTCAGTGAACTCTTTGATCACAAGATAAATTATTAGAGTATTAATATTGTTTCAGAGCTACAAAAAAGGAAGTATGATAATATCCTTTCATATTTTATCATCCAGCCAACACACCTAGTATGCTATTTCTTTAGCCCAGCAAATAAATTTTCGGCTCCAAAAAATAACGTTCCGTTGTATAAGCCAGCCGTATGTAAAGCAGATGTATCATTGTACTGTTAAATACTCTACTGCAATTTTTTAGACTTCTAAGCATCGCACATTTTCAATTTTTATACCTTCGTATTGGGGAAAAAAGTACTTTTAAATGCAATTTGTTTGAAAACTGCATCTCCATTTATTTTGGAGATATTATTTTTTTGTAGTTTTTAGCGCCATTTGCTTATTTTTGGAAACTCAAGTACTCCATTTTTGTAGAAAGTAAAGAAAAATATTTGGAAAGTTGCAATTATATCTTTTTGTTGCCATTTTCCCATAACAACTGAAAAAAGAAATGTACTTAAAATACGTGCTATTTTGAAAAAAATATAAATGAATGACTTCTGATAAAACATTGAGCTATTATAAACTAAATTTAATTTTAAGTATCTATATTAATATTACAAACAAATGAAGGCATATGAATAATTAGATAGCCGACGTTTTTTTTTTGTCGAGTTTCTTTAATGACGATATCTCTTTTTTTGGATTTGTATATTATTCAGCAATAGTGACGTTCTATGTGTACATTACTGTAGATGTTATTTAATATTGGATCGCAAATGAGGAATTCTTCAGCGGATACGGATGGCGTCATTTTATATCTAACAAAAACATAGCTGTGAAAAAAGGGAGCCAAGTTCTGTAAAGACAATGGCAAGAAAAGAAGTGATATCTAAGTGGGTGCCAAGTTCAAATAAAATTCACCCAAACTTACCTACTGAAGTATTATAGCATTTTTTAAATTGTTTAGAAATAAAAATTATTGATAGCATATTAATAATAAATCTAGAACTTGGCAAGTTTTTACCTACAAGTCATTTATTTTTATTAATGACATTGTTATATCTAAACTTGTTATTTCATATTTGGAAGCCTTCATTTGAGTGAGCTCCTTCCCCTTGAAGGATGGTGGGATAAGATATATCCCACCTAAATTTAACTGCAAAATGCCACATTGACACTAGAATTCAGGACTAAAAAGTTTAATTTTATTAAATACATGAAAAGAAGCTTTTACCCATTTTTAAATAAATTTGTTTTTAAATTCTGGTGTGATTGAATCATTTCAGCATGTCACAAATAAAAGCTCTTTGCCCCTGAAGGGTTAAAGAGGTGCAGTCTCTAGAGGGATGACCAAGAACAAGCGTAAAGGTATCTGTCTCTTTCTCAGGCCTTTTAGTCTGTTTGCATTGAGGTTTCCGAAGCAGTGGTGGAAAATTGGCGCAGAGAAGGAGCCTATTGACACCGCTAAGTTTTTATTGTATTACTCACCTTAATAAAAACTCGGAAATTATGTCATTAGATAAGTCGCAAAATACTACTAAAATTTAGTGGTGTCGATAGACTCCGCCTCTGCGCCAATTTTCCACTTCTGCCGAAGGGTGGGTGCTAGAGTGATAACCAAAGACGAGCGGGAATGTATTTGTGTATTTATTGGTTTATCAAATCTTTAACATGAGTCATTTGTTTATAATAATAACTATATTAATTTTTTTATAATGACATTGTTGTTAATATTAACATCATCATTTTATTAAGACATGAAATTGATAGGCATAACATTTATCAAAAACTTGCCAAGTTCTAGATTTATTATTAATATGCTATCAATAATTTTTATGTCTAAACAATTTAAAAAATGTTATAATACTTCAGTAGGTAAGTTTGGGTGAATTTTATTTGAACTTGGCACCCACTTAGATATCACTTCTTTTCTTGCCATTGTCTTTACAGAACTTGGCTCCCTTTTTTCACAGCTATGTTTTTGTTAGATATCATTACATTTTGTGCAGTTACAATATATTTAGACACTTTACATAATGCTTTTTAATGTGTTTACATGAGACTATTTTATTCACCAAGCAACATTCAATTTTAATTTAAATTTCCTACAACAAACTATTTGGCTGTCAATTTGCGGCAGAAATCTATATTTTAATACTGCTACACTGAATGCATGTTTTGAAACGAAATGTATTGATTCGAAATATTTATTGTTTCTGAAACAACAATTCCTGTTAAATTCCTATATTTATTTTTTCTATTAAATTTTCCAATTAAATATCCTATAGCTGGGCCTGCTTTTTTGTACTGAAAGTGAAAAATAATGTTATGTGCTTATGCCACACTATGTATCATTCATCCATGGGTGCGGGCAAAGAGTCAGTGCAGAGGAAGGACATTGCCCCTCCCTGGATTTTCAAATTTAATTAACTAAATAAACATTTCTCTGATGATTTTGAAAATAACAAGTGGGTAAGTGTGATCACAGATCGCACAGAGGGTTTCGTTTAATATTCCTTTCAAAACACTTTATCCTTTTGAAAAATCTGTTAGTTCCACATTTCGCAACCAGGGGCGCACTCTATTCTAAACAAACCTCTATCCCAATGAAACTCCGTTTTACATACTATCCGTAGATATTTTAGTCGAGGGGATTGAGCCCATAGCACCCGAGATAAGTAGGCGCCTCTGGCGATAAAAAGTGGAACTAAAATATGTAAGACTTTGGTGCATAATATGAAAGAATGGTCAAAGGGGTGTCGGCAAAAGTTGGAAAAGTGCTCTCCCGCGTGAAAAGGGCGGAGGTTAGAAAAATTGCTTAAAATACACAAGTTAGAGCCCGGAGGAGTAAATAATATAAGACTTTTTGAAAATTTTATGATTTGTCGTGTGGTCTGAGGTATTAAGCTATACGTATGCAAAAAGTCATGTCTCCAACTTAATTAATTACTCCCTTAGAAAGAATTGTTTAAAATACATGTGTGGTAGCTCAAAGGGCTAAGCATAAGACTTTTTCAAGATTTTATGATTTGTCGCCTGGCCTCAGGTTTTCTGCTATAAGTATGCAAAATTTCAAATCTGCAATTTAATAAGGGGCTCAGAAAGAATTGCTTAAATACGCATTTGGAAGCCCAAAGGGTTAAATGTACGACTTTTTCAAAATTTTATGATTTCTCGTTTGATGTGAGGTGTTCAGCTATAAGTATGCAAAATTCCACGCCTCCAACCTAATTTGATGCTCACTTTGAAAGAATTGTTTAAAATACACGTGGGGGAGCCCAAAGGGTTAAATGTACGACTTTTTCAAAATTTTATGATTTGTCGTTTGATGTGAGGTATTCAGCTATAAGTATGTACAATTTCACGCATCCAACCTAATTAGGGGCTCACTTAGAAAGGATTGTTTAAAATACACATGTGAGACCCTAAAGGGTTAAATTTACAACTTTTTCAAAATTTTATGATTTGGCATTTGATGTGAGGTGTTCAGCTGTAAATATGTAAAATTTCACGCCTCCAACATGTATAGTTTCTGAGAACGGGCTTTGTGACGGACAGAATATCTCAATTTGTTGTTTTTCTGTAAGCAAGTAAACCCAGATAAAACCCCCAGTAAGTAGATAGGTTTACAATGGGAGTCTATGGGAATTTGGCGAAATATTAGAGGTATCGCCAAGGTGGCGTCACTTTTGGCGACCGATTTTGGTCGCCAAATTTGGCGATATATCGCCATGTTGGCGAGAAACTTGGCGGTATTTGGCGACAGAACAGCGTCCCCTCCTACGGCAAATTAAAATTTCGCCTAATAGACGCAATGGTAAAGTAAAAATGGGCACCCCTAGGTGGGTAATTCATCGATTTTCACAATTTTTTTATTTTTTTCCTTAGTTTTATAGTGTAAACGAACTTCGCACCAAATTTGAAGTCTGTAGCTGCAGTAGATATACAAGATCTTTTTGATGAGTGAGTCAGTCAGTCAGTCAGTCAGTGGTAAAATTATCGATTATCAGACATTTTCAAATGTCATTATCTCGGAAACTAATTATGCGTTATTTATAAAATTTTGGATTTTAGGTAATTAGGGTGGCCTTACTACCCATTTCGTATAACAAGTACGTAGGTCTCATAGATTTTCAGTTGTAGAGCATTGAAATTTGATGAAAACAGCTCGAAATGGTTCGTGTAAATAACACACGGCTATGTCAGGCGAACTTGGCTGACACACTGCCGTGTGTCTAGATAAAATAATAGCATGTGTTTTAAGTCTTAAAACTGAAATATGTTTTGTACTATTTATCTATCTATCTATATCTATACAAATATTATAAAGAGGTAAAAATTGTTTATTTGTTGGAGGTAAGCTCTGGAACTACCGAACCGATACCAAAAGTAATGGTATCAAAAGGATGGTATTTGTCCAACTTAGAACATAGGCTATATCTTATGTCTGTGCCACAGGCCAAAAGAGGGTGCAGGAGCTAAAAACGTTCTAAAAATGCGATTTTTGTGTTACTGAAGGACCTAGAAACATGAAATTTGGAATGGTAGTTACTTATAAGATATTAATGATTTCTATGGACATTTCTTAAAAAATCGAAATTAAAAAGGGGTGAAAATGCGCAAAAAGTTTTCTAAAGAACGTTCTAAATGGCAATTTTTACGCAATTTCAGGAAGTACCCAACCGAGTAAAAAAATAATGGTGTCAAAATGATGGTGACAACATTTGCTCCAATGTAGGCTACATTTTATGTCGGTGGCACTACCCCTAAAGGGAGTGCAGGAGCAAAGAAAAACGTTTGGAATTGCGAGTTTTGTGTTACTGCAGGGCCCAGATACATGGAATTTGAAATGGTAGTTACCTATAAGATATAAATGACCTCTAAGAACATTTCTTAAAAAATTCGAAATTTAAAAGGGTGAAAATGCGCGAACAGAGTTCTAAAAAACGTTCTAAATGGCAATTTCTACACAATCTCAGAAAGTACCCAACCTATTTCAAAAGTAATGGTTGGAAATTAGTGATGACAGCCCTTGCTTCAAAATAGGCT
Organism: Maratus speciosus; assembly: GCA_963932465.1. Lineage (NCBI taxonomy): Eukaryota > Metazoa > Arthropoda > Arachnida > Araneae > Salticidae > Maratus > Maratus speciosus. The sequence goes on from OZ010791.1 coordinate 404,016,375, forward strand.
CTATTTCATATCGGTGTCACTACCACCTAGGGGTTGCAGAAGCAAAAAACGTTCTAAATTGCGATTTTTGTGTTACTGAAAGGCCTAGAATCCTGAAATTAGGCAGGGCAGTTATTTATAAGATACAAATGATCTCTAAGAACATTTCCTAAAAAATCGAAATTTAAAAGAGGTGAAAATGAGCGAAAGCGTTCTAAAAAAACTTTCTAAATTGCGATTTCTACGCAATCTCAGGAAGTACCAAATCGATTTTAAAAATAATGGTGTGAAAATGATGATGACAGCCCTCGCTCCAACATATGCTGTATTTCATGTCGGTGCCACTACCCCAAAGGGGGTGAAGGAACAAATAATAATCTAAATTGCGTTTTTTGTAATACTGCAGGGGTTAGCAAATTGAAACTAGGCATGGTAGTTGCTTATAAGATATAAATGATCTCTAAGAACATGTCCTAAATAATTCGAAATTTAAAAGGGGTGAAAATGGACGAAAAACGTTCTAAAAAACGTTCTAAATTGCGATTTCTACGCAATCTCAGAAAATACGCAACAGATTTCAAAATAAATGGTTGGAATTTCAGGATGACACCCCTTGCTCCAATATAGGATCTATTTCATGTCGGCGTCACTACCACCTCGCGGTTGCATTTTAAAAAACGTTCTAAATTGTGATTTTTGTGATACTGAAGGGGCTAGCAACTTGAAATTTGGCATGGTAATTAGTTATGAGATGTAAATATTCTCTGAGAAGAGTTCCTTAAAAATTTGGAATTTAAAAGGGGTGAAAATGATCGAAAAGCGTTCTGAAAACATTCTAAATAACGATTTCTACGCAATCTCAGCAAATGTAAACCGATTTCAGAAGTAAAGGTTTCAAATTGATGGTGACATTCCCCGCTCCAACATAGCCTATATTTTACGTTGTTGTCACTACCACCTGGGGGTTACAGGAGTAAAAAATGTTATAAATTGCGTTTTTTGTGTTACTGAGGTGGTCTAACATTTTAAATTTGGAATGGTAATTACTTCAAAGGTGAAAATGCTTTCTAAGAATTATCAAAAGAAAATTCCAAATTTAAAAGGATGAAGTGAGCGAAAAGCGTTCTATAAGTGTTCTAAATTACGATTTCTATGCAGTCGTATGAAATACGAAACCGATTTCAAACATAATGGTTGCAAATTGATGGTGATAGAACCTGCTCAAACATAAGCTATATTTTATGTCGAGGGTTGCAGGAACAAAAAACTTTCTAAATTGCGATTTCTGCTGTACTGAAGAGACTAGAAACTTTAAATATAGCACGGTAGTTACTTATAAAATATAAATGTCCTTTAAGAACAGTCGAAAATAAATTCGAAATTAAAAAGCGGTGAAGCGAAAAGCATTCTAAAAGAGTCCTAAATTACGATTTCTATGGAATCTCAGGAAATAATAAACCGATTACAGAAGTTATTGGTTGCGAATTAAGAGTGATAGTTTCTGATCCCATACGGGCTATATTTTATGCCGGTGTCACTACAACCTGGTTGGCAGGAACTACAAGAAAGCCTTTAAAACATCTAAATTCCGTTTTCTATAGAATATTAGGAAATACCAATCGATTTCAAGGTTAATGTTGGCATAATGGTGACAATATCTGTTTCAACATTTTTCGAGACATTCTATTTCAACACTGTTTCGGCATTTTATGTTGGTGCCACTAACGCAGAGAGGTGGTAGACTGTTAGACAAGAAGCTTGGAATTTGACATGATGGTTAATTTTAAGATGTGAATGTGTTAAGATGGTTTCTAAAAGATTCAAAACTTCAAATGAATACTGAAATGAGCATAAAAGTCTCAAAATACTTTCTAAATTATCATTTAATTGGAATTAGTTTTAGTTCTTCTTATTAATTAAAACCTCATTTCTGTCTATTGCACTTTTATAATGAAGTTTAGTCAAACTGTGGCTTAATTTGTAAATTTTAATTATTTCAAAAAGTGTTCTTCTAATAAAAAATAGTCATGCAAATACCACTTGGCATATTTCAACTATTACGCGAACAAAGCCGTAGGGTTTGCTAGTATATATATGCATTTCTTTTCATCGGGGGGCTACAATAAATTCTGAAAAAGAAGAATTTCTGTTTTCTAGTATTATACCACTTCTTTCTCGCGTTTTAATTCTGATTATATCGTATTTATTTAAAATTTGGTTGTACTTTCGGCTTGCAACTCTCGCGGCCATCGTCAGAGAATATTTTTATTATTAACTGGTGTTCGATTCATTCAAATACACCACTTTGTTTGAAATGGGAGGGTATATAATATTTATTAGTGCAGTTGAAAGTAGAAGTAGCAGCGCCTTGGATTGAACTTATGTAAAGAAAAATATTTAATTGCCGTTCCATTTAGTATTTTACTACGTTTCTTTGTTCACATTCACTTCATTTTCATTTTCCTAAATTACTACATTATTTTTATTAATTTATGATGTTTTACTAATATTCTCTGACAATGGCCGCGGGAATTGCAGGTCGAAAGTTCTAGGAAATTTAAATAAAATGTATACTTATAACTTGTAACGTCTATTTTATTGTTATTTTTGTCTCCTTGTAAGTAAACGTTGAGTTTTTTTATTTAATTGAAATTGTCTGATACTGAATAAGGCTGAGCAAACTATTCGTAAATACGAGTTTTTAAAAGTAAGTACCCCTAACCCTGTTGTTCTGCTAAAATAATCTTCTACCAATTTTTAACAGTTTTACATGTGTTGTTTGTAATTCCTTGAATGCTGCCCGTAATATAATTTCAGTTTGTTGTTATAGTCACTTATAGCATGACTTTTCTAAAAGAGTGTATAGCCCTGATAGTTATTTTATAGGAGAGCACAAAAGAATTCTATTGCACTATCATCTATGGGCAGTAATTACATGAAACGTTATTATGCTATTATGTAATTTAAAACTCTACGAAATTTGTATACGTTAATGAGGCTTATTGAGGTATTTCCTCCATTGAAAATACGGGGTGTTGCAGTTATAGTTCTTTTACAAGTCGACGCAAAAGAATTCAGACTATTACACATTTTTTACATTTATTCAACTCATCATGCTTTATGTATCTGTATACAAAACTGTATCTTAATCTAAATTTCGGACTCAGTATAAACACACTTTTCGCAAACGAGTTTCAATCAAATCTTCACAATAAGTTTTTGTCATGGTCGACTTTACGTTTTGATAAAAAATTTCATATGGTACATTTTTTACGTTGGTAGCGTCCCTTGTCGGAAATTCCAAAACTAAAATTTAAAACTAAAATAAAATAAATGTTTTATGATATGTAAACCATATACCATGAACTCCAAGTTAAAATTACATAGGGCAGGTTCAACCCAACTTTCTTTTACACTGATAAAACTCCCTAGCGAGAACTAAGGAAAATGAAAAAAAGATTTAAATCAAATTTAAAAAAAAAATGCAATTTAACAAATTACAATGACCATTTGGAAAATGATTGTTTCAAAGACTAAAATTTAAGACATAAAAAAGCGCACGGAGTTCATCATACATTACGTACGCCATCGATTACATTTTTCGGTACTGTAAATTTTTAAACTTCTACGGAGCTGGTCATACATTACGTACGCCATACATTAAACATTAATATTCCTGGACCAATTTTAAATGAAATTTCATTCTTAAACTACTAAACATCCCACAATATTACTTTTTACACCGTCATAGAGAAAAAATAATGTACTTTTAAATGCAATTTGTTTGAAAGCTGCTTCTCAATTTGCTTCTGAATTATTAATTTTTTTTGTAGTTTTTATTACTTTTTTGTCATAGTGGCAACAGAAGTATCCATCTCTGTTGAAAGTAAAGGGAAAATACAGATTACTGTACAGACCAATCAGAAGACGAATAAAATGCGGGATTCAACTAATAAAACGCTTCAGATATGTTTTTGATTTCCTACCCTGACCGAGGACAATAACCATTTTTCCAAACGGTTAATAAAAATGCTTTTTTTTATGTTTCACTGCGTGCAATCGTATTGAAGTTAAAAATATGTGGGTTTGATTCAACACAATTTTTTTTGCGTTTATAGAAAGAATTCTCTCAGCCCTATTAGTATGTTGGTCACAAAATGTTAAGCTTGAGCTGATGCTTGCGAGTTCGATACCAACAAAGTCTCGGTGTGGAAGATCGTACAAGATTTTCAGTGTTTTCTTTGTTCAGAATCTGTAATTTGCGCCAATTTCCTTTCAAAAGTCTTCCCTGAAAGCATCCCTCCAAAAGCAATTGAGTCAAAACTCATTGATGCTTAACTAATATAACCAAAATATAACCAAGTGTTTATAACGAATCTGGCGTGTATAAGTTAAAGTCCTAGAAAAAAGTAATAAATTTAAATAAAATTAATTTTTTATATTTTACTGTGTTAAGACGTACTCAAATTAAAAATGGTTGTACCGGTAAGAAAAGGTAGCTAGCCTATTCCTTGGTTTTAAAAATTCAACTAATTTTACTTGAAAACACGAAAACTAAAATACGCGGAGCTCGATTATATAGATTTCCAGTTTTCGCTAATATTGAATTTGGATGGCTATTTCGAGAAATTCCTCGTAGTAAGCTGCCGAAAAGTTCGTTTGATTTATGGCGACTTATTTTTTTTCTCGGCAAATTTGCTTAGTATCCCCAAGCTTCGTGAGAATTTGACACTGGTGGACACCGATACGGGCGTATGTGTGCACGCACTTGGGTTTGTGCGAATATTTTATGTAAACAAATATGCGTTTTCATTTCAATAAGACGTCATTCCATGATACGACAACGTAGTTTCAGTGCATGAGTTTCAACAGTATTTAAAACAATGAAATTAAATTTGCGAGAAACCGCGTTTGCTAAAACGTAACTTAGCAGCAATGAGCACGATTTCTGAAGAATTGCTTATTTTTAATCTGCTATCTTGTTTCAGAAGAAGTCACGCAAGAATTCCAAGTTAATATACAAGTATTTTTTACGAAAAAAAAAATAAAAATGGCTCTGGAATCCTTGTATGATACTTAGGGAAAAATAAATTTTTGATTTCTAATTGTTTGCAATTTTTTTTTAATTTGAAAATTTTAAATCATCAACATTCTTAAACATGATGGCGGATCAAACTGGCCAACGATCTTCGCCAGGCCTCTACATTTGCTCAGTTACATCCAAATCTGTTTATAAATACTATCTATCGTATGATAAAAGTCAGATAGATATATGTGAGGAAATGACTACTATTGACTACTTACAGCTGACTAGATATAAGAATATTGATTTTAGAATCGGCAGTTCTAAGCTACAAAAGGCAATCGTTTACAATATTAGTTGAGCCGAATAAATGGAGTTGCAGTTGGAAATTTTCCACAAAGAATCAGTCAGATTATTTTCATGACTTTAATAGTTCATAACATGATAATGTAGGAAATAAATCTGTCAGAGAATCACGATGATGAAATAATCTGCAGGTAAATTGGGTGGCAGGTAAATTGGGTGGCAGGTAAATTGGGTGTAGAGAACAAATCGCTCATCCGTAAGAAAAGTGACATATCTCGACAAAAGTAAATTTCACAGGAGAGGCGAAAGAAAATTTGGATGATTTTACTGTAACATGAAATTATAGCTCTTAGCTCTGCATGCAGGAATGAAAACTTGCAGAAAAGCATAAAACCTTGAGGAATGAAGACGTAGGATGAGGTTTGGAGGGTTGGAGAATTTTACCTACCAACACAATCCAACCTCTTCTGTGGTCACAAATGGACATATAGCGTAATAAAGTGATAGCTACATCTATGAAACTGTTTGTGTGGCAAGACGCACCTATGACAGACCTATTAATGGAATAAAACGCAAAATGAATTTTTTCGAGATGTGTCTCTTTTCTTGCGGGTAGCGAAATACTCACAAAGTTCTCACTGTAAACAGGTACATCAGCTTGTGTCGAACAAGGTGTATGAACACAAAACTCCAAAGTTCCGCGCTGCGTCAAACTTTCTTAACTGATCAACGCGCCTTCCGAAACTCTTTAACGGCGAATGGAAAAAATTAATGCAATACGGCACCAAAATTACCGCGAAAAATCTCAAATGCGTCCCCTTGAAAGTAGTGTCTCACAACAGAAGTAGAATATTCTGAAATGGAATAAATTTTGATATGAGAAAGTCAAGATACCAAGCGTAGAAAGAATTGAATTTTAATCTAGGGAAAGAAAAAAAAAGTATTTTAAGGTAGGCGTAAGTAAATTAAACGGGAAAATTTTTGATGGAAATTTATACGTTTAAAAAAATTGTTTTATCAATTTACTTATTTGACATGGTACGTATTTCATACATTTCTTTTTCTTTTGTCAGTAACCTAGCAACTGTATTTCATAGTTTTAAAAATCTTTCAAAATATCCCGATTACGGAAGATTATGCAGAAAGTATGGTTCCTGAAAATAAAAAGTTAGTTAATATTTTGTAATCTGGTCTGAAACATAGGTCTGCGTCAAATATGAACGATATTAGTAACAGTGCGGTTTGAAATTGAATGTGTATACTATTAACAGGTTATAACGCAAAAAAAAAGATTACAGTGCAAATGGATACCATTTAGACAATTAGCAGTGAACACGATGATGAATGATTATCCGGTAGGCTTAAAACTCTCCAAATACGCCTATTTTTGGGTGATTATAATATGTTGTTACTATCGAGTAGATTAGGATGTATTTAAACTAAAGTTATAACATGCTAAACGTGAAATATAGTACATTTAAAGGCATTAAATGCTTTTTAATAAATTGATCTGAGAATGTAGAAAGAGATATTTTCAAAATTGAAAAAATTAGGATAAAATAATTCCCGTTCACAAATGACACTTTTCTATTAGAGCACCTACTTTCATTATATCTGTGATCTCATGATTTTTGCTTTATAAAATTCATTTTTAAAATTTTTGCAGAAATAGATTTTTTTTATTAATATTGATCTTGATAAAATCACCGATTGAGCGTACAAAACATGCAGATCAGTTTATTGAAAGGTATTTATATGCCTTTAAATGTACTTTTTTCACTTTTAGCATGTTATGACTCCAGTTTTAAAAGTTCTTTACTTATGTAATTTTATTGGATTTATTAGATTCAGATTTAAGTAAATATTAATATAGATATTGGGATAAAACAAAATCCCTGTCCAAACTGTTGCTTATCCTAATAAAATCCCTGCGTAAAAAGAAATCTAAGCTATATACTTCAACCATTCTCAAAATCAATCGGAAATTACTAAGTTAATTTTAATGAGACTACGGGGAGGGGGGGGGGGGGGAGAGGTTCAAAGGGGGCAGAGGCCCCTGAGAAAATGTACTTTTTCGCCTAAAAAATTAACAGAATAAGCAGTTCATGAAAATTTCAGAATATAACTGCATAACACTGTATTTTATTTAACTTTTCTAATTCCCGAAACCTTCCAAAAACATTTTATGCTTATAGAAGTTTATGTAATCTTAAAAAAATAAATTGCGAATTGTAGGATGTTGAATATTATGCAAAGTGCGATTAAAAGACAATGACATCCAGAGCTCACATTAAGTCTCCCAAGCTTCAGATTTACTAGTTTTATTTGGTTATACAGTAAACTTCGGATTATCCGTCACTTACGGGACCGCAGTGTGGCGGATAATCGATATAGACGGATAATCGAAAGACAGTACAAAACCGTTACTAAAGTTACATTTCTATATGTTAATTTATAAATAAGAATAATTAAATTTTTTTTATTTGTTGTGTATTTTCGTTTATAAAAAGCATAACTGATAATAAGAAATCTATTTATCAGGTAAATTTAGAATTTTACTGAATAAATATGTAGTACTTGTTCTCATCCAAAGTAATCCATTATATCTTTTTGTTTGCGTTTTGCTTGTGCTTTTACTGCAGCACGATTTCGAATTCTACGTAATAAAAGTACTTCGGTTGCACTTGCTTCCGCTTGCATCGTAAACCATTTAAAGCATTCAGATAGTATAGTCTGCATGACTGACTCCTAGTCCCTGGGTGGTCATTCCCAAATTCATAATATTCATCTGCTTCAAGTTTCTCATGATTCAAAATCTTTTGAATAATTTTGTTAACCGTTAACAAATATCATTCTTGTCGCAATTAAGCTAATCTGTGATTTTCGTGTATGTGTGTGCGCAGAAATATTTTCTATCTGCTGTTCTTGACGTCAGACAAGCATTTTTCTCAAAATAGTATTGTCTCACTCGGGTTTCTGTGCATTTAAATTTTCGTTATTCGTTTCTGACTTCTGAAAAAAAAAACATTTTTTTTAAAAAGCGAAGTTAATTTATTTTCAGATATAGCGTAATGAATTACGGACATTAAGGCGAAGAAGTTGATGAATATTTGTTAATTTAATTTTATCTCTGCTTTGCGTTTTCTAAATAAATATTTATGAGCCAAAGTGTCTTGAAAGAAAATTCTTAATGTATTTTTAATGACTGTTTGACTTTGAGCACAAATTTCAAATAAAACGAATGTGATGATACATTATGTGTGAATCACAGTGATATAAATCAGTTTTACAGGTTACAAGATTACTTTACACCGAAACAAAATTATTATAGATATCATGTTATCCAACTTAACACATTATATTTTAAAAACTTGTCTACTATTGCTTAAATTTAATAGATTTAGGCTTTATTTTATAATAATTTCTTTCGATGAATTATAAATTATTTACAGTTAACTTCTAAGGAAAAGAAAATAACATTAATTTCTGCAAAAAAGCATTAAAAAAAAATATTTTAAAGAAATGTCATGAAACAGATACGCGTTTTGCTGAATTAATCTTTCTCTTTCAAGATCTTGCTGCATACAATGACTTATTAGCTCTTCCATTCTAAAAAGAGAAAGATCCATTTCTTCGAAAGGCAAGATTTATTTTTTATTTTATTCTAGTTTTAAGAGTTTTTTGTATTTTAAGCTATTTTCAATCGCCATCGTTATAAATGCAATATCTATATTAAGGGGGTGACAATAGTTGCGAAAACACATGAAAAAGGGTTGATATTGATATAGAACTTTTTCTTAGGAACTACTGAAGCGATATCATTACCCTTTTTAGGTGCGTAGCACCTATAGTCGTCGTTCAGTCCGTCTGTCTGCCCGTCCGTCTATCCGCATATAATAGAGCAAAAACTACCCAACCGAATGGTCTGAAATTTTAAATATATAATTGTAACAAAATTTTGTCGAGTCATTTCAAATTTTATGAAAATTGGATGTATAGTTTAATTACAGGAACAGTCAAAAGTTTTCCGTTACATTACGGCCAATGGGAAAAAATTATTGCAAGTGCATTTTAATGATGTTAGAGCCTTCCGAATGATCTGAAATTTTAAATATATAATTGTAGCAAAATTTTGTCGAGCCATTTCGAATTTTATGAAAATCGGATGTATAGTTTAATTACAGGGGCAGTCAAACGTTTTCCGTTACATTACGGCCAATGGGCGAAAATTATTTCAAGTGCATTTTAATGATGTTACAGCCTTTCGAACAGAATGAAATTGATATACATTTATGAAATGCACTAAAATATACATTCAGTGCAATATGCGATTCAAAATATATTTTTTAAACTAATTATAGTACGAACACACCCCATTTGCCACGTTTGACGAGCAATTTCCAACTTATTTATAGTTATGTGAGTAGTTAAACTATAAATTGTTTGTTCAGAAAGATAATACAATTAAGATACACAATAGTTACGTGATTTCGAAAGAAAAAATCACATCAGGGTTCCAACACTTTCAAATAAAATACCAGTATTTGTCTTTTTCTCGAGAACTACTGAAGCGATTTCAGTATTAAAGTATATATTGCTTGTTCGTATAAATATAAAAATTAAAAATGCAGTAGTTATTTTAATAAAAATAACCCCATTTGATTTCTTTGGATTTCAACTTTGCGTAACTATCTAATTTAAAATTTTCATTTTTTGATGAACAATCAATGTATAGTTTAACTACTGCGGAAACTATGAAAAAGTATTGAAATCACTCCAGTTGCTCTTGAGGAAAATAAAATATACATCAATGTCAGCTGTTTTACATGTGAATATTTTTGTTTTAGAAATCGCGTAATTATTGCATTTTCAATTTTTAGGTGCGTTCGTAATTATATAAATACGTAGCACCTATAGTCGTCGTTCAGTCCGTCCGTCCGTCCGTCTGTCCGTCCGTCCGTCTGTCCGCATGTAACAGAGCAAAAACTACCGAACCGAATGGTCTGAAATTTCAAATATATGATTGTTGCAAAATTTTGTCGAGCCATTTCAAATTTTATGAAAATCGGATGTATAGTTTAATTACAGGGACAGTCAAAAGTTTTTCTTTACATTACGGCCAATGGGAAAATTTATTGCAAGTGCATTTTAATGATATTAGAGCCGTCCGAATGATCTGAAATTTTAAAGATATAATTGTTGCAAAATTTTGTCGAGCCATTTCAAATTTTAGGAAAATCGGATGTATAGTTTAATTACAGGGACAGTCAAAAGTTTTTCTTTACATTACGGCCAATGGGAAAAATTATTGCAAGTGCATTTTAATGATATTAGAGCCGTCCAAATGATCTGAAATTTTAAAGATATAATTGTTGCAAAATTTTGTCGAGCCATTTCAAATTTTAGGAAAATCGGATGTATAGTTTAATTACAGGGACAGTCAAAAGTTTTTCTTTACATTACGGCCAATGGGAAAAATTATTGCAAGTGCATTTTAATGATATTACAGCCTTCCGAATGGTCAAATTTTAAAGATATAGTTGTTGCAAAATTTTGTTGAGCTATTTCAAATTTTAGGAAAATCGGATGTATAGTTTAATTACAGGGACAGTCAAAAGTGTTCCGTTACATTACGGGAATGGGAAAAAGTTATTGGAAGTGCATTTTAATGATGTATCAGACTATGCACTTTATGAAGTGCAAAAAATTATACATTCAGTACAATATGGGGTGCAAAAAATAATTATAAAACTAGTTATAGTACGAACGCACCTCATTTGCCACGTTTGACGAGCAATTTCCAACTTGTTATTGTTTGCCAAACGATCAGTTTAAGGTTTAGCTATTGTCGAAGCAACGAAACAAAACGTATTAAAATTGCTTCAATAAATCTAGAAAAGTGAATCGATGTCAACTATCTTACATGTGTTTCGCAACTGTTGTCGCTCCGTTAATTTCAGCTCGTCCTTCAGTTCGAAACGAGAAAGATCCACTTCTTAGAATGGCATGAGTTTTATTTCATTATATGGCAGTTTTAAGACAACAGTCCAGCAGTAACCCATTTCATAGTACGTACTAGTTATTGTGAAGCATGTTTATAATTACTGATGCCTAGCATTTCTATTTGGTAAGGCAAGAGCCATATTTGTAATACATTCAAGTAACTGCTGCCTTCAATAGTTGTCTCAGCAAAGAGAAAAAGACTAGAAAACAGGAATTCTGCTTTTTCAGAATTTAGTGTTGCCCCGATGAAAAAAAAATATGTATGTATATATAAATAGTATAACGAAACATTTTTCAGTTTTAAGACTTAAAGCACACGCTTTTATTTCATGTAAAATGTCGCATTCGCATCCGCTTAGAATTTCACATTTTCGTTCCACTCTTAAACATAAAACATCTACAGTAAAGTTATGCATAGGACGTCACTATCGCGAAATAATGCACAAATGCAGTAAAAAGATGCCGTCATTAAAGAAACTCGACAAACAAATGGCTATCTAATGATTCATAGGCCTTTATTTGTTTGTAACATTAATATAGATACTTAAAATTAAAGATAGTTTATAATAGCTCCATGTTTTGACATAAATCATTCGTTTATATTTTTTTCAAAATAGCATGTATTTTAATTACATTTTCTTTCGGTTGTTATGAGAAAATGGCAACAAAAATGGATAATTACTACTTTAAAACTATTTTTCCTTTACTTTCTACAGAAATGGAGTACTTCCGTTGCCAATATTAAGCAAATGGCTCTAAAAGCTACAAAAAAAAAATTAATATTTCAAAAATAAATGGAGATGCAGTTTTTAAACAAAATGCATTTAATAGTACACTTTTTTCACAATACAACGGTAAAAAAATTGAAAATGTGCGATGGTTAGAAATTAAAAAAATTGCTATAGAGTATTTAATCTTACAATGATACATCTACTTTATTTTATGGCTAGCTTCTGTAACGTAACGTTATTTTTTGGAGACGACACAAAATAAGCTAGGAGAAAGAAATAGCATACCGGGGCTAATAATAAATCGTTGATTTTGAAATAGCACAGAAAACTGGTGAGTCCGTGTGACAAAGAGAGATCACATAAACCACTTGTCCTTTGAGCATTTGGCGGTATTTTTGTTTATCTTTATAACGTTCCATAAAATAAGTGCTATGCATAATATTTCTATATAGACTGCTATTTGGACGTCTTACCTATTTATTTATCTCATGCAATACTAAAAATAAACATACTTTTATAAAAGTGTGCTAATGTAAGCCTTCTAATTTGTCAACTGATTGGCAAAAAAAACGGGCACTCAAAAGAATTAAAATATGCAAACAAAACTTTGAAATTACTTTGTTATTAAATTCAAATACTTACTTCATAACATAGTGTCGTTTCGAAAGAATTTATTGTCAATTGTAATTAGGGCAATTATTTAGAATATCCATGAATAATATTAAAGGCTCTGCTTAAGTAGCTAAATTAGAATACTCTACTTTCAAACAAAGGTTACCAAGTTATTGTTTTAGGTAGCTTCTATTACAAAAAGTAAAACTCTACGGATCGCAGCCTTCCAGAGGAAAGCAATTCTGGAAAATTTTGGTATATTTTCACCGATCATGACCACCAGATCATAAAACCATCTCGTTAAAATTGTGATTTATATATTGGATCAGATCAGATATCATATCATATATATATATATATATGAAAGGATAAAAATAAGTAAATAAAAATAAACCCCTTTTTAAAAGATAAAATTTTTTTTTAATTCAAAATTTAAATTTTTGAATCAGGAAACCCAATTTATTTTTCATAGACACTTAAAGCAAATAAATAAAAATATTTTCTTCATCATAAAAATGTTTGACAACTGATTGATATTTATGAAACAGATTTGGAAAAGAAATTACCCTTTGTTGGCATGAGACAGTCATCATGGGACATATTGAATTGTCTTGGAGGCATCATTGTATTTATGGCATGGACAGGCTGAGTTTTTCAGGCTATGCTAGATAATTTGGGAATGGAGTTGTAAACAACAGGGGAGTGATTTCAGAGCAATAAATCAAAGTAAATATGTCAGTTCAATTAGTGTCAAAGTAGAAAATTGATGGGCAGTGGCTCATAATTGGCTTTTGTCTAGTTTGACACTTCAGATTGTGAATGCCTCATGGATGATATTTGGCATTTAAATTGTAATTGGCTCTTGTTGTGCGGTCATGGGTTCGGGCTCTTTGTCTCCACATGGGAAACAGTTATGGAAAAGATGGTGCACCGGTCATGGGGGATTGGGCCTCCCACTTTGTTACTTCTGCCCTCTGCTGGAAAGGGTAATAACTGTCTGATTAAAAGCGCGGTGCAGAGGGAAGGAGAAGTCAGATTATGATGCAGTCCTCTGTAGAATATCAAGCATGATTTAGGGAGAGCTTTGGCTCCTAAAATCTTCCAAGTCACTGGACCTGACTTCAGATGATATCATGTATTATTACAGAAAAATAAAAGTCAGGTTCAGCACGAACTGCCTCATCTTCTTGTAAGGCTATGACTGCTACAGTCACATAATATGAAGTACAAGCGGAATCTTTTCATTAGTCGGCAGGATGGTTAGTGGTTCCTGCCACAGAAGATCCCAGTGGATTAATTTCTCACTCGTACTAGAAGAACTAAAATTTTTCCTGTACATGTTCGTCTTCATTTGGATATATAGGATTGTACTGATTTGTCTTCACTCGGATACAGTAGAAATGTCTACCTGAATTCAGTCAACTCAAAGTTTTAATTATCTCCGTAGTTTGAGAGAGACTGTCTTCAAAAAAGAACTGCTTTTTGGGATTGCCTGCCAGCTTGGATCCAAAATTTTTCTTTGTCATCTGCAATGAGTAAAGTGTTTGCTGCCCTGTTATGGAAATGACTACTACTGCAACAATTTCTCTGATTTCAAAAATTGGTAATGCAAATGGGAAAGTTGTATCTGAAGGACTGGTAGCGTGAACTCTCTGATTAAGAAGATTTTTCTGACTCTTCTGATCCAGATGTCGATGACATTTTTACTCCAAAGAGGGAAATGAACAGAGAAAAGATGAAAAGAGTGCCACCAATCACCACGTTAATGGAGTACGGGCAAAAAAGGATTAACGGTGAAGTTTTCTCATACAAATGGCGTGTCGTGGAAGAAAAGTGTGAATTTGTTTTTATTAATTTTCAGTAAGTGTGCAAAAAGAAAGTATTTATTTAAAAGGACATTCAGGTATGTACTTTTATGTTACTTTCAAATAAAGAAGAAAAACATTGGTAGTGAAGAAAAGATATAAAACAGTGAAAATTACTATTGACACTTTTATTTAAATTTATAGTATTTAATCCTCATCATTATTATTTTTTGAAAAATTCGTAAAGTGGATTTTATTTAAATAATTTATTTTGATATAATGTTTTGATATGTTTATATATTGTTTGTTCATTGAAAATTGTTTGTTTGATATATTGTATATTTTCATGTGAGAATCATTGATATTTTTACTAGTCTTGAGTTTTGCATATTTTTAGTAGTATTGAGTCTGGCAAAGAATGTTATTTTTATTTATTAATATTTGATAGGCTGTTAGTACAATGGGTAATAATTTGTTAGGATTTCTTGAAAGTATATTTTATTTCTTTATATTGTTGATAGTTGTGTGAGTAACCAGGTATAAAAGAAAAGTACTCACTTAAGTAAAACAGCTCAAAAAGTGACGAATTAATCTTAATGACTTTAATTTTTTTTTAGTATTATTTTTAGTTAAAGTACATTTTATTGTTCATATTTACATATAATAAAATTTAGTAACAATGAGTTCCACAGACAAAACAGGAAATTCAACCCCTGAGTCTCCGTTGGTTAACAAAATAAATGTCGAAAGGAGTCAAATTGAAAGTAGTAGTAGTCTGCTTCAGCTGGAAAGGAGAGGTAGTCCCAGTGTAAATATGTAATATTTTATGTGTTTAATTATAAATAATCAAGAGTAATGATGACAATAAATAATCAAAGTAAATATGAACCTCCTGGAAAATCGGGGGTCATGCCAAAAGTCATCTATTTTAGTGTTTTTCTTTCTTTTTTAAGTTTTTAGTGTTCTCTTGAGATACACTGCTCAAAACAATTAAAGGATATTGCAGTTTTAGGTGGATTTTGTATCTGGTAAACTGTTTAGCTGATTGATACATGGTCGACAGACATAGTAGGTTATATGAGAATAAATTACACATGTTTGGCAGAAAAAAATGCATTTTATTGCGCATTTGTGTACTAAAGGAAAAAAACACAATTTGTGCATATGAGAAAAAAAAGAATAAGAAAAGGTGTTTTTTTCAAAGAAAATCATTTTCAGTAGGGGGTATGGTTTCCACGGGCGGCCAGCAACGTTGAACACCTTTGAGGCATGGACTCAATGAGGCTATTAATGACGAGTTGGGGTATTCTGCCCCACTCTTCCAGAAGAGCTCTTTCCAGTTCTTGGACAGTTTGTGGGGGTTGTTGGCGGCCAGAAACTCGTCTTCCTAGAGCGTCCCAAACGTGCTCGATTGGATTCATGTCTGGAGAACACGCTGGCCATTCCATTCGAACGATTCCTTCCTCGAAAAGGAAATCCTCCACCAGGTTTGCACGATGTGGCCTGCAGTTATCGTCCATTAAAATGAAGTTATCTCCGATTGCTGCAGCGTAAGGGACTACAATAGGTCTGAGGATCTCATCCCTATATCGGCGACCAGTCAGAACTCCATCTCAAATGATGTAGAGGTCAGTGCGCCCGTCAATGGAGATGCCACCATACACCAACACTCCTCCACCGCCAAATCTGACACTTTCGTGCACGAACGCAGGATTATTCCTACTGCCAAGGTCCCTCCAGATGAAAATACGCCTATTATCCGGATGCACAGAAAAACGGGACTCGTCAGAAAACAGAATATTGCTCCATTCATTTCTCCTCCAGTTGACATGCTCGGTTGCCCACTCCCTGCGGTCGCGACGATGCCTTGATCTAACACATACCATCGGTCGGCGAGCATACAGACCTACAGCATGGAGCCGGTTTCGGACAGTCTGAGTTGAAATCGTGGTGCCTGTAGCCGAGCGAAGGTGTTGTTGGAGAAGAGTAGCGTTCATGGTTCGGTGTCTCCGAGCTGTTAACGCTAAATACCGATCTTCATTGGGCGTTGTTGCCCGTCTACGACCTTGCCCTGGTCTTCGGCCTGCACATCCACTCTCCAAAAAACGGTTCCAGATCCTGGAAATGACACTTCGTGACACTCCAATGGCTTGCGCTACTTCGGCTTGAGTTTGGCCCCCTTCTAACCTACCAACAATTCTCAAAGCTTCTGAATCTGTCAAATGACTTCGCTGAGACATCGTACTCATCGAAACAAAGCAATCACTGAATGCCGATCATCCTTGTCTTCATTCTCTTTTATCCAGTTGAAAGTCAAATTTCATTCGCGGCCGCTGAAGCGACGTTTTTGACGTCGAACTCAAAATTTGCATACTCCACAGTTTGAAAACCAGAAAAATTTGCATTTGTGATTCTCTTCTTCTATGTTCGGCAAAAAAATTTCGTTTATATCTTTATTTTATATAAAACTTCAAATATCCTTTAATTGTTTTGAGCAGTGTATTTGTTTTTGTCAGTTAGACTCAACAATGTTTCAAAAAGTGTAATTAAAGTGTTGCTTGTGCTGTATTATTATCACTATTGCTATTTTTATTATATTTACTTTGCTATTATGAAGAATTATATTTTTCTTAGTTTCAATGTTCAAAGTATTTACATTTAGAATATATTCTCAACAATTATAGTATATTTTCAGAGAATTTGATTACTTTCATGAATCCCGGAATTTTACTTTATGAGTTTTATTTTAATAAAGTGCCAGATATAGGAAACAAGATATTAATGAAAAAGAAAAAACATGCTAAAACAGTCATATCCATAAAGTAATGACAGTTAAGCGGGTAGCAATTCTTTTCTCGTGATGCTACCATGGTAACCTACGACATCTTTAGTGTTCGGACACACAATTAATAACGGTACCAATAGAAAAAATGTTTGGGATGTCAGAGGTTTACTTAAATGGCATCAAGTACAGAATTGTTGCCTTGTCTCAGGTCTTATGTAGCTAAATCCCTTTGGCTTTGAAAATTTGTCTCGATGAAAGGATTCAAGAAAAATTGAAATACAGATATAACTTGGGAGAGTCCCACCGGGGGTTATTGACGCCACTGAAGAATTTCATATCCTCAGTCTGCAAACAATGACTTACCTGACTCCTTCTCCTGGTGTGTCTGTATTTTCCCACAGGTGTCTACAAAATGTTATTTGTTTAACGACATTTTTATTTTTGACTATAGTTTCATATTTTTATAAATTTTTGAAGCCCAATAATTTTTGTTAACGTGCAATTACTCCTGCGACTGCATCGAACAAGAAATTGTCTGAAAAGATTGAAATATATACCTACTACTTCATAAGCGTATAGAGTATCAGTCCTGCATATACGGAATCTATAAATATTTTATTATGTTGTATATTTGTATTTCACAAGTGCTAGTTATTGAAAAAATATATTGCATTTGTTATTTTGTATTTTAAATAGTATATTTGAATATATTTTTTTTGTTATTTGTATCATATTATGTTTTGAATCCGTGTGTTCTGTAAATTTTTTATTTATCATTTTGTGTAATGTCAAATATGTTGCATAATGTTGAATAGTACATAATTTGATATGAATCCCACATAATAAATATCACTATCAGTACTGCTACAATGACTTTTAAAAGATATCACATGTGGGATAGAGGACATATTATGCCAACGGAAAAACTGTGTACATAAGAATTGTTTGTGTTCTTCCGTAAGAAGTTGTCCTTTATGTTTCATATTATCTTTTTCTCTAGAAAATGTTGCTGCAGCTGTAATTACATATTTGATTTGTTATATTACTATATTGTATTATATCGTCAATGTATCATATAAAATGTACTTTTAAATGTGAAAGTAAGTCCAGCTGACTTGGGAGGAGAAATCCAAAATTAGTTTTAATAGATTTACTTTTTTAACTAGAATGAGCTCCATCGACCTTGCAGGCAAGGCCTCTGGTTCTCACTTTAAAAGGGGAGGGGGGGGGATATGAAAGGATAAAAATAAGTAAATAAAAATAAACCCATTTTTAAAAGATAAAATCTTTTTTAAATTCAAAATTTAAATTTTTAAATCAGAAAAACTAACTTATTTTTCATAGACTCCTAAAGCAAATAAATAAAAATATTTTCTTCATCATAAAAATCTTTGACAGTGATTGATATTTATGAAACAGATTTGGAAAAGAAATTACCCTTTGTTGACATGAGACAGTCATCATGGGACATATTGAATTTTCTTGGCGGCATCATTGTATTTATGGCATGGACAGGCTGAGTTTTCCAGGCTATGCTAGATAATTTGGGAATGGAGTTGTAAACAACAGGGGAGTGATTTCAGAGCAATAAATCAAAGTAAATATGTCAGTTCAATTAGTGTCAAAGTAGAAAATTGATGGGCAGTGGCTCATAATTGGCTTTTGTCTGGTTTGACACTTCAGATTGTGAGTGCCTCATGGATGATATTTGGCATTTAAATTGGAATTGGCTCTTGTTGTGCGGTCATGGGTTCGGGCTCTTTGTCTCCACATGGGAAACAGTTATGGAAAAGATGGTGCATTTGTCATGGGGGATTGGACCTCCCACATTGTTACTTCTGCCCTCTGCTGGAAAGGGTAATAACTATCTGATTAAAAGCGCGGTGCAGAGGGAAGGAGAAGTCAGATTATGATGCAGTCCTCTGTAGAATATCAAGCATGATTTAGGGAGAGCTTTGGCTCCTAACATCTTCCAAGTCACTGGACCTGACTTCAGATGATATCATGTATTATTACAGAAAAATAAAAGTCAGGTTCAGCACGAACTGCCTCATCTTCTTGTAAGGCCATGACTACTTTACTCACATAATATGAAGTACAAGCGGGATCTTTTCATATATATGAAATATGTAGTCCACAGTGGCAGGCCATATCGGGAATGCATTGGGAGTTTTCCCCTAAATATAAAAGAGGCTGCATTTTCATCAAATAATTTATTTGACTACACATATCGGTGAACAATTCCACCGGTTGTCCCGCTTTACCCATATTTTGGCCGTGTTACGTCTTAAGAATTAAATTAGGATGTTAGATTATTAGAAACACATATCGAATTGAAGGAAAATTCTCCCAATAACATGGATTTATCATGCAAGACAAAAAATGTACAAATTCTGCTCTCTCCAGGTCTGTGTAATGTCTTTTAATACCAGAAAATTGCCCCAGGATATGGTGACGCTGATTTTCAAAGCTCCAACGAAATTCAAGTTAGGGGGAGGTCAGGGGTATGGCGCACCTAGTGACTGGTTGAAAACGATAAGCAAGGGGGGCAATTCATGACGTAATGTCGGTACTCTTTATCAGCAGCGGAGCAAAGGAAAGTTGAACAGTTTATCCACGGAAATTACTTGCAAGGAATGGTGGGATATCGAATAATATTTTTAGTAAAAATAAAAATGGTATTAAGAAACATTTTAAAGAAATAAAAATTTAATGCCTCAGATATGAAGGAATATATTAGGGTTTTTTTACAGAGAAATGCCGTTTTAACAAATTAAGGTTTTTCGAATAAGAAATAAAAGAATGCGATGATTAAAGATATGGGATTGAAATATAATTGATATTTAAGATATTATTAAAAGACATGGAAAAAGGTAGATATTGTAAGAATTTGGACTAATTTAATTGAGGTAAAATTGGTGAAATTTTTTTATTATTTTACACACACAGACATATATATCCATATTGATTTTTGTCATGCTGCAATACCAGTATTTATGAACCGATTTGGATGTGACTGAGCATGTGCATAGGACTCACCAAGTTCTTGACCGTTCGTTGACTAGCTTCATTCGCCATCTTGTTTAAAAATGGCGGACACTTGAGAATTTCAAATTCAAAAAGATGTACAAAAAATTAGAAATTTAAATTGTTTTTTACTTTAAGTGTTCGGCCCCGATATAAGTATTCCGGAGTATTTTATGTTTCACCTCTATCCTAAAAAATGGCTGAGGTATAGCAGTTTAAAATTCTACGGTGCGTAACATTTCGAAACAATCTGATTTTTAACATGCGATAGCACTCGTATTTATCAGCCGATTTTGATGTGAGTGAGCCAGTGCACAGAACTTACCAACGTCTCGACTAAGTTCGTTGGCTAACTTCGTCCGATATTTTGTTTCGAAATGGTTGTCAAAGCATTCAAATTAAAAAAGACGTAAAAGAAAATTAGAAACCTAAAAAAATTTCGCCTTTAAGTATTCGGCCTTGATGCAAGGATTCCGGAGCATTTTTTTGTTTTGCCTTTATCTAAAAAAATGGCAGAGAAATTGTAGCTTGAAATTCTATGGCGGTTGATTTTACCATAATCAAGTTTCGTTTATGAGCTTTAGAAAATGTAGTTTCTCGCAAATCTATACATTTAAAAGACAAGGCTGTTTTCTTAGTCATCTAGCCAGAGCTTTCTATTGAACCGATTTGGAAAGTTATTTTTTTAAATGAAAGTACTTTATTTGTAGATGTGCCCGCACTCGCTGTTTTTTAAAAATAATCCCATTTTTATATTTTAATTTTAATTTTAAAGGTCTTTTATGAAGTTTCTTCACATTGGTGGCAATTGGGTTAGTTGCATTGTTGAAGAGAGAAGGGAAACAATTGGAATTAGCATATTATTACGGATGCCGTTTTCGTATTACAATTAAAAATAACTTTTTAAAAACTTTTGAACAGAAAATGACGTCACTATCTAAAATAACGCATTTTTACTCATAACGCTTTTACATTTCAATATTTTTTCATTCCGCTGACACTGAGATTGAGACGCTCATCTCAGATGGCTTCAGTGGGTGAAAATAATATCATAGTGAAAATGAAATGAGTATTTTCTTTGATAAAACTAAATATTTTACTGCGACTGCGTCTAAAAGTAAAATTCTGGATTTCGCCAGCACTCTGATTGGAACTTCAAGTGAAGAGCGCGAATGTTTACATGCAAAATTGTAACTGGCAAACTTATCATAAAATTTGGAGATATATTTATTAAATATTGATTCTTAATATTAAATATTGATTCTTAATATTAAATATTGATTCTTAATTAATATTATTGTAATTATTTTTGTTATTTTTTTTATAAATTCAGTCAGTCGGTTCTTTTAAACATTTTCATTCGTCAAATTCGACGGGTTTCGACTCGTATATTTTAATTGTTGTAACTACTGTTGCTACTCTCATACGCTTAAAACTACATAGTCACATTCGCCAGCGTTAAATTCTCACCAAGCTGGACGATACTTGGTGAAATATTCCCAACTTGGATACAGCTGACTAATTTGGAGAAATTCTCATTCAAATTCATTATTGACGAAAACTCTGATCGAATCTTCTATTATCGATATCCACACATTTTAGCTTCGTGTGTTCATGTAAAATTAGCTGAATTTTTAAGAACAAGGAACAGAGAAGCTGCCCTTTCTCCTTTTGGTACGGGTAAGAAGAACTTTTCAAATATACTTACATATATTTTCAGCATTATTTGATTTTAAATTTATTATTATTGTCATTAGTTTTATTATTTCTTCACATTGGTGGCAATCGGGTTAGTTGCATTGTTGAAGAGAGAAGAGAAACAATTGGAATTACCATATCATTACGGATGCCGTTTTCGTATTACAATTAAAAATAACTTTTTTAAAACTTTTGAACAGAAAATGGTGTCACTATATAAAATGCAATAAAAAACGCACAATATAAAACGCGCTTTCAGAATTTTATTGTAGAAAAAAAAATTAAATTCAAAACGAAAAAAGAAATTCTTTATGAAACTTGAATAAAACAGAAGCTTCCACAAAACTCTGAACTTCAAAGATGTTTACAGGAAAATTTACATTTCTCAAAATGAATTTAAACGTGACTTTATAAATGAAAATGCGAGACTTCGGGATAAGATAAATAAAAGAATTTTAAAGGACTTCAGAGAACGTTTTCGACAGCTTATAACTTACAAGTAAGAATGTTCATTTCATGTATTATTCTGTGAATAGGAAGAAAAGGAATATTGATCTCCTACGTAATATTAATATTTTACGAAAACGAAATTTTATATCGAGGAAATAAATTTTATTACAAAATAAAACGTTGACAGTCTATTTGAATAATCTGATTTACATATGTATTAGGAAAGAAAAATAAATACTATAGTTGAATTCTTTTGAAACATTCGTAACTTACAGAAAAGAAAACTGATTAGTGAAAATTTTGTTCGAAAATATGGAACATTTATTTATTTAACTTTAATGGAAATATAAAAAATAGTTCTACATGAAATGAAAATGAATGCAATAAAGTTCATAAGATATCTATACTATCTGTTCTATTATTTAATTTTACAAGATTCTTTTTAAAAATTTAATATTCAGTTACAATTAAAATAATATATATATATATTATATAGTATAAATTCACACAATATCAAAACATAAATCATTTAAGCTTTCCAAAGCCAAATAAGAGTCAGAATATTCAATTAAAAATAGAGATCAAACCCCAAAACAGATCGAAAGAAAAATCTGTAACAAATTCGAAAAGCAGAACAATCAAGAAATGCATAACGCTTAAAATAACAGAAGGCACGCTGCATGGCTAGCGACATGCATGCTGAGTTTTACCAGTATTACACATGCAACGCTTCCCAAACCTGCCGAGACAAGACTAAAACTATGAATGACAAAAATACTGCTTAGTGCCAATCGATACACAATTGGTAAACCACTAATTAATCTACACTTATAGCTTAATGAGAATATTCCTGTAGTTCTTATTTTTTACATAGTTCAAAATCTAATGCATTAAAAGACTCATGGGATAACCGTGTTCAATAGCGGTATCATATATATTATAGTGGTTATATAATGTGAAATAATCAATTAAAAGATATAATATAACATGTATATTAGTAAATTATCAATTATATATCAATTATATCAAGTACTTTAAATTTTAAGCATTTTCAGCTTTTCCTGGCACTAAAAACGGAAAGGCAAAAGTTTGGTGCTGAGAAACACTGAAAATTCGTAAAATTCAAAGTAACTTAACTGGGTAAATTTTCGTATTAAAGAAAAGGGCATTTTTTTGTTTAATTTTTAGAGAATGGAGTATGCTTTCATAAATACAACTTACAGCATCCAGTGATCACAAAAAAATTTACATTCTGTCATTTTCACGAAAACCATTATTACCCATCGCATGAATTAAACATTTTTTTGGTATTCTAGTGTATTGCCCAGTTAAGTTTAAATTATGTATATTTAAAGATTTCTTTCGTATCAGAACATGCAAAATACTTATATGAAATAATTAATTTCTATAAATAATTTTGCTCAATGAAATTTTTAATTTTTTTAAAATAAGGATTTTACTTTTTATGTCTTGAAATTACGTTTTGTATACTTATTGTTGTTTAGTGAACTTATTCTTATAAATAGATTAAAAAAAAAAACTTTATTGTTATTGTAAAAAAATAATGAGAGCGAAAAGGGTTAAAATTAAAATCGAACTCAGTAGCGTAGTAATAAATTATATCCTTAAACGAAGAAAAATTACAAAAAGAAAAAAAAATCTTTCGCTGTACTCAATAACATTCCTTTTTCAGGATTCAGTTTGTTTTTTCCTGTAAGAATAAAGTTATTCTATCAGAAAAAGGTATCTGTAACACGAAACTAGTGAATAAATTTTTGCCAAAGTTTCTGCCGGAAAATATGTAAACATGCATTGCATAATGGGAAAAAACTTCTGTCGTCATTATGATAATCCAAGATTGTGATTCGGTAGCTATTTTTAGCACAGGTTTTAAGCAAAAAAAAAAAAAAAAAAAAAAAAATAAATAAAAATAAAAATAAAATAAAAATAAATAAATAAACACAAAAATAAAAAATAAATAAAAAAACAAGTAAAATAGCAAAAAAAAAAAAAAAAAAAAACTAGTTGGATGTATCAATTACAAAACTTTCTTCTAATACATCTTAATATTTCAAAATGTAGTTACAAATGTCAATACTTTAATATTATTAGTTCAATACTATACCAACTTCGACTTTCATCTTAAATTTCTGCTTCAGCCAATTAATCGGAGTAAAAACGAGTTAATTAATCTCCATCATATTTATTAAAATCAATAGTTTGCCGTTATTCTGTTGTACATCAGCTGTTCGCGAATAGCCGCATTATCATGATAGGAAGTTCCCGTAGCTTTACGAGCCGACGGTGTACAATAGAACTACGAAAAATCAAGAAAATTATACAAAAATCGCTATAGTGCTCCCTTTCGGCGGAATATTTCCATAGGCGTAACCAGCCTTTTGAACGGGGGGGTGCCCAGACTTTTTAACCAGAATATGTTAGATACAAACAATATCTTATATAGTAAAACCTGCTAAAACGAAACCTCATTAAACCGGCCGAATTTCCGTTTTAGACAGGTTTTCCTCTTAGAATTCATAATTGTGTGTTATTTCTTTTAAAAAGGGCTCAAACGCGATTTTTATTTGCGTGAGGGGGTGTGAGAAGGGGTTCAAAACATCAAAACTAAATCTAATGGTAAAAAAAAAAAAAAAGATATGTAAATCTCCTTGCAGCAGTGAAATAAGACAGTGACTAAGTGAGGTCAAAAGTGTAAAACTTTTTGGCGTCCTAACTTCTTACAAAGATTAAAAAACGCCTTTAATCTTGCTGGAAACTTTTGTAGGCACAGGGGCATTGCATGAGAGGTAAACCTAGCATTATCTATGTCAAAGTCTTGTAGATGAAATTTTGCCGGATGATAAATCTCAGATAATACATGCTGTACACAAGCACATACCTACGAAAGTTTTTCAAAATGTGACTCTATGACTTCTTAGGGATCACCGGGGGAGAACCAAGAAATTTTGGAGGAAAGTGCACATAAATAATTATTATAATATTATAAATAATTACAATATTCATTAATAATTCATGTTTTATTTCAGAATGTGTCCAATGTATTAGGTAAAGCAATACACTAAATTTTGTCAAGATGGTAAAAATTATATTATCATGATGCGGCTGTAATAATAAATATAGGTGCTTGTCTGTCTTCGTGTGTGTGTATACTCGCGAGCGCTGAACTCTGAAAAAACAATGCAGTCCTCACAACCGCAAGATTTGACAGGAAAGTACCCGTTTGACTGAAGTCATGCATATCGAAGACAATTTCTGCAATTTTTCAATTAATTTTTTATGCGATTTTTTTTCAAATTAGTAAAAAAGAATGCGATTTATATATTTTATCCAGTAAACTTTGTCTTCTTTTCAATAAAGTTTTTTCGAGATTCTTAGAGCGATTTTTCAATTTGTAACAATTTTTTAATGTTATTTTTAGAGGTTTTTTTTCGCGTTCCTAAAAGAAATCCGGTTTAAATATTTTACCCAATTAGTTAATTTCGTTCCCTGCTGTCTTTTAATCTTTTCCGAATTTTTAATGCGATTTATAACGGGGTTTTTTGCACTTTGAGGTGAGTTTTTGACTTTTTTTTGAAACATAAAAAACTCTCCGGTAATTTTTGCAATTGCCTTGATTAAATTCAAATTGAAAGAATGTCAAATCATTTCTCATAAGAAAGCTGAAAATTTAATTTGGCTCGGAAAAAAAAATAGCGATAATTCAGGATTCGTTTGTTTCGAGACGGAAGTGGTCGTAGCTTGGTCGGGGGTACATTGCCAAATGCAGTCCCCCCCACCCAATACTAGATTTCTTTAATTCTATGTTCGTTTAAAAAAAAACAACCAGCGAAACTACAATAGTAATGAAGTTTTCTTTCAGGGGCAGAGTTTGAAATAACGTGCGAGATTGCAGGATTTGTGCACAGAAAAGGAAAGATCCGTATAAAAAAAATGCTGCGCAGTATTTCCGCCCTTAAAATTCTTTCACGGATCTGTGATTCTTCAGTGAGTATTTAAAAAAAAATTTTAAGTCCGCAATTTTTATTTCTTTTGTGGAACTTCTTAAAATCAATTCGTGACTCGATCCCGGAAAAATTTAAGAATTTCTTCAAACGAGCGTGAAAAATATCGTGAATTTCGATAAAAGAGTGCAGAAAGAAATAGCGAATTTCGTCAAAGATTGCGCAAAAAAATCAAGAATTTCGGTAAATGATTAACGAGAAAATGTTGCAAATTTCCTCAAAAAGTCGCGGAAAAGAGCAGAGGATTTTGTTAATTGGTACGGGAAGATATTGAGAATTTTCTCGATCGGTAGCGCAAAACTATCACGAATTTCGACAAATGATCCCTGCAAAAAAAATCAATTTCGTGAATAGGCCGAAAAAAAAAAAAATTGTTTAAGAATCCCGGTGAAAAGGAGAATTTCGTCGAAGGTTCGCAGAAAGAAAATGCGAATTTCCTCAAAAGATCACGGAAAGAAAAAGCGATTTTTGTCAAAAGATCGTGTAAAAAAAACACGATTTTCATCGAAGGATCGTGCTAAAGACATCCCAATTTCGTCAAAATATCGCTGTAAAAAAAGCGAATTTCATCAAAGGATCGCGGTGTAAAACACGAATTTTGTCAAAGGTTAGTGTTGAAAAGTGCGGATTTCGATAAAAAATCGCGTAGAAAGACGTGAATTTCGTCAAATGATTTTGGGAAAAATTGTAAATATCATGTAATGATCGCAGAATAAGGTCGCGAATTTCATCAATATTTAAAGCACTGGGCTGAAACATTGAAACCGGGTCCTTTTTCTAGTTTCAAAAGAACTCCGCGAAACGAGAAGAAACTCCAAAAATCGCGTTAAAATTTTCAGAGGAAAAAAATTACTGTAATTGACTTGAAAGACTGCGACCATATTCCTTTTACAAATGTCAAAATATGGTCGCGAAACACGAAATTCAACCAACCAACCAACTTCAGATTAATTTTAATTTTCTGTGGGGCATTCCACGTCAAATCAGGCAGTAAAATATCAATATGTAACCCACCATCACAGATTTTAATGAAACTGCGTGTGTTTGTTCTTACTATTAAGATATGATCACCAGTAATTTTTTTTGCTCCTTGGTGAAATAGTTTCTGAGAAAAAAATTGTCAAAATTTTGAAAAACTGCCGTCAGTTGGCATTCTTGATAGCTCGGTTTTCAAATGTAGCATGTCATATATATAATCATATTTCAATATCTACTCTACAAATCATCTTCAAATAATTTATGCACAATATTTAGGGTACGCAGCTTATGAAAAAAAATATATTGTTACGCTAATAACATTTTAAGTGTGTCTAAAAAAATATTTAAACTTTGAAGTCGTGAATTTTTTATGAAAAATAATGCATTAACAAAAAAAGCATTATCAACAAAAGGCGGTATTTTTATTAAATTTATTTTTTATGGGAGATATACTTAAAGGTGTCCTTTACCTGATTCTGAAATAAAAATAGTGGGATTTTGGGTGTTTTTGGTAGTATTTCCTATTTAAAAATATTTTGAGGTGCATTTCATATCAAATCAAGCAGAGTCATTCCATGTCAGTTCCCCTAAGCCATTTAATAACTGTCACAAATTTCAATGAAATTGGGTTTGTTTATAGCTTATTTTAAGACGTAATCACCTTTAATTTTCTTGATCCTAAGTAAAATATTTTTTAAGATAAAAATATCAAAATTTTGAAAAATTGTTTTCAATTTTTTTAATGACAGTTCGATATTCAAAGACTGCATTAAAAAAAAAAAAGTCATTTCAATATAAAATCACTAAATAGGTTTCAAATAATGTATATGTGACAAATAATGTAGGCTGATTATTATTTCTTGTTTTTTATCATGTTTAAACACTAAGAGTGTCTTTTATCTTATGAATTTTTAAAATCAAGAATTTTGTCAAAAATAATGTGTTAATCAAAAATTTATTATTAACCGAGGGCAGGGTGTTATTGCTTTTTTTTTAATTGTACGTAAAAATATCTTTTAAATGGTTATAAAATAAAAATAGTAAACATATGAGAAAAAAATTATCAAAATTTCGGAAAAATGCCACGAGTTGCCATTAATGATTGTTCAATTCTCAAAGGCCTCATTTTATATATAAAATCATATTTCAATAACTAATAAAGAAATCTTCTTCGAATAATTTAAGCAAGGTAAATAAAGTATGTAGATTATGAAAACAATATTGCTGTAATGTTAAAAAATATTTAAATGTGTCTAAAAAATTGTATAATCTTTGAAATCAAAAATATTTTACAAGAAATAATGAAATTATTAAAAAATCTTTATCAATCAGAGACGGAGTTTCTATGACTAATTTTTTAATTTTAAATTGTACATAATACTACCTTATAACTGGATCTGAAATAAAAATAGTGGGATTTTGGTTGGTTTTAGTAGTATTTAAATCATATTTAAAATTATCAATATTTTCAAATGTAAAACCTATCCAATGTATCATCCCTGGAAATATTTTTATTTATACATTTATTTTATTTTCCAAATTATCTTTTATGTTCGTTTCTTAAGGAAAAAAATAAACGATATTGCTTTTTAGTAAAACTTCTAGGGCGAAGAGCAATCAATTATCCCTTTCCAAAAAAGAGAAAAATCACTAGCTCCTCACCGCCCAATAGAAATTTTCAAAATGACAGTCCTAATCTTTAAACTCATATTTGGCTGTTAATATTGAAAATTTAGCATTGAGCTGCTAATATTGAAAAAAAAAATACCAAATTTCACTCTTTTGAAGAAAATTTTGACGTATTGTGCTTTAAATGTATGCAAAAAATGCATAATCCATTATATTT
Source organism: Maratus speciosus (assembly GCA_963932465.1). Classification (NCBI taxonomy): domain Eukaryota; kingdom Metazoa; phylum Arthropoda; class Arachnida; order Araneae; family Salticidae; genus Maratus; species Maratus speciosus. The sequence continues at coordinate 404,045,640 of OZ010791.1, forward strand.
ATATCTTTCAAATAACTATATCTAAAAAAATATTTAAAACTTAATGAGTTGCACTTTTGTAACTTTATTCAGTTTCTAATGATATGTACCGTAATTTCGGGTGTATAACCCGCAGATCAAACAATTCAGTTTGGACCCAGAAATTTTATTCAGTATTTGAAGACCAATATTTACTGTGATCTAAAAAGTTACATTTTATTTTTAAAAATTTCTGGGTCGAAACACGATTGTTTGATCCGCGGGCTATACACCGGAAATTACGGTAATTTGATTTATTTCATCACAATATTGCTGAAAGATGGATTTTCAATATATATATGTGTGTATATATATCCCTGTTCTCAAACAAATTATTTAAAAATTATTCATTTATGTTTAATAAAGCATATATATATTGTTTATACACTTATAGAAAATACATATAGTAAATTTTATGATATTATGTCAATAATGTCTAAAAGTAAAGAACTTATCTAATAGTATGTAACGAAAAATTTAACATCTGGTGTAATGACAACAAAATTTTATAATTGTTTTACTTAATTTGGATGAATGAAAAAAGCTTACATGTTTATATTTTATTGAAGTACAGGTGAAAATGTCACAAAGACATTCCTACCTCAACAACCACTGAGTATGTCGCATTCACACTACAGATGATTTTTTTTTTCTTTTTGATCTTTCGGGTTTGATTTCAGATGGTAATGAATTAATTAGTTTTGTTAGAAGTGTCATTGCAGTCAGCATATTAGGCTCACCATTTTTTTTATATAATTTGTTTTGATTGACTCGATGAACAACAATATTTAAAGGGACCATTTCATGACTTTTCAATTAAAAGCTGATTTATAAATTCATCATGTTGTTTAGTTATTATTATCGTCTTAAGATAATAAGTTGATATTAAAATTTTTAAATGCAGTTTATTTATTATTTGAACAGTTGAAAGTATTTTTCAATACGAGTGGGCTGTTGATTTTAAGTCGGCTGTTGAGCAATGTAGTGTTGGTAAAGGAACTGGTACTATTTAATTTAATTTTTATTGCTGTAAATAATATTTGTTATTTTATTATTGTATGTATTATATTTAAACAAGAGTAGAAATACACGATATCGTAGTCATTTTAGTACATCTTAGCATGAAAAGCTTCAATATTTATCATTAAACATTCACATTTTATGAAAATTTTGTTAAAATTGCTCATATTTTCACTATTTTTATTTTATAACTATTGAAAAGATATTTTTACGTACAATTAAAAAAAGTAATAACAGCCTGCCTTCGGTTAATAATAAAGTTTTGATTAACACATTATTTTTCACAAAATTCTTGATTTTAAGAATTCACAAGATTAAACACACTCTTAGCATTTAAACATGACAAACAACAATAAATAATAATCTGCCTACATTATTTGTCACATATACATTATTTGAAACTTATTTAGTGATTTTATATTGAAATGACTTTTTTTTATGCCGTCTTTGAATATAGATCTGTCATTAAAAACATTTTTAAAAAATTTTCAAAATTTAGATTTTTTTTTATCTTAAAAAATATTTTACTTGTAATCACCTTTAATTTCCTTGATCCTGTCTTAAAATGAGCTATAAACATACCCAGTTTCATTGAAATTTGTGACAGTGAATTAAATGTCTTAAACGAACTGACATGGAATGACTCTGCTTGATTTGATTTGAAATACGCCTAAAAATATTTTTAAATATGAAATACTACTAAAAACACCCAAAATCCCACTACTTTTATTTCAGAATCAGGTAAAGAACACCTTTAAGTACATCCCCCACAAAAAATAAATTTAATAAAAATACCGCCTTTTGTTAATAATACTATTTTAGTTAATGCATTATTTTTCATAAAAAAATCACGACTTCAAAGATTAAACATTTTTTTAGACACACTTAAAATGTTATATAAGCGTAACAGTATTTTATTTCATAAAATACGTACCCTATATATTATGCATAAATTATTTGAAGATGATTTGTGGAATAGATATTGAAATATGATCATATTTATGTCATGCTACATTTGAAAATCGAGCAGTCAAGAATGCCAACTGATGGCAGTTTTTCAAAATTTTGACAATTTTTTTCTCAGAAACTATTTGACCAAGGAGTAAAAAAAAAATACTGGGAATCATATCTTAATAAAAGGATCAAACACACGCAGTTTCATCAAAATCTGTGATGGTGGGTTACATGCCTGCCTGAACTGACATGGAATGACCCCTGTGTTATTATTTCTCATTTTCAAAGGAGGCAGGGTCTGTGCACCCAACCTTTCCCCCGGCTAATCGCCTTTTACAATTACTGTTTCACATCTGCATTCCCTTTCAAATTTTTTTGCTTCTTCTAGACTTTAGACTGCGAAATCAAAGAGACAAATAATTTCTGTTTCTATCCTCCTCAAGAACTGCGTTAATTTCTCATGAAAATGCAGAAATATGCAATAAAAAAACGGCGTTAAAAAAATTTCCCACAAAAAAAGAAAAAAAAAAAAGTCAAAGTGGGATTATAAAATCTGCTTTTTGGATTACTACGACTAATACAGATTCTTGTAAGCATTCTAGTTTTAAAAAAAGATAAAGAACATAATTAAAAAAAAAAGAACGTGGATTTTTTTTTTTTTTATCACAGTTCAAAACTTAGGCTGTTAGTTATCTGACCTAAACTAATTTGCTAAACTTTTGCTAATTTGAACTCTTCTTTCACTTCTTTTTTTTCTTTTGTACACTTCGATTTTTTAAAATAATTGTGCTTGAGTCTGCGCAAGCGGGGGGGGGGGGTGCCCGGGCACCCAGGGCACCCCCCCTGGTTACGCCTATGATTTCCAACTTCAAGGAGGACCTGCTTGGCATAAAAAAAAATTGGTTCAATTCTATGCATAACTTCATACACTTTTCGATGGTACAATAATGAAAATGGCACAAAAATCGCTATTACAGCGCCCCCTTCCTTTGGAATTTTTCCGAATTAAGGGAGAATCTGCTTGCCATAGCCGAAAACTAAAAAAAAAGTTCGTTCAATTCTATATATAACTTCATACACTTTTTGATGGTACAATGGCCACATACGGGCACACAAACAGACAGACATTTTCGATAAACATGTTTTTTGGAATTTCTGGCCCCTATAATGTGTAAATCCGTCGAAAACCGGAAGTCGGAAAAATTTCGATTACAATACTTTCTTCTATTGAAGACAGAAGAAAGTAAAAAGAAAAAAAACAAAACAAACAACAATATAAAAAATAGATGATTCAACAAAACCACAAGATAAGAGTAATAAACTGTTCATTCTACATGATATTAATCTTGCGTGTTTGTGCTGTTCTTAAAATATGCTGCTATAAATTTCGAAAATTTGGAAATTTCAGTGTTTTAAATGTAAAGAATAAATCAAATGCGTTTTCATAAATCAAACGCATCTGCTTTATTAGAAAAATTCGTACTGCCAATAAGCATATTAATAATAATAATACATGATTCAATATAGCTCAAATATTGTAAAGAAATATGAATATAGCTCAAACACTGTACAGAAATATAAACAGGAAGAAAAGTTTTAATCATTTGAAGTGTTTTTAAGGCTGTTTTTGTTTCAGTTCTTAAACCGGAAGTGGTTATTTTGGTAATCGAAAATTGCCGAGGGCTTCAAGAAAGAAAAGATTTTCTGATATTAAGATTTAGGGAAAGTATAGCATATCACTCTGGAGAATTTTAAGAATTTGAGGTAAATATTTCTAATTAATTTCCAAAAGCAAAAATATTAACTGAGTTTTCTGAAAATACACTATTTTCATGAACGACCAGTTCATGAAAGTTCAGACCAGTTCAGCCCAAAAAACGTTCTATCTACACATATTATTGTTATATTTACATTAGGATCTCCTACAATCTATGTGAAGTTGTGAGACGCAATGAACTATCGATTTAAATATTATGAATAAAAAGAATTTCACATATAGAAAATATATGAAAAATTATCATAATTTGAATGTGTTCAATTGCAGTTCGTTACACCAAAATCAAAATGTCTATTTATTGAAAAAACAAACGAGGGAACTAGCATTATTTTTGTATATTTTTGGTAAGTATTGATATTGGTTGATAAATTTTTGGTACGTATTAAATACTAGCCGTCCTTGGTGATCAGTAGGGTCGCCCTTAAATGCAATGCTAAGCGTTGAATCATGTTACTTTTATTCATAATTTAATTTACTTGTTCAATCCTTCGCTAAATCTGAAGATCCTGATAGAGAAATAAAAAATTCGGTATATTTATATTAACCAGACGCAGGGATATCAGAGCGCAGGGATATACCAGACGCAGGGATTTATATCACCAAACATTGTTCCCTTCGCATTTTTTCGTATGTCATTAATTTCATTTAAAATATAATCCTTTAACTCATTTTCGTTAACTTGCAACTTTAATTTAAAACTGAAACTTTTAAAATTCACGACTTTTACGTGTTTGTCACCCCCCCCCCCCAAAAAAAAGCAAGGGAAAAAAAAACTAAAATACCATAAACCATGAAATTAATTTCAACAACAAAGCATTGTTTTAAATTACCACGTGAAAAATGAAAAATGCTAACTGGCGAGTTAAAAAATGATATTGGCAAGATTTTTACTCGGCTGACATAAAAGCGCCAAGAATTCTTTGCGATCATGGCAACTTTTATGTAGTTTTATTCGAAAACATAATTTTGATTTAAAATGGGCAATTGCGCTTGCATATGAAAATCGTAATTGTTTATGACAGTCACATGACTCGAACTAATACCAAAAAGCAACTCTCAGCCTTGCTTTTTCTAGCACGCTGTGTCTTGCTCTATCTTGCACTGAAGAAGGATCTCGCTAGTAGATTCGAAACAGCTGTTTGCTGCTTTTAACGTATTATTTGTGCATTTTTAACGTTGGTTTTCTGCTTTTTAATATTCCTGCACAAAGGCTTTTATTGCTATTTTAAGCAAAAGTGCTTCATACCGCTTGTCAGTAACAGTACAGGTAACGGGTCCGACGATAAACGGTGCCGTTATTCCGCACCATACTGTAACCTTTTCAGACTGAAGAGGTAATGGCTGTAGCTGGGACGGATTCTCGGTCGCCCATATCGTGCAATTTTGCGTATTACAGAACCTTGCAAATGAAAGTGGGCTTCGTCAGACCACAGAATGTTCCATGGCCATCCGTTGTCCACTACCATCCGGGCAAGAAATTATAGTGCAAAAGATTGACGTGCTTCCAGGTCAGCGGTTAGCAACTTCTGCACATGAGTTATCTTGTACGGATAACAGCGCAAGTTGTTCCGTAGAACTTTACGCATTTGCTGTTCTGCATATCCAGTATTCGGCCAATTCCCCGTGCACTGCTGATTCCCGCCTCACTGTTAGTCTGTTCTTGTAATGCTGTAGCCACATCTTTCACTGCCGCAGCCGAAACTGGTTTCTGTCCTCTACCCCGTTTAACGTCAAATGGACCGTACCTTCGAATTTAGCAACCATTTTTCGCCGATCATTTGTGGTTATTGAACCCCTGTTTGTGGATTTTAATGTCCGAAACTTTCTAATAGCTGTAAGTGCACAGTCATTGTTCTTAGAAAAAAGCTTCAAGAGCAGAGCGCGATCCTTCTTAGTGAGAGTCAGGATGAAGCATTCAAGCAAAGAGCTAGTGCTCTGCATTTTTATGGCAGCTATGTTTGTGGTGGGCATGTCACGTATTACTAATTTGCATATATCCAGACAACGTGAACCCTAACAGCGCCATCTGTTGGCACATTTCGGAACTGCTTTTATTCCTTAGTCAAACAAAATTTCATTGCTTCAGGATTGTTCTGCTCAAATATAAAGTCCTTCTGATTAGTAGTTTTAAAATTATCGATTTTTGAAATCGTAACTTTAATTATAATCACCCGGTATATTATTCTGATAAGAACAAAAACATTAAAATCTGGAGTGGAAAATTTTAAGAAAATCCAAGGATTTTTTGTGTGTATCAAATAGCAAAGCAAACACACAGTGTTGTTCCGATAGGCTTCAGTGCGCAATGTTTATAAGCTTCCGTGGATTCTGACTAATATTTAAACGTTCACTAAAAATAAAGAAGTACTGAAGCTGCGCTCCTCTGAGCTTCAGCGCAAATTAAGCTACACGTGGAGTCAAAAGGGTGATCAGTAATAATATTTTACTAAAACGAACAAAAACAGCGAGTAAACATAACACGACCAAAAGTCAAAACGGTTGCGGGTAACTACGACACTCCTCGTCACCGTTCGGAAGCCACTGAGACATAAAACTATCGAGTAAACACTTGCGAGCGATAGATAGAAGTACGTACCTGTGTGTGCAACATGATACATCAGATATGTAAGCTCTTTGGTAGGAAAGAACGCAAAGGATTGGAGATGGGAAAGGAAAACGTAATTTAGACTTCTGTTTTATGGAAGCACTGCTCTGTTGGGCTCCGGAATGCAGTATTATGAGCTCAAATGAATTCCGATCAATATTTAAATATTTACAAAAAACAGAGAAGTACCGGAGCTGAGCTCCGTTGATCTCGGCGCAAATTAAGCTCTGAAGATTGTAGACTTATTTGAAATACATATTTTTAAAAATTGTCAAATTATGTGCTCCAGCCTATTTTTTATGCATTTTTGTAACGTCCATTTTGTAGTATAAGAGGCTAGGCATGAATGGATGCATGCATTTATTTCCTATAGGTTTGAGGTTTTTTTTTATGTAAAGCCGTTTTAAAGATGGTTATGAAATAAATAGCTTTTAAGCCTCAAATACGATCATTCTTAGGTTAATAATTACCTCAAACTAAAAAACCTCGGGCGAACGCTTAAATGAAATTTACGATTAACCTGATTTTTCTGATCGAGGCTGAAGTCCAATCAGATTAATGGTGAATACTATTTGAACTTTCGACAGAAGGCTTTCTAGGTTGAGGTAGACGGGGAATCAGGGCGAATCCAGAGAGTCTTTTTTTTGGGGGGCGGGGGGTGGGGGGCGATACCGAATGACATGCAATCAATGTAGTCATAATTTCTGTTGGTCAAATCATTCCCTGCAGTTAATTATTAAATGAATATGAAATAATTAATACGTTTTGAAAATATTATATACTCTCGATTATACGACGCTCGACTAACCGAAACACTTGATTAACCGACACTCTTATTTAATCCCCCCCCCCTCCTCAGAATATGATTTATTGTTACTTATTAGGTAGAAAAATTTAAAACGTTATAGCAGAATTTATTTATTAAATGTCTTATTTTTTCTTTTTCTTTTTACTCTTGCACTATGGTAATTATTTATCTTATTATTATTATTATTATTTTTAGTTATAGTGACGTTTTAACAGCGTTAATAACACAAGCCTGCAATCATTGTGTTTTTTAACATTTGATAATTAATTTTTATGTATTTTTTAGCGCTGAACCCGAAAATGGCCTTCATTTGTAACCATCACGTCAAGATTTTTCGCAAATTGTGCATTTCATAGATTAAAAGTAAAAAAATAGCGAAAATCTGATACTATAAAAAAGATGTGATGATTGTGTTTTTTAACTTTAATAATTGATTTTTATGTATTTTTTAGTGCTGAATCCGAAAATGACCTTCATTTTTAACCATCACATCACGATTTTTGCAAATCGTAAATTTCAAAATTAAAAAGTAAAAAAATAGCAAAAATCTCTCAAAGCAATTTGTCAAAACCTTAACAAAAGAAGCTAAATGTTTTAAATACATCTGCGACAAATTTCCTAGCCTTATCAACCGCCAAAATAAAACAGGATCCCGAGATGAACCCATAGAGAAGATAAAAGAAAAGCGCGAAGCAGAACATGAGAGGTTCAAAGAAACTTACACGCACGGAATAAAATTGTAAGGATTTTAAATACAGACTATTTTACATGTTTAACTGTAAAAGGGCATAGTTTAATAAAAAAGATGAATAAATTATTATGATAAAAATGTTACATCTATTTTATAGTAGCAGATTTTTGTAATATTTCGACGTTTTAAAAATTTAAGATTTGTGAAAAATCCTGACGTGATGGTATGGTGAAAAAAATGAAGATCATTTTTGAATTCAGCACTAAAAAATCCAAAAATGACCGTCATTTTTTCACCATACCATCACGTGAGGATATTTGGACCAATTTGGATTTGGAACCAATTGTCGAAATCTAAAAAACATAACCATCACATCTATTTTTAGTATCACCTTAACATCCTTGAAAGTCAAAATGTATCATCTAAGTGGTGTTTATACCTCTTTATAATCTACTTATTATTAGTCCATAAAAGTTGACATTTTGTCGCTGATGCTCAGGTCTGTTTCCACAGCTCCTGCACCGCTCCCACAGACGCAGAAAGAATGAGAAAAATGATAAACCAAACAATGAACTGTGAGTGACAGTAGGGCGGTATTTTCAGTTCAAAACACCTAGAAGGCCTTTCATTAAGTAAATACATAAGGGAAGAACAAATTTACGAAGTTGGTTTTTAAGAAATCAACACACCATATGCATTTTAGCTTTTAACTGAGTAGGATTAGGACATAGTCCTTTTTGTTCATTCATCAAATATCTCTTGAAATTTACCAATGTGGGTGGCAATAACAGTACATATTTTACACATTAGTGGCTTATTTCTTCAGAAAACATTAAGGTGTTTGAATTTTTCAAAGGACCTTTCTTTTTCTTGTTTCTTTCTTTCTTTGGAAATTGCTCCGAATCCCATTCTTTTCTGAAACATTAGAGCATTCCTCAAAATATCATTATACAGAAATTAGGATTGCAGATTCTTTGAAAGAATGAAAAAATTTCCGCATTTTAAAGGGTGTCACAAAGGGTGCCGCATTTTAAAGGGTGTCCTTACGGTGTCAATTTTCTGTTGTAGAGATTCAACAAAAGGTACATGAATTGGCATCATCCCCCACCTGAACCCATAGTTCAAAAATTATGGCTCCATATGCCTTTTGACAGGACATAATCCTTGCCGAAACGTCAGTGAGGTTTCCCATTGACACCCGAAAAGTGTTTGGTTTTCGTTTACTTGTCTACCTGTTCCGCGAAAACTGCCGTTAAAAGCACTGGATTTATATCTTGGTGGGGACTATCGCCGCTCCCCCGTGGTTACGCGCCTGGAGGAATATCCTCCTGGCGCTAATTATGCGTTTTTTTTGCGGCATTTTGACGAAATTGGCGTTTTTTTCCAATCCCTTGACAAAAGTAGCGTTTTTCCGCGATTCTTTGTCAAAATTCCCGTTTTTTCTGCGATCTTTTAACGAAGTTTGCATTTTTCTGCAATCCTTTCGAGAAATTCGCGTTTTTTCTGCGACCCTTTGACGAAATTTGCGTTTTTTTCATGGTCTTTTTGCGTTCTTTTCATGCGCGCCTTTCCGCGATTTTTTGACGAAATTCGCGTTTTTTCGGCAATCATTTAACAAAATTGGCGATTTTTTCTGCGAATGACAGACGAAATTGATTTTTTTGGCGACCATTTCTCGAAATTCGCGTTAAGCGGTGAATTTATATTTTTGGAAGGGGCGATCGCAGCGGTGGATTTATATATCCCCCCCCCGTGGATCCGCGCCTGCGAGGAATGCGAGTTTAAATTGAATATAAAGAAAATTTGTATTATACGAGGACTGTTCAATAAAAAATTCACATACTTTATAGTACACAAATTTACTTTTATGTTCCATTGTTAAGCTTAATGTGTAATGAATACGTGGTAATTTTTTTGTTCATTTATTTCCAGTAGTACGTCAGTGACAGCCATGGAAGTTCAGATACTTTCAGTATCACCTACGTGAACGATGGAGGCAATGCGTAATGAGCACGTATGTTTTAACTTGCTGGAGAGTTTACTTTCGCGAGAAGAAACCGTCAGACGATGAGTATGCTATTGGAGACTTATGGAGAGTCAGTTCTTCTCTGTAGCACAGTTAAATGATGATTTCAGATGTTTAAGAAAAAGAAAGACAATCATCTTCGTAGGAAGATGGACACGAAGATCCTGTAACTGAACTTACAGAAGTCAACATAATACCGTCGCTATTTTTATCAGTGAAGATCGTTAGATTGTGAGAACTGTAAAAAATATTGCAATTATAATAGCATGCCATCAACACATTGGTAACAGAAAAGTTAACACGAGACTCGTTTTTGCACCTTGAATTCCTAGACAACACGACGTTCGCTTGGAGGTTGTTCGAAATCGAAGGTGATGTTACATGAACATGATATGAATCCCTAATGTAATAATAAGCTTCGACTGACGATTTTTTTATAGGCGAAAGGAAAATTTCCGTCAGGAAAGAACCTACTTACTCATTGTGTGTTGTCTCTAACGTTTCCATAGGCGATGCTGAAAGTATCTGTACTTCAAGCTGCCAATAACGTACTACTGGAAATAAATGAACAAAAAATTACCACCTATTCATTACACATTAAGCTAACAATGGAACATAAAAGTAAATTTGTGCGCAATAAAGTATTCTAATAAAAAAATTATGACCATTCTTTATTGAACTGCCCTCGTATGATGAAAACATTTTAATAGTGATAACTTTCAATAAGATAAATACATTACACAAAGTCAATGCATTAAACATAATAATTCCTACTATACAATGCCTACTAGATTTATACTATTGCTGTTACTCTAACGTACTATGATTCAATTTATGAGCAAAAGAAAACAAAGACTAGAAAACAGGAACTCTGCTTTTTCAGAATTTAGTGTTGCCCCGATAAAAAAAAATATATATATACATGTATATAAATATAGATAATATAAAACATATTTCAGTTTTAAGACTTAAAACACACGCTTTTATTCTATATAAAATGGCGTCATTTGCATCCCCTGAAGAATTCCTCATTTACGATCCAGTCTTAAACAACAACTACAGTAAAGTACTCATTTGACGTCACTATCATTGAATAATACACAAATAGAGCAAAAAACGATGTCATCATTCAAGAAACTCGACAAAAAATCGGCTATCTAATGATTCATATGCCTTCCTTTGTTTGTAATATTAATATGGTTACATAAAATTAAATAAAGTTTATAATAACTACATGTTTTATCAGAAATCATTCATTTATATTTTTCCAAAATAGCAGGTATTTTAATTACGTTTTTTTTTCAGTAGTTATGAGAAAATGGCAGCAAAAAGATATAATTACTATTTTCCAATTATATTTTCTTTACTTTCTACAAAAATGGAGTACTTGAGTTGCCAAAATGAAACAAATGGCGCTAAAAACTAAAAAAATGAATATCTCAAAAATAAATTGAAATGTAGTTTTCAAACAAATTGCATTAAAAAGTATTTTTTTCCGAATACGACGGTATAAAAATTGAAAATGTGCGATGCTTAAAAGTTAAAAAAATTGCAGTAGAGTATTTAACAGTACAATGATACATCTGTTTTTTTTTATCGCTGTCTTATACAACGGAATGTTATTTTTTGGAGACGACACTTTAATTGCTGGGAGAAAGAAATAGCATATCGGGGGCTAAAAATCTACATTCTAATGTTGACCGATTGGTTCTTTTAATTTTGTCCAGCATACTATGAGTCGTTTCATATGAATTTCTTCAGGTTATAAATAAGTTTCTCCAACTTTCTCGAAAGTAAAAACAAAACAAAAGAAAACAACAGAAGTAAAATATTCCACGACAAACTATTCACGAAATCTATAAATGACATATTGATCTTTACATTGCGTATACACTTCTAAATAACACAAATAACAAATGTTCTATACAATTCGAACCTAAAAAGTAATAGTATATCGAAATCTCATGGAAAAAAAAACAGTAATGTAAAACAGATCAAAGGAAATGGAATATCTGTCACAGCATTTTACACAACACTCTCTCAATAAGCACTGCGGTGATCCATGTTTAAAGACGCTTTGAAAATTGCATTCTAACGATTTTACATTAGTTTTCCTTGAAACGTGAAATCTGAGAGAAAGCGAATGTATTATTTAAATAAATTCTTACTGTCTTGATATCCGAAGTACTTTTTGTTTTTTCTGCACTTCCACTGAAAGGGGATTTAGATCTTATTTTACAATGACTTCTTCCACATAAATAGTTTACAACCACCAAAAATAATTCAAATAAAATAATGTTAAAAACTAGAGAACAGGAATTCTGCTTTTTCAGAATTTAGTGTCGCCCACGGCATTTCCATTACTTCATTTTCTTCTGGTGGACTGGTGGTTTCTATTATTAAGAAACAGACATTATAAATGAAGCGTTAAGTGAAGATGAAAGAGCAGTCGTAAAAAGTTAGAACTCTGATTTTCTGGTCAGAGTGGAAAAAAATGGCCATATTTTTTTTTATGGCTGTTTCATAATAATAGAAGCCACCAGTCCATAAGAAGAAAATAACTCGGTTAAGCGAGACTCGTATAATCGGGATTCTACTGCAAAACATATTTCAATTTTAAGACTTAAAGCACACGCTTTTATTTTATGTAAAATGACGTCATTTGCATTAATATAGATACTTCAAATTAAATATAGTTTATAATAGCTCCAAGCTCCATGTTTTATCATAAATCCTTCATTTATATTTTTCTCAAAATAGCACGTATTTTAATTAATTTTTTTTTCAATTTTTATGCGAAAATGGCAACAAAAAGATATAATTGCTATTTTTCAACCATTTTTTCTTTACTTTCTATAGAAATGGAGTACTTGAGTTGCCAAAATGAAACAAATGTCGCTAAAAACTACAAAAAAAAATAATAATAATATTTCAAAAACAAATGGAGATGCAGTTTTCAAACAAATTGCATTAAAAAGTACTTTTTTTCCAATACGACGGTATAAACGTTGAAAATGTGCGATGCTTAGAAGTTTTAAAAAATGCTGTAGAGTATTTAAGCGCACAATGAAACATCGGCTTTTGTTTTACGGCTGGCGTATACAGCGTAGCGTTATTTATTGGAGACAAAATAAGCCAAGAGAAAGAAATAGCATTCCGGGGGCTAATAAGTAATTTTGAAACAAAATAAGTATAAAAGTAAAAATACTTTTTAAGAAAATACTTTTTTAGAAAACATTCTTTTATAAACATTCAATATTCATCTTGAAAATCACGCCTAATTGTTTGACTGTAATTCGCATTGTTTCTCAAAACTTCCGGTACATTACATTGATTTGGCATTGGCACCGAACTCGATTATGGAAAATTCACGACCTTTTTTACGCTTCCTAGAAAGCGCAAGAAAGTGAATTAATTAAAAAATATATGCTTTTTGCTCTGTTTTTTTTTTTTTTTTTTTTTTTTTTTTTTTTTTTTTTTTTTAAGATAGGGTAATGTGAAAGAAAAAATGAAGCATTATTTAAAGTATCTTTTTAGGATGTCTAAATTCATTTCCTAACTTAGATTGATAAATTAGTTAATATTAAACTATTAATTGATAAAACATTTCTTTTTGTTAATATTACACTCTTCATTTTTTTTATTTAGAATTTATTTTCTACTTTTTAGGCTTTAAAATGTTTCATTGGTGCAGTTTCATAGCCATTTGACATATTTTAGCGAGCGTTTATTGGAGCATCATTCAAACCATTTGTGTTTCAACTCGTATACTATTGTAGGAGTTACAGGGAATATTTGGTGATTTATCACCTGCGGCGGGCTAACTGAAAAAGGCCTTAAAATAAATCTATAATTAAGTTCTAAAATTATTAAAATGTTTTATTATCACCGGAAACGTACTTTTGGACATAATTTGTATAATTCTGACACATAAGGAAGTGGATTAAATATTGATTATAAAATTTCATCCTTACACACAAAAACCAGGTTGAGTTAAATAAAAGATTTTAAAAATAAACGCGGCTTCTAGTGATTCCTTCTTAATAAACAACTTGCTTACAACTGTACAAAAAACGTTACTTATTTTCTCCCTTTCTTATTGAGCGTCAGTTGGTGCATTTTTTTAGAAAATCGTTTAGCAGAAGAATTTTTTTTTGACGGCCACATTCAACTTAATCTTAAGATAGCCCGTCAAAAATGACAGAATATGAGACATAAAGATATATACAACACATATGCAAGAATATGTGTTTTTATAGCTTATTGCGCAGTGATAGATGATGATAGATGATAGACGATAAATAACAGATTTTAACAAGTTGGAAATTGCTCGTCAAACGTGGCAAATGAGGTGCGTTCGTACTATAACTAGTTTTATAATTATTTTTTGCACCCCATATTGTACTCAATGTATACTTTTTTTGCACTTCATAAAGCGCATAGTCTGATACATCATTAAAATGCACTTCCAATAATTTTTTCCCATTCCCCGTAATTTAACGGAACACTTTTGACTGTCCCTGTAATTAAACTATACATCCGATTTTCCTAAAATTTGAAATAGCTCAACAAAACTTTGCAACAATTATATCTTTAAAATTTCAGACCATTCGGAAGGCTGTAATATCATTAAAATGCACTTGCAATAATTTTTCCCATTCCCCGTAATGTAACGGAACACTTTCGACTGTCCCTGTAATTAAACTATCCATCCGATTTTCCTAAAATTTGAAATAGCTCAACAAAACTTTGCAACAATTATATCTTTAAAATTTCAGACCATTCGGAAGGCTGTAATATCATTAAAATGCACTTGCAATAATTTTTCCCATTGGCCGTAATGTAAAGAAAAACTTTTGACTGTCCCTGTAATTAAACTATGCATCCGATTTTCCTAAAATTTGAAATGGCTCGACAAAATTTTGCAACAGTTATATCTTTAAAATTTCAGATCATTCGGAAGGCTCTAATATCATTAAAATGCACTTGCAATAATTTTTCCCATTGGCCGTAATGTAAAGAAAAACTTTTGACTGTCCCTGTAATTAAACTATACATCCGATTTTCCTAAAATTTGAAATGGCTCGACAAAATTTTGCAACAGTTATACCTTTAAAATTTCAGATCATTCGGAAGGCTGTAATATCATTAAAATGCACTTGCAATAATTTTTCCCATTGGCCGTAATGTAAAGAAAAACTTTTGACTGTCCCTGTAATTAAACTATACATCCGATTTTCCTAAAATTTGAAATGGCTCGACAAAATTTTGCAACAGTTATATCTTTAAAATTTCAGATCATTCGGAAGGCTGTAATATCATTAAAATGCACTTGCAATAATTTTTCCCATTGGCCGTAATGTAAAGAAAAACTTTTGACTGTCCCTGTAATTAAACTATACATCCGATTTTCCTAAAATTTGAAATGGCTCGACAAAATTTTGCAACAGTTATATCTTTAAAATTTCAGATCATTCGGAAGGCTCTAATATCATTAAAATGCACTTGCAATAATTTTTCCCATTGGCCGTAATGTAAAGAAAAACTTTTGACTGTCCCTGTAATTAAACTATACATCCGATTTTCCTAAAATTTGAAATGGCTCGACAAAATTTTGCAACAGTTATATCTTTAAAATTTCAGATCATTCGGAAGGCTCTAATATCATTAAAATGCACTTGCAATAATTTTTCCCATTGGCCGTAATGTAAAGAAAAACTTTTGACTGTCCCTGTAATTAAACTATACATCCGATTTTCATAAAATTTGAAATGGCTCGACAAAATTTTGCAACAATCATATATTTGAAATTTCAGACCATTCGGTTGGGTAGTTTTTGCTCTGTTACATGCGGACAGACGGACGGACGGACTGAACGACGACTATAGGTGCTACGTATTTATATAATTACGAACGCACCTAAAAACGAAACTCATATATGAATAACTCTAATACAGTAGAAGATCACTCATCTGCACAGCTTGGTTCGAAGTGTTGTGCGGATTTGAGGCTTTTTGAGGATTACAAGTCATGTCTGTATTATAAAAATAGATATATGGTTTCTTTATGCAAAATAAATTGTATAAATATTGAAAAAAATAAGCACATTATTAAAGCACATTAAAATCGGGCAGTTAGGAACTGAAACAGCACAGCGCCATCTATTGGCTGTTATGTTATTAGCAGCATTGGGATGAAGATGTAAAGATGTACATTTTCGTGTATTATACTTTAAATTTCTACCGATAGATTTTGAAAAAAAAATTCTTAAAAGCGCGGAGTTTAAATTAAATTGCGGTGACCTCGATTATGAAATATTAACGGTTTTGAATGGAAATTTTGCCAAATTATCTAGCTATCGCCAAGTTGGCTTCATATATGATAACTTATTTTGTCGTCAAATTTGGCGATATTTTGCCAAGTTGGTCAACATTGGGCACTACTATGGTAACACTGCATTAGTAATGTTTAACAATTACTCATTACAATGAGGCGGTCCTACCGGAATTGTGAAGGACACACAGATACGAAGTCTTTTAGTGCAAATTGTTGCAACACATATTCTAGCAGAATTTGGCAATACTCGCCAGGACAAGTTAGATTTAAATTAAAATTTATATTCATCTTATAATTCCCCAATTTTTAAACTTCTAGGTTTGATAAAATAATTTTTATTTACATTTAAAATTATACTTTGAACGTTAAGTTTAAAAATATTTAGATTAAAAATCTTTTAATAATAAATATTCAAAATTTTGATCTTCACCTTTTAAATGGAGGTAAGGATTTTGTTTGGCGTAAATTTATGAGATTTTTTGCGTTTTTTTCGGTTACAAAGAAAAGACATATCACCTTTGCGCTTTTTGCATTATAATTATTGCCATTTTACTTTTATATTTAAATTTGTCTAAAAAAAAATGACTAATATGACTTGTGCGACGGCGAGTACCTACAGTTGCACAACTTCCGAATCCGGAAACTGTTTTTCTCAGGTCACAACCATCATCTGAAACAAATTTGGCCGCCCAAATTATAAAATGGAATTAAATTCCCCGGAGCTTATGGTAACATTAAGTATGAAAAGTTGATTTTTGACAAAATAGCGGCCATTTGGAGAAAACATTCATTTTTCGCTTTTTTCAATCTTTTGCGAGCTTGAAAAAATACTTAATCACTGCTAATTATACTTTTCTGTGGCACTAAGCTCTACGAAAAAAGATTACATTTCATTAAAAAAATGAAGGAAATCGGTCGAATAGTTCTCGAGAGAAGTGATCATCCAGTTTGAAAAACATAGTTTCAAGACGGGTTCAAAATGGTTTCAAGATTGTTTTTAACACTTTACAACAAAGCTGAAAAGTGCTTAAAACTTTGGTTTGTTTGTCCGCCTGTTCGTCTGTCCAAGCTCTAACTCTCATAAATATACTCAGATTGCCCTGAAATTTTTTGATGTTAGTGACGTTTACCATAGCACGTTCCCTATTTCAAATGAAGTTTGTAGCACGTTTAGTTCATTTACAGGGACAGTCAAAAGTATTCAGTTACAAGACGGCCAATGGGAAAATATCGTTTCAAATGATTTTTAATGATGTCGCTTTCATACACAATAAAACTCATATGTATTTATGAAGTGCACTAAAATATGCATTCTGTAGAATATGCGGTGCGAAGAATAGTTATGGGGTCTCATTTACACCATGCCATTTACAGGGCCACACAAAAGAATTCCGTTTCATAATGAATAGTTTGCGGCGTATTTAAATTATGTTAAACTATTTCATATATAATTAAATTGATATACGTCTCTGAGGTTTACTATAACTTATTTAATGTATAATACGAAGGGCATAGCATTTATAGGGACACACAAAAGATTTCAGATACTATATTGTATCCGAAGTACTGTACATTAACGATGATTGCTAGAAATGCAATTGCTAGAATTTTTAATTATGATATGCGCTTTTATTTTTCACTATGTTTATGCATACTATATGCTGTGTATAAATGCTATAATTCATATACAGGGCTATACAAAAGAATTCGTAAGGGTTACTGGGTAAGAGGCCAAATTGCTTAAAAGTGGTTTTTAAATGAGTTATGCATTTTTACACTGAACTGCATTTAGTTTATTAAGAAATGGTTTTAGAATATAGATAAAACGATATACAGGGCCACGCAAAGAATTGCATATATGACCGTCTATGGATGATAATTTCTGAAAATGTGATTTTACTAGTTTTAAGAGTGTTTTAGTTTAAATTAAATTTTAGCTAAATAGTAACGTGGAATAAAGTTACTAGGTAAATTACAAGGCTGAACAAAAGTAATCAAATATGTTTACATCTATTAGTATAAATTAGTGAAAGAGAAATTTAAACTTGCCATGCCTTTTCTCGCTAAACTAAAGTTTCCCATTCTATAGAATACTAGCAAACCCCGCGGCTTTACTCGCGTAATATTTGAAATATGCCAAGTGATATTTATATGTCTAATTTTTATTAAAAGGCACTAACTAAATTTTTATTTTATTAAAAGGTAATATTTTATTTTAATAAAAGGTACATTTAGGAATACATTACATTTAGGAATAATTCAAAAATTACTATTTAAAACACAGTTTGAATAAACATCATTATTACACTGCATTAGGCAGAAATGAGACTTAAATTAATAAAACGAAATAAAACTGACAATTTAGAAAATATTTTGAAACTTTTATGCTCAATTAATATGCTCATTTCAGTATTCATTTGAAGTTTTGAATTTTTTAGAAAGCATCTTCTTATATCTTAAAATTAACTATCATGTGAAATTCCTACCTTCGCTCTCAACAAAAAGGGCTATGTTGAAATAGGAACTGTCACCATTAATTTGCCAACATTAATTGTGAAATCGGTTTGTTATTTCCTAATATTCCACAGAAACGTAATTCAGAAAGATTTTAAAGACCTTTTTTAGAACGTTTGTTGTTCCTGTGAACACCAGGTGGTAGAATCATCGGCATAAAATATAGCCTGTGTAGGATCAGAGACTGTTACCATTGATTCGCAACTATTACTTTTATAATCGGTTTATATTCTCTGAAATTGCATAGAAATCGTTATTTAGGAATTTTTTAGAATGCTTTTCGCACTTCCCCTTAGCTCCACCCCTTTTTATTTCGAATTTATTTTCGACAGTCCTTCGAGGGCATTTATATTTTATAAGTAACTACCATGCCATATTTAAAGTTTCTAGCTTTTCAGTATCGCAGAAATCGCAATTTAGATAGTTTTTAGCTCCTGCAACCGTCTGGTGGTAGCGGCACAGGCATAAAGTATAGCTTATGTTTGAGCAGGTTCTATCACCACCAATTTGTCATCATTATTTTTTAATAGGTTTGGTATTTAATAAGATTGCATAAAAATTGTAATTTAGAACGCTTTTCGCTCACTTCATCTTTTCAAATTTGGAATTTTCTTTCGACTGTTCTTAGAAAGCAGTTGCATCTTGTAAGTAAATATCATGCCATACTTCAAAGTGTTAGACCCCTCAGTTGTGCAAAAAACGCAAATTAGAACATGTTTTGCTTTTGCAACCCTCAGATGGTAGTGACAGCAACACAAAATATACACTGTAAAAAAAATTCCGCAACGTTCCTGGGAAAAAATGGGCAGCTGAGTTGCCCATTATTTCCAAGAAACATTTCTTGAAAATGACTTGAACTTTACTGTATATGTTAAAAACATTCTACAGAAATGCCAGTAAGTTTCCTGCGAAATACCAGGAATATTTCTGTTGACAGCAAAAGATTACTGACATTTCACAGCATGCGGGATCCGCAGACGATTTTTACATTTCCAGTTGACAATTTTCGCTTTATTATCATTATTTGTTGGAATGAAAAAATATTTTGAAATTGACATCAAAATTATTATTTATAATTTACACGAAAAAATAAATTTTCAGTTAAAATTTAATAAAGTAAATATATAAATGATATATTGTTTCTGAACTTTGCTTAAAATATAAAAATATATAAATGTAAATAATAATTAGAAATAAAAATCTAGACATAAAATATTTTGGATTTTCGTCAGTAATTATGTTAGTTTACAAGTTAGATAAAATACATATAAATTTTCATGAAAAAAAAAAATAAATCCTAAACGTAATTGTATATTTTTTTCCGAAAATAAAAAAAAATTCAAATTTGCAGCAATTCAAAGTGTCAAATATATATCAAATTTAAATCAAATTGTAAAGTGTTAAAATCACAATATAAAATTAATTAAAAAAGAAAAAAAAAGTCAAGAGGCAGCATCGAACTCGGACCGTACGGGTGGCGTGCGAGCCTTCTGCGTTCACACCACGAAAGACACACTGAGAGCTGCAAACTAATGGGTATTTGAAACGTATGCTAAACCTCGGCATCTAATTTCTGAAAATCTAAGGTCCATTTGAAGAAATCCTTTCACAAGAATAATTAGAGATAAGAACTCTAAAACATACTTTAAATTAATCAAAATCGGTGAGAATCATGTTTGATGGTCCCCTGGTTAATGGAGATCCAAATAATAGGTGTATTTTTTTTACACGGTCTGCTCGTTAAACATTCCACAGACAAGTACGAGAGATAATCTCTTAGCGATGTCACAGAGGTATTGTATTTTTATCTGAATGGTCTTGGCAATAGAGACGTAAAGGATTATGTCGTCTATTGATTTATTTGCATTCCATATTGATTTTTTTACATTCATTTAAGGAATTCGTTTTCGACACTCGCGCGTGAGCAACGGATTATAGCAAAAAAATAATAAATGGCGGCCGCAGCGTTTTGCTGTTTCCAACTTTTGTTCAGGAACGTTTCAGATAAGAAAACCAGAATTTCACAGGAAAGAGCTAAATTATTCTGAAAACCTGAGAAAAGGCGAAACGTTCCTGGATTTTACATGGAACGTTACCATTTTTTTTACAGTGTAGCCTATGTTACAGCAGGGACTGACACCATTGATTTGCAACCATTATTTTTGAAATAGCTTTGATATTTCCTGAGATTGAGTAGAAAGTTTGTAGAACGCTTTTTGCGCATTTTCACCCCTTTTTAAATTTCTAATTTTTTCGAAACTGTTCTTGAATATCATTTATATTTAATAAATATGTACCTTGCCCAATTTTAAATTGCTAGCCCCTACCGATCACAAAAATCGAAATTTAGAACACTTTTTTGCTCCTGTACCGTCTACGTGATAGTGATACCGACATAAAATAGCGTCTATGTTAGAGCAGAGGCTGTCAGCATCAATTTCCTACCATTACTTTTGAAATCAGTTTGATTCTTCCTGATATATTGCAGAAAAATCGGCATTTAGAATGTTTTTAGAACGCTTTTCGCACATTTTCACCCCTTTTAAATTTCAAACTTTTAAAGAAATGTTCTTAGAGATCATTTATATCTAATAAATATATACCATGCAAAATTTCATGAGTCTAGTTTCTTCCATAATTCAAAGATCGCATTTTTAGAACTTTTTTTGCTGTTGCATCTCCTCTGGGGTAGTGGAAACAGATATAAAACATAGCTTATCTTGGAGCAAGATCTGTCACCATCATTTTTACACCATTATATTTGAAATCGGTTCAGTACTTCCTGAGATTGCATAGAAATCGCAATTTAGAACGTTTTTTACCACGCTTTTGGCGCATTTTGACCCCCTTTTAAATTTTGATTTTTTTAGGAAATGTTCTTAGAGATCATTGATATCTTATAACTAACTACCATTCCAAATTTCACGATTCTAGACCCTTCCGTAACGCAAAAACCGCAATTTAGAAAGTTTTTTCCTGTACCCCCTTTGGGGTAGTGGCACCGACATAAAACATAGCCTATGTTGGAGCAAGGGTTGTCACCATCATTTTGACGCCTTTATTTTTTTTTTTAAATCGGTTTGGTATTTCCTGAGATTGTGTGGAAACCACCATGTAGAACGTTTTTTAGAACGCTTTTCGCGCATTTTCACCCCTTTTAAAATTCGAATTTTTTAAGAACTGTTCTTAGAAATCCTTTATATTTAATAAGTAGCTAATATTTCAAATTTCATATTTCTAGGCCCTTCAGTAACGCAAAAATCGCATTTTTGGAACGTTTTTTTCTCCTGCACCCCCTTTCGGATAGTGGCACCGACATAAAACATAGCCTATGTTGGAGCAAGGGTTGTCACCGTCATTTTGACACCATTATTATTTTTAAAATCGGTTTAGTATTTCCTGAGATTGTGTAGAAACCACCATTTAGAACGATTTTTAGAACGCTTTTCGCGCATTTTCACCCCTTTTAAATTTCGAATTGTTTAAGAACTGTTCTTAGAAATCCTTTATATCTAATAAGTAGCTAATGTTTAAAATTTCATATTTCTAGGCCCTTCAGTAACGCAAAAATCGCATTTTTAGAACGTTTTTTTGCTCCTGCACCCCCTTTGGGGTAGTGGCACCGACACAAAATATAGCCTATGTTCTAAGTTGGACTAACACCATAATTTTGATACCATTGCTTTTGAAATCAGTTCGGTAGCTCCAGAGATTACCTCTAACAAACAAACAATTTTTACTTCTTTATAATATTAGTATAGATATATAACCCAACAGATCAAATACAGGACTGTTTAAAAGAATTGGAATACATATTTGCCTATGGACGGTAACTACTGACATCTGTTTTTCAAATGTTTTATCTGTTTTCTAAAATGTTTACTTACTTACCTTATTTAACTTATTTTTCTAAATAAAAAAGTTTTGTTAAAGATTTCAAGAAGTGTTGGAAAGTGTTTCATAATCTATGCTTGACGCATGATTTTTCTATTTTGTTTATCCTTATTTTTGACGAAACAAATTCACTTCTTATAACCTGCTATTTATATCTTTACAAGAAAAATGAGTATCATCTTTCGAAAAGACAGGCTATTGGATACAAAATAGTGAGAATGGTGCAGAAATTCTGAATGCTTAGAATTTAGTAAATCAAAAGTTTTTGTTGAATGCGAGTACCGCGAACAACTTTCTTCATGGGCATTTACCCAAATTTACTTCCGAGTAATGTGTTATCTTTATTTTATTTGTTTTGTTTTGTTTTTTTGTTTTTATTTGATGTTTCAATATTTTGAAAATGTCAAACACTTTAGCGTCGGAACTTATCAACTTCATATACAACCCAACGAATAATAGACTGACCCTTTTTCCCAAACTAGTATATAAATAGCACAGTGAAAGCGACATTCTAGTAAAGCTATCCCTTGAAAATGATCACGTTTGAGATTGAAAGTTCTCGGGGTTAATGTAACATCTTTCTTTCTTTGAATATGTTTTTGATATCAGTGGTTTTAAGTTTTAAGACCAATTTATTTGTAACAGAATAGTAAATAAATTTTAAGCACCTTTCTTAGTAAATTGATAATTATTTTAGTTATATTAACACACGGTGAATTAGACATTCCGCTCTGAACCCTTTTTGAGTTTTCTATATTCAATATTTCATAACAAAATAAAAAATTTTAAATAAAAAAAGTTAAAAAAAAAAGAACATATAAATGAATTAATGAAGAAAAATTTTAAGATGAAAAAAAAAAACCCCTATGGTACAGACCAGGGTTCGGCAGTCTATATGATTTCAAGTGACGCATTTGCGTTCCGAAAAAATGTATAATAATAAAAATAAATGTATAAAACAAATATGAAACACTTGAAGAATACATAAAACAATAAACAAACATTGCCAAAAGATTTGAAAGATCCAGAAGATTATGATCTTTCCACGATATCAACGTGTTGGGCATCACTTCCTACGAATTACTTTATCTCTGAAAAAAAAATTGGCTTTGCCATTTTATCTCCATTCGGTTGAATTTAAAAATGTGAGGAAATATTTTCACACATAAAATTTATTTTAAGTAGGAGCAGCTTAAGTACAAAAATTCAGATGCTTGTAATCGTTTTAAGGCGAGTAACTATAAGGCAAACTTGACTGAATTCACGTCACAAGTTCAGCATCAATAGACCCATCAATATCGAAGAGAAAAGTAAAGTTCATTAAGTAACGATTCTTTTTATAATAATTATAATTTTTTATGTTTAAAGTTTAAAAATGTATTGTAATTAATTTCTTAATAAAATTCGTCTTATTATTCACCCAAAAAGACTTTTTAAAATGAAAATATTACTGATCCAAAACGCCTTCGTAAAGCATATCTTTTGGTTGGTTGTGATGCGCAGACAAAAAAGGTTGCCGAATCCTGTTATAGACATTAGCCACTGGCAGGGATCGGTAAAACTACTTTTTTTTGTCGCGAATTACAACTACAACTACTTGATAAAAAATGTAGTTAACTACAGCTATTTGTTTTTAAAAGCAGCGACTACAAATTTCTTTTCAAAAGTGATCTGTACTTCGATACTTTCAGTTGATTTTGTCAAAAGATTCAATCTATGCTCAAAATTGAGGACACGCATCGAATAATACAGTGGCCTTTCGTTATACCACATCGCTTGGGGAACAATCAAGTGAGTACAATATAACCAAATGCATTAAGGTATTTTTTAGGAAAGATAACATACAAGAAAATGCTTTGTCTCCAAAATCTTTGTTTATACTCACATTACATTTTCTCTGGGGAGTTAACCTTTTACCCGCCGCACCATAACTACTTTTGAAATTAATTTGAAATTATTTTCGAAACGATTTAGATTAATGTTAAGGTTGTGTGCCAAATTTTGGGATGTTATGTAAACAGAACCTTATTACCAGAGGGGCACACGGGGCACGTGCCCCGGGCCCACATTTTCAAGGGGCCCAAAATGCCTTTTGTGTGCTCTCTGAAAGTGCAAATTACTGTAAATATCCATTTCTAGTACATTAAAAAAATGTTTTTTTCCCTTTTGTGTAAACTAAACTATCTCAGTTTTTTCACTAACGACAATGAATTTAACTTAAAAGGTTAATTTCTTAATAAAATTTGTCTTATTATTCACCCAAAAAGACTTTTTAAAATGAAAATATTACTGACCCAAAACGCCTTCGTAAAGCACATATTTTGGTCAAACTTCAAAATTCCGAGAAGAACGGATATTACATCTAACATGTTTCATTCAAACTTATACGTTTAGAGTTTTACTGCCTCTAAAGACCATGTAGTACAGAAGATTTTACTTTCCTATATAATTTAATGCATTTTTACATGTGTATATAATATATTCTTTTTTCGTGAAGCTATAGTTTAAATTGTAAATTGCACGTAAAAGTGTTTGTCAAGATTATAATGCATGAATTGTTTTGAGAAAAGGGGCCCCAGCATGGCCTTTGTGCGCCGGGTCCAACATAGAGTTAATCGGGCTCTGATGTAAAATAGAAGTGAAGTTACATGTATGTTCCACGTGTGGAACGTTGGCGGTACGAATGACAATTGTAAATTTTGGTGAATTTTTCTTTCCAAATGATAGTAGCACTACATTCATATGAAAAGAAAAGAAAAAAAACAAGGTAATGCAAGAATTTTTTTACATTTTAGGAACATGATAACTAATCGCCAACAGCAAATTGTTTATGAAAGGCCAGAACACATTTTTTATGCATACACTTTCCACAATATTCACATCATATCTTTGTGTTTTTCTGACAAATTGAGCATCTTCCTTGAGTAGTAGATGACAAGCGATAGCTACTGGATGAGGTGATAATGTACCTACTTACTGGAGCAGTAGGACTTCCTTTTCTCTTTTACAAAACATCAAATCCAACTTTCATGGAAAAAAGTTGCAATTTCACGACGAAACCTCAAATACCTTCTGTTGAAACTACTGCATGACAATGCAATCTCCAAGCAGAAATAATATCCATATTTAGTTCTTTTGCAAACATATTTCACTATTATTTTTTGATCGAAGTACTAAATAATATGTTCCAAACAAGCAATTCGAAACATCCACACCACCCCTATTCTGATTATACAATCTAATCATTTGGGGTTGTTTGATTGAAACTTATGGCTTCAATTTTCGAAAATATTGTGTTACGCTTTGAGTTAATGCTCCTTCTTAATTTGATACAACAGTAAAATCACTGTTGTCAGTCCATCGTACATATACAACTTTACCATCACTATAATAATCAAAATCTCCTCATTCTTGTTAGCGCAATTATTTTGTACATTTTATTAGGCATTTATTCGTTCAAAAATATTTGACAGATAATCTGAAAACAGGTGCAACAGACATATATAATAAAATTCATTCTTTAATATTACTGGAAAAAATAATAAAAAAATAGTCGCCCGTCTGAGCCCAGTAAAAATTATCAAAATCCTAAAAAAAGTAATAATAAGATCATTTTGTACTCTGAAAGGCCAACGTTCCACATGTGGAACATCGGCATTCAAAGGAGCATAAAATAAAAATAAAATAAGATAAAACATTCATTTATGCATAAAATTTCATAAAGAACAGTAAGCAGTACTATAACTATCATCACAGCACTCACATTAGAATTCTAAAGTTATAGGTAGAGGGAAAAGCACTGCCTATTACATTTAAGTTTCTTGTTACATTTCAACGAGCTCCAAGTTGGTAACCACAAAAAATATTAAACAATACTTTATAATCCGTTAAAAGATATCTTTAAAAAAGTATATTTAAACTATCAAAAAAATTTAACCAAAACTTAAAAAGATAAAACATCCTACAGTTTATGTTTCACTTGTGGAACGTTGACGGGTAAAAGGTTAAAAGAGAGATATATAATAACAGACAGACGAAAACAGAGTTATTTATCAGCAAATAGCAATGTAACAAGGGGCTACTATTGTACGACATATTTATGTCTAAACAGGCATTGCATAACCATATCAACTGCCTATGATATGAAAAATTTATAAAGACGTACGTTGTTACGTTACGTTGCAAAAACGTTGTTAATCATAGCAACTGATATTTTTCGCTTATATTTGCAAATTATAGCACAGCGAAGTTTTTCGTTTGACTAACCTTCTTTTTATTAGAAATTTCGAAATCATACCGGAAAATCCGAAAGAAGAATTTTTATTTTATGTAATCACGAAACATGTGTCATTTACTAAAACAAAAAAAAAAAAACTTTTTATAAAATCTCATTAATTCAGAATTTCTCAAAAAAGGCAAACTGGAAACTCTGTTGCTCAGAACATAATTCTTACAATAGAAGCAGGGGGCCTACCGTGGCTGAGTGGTTAAGGCACCACGCCGCTAATCGCTTCAGAGCGTAGGTTTGCTGCCGATTCAAATATCGCTGGCTCCGCCACACACTCTTTGTGGAGCTCCCGGATGTATTTCTCTGGTATTGTAAATTTCCTTGTGCTATCTCGTTCTTATATATTGACGATGACTTATAAGCGGGCTTTGATGTCAAGCACACTAGTCAGATGTATGTGTTCAATAGATTAATAATAGAAAAAGGTGACCATTGCGAGATGTGTAGAATGGCACGTTTGTTTTCCTGAAGTAGCATTTAAAAGTAGGGTCTGTGTTCACCTCCTTGATACTGATTTTTTGTATCGAGCTACTTGTTACAATACATTTTTCAAAACACAGCGCATTAAAATACAAGGATATGTAATTCGAAAAAGACCGTGTATTAAACGACGCGACGAAAGATTTTTCTTGCAAAATCTTTCATGCCTATTGGCATTCGTATCTATATATCTGCCACTAACGTCACATGGATAAATCTTACTAGGAAAATAAATATAAAAGGCAGATTGTAAATATTATTTTTTGAATAATTCTGTATACAGTACAGTACATTGTCAAATTAATGTTGACACTCACAATGAGGGTGCATTTTGAGATTATGCCTGGCAGTATTGGGGAACTTTTTCGTATAAACATAAATATACTTATTTAAGTTTAAAAATTATTGTTTTATTAAAAGTTATTTTATTTTCGCTCTTTGATGGAACCAGACGTGTTTTTAATGCATGCCTTTGTGTTTTCTTTGAATTTAGGAATGCGGTGTTACACACTTATGACCATTTATATCTGCATATATATACGTACATACATACATGCATGTATATATATACACACACACACATATATATATATATATATATATATATATATATATATATATATGTATATACTAGGGGGCTCTGTCCCCTACGAGCTACGCTCGTCAACCCCCGTTCAGACACACAAGGTCCACATTCCAGACATTGATTCAACGACGGGGATGACTTTTCTCTCGCAGATGCGTCAAAAACTGGACGAACTTTCGTCGTGCTGTTCTCTTTGAGCTCTGGTCTATGAGGTAAGTAATACACAGTGCCTACCTTTGAATTCACAGAAACTTCTTCAATTATGCTCAATGTCGACCAGTCATTAAAAACTTCGTTATAGGATGTAAACAAATTATCGGAATCAAGTCTTTTAGTCATAGTTTCTAATCTTTTTAACGCTATCTTTTCATTACTAGAAATAGGAAGACGTTCTTCAGTCCATGGGAGAGAGACTTCATAACGTCCTTCGTTATTTACAGTAACTGAGTCCAAGAAACTGATTTTTGATTCACGTTCCTTCTGTTCTTGGGACTTCTGAATTACAGGATCAGTTATACCGATTGCACCAAGACTTCACAGGTCTGTTACAGTAAATTCTTTCGAAAATAAAGATATTAAAACCATTGCATCAGACCTTTCATGGACGTCATTAATCGGAACTTTACCCATCAGTGTCCAACCTAGATATGTTTCGATTGCAACTAAATTGCAGGATAATTTTCTTCTGCACCCAGTTAATAATCTTCCGGCAACATCGGCACCGATTAAAACTTCGATTGGTCCTGGTTTTTCGTCTATATCACTTATGGAAATTTTCATATCTTTTAATTCATCTATCCAAGGACCTTTCCGTTCCGAACGAATATTTTCACAAATAACAGGTTCATCCAGAACATCAAAATTACAAAGAAATTTTCCATCTAAACTTTCTAAATGTATTTTGTAACACATATGCTTAGTTCTACTGGCTTTCTTTCCCCCAAATAAAGAATGGGTAACTAGTTCTTCTCTCAATGGTTCGTAGTCCATATTTTCAGCAGTCCGTTTTAAAATATAAGACTTCTCTGAACCTGTATCGATCAACGCTCGAACATATGAACATGAATGAGGCCCTTTTAATTTCACTACCAAAGTTTGCAAAATTACCTTTGGATTGTGGGATAAACTCGATAAATTAACAGCGTTCTGTTCAGATGTTTTCTGTGTAGATGGTTCTGTTTTCTCTTCTTTTTTATCCCTTTTATCAATATGACCTCTCGAAGCGTTTTTATTTGAGAATATTTCTGGACACATCAGTGTTGTATGTTCTTTATTACAAACTAGACATCTTATGAATGCATTACACTTATTTGAGCAGTGACCTCGTTTAAAACATTTAAAGCAACAGCCCTTTTGTTTTAAAATCTTCTGTTTATTACCCAAATTTATTTTTTGCGCGTTAAAGCAGTTAAAACTTTCGTGCTGTCCGTTACAAAAAACACAACTTTTAACGAACGCCGGACTGGTGGATAACAAACCAGAAGCGGTAGATATTCTTTCTTCTACTGAAATACCCTGTTTTTTAATCTTAGGTTTTAGTTCAAATTCAGATAAGGCTAAAATAATTCTTTCTTCCGACCCTACTTCAGATTTTAAGAATTCCATTAAATTAGCTAACCTATTTTTAGGTTCCGTGCCATCTATAAACTTAGAACTTCTTTGCCATGCCCTTAAAAATTCTTCTAGCATGCATGATTCTACTAAGGGGTATAACATAGCGGCACACTTTTCTGTGGTGACATTAAGAGTTTCAAGAGCTCTAATATGGGATTCTAAACTATCACACATGGAACTAGAGTTATTTCGTGAAGACGAATTCTTCAAAACTAATTTTAATAACTCTCGGATATATACTTCTACTAACAGATCTTCCCTACCAAATCTAGATTTCAAACTATCAATTACCTTGGCGTAATTATCGCCGGTTGGCGGGAACGATTCTACGATTTCTCTGGCTCTAGAGCCTTTTACTGTAGCCTGAATAAGATATTGAAATTTATCAGACGGAACTATATCCAAATCTTCGTGTATTTTTTCGAACTGGTACCAGAATTGTAACCAGTTTTTTATTTCCCCATCAAATTTATAAAGTTCAAGTTTCGGAAGTTTAAACTTCCTTTTAATATTAGCTTCACTAATACTAGAACTGTTATCTATATCATTAGAAGATACATTAATAAATTCATAAACACTAACCTGTGTTTCAAGAAATTGTCGCACATAACCATCAGCTACTTCAGATTCTTCATCCAAATCGTCTGCGTTGTTTTCTATTTTCTGAAGAAGAATTTTATAGTTAAGCTCGATCAACTGTTTGTGTTTATCTTCTAACATCGATAAAGAAATCTGCAATTTCTTCTTATCCGGCGTATCTTCTTTTAATTCTTCTTTTATGGAATTTAGTTGTTTTGTAAAACCACTTCTAACAGTTCCTCTTAATTTCACATTATCACTTAAACTTAAAGCCATCACTTTCTCAACAAGTCTTGTCTGCGGACGCCAATAAATGTCAGATTACTAATATGCACACCGGCATTCGAGGTTCTTTATTTGATTGAGAGTTCAATAAAAGTGCGAAAATAATAACCATAAAATAGATGTCTCTATTCAAATTGAAAAACTATAACGTTACACGTTTCGTTAAAAAATACTACTATTTACATTATTCTATAGAGACCTATAGTTATAATATTAAAAATCGCTTGGCATTATCTTTTAAATATATTTATTCACCAGCTTTGGAATGCGAAACAATTCTATAACCATAAAACTCTTGTTGCCAACAAGATCAAAATAGAATTAAAGAAATAAAATAAAATAAATATGATAAAGTTGCTGAAAGCCATTGAGTTCGGTTGATTACGTGACAGGTACCGGGAAGATCTACGCAGATTTTCATTGGTCCATTTCGAAAGCGTTACTTTTTTTAATATATATAAGGATATATATTAGTTTGTAACGAAAGTTTTCCGCCAAATCACCCTTACATAATACTAATTATAATATATATAATTAACTGTAATTTTATATTATAACCATCATTCCCCCGAACCTTCACAGTGTCATATGTTACAACACTAGTACCTAAAGTTGTACACTTTATTCGGTAACATTTTGTAGTTGACTTTTTGCAACAGAACTGGAAGTAAATTATGGTTCTAATCTGGTAGCGTGATAGTCCCATTTCAGACACCTTGTATTTAATGATAATGATATGTTTTTACAAATTTCACAACACAGTGTTATAAAGCAAGTCTCTTTCTTTTAAATGAAAAATTCATTTGACAAAATAACTGCAAACAAGTCAACGCGAACTGTTTGCAAAAACCGTATTAGCTGTGGCGGGAAACTTTCATTATAACCTGATATATATATATATATATATATATGCTTTTAAATTTTTATTAACAATAGTTTTAAATACATTGTGTGATTTATATTAGGTTTATAATTCTCTATATATAAGGATTTGTTTGGTTTTGCTGTTTAAACAGTTATTTACATTCAAAAGCTTACAAATTTTTATCTTGCGATAGATGTTTAATATAATTAATAATAGATGGCAGCACCAAATTTGTCTCTTTCAGATTGCTCTAATTTTTAATTTTTCTAGCTCCATTTCAGTTATAATTTATACACCAGGGGGTATTTTTAGCTAAATTTTGACGTTATTGTTAAACTGTTATCTATTAATTTAATAGTGCATTTTAAATATTGTAATTAATATCTATTTATTTTATATTAGATTAAATTTGTTTTACAAGGTATTTCAAATTTTATTTCAAAATGTATTAACTGCATCCTTTGGTATCATTTACTGTGATTTCTTAACTGTTTTATTCACCTTAATCTGTTTGATATACTGGTAGACATGTGCACATGGATTTTTGTAAAATACTGAAATATTAATCGGTATGGTGTTTATTATTTATATTTTAT
The DNA here is from genome assembly GCA_963932465.1 of Maratus speciosus. Taxonomy (NCBI): domain Eukaryota; kingdom Metazoa; phylum Arthropoda; class Arachnida; order Araneae; family Salticidae; genus Maratus; species Maratus speciosus. The sequence goes on from OZ010791.1 coordinate 404,077,576, forward strand.
ATCCTATAAATATTTAAATACGTTTTATTGATTCTTCCATTTCATATTATTTGTTTCTATTCTGCTTTCATTTTTAATCAATTCACTTGATTTTAGTGGTTGTTCGGGCACAGGGGAAAATTAATTTTAGCTTTAGCTTATTTTTCCCACAGAAAACAACCATTTTGCTTATATCATTGAATTCTGTGCCCTTGATAACGTAATTCAATGTATAAGCTTTTCAATTTTTGTCGGTGTCCACTTTTTTCTTTTTTCTTCCATAATAATTCTTATAATATATATATATTTTTTTAATACTTACAGCTTTAATTCATAATAATTGACGGTGGTAGGTTATGTTTAATTAATGGTAATATATATATATATATATATATATATATATATATATACAGTGGTGGCCAAAATTGTGGACACTTGTTTAAATTTTTATGTTTTCTAACTTTGTATGCTTATAAAAAATATTATCTTTCACAAAATGGGAACTCTTATATATCATTTTAAAGAGAATTTAATGCTGATTCCAATAAAAAAAAATTCAAATATTTGAAATAAAAAAAAGTTATACTTATTTTAATCTGAAGAGCAAACACAGTGATGAAATTGTAATTTCTAACTTTCTTAGCCAATCCCTGTTCTTGTTCTAGGAACCAATCAAATGTTAGTAACTGCCAGAAGCAGCTGACATGACGTCTAAAGTTAGAACAAGTCATTTCTGTAGAAGGAAGGCTGTTTTTATGTAATCAAATTACAAGTAGGTATTTTTGTTAAACTTTTTAATATTTTAGTAAGAATTTTTGTAAATATTTTTAATACTTAGTCAAAAAGCAATGACATCAAATAAAAGAGTAGATTGGACACCTAGAATTAGACCTAAGATTATTGTGTTATAAGAATGTGGTCTTTCCTATGCTGGAATTGCAATACAATTGGGTAGTTCAGTGACTGCATCTGGAGTCCAAAAGTTTTTTTTTTACGATATCTGGAGACAAATTCAATAAAAACAAAGTAGAAAAATGTCGAAAAAGGTGCAAAACATCTGTTGATAATAGAAGAATAAAAAGACTATGTCTCCAAGGTAGAAGAATGTCATCAGCGGCAATCAGAAGTATACTGAATGATGATGATGTTTCTGTCAGTTCAAGAACAATCAGGAAAAGGTTAACATCTGTTGGACTAAAAGGTAGAATTTGACGAAAAAAGTCTTATCTCAATTTACAGCAGCGTAAAAAAGACTACAATGGGCAAAGGAACACATTAATTTGACATATGATCAGTGGTCATAAGTTATATGGAGTGATGAAACTAAGGTATTATTATTCGGTAGTGATGAGCGAAAATATGTAAGACGTAGAATAGGAGTAGAACTACATCCTGACTGCATTCAGGCAACTGTGAAGAACTCAGTTAGTATTATGATTTAGTCATGCATGTCAGCATACAGTACTAGTCGCCTTCATGTAATCGATGGGACTGAATGCAAGAAAATACATTGACACTATTCTAGAACCAAAACTTATATCTTCCATCAGAGATCTCTTTCCCAACAATGCTTAATTTATTTTTCAGCACGATTCTGCTCCTTGCCAAACAGCAAAAATACCGAATGAGTGTCTTAGTACAAATAGCATAGAATTATTGTAATGGCCAGGAAACAGTCCTGACCTCAATCCTATTGAGAACTTGTGGCACCGTTGAAAACTCTTGTACAAATGAGGCGCCCATCAAATAAAAGGGAACTAATTGAGGTTATAATTGTTTCCCACATAGGAAGACCTTAAAACTCTCGTCAGCTCAATGAAACATTGATGGGAAGCTGTAATAAAAAATAAAGGCTACCCTACTAAGTACTGATAACTCACTGCAACCATTAGTATCTAATGTATCTCGATAATTATTGCCGCTTAATTGTTTTTTGTATTGCAAATATTTTATTTATGTGCGAGATGGTAAATAAAATTTCTCAAATCAATTAAGTTGACAACATTTTAGCTAAGATGTTCTCACTGTTCTGTAAAAGAAAAAATATCCTAATTTATAAAAAAAAATAGAAGCTGAAAAGTAGTTAATATATGGTTTTAATCAATTGCATTTCATTACTGAGAAAGAAAGTATCTTTGGGAGCAGGGCACTCTTTTCGCTATAATCATATTTTTTCGCAAAATGCGAAAAGATTGACCAGAATGCGAAAATACAATACAATTTTCGTTTTTTATTAAAGATTTTTCTAAAACATGGCTTTTAATGAATTAAGATAAAAAAAAAGATGTTAGTTAAACATAAGATGTTAGTTAAACAACAGATGTTAAACAAAATGTTTAACAAATGTTAAAGAAAATGTTTAACAAAATGTTAAACAACATGTTATTATTATGTTATTATTATTATATTATTATATTATTATATATGTTATTATATATTATTATATGTTATTATATATTATTATATATGTTATTATTATTATATTATTATTATGTTATTATTATGTTTAACAAAATGTTAAACAAAATTTTTAACAGATGTTTAACAACAGTCAGTTAAACAAAAGATGTTAGTTAAACAACTTTTTTAGTTAAAAATAAAGTTTTAAAATAAATCGCATTAAAAATATTTACAGAGTGGATTTAAAACAATTAATTAATAAATTACTCTGTGTTCAGATATAAATATTCAAAATGCAAAAGCATAAAAAAATTCTTAACTTAATAAGGTCTTTTTCAAAATATTATTCTGGAAATTTATGCTCGATCAGATATAGAGTAATAAGTTGCATTATCTAAAGTAGTTATTGCCTAGAGATTCGTCATGAACAATTTACCCTAATATATGCAACATGAATTTCTGGCCGAAACTGGCATTGATTAGGATAGATTTACAATGCCATTTCTGATATTTGGATTGACTCTAATTTAGAATATTTTGCACAATATACGTGACACTTTACCTAATGATAAACTTTCTACGTAAATCAATTTAATCAACCTCATATTTTGATGTTCATGTTTCTTGATATAACATCCCTTTACATGCTGTATTTGAGTATATAATTACAATTTATATGTATTTAAGTATATGTATATAAATAATATTTTGATTTAATCAACCATTCCAACACTTTAAATTTTAAATTGTTTATTTTTTTTTTCATCACTAAATTTAAATATATAAGTTATGCGGTCGCATACGTTGATGTATTTTGATTATAATTGGAAACGAAGAAAGAAGAAAAGTATGCGTTATGCATAGATCATTGATATTTACCAACATGAATAGATTTATGCTACGAATCTTTTCCTTGAATTCGAAATCGTTTATGTGTACTTCTGTAAGAATGATAAATGTTGTTACACCAATGTTATTTTTGCAAATGCTATTGACACCTCTGAAACTTTGATCTCCTGGAAGTATAACTTCAGTAAGAAACCCTTTATACTACAACTGCCAACAGTAAAAATTTGTTCATTTGAATCAGCTACAACTGCCAATACTAAAATTTTGTTCAGTTGAATTATGTATAATTGTAACTCAATTTTAATGTAATTCAACTAAAAACTACTCTAAGACTAAATGGCAACTAAAATGAGGTATTTGGTCGGGAATCTCAAGTGAACTATCAATGGCATACTAAATAATATAGGATAACAAATATAGCATACTAAAGTTTCGTTCAGTTGAAGCATACAGTGTGTCCCCGAATACATTCACGAAACTGTAAGGGAAGTTAAAGTACACATAAAGAAGCAATTTTGGTATAGCAACGTGCGGTCGGAAATGAAAAGGTTTGGTTAAAAACAAGAAATGCGGAGGAAATGGAAACAAGCGTTTTATTGACATAACAATTATAGTAAGTGCTCAAATGTGCCACCACCAACATCGATACATACCTGACAGCGTATAGCAAGTGATTTGCGTACCCTTTTGAAGGTTCAAGACGTCTCATCTATGAGAAACCAATAATCACCCAACTGGAGCTCCAACCATTCCAATTATGTATTAATGCTCCTGTGATAAGAACCCCTTCATCATCTAGCAAACTCCGGCCGCAGAAACGAGCCCGAAAAACGGGCATTAATTAAAAATAAAAAAGTAATACAAAAGAAACGCAACATGCCCTACATGCTTCGCAGAAATGTGAAAAGCTTCATTTAGTGAGGCACCAGGGATCAGGAATCACCGACCAGAACGCCAACTAAATAAAAATGGTTTATGTAACTCAATGTTCCGGAGGAAAAGAACCCTCACTACCACCCAGCTCTACTAAGCCCAGCTAAAAGCAGGCCTGGAGTCAACGGACAATTATATTTTTTTGAATTAAAGTAATAACAACAAATAGTTAATCTTGACCATTGAAAAATACAATGTCAGTAAATGGCAATAGTGCCTACTGAAGTACCAGCACTTGCTGGCCTAATAAACAAACTGAAGCTAATATAAATATTAAGGAAATTAACACAAAAAAAAAAGCATACTCACCCGAAAACCATATAAAACTACGCTTAGATGAAAAGAACAGACCCTATGCAGTGAAGGATGTGATAACTAAAAATGCAAGATTAACAATAAATATGTAGGCCGATTAGTAATGAAAACCGAACACTTCATATGATATGTAGTAAAACAAAACTGTTATGTTCATTAACCAAAGTTCAAAAGTTCTACGTGATGAGAAAGTTCATCACAATATAACAAACTAAAAATTTTTCAACAAAGTTCAAGTAAGTATCTATAAAGCTATATTATATCCATAATAACCAAGAGACCATGTAAGCATCTGCAGGATAGCATGTAGTCAATAAAAGTTTTTGGAAAGTTGAATGAGACACCAGGGATCAGGAATCACCGACCGGGACTCCAAAAAAAAAAAAAAATGGTTTATGGAACTCAATGTCCCGGCGGAAAAGAACCCGCACTACCACCCAGTGAAGCCCAGGTAAAAACAGGCCCAGAATCAGCGGGTAATTATATTTTTTAACATTAAAGAAAAACAACAACTAGTCAAACTTGACCATAGAAAAATAAAATGACAGTAAATGGTAACAGTGCCTACTGAAGTACCATCTCTTGCCGGCCTAATAAGCTGAAGCTAATATAAAAATTAAAGAAATTAACACTAAAAGTTCAACAGTAATAAAAATAATAAAGTCGATGAGACACCAGTTGACTTTGATGAGGGCTTCATTGCAAGGCATTCAGTTGTTGTAGCAAATGTTCGTGAAATACTTGGAATCTGTGAAAAAGTAAGCTAATCACTCGCTAGACGCTGACAGTGGCACATTTCAGAACTTATTGAAATTTTTATGTCAATAAAATGCTCGTTTTCTTTCTTTCCGCATTTCTTGTTTTTCGCCAAAAATTTTTATTTCCGACCCAACATTACTATACCAAAATTGCTTTTTTATATGTACTTTACCTTCCTTTACAGTTAGGTCCATGAATTCGGGACATCCTCCATATAGCTAAATATAAACGTAATTAAAATAAAACCAACCCTTCAATTGAAATTTAAATAAGTTATTTGGTGCGGACAAAGATAAGAAATATCAATTCAATACACGCGATTTCCAACAGAGAGCATATTAAAAAAAAACTTTATAAAAAATAATTTTATCAAAATATATTACTTAGGTTCTAAATAAAGATTTTTATATTTAATAATTCTCCTTATATTTCTGATACCACTTCGAAATATCAAAATATGACTATATAACAATAAAACAATAGTCATAAAAGTAAATTAAAAATGTTTTATATAATTGTATTAGCATTTTTACAATGTATAGGAAAGGGTATATATATATATATAATGAATAAACATAATAGGTATAAATGGAAGAAAATACTTTATAGAATTAATTTTAATTTCAAATAATAACGTTTTATGTAAAAGTGTATTTCTGTTTATATTTCGAAATATTAAAATATGACTGCATGCAATAAGAATTTTTTATAAAATAATTTAAAAAAAGGTTTATAGAATTACATTACTTTTTTATGCTGCATAGGAAAACACAGATTTCGAATAAACATAATCGAATTAAATAATAGCACAGGCTTTATACAATCTTATTTTAGTTGAACTAATAATGCTGTATATAAAAATATAATGAAATGGAAAGCTATGGTTAGTTATATTTATAATAAGAAACTTACCTTCACTTTTTTGAAAGAAAGTATTTGATATGCCGTCGTTCGAGTAACGTTGCCTTCGACATAACAATAGAGAGTCTTATTTCCACAAGAATTCTTCCTATTTTATTGACAATTTAAAAAGTAAAATTGCAGCGTCAAAGTAAATTGTTCTTTTGAATGTAAGTGATATTCATTTGCTTGTTCATAAAAGATTATGGTGTTGTATAAGAGGATATTTTTTCCAGAATAAAGTTCTCTTGGAATTAATTTATTATTTTATTAGTAACTTTCGGTACAGTAATATTGTTTTCATCTTGGGTTACTCCCCCTCCCCCCCCCCAAAAAAGTATTTAAAATTTTGATATATGAATATTCCCAGAGATATAAAATCATTTCAAAATAGTAGAATAAAAACATGATTAATTGTATTTTTAAAAATAAATAATAATATAAAATTTTAATATATTATATCGTATAAAAAATATTTCAATAAATTGAAACAAATTATCGGCCTTTAATTTGCAGAGTTAAAAGTGTACCGTGCTCTATAAAATATTCACCAGTTGATAAAAATAAGTTAATTAAAAATTCAAACTAATTTTTGAATAATTTTTTTTAAACAGATTTTCTCGTCTGAAAAATAAGATAGTTGCATTTTTAAAAAGATAATTTTGAATGGGAAATATATTTAAAAATATTATTAACGAAAAATATATCTCTTAAATTTTTTTATAAATATTTCCAACGCATTTTCACTTTTTATAGGAAGAGATAGATATTTCGATTAAAAGCAGTGGAAATTAACAGAGCATAAAACATTGCAGATTTGCATTTAAGTTAACATAGCTATTAAGTTGCCAAAAAAAAGAAGAAGGAGAAAGTCCTATGCATTTTAATTGCCAAATGGACGTAGAGAAAAACGGAAAAGGCCATTAGATTATGAATGACATGTATAGAAGCGATCATAATGCCGGCGAACGAACGACGGAAAATTTAATTTCGTTCATTAGCATTCAATGAGGCCTTTTAATTAATATTTCGACAAATTAATAAAAAATGAAAATTTGAGTTTCATGTGCACCGGGACCCGTCTTAGTTTTTCCAAATTTGCAGACCTCTATGTGCTATAGATTTTCCAAGTCTCGCCAACAAACAGATATATAGATAGACAAAATATTTAATTAATTTAGGTAAAAGGAAATTTTACTAATTAGATTTATTCAAATTCACCACATGTGATGTCGATCATATATATTTGTGTTAAATTCCGTACGAAACATTAATTATTAAACTTCATAGCTTTTTATCAGTGACTCATTTTCTTCTGAAAATGAATCCATTTTCTAACATTAAACATTCTTTCTTTTTTGTATTTTATTTTTAATTCTTTAGAGAAGGCAGAGAAATGATTGTAAATTATTTAGTAAACCGTTACTTGGTTGGTAAAAAAATAGATGCATTTGATTTCCCGTTGATATATTATGCTTTTATTTACTTTAAGCCAGTGGTTCCCAAGGTGGGGCGTACGACCCACAGGGGGCAATTTGACTTTTGAAGGGGGCAATTTCAAATTTGTTATTAGCCCATTCTCTCTCACTTATTTGTCATTTTTTAATAAAAGTGATGTTGTAGAATTAAAATAGTAATAAATGCATGAGAATTTTAAAATACCTGAATAAAAATAAATTTTCCGAAAGTTCATGCTTAACAGTTCAAAATACAACTATTACCAGAAATATTATTGAATTATAATTCTTGTTTGTTATTTAGACACCCTTTACATTTAAAAACTGACACATTTTTTCTGGCTTTAATATTATTTTAGTTTTACACACTTCTTTTTTTTCTATTTATTGAAACTTGCTGTCACTTGAAGGAACTTTTACATATGAAATTACTTAAGGTTATATTAAAATTTACTATATTGAACACATTTAACCTGAAACATGTTTGAAATATCTTAACTACGTACTACTTTTATAAAATTAATTAGTCTCGATATGAGTATCACAGAAAAAAAGAGATAAAAAGTAAACTTCTTATGGCGATTGTGCAGACCACATACACAATAAACAAACATATAACATGAAATATGCATTTTAAAATTTAAAATAAGATAATACATAGTGGCAAATTAACATTAGTTTGTTTGCCAAGAGGAAATAGAAAAATTCGCTACCACTTAGCCCTTTGAGGAGGGCCGTTTGCAGTCTGCAAACGGTTAATTTTAATGCCTAAATTGCCAAATGACACCAGTAAATGTTTAGTACAATTTCGATTTCTTAATATTCGTGAAAAAAAAGAAAAGCTGTTGATTATTTTCAAATAAATTTGTCTGGTAATTGCGGTGCGAATTAAATATGCGAACAATTTTTGATCAAAAATGCCTTGCCTTGAAAGGGTTAAGTAAATTAGGAAGTGAAAGAAAAACGGCAACTTAAAATTGCAAACCTGGAAATGCTAGTTCTGAATTATTTTATACATACAGTCTCGATATTTAAAAAAATTCATCTTTACTTAACCCCTTAACTGTTTTGCCCGAACTGAGATATTTTTCAATTATTTGAGGCAAATACTCCAGTACGTAAAAAGTGGTGTTTCCTATCTGTTTTTAGTTTATGGTGTCAAAAAAATGACACAGTTAAGGGGTTAATGAAGTGTAAAAAGAATTTTAAAAGTATCAATTTTGTTAAATGTAATGCAAAATGTGAATGCTCTTCAAGAAATTTAATGAAAAGAAAAATGCAGAATATGTGACACTTTTGTATCCGAGGTAAGTTGCAAAAGGACAATAAGATTTTTCTAGATGTAAATGCGAAGACGTATGGCCTCATTGAAGTCCAGAGAGTTATGTTAAAATCATATTTATACCAAAAAATTTATCATTTTGAATGTGAAAGGAGTTATCATATTTAATTATCTCTGTTAGGCTTCTTCAGTGTGAATAACAGTTCATTTTTTATAAAATAAAAATTAATACAGACGGGAGGAAGGGGAGGGGGGCATGATGATTTTAAAGATGCTTAGGTGGGGCGCGGTCAAAAAAAGGTTGGGAACCACTGCTTTAAGCTATAATAGTAATCAGGGGCGTAGCTACAGATATTTTTTCGGGGGGGGGGAGAGTTCGAAAATTTCCCAACTTGAAACAAATTCCTCCAACATTCAACTAAAGTGATATGCACAAAGTGTGTAATAATGGTAATGAAGCTTATGCATAAAAAATTTCTGTCCAAAGAAAAATTTTGAAGCTAGAAATATAAAAATTCTATTTATTGGTTTGTTTAATAAAAAAACAAACACGCGTTTTACTTTCTTCTGTCTTTACAAGACGAAAGTATTGAATTCGTAAAAAAATTCTACAACTGGTTTTCGACGGTTTGATACGTTTTAGAAGGTCCTGAACATGATTCGACTGTTTTTAGAAAATGTCTGTCTGTGTGAATGTGACACAAATTTTGTGGGTGCTCTATCTCAAGAACTAATTCGCGGAATTTTATAAAACTTTAGATTCAGTTATACCTCGATAAAAATTAATGCTGATTAGTTTTGGATGTAAATTACCCAAAAGGTGGCGCTGCTATGCTGTATTTTTCACGATTTACATGATTTTAGCGATAGTTATATCTCAAAAACTGTTGCACAGAATTTGATTAAATTTCATATTATGTTAAACCTTGACATAATTTAGTGCTTATTAGGTTTTTGTATATATCTGTGGCACTGCTGTGCAGCATTTTTCACGATTTTCGCGTTAGTTATATCTGAAAAACTAATGCACGGAAATTTAGTCAAACTTCATATTCGGTTACACTTCCTTATTGGGCTTGGGTGTATACTGTCCAAAAGTATCGCTTTTGAGCTCTTTGGGTTTGGAATTTTGGTTGCAGACATCTAAGAGCATGGGTGTCGAGATTCAATGATTTGTTTGAAAAATGCGATGCTTCTATCTCCTTTTTAAATGCACACAATTAAACGAATTATAAATTAAATGCACACAATTAAACCTTTAGAATTCATTATTATGGGCATAGAATTGTTATTTAATGTTAACATTGTAATTGCAAATTTTGAAGTATTAACATGTATGGGATAGAATAAGGTTTTGGGATTGGCACATCCAAATAGTTTTCATTTAACATCAATCCTTTTGGTCTTCAAAGAAGCTAACCCTGATGAAGCTAACCTAACATCGTCCAGTTTAATAAAATCCACTATTTCACTTTCACATTTTAAAAGCATTAGGCTGTCAAGTCTGTCAGGCCTCATTGTAGCTTGCAATATATATTTTTTAAATTTTTATTTGACTAAAGATTCTTTCATTAGATGCAACGCCAAAAAGATAAGCTGCTGTGAATGTTAAGGTACGAGTATATAGTTTGACAGTGTTGATCCCAAATAGTCTTTGAATTTCATGGCATGAGTAAAAGGTTTGTTAAGTGAGTTGGAATTTGGTTTATTTCTATTTGACTCTGCAAGTCATGCACATCCGGTTTCTCATATCCAGGTGGAAACATTATTAACTTTTCTAAGTTAGTGATACTCAAATTTGCCTTGCACAATTGTAATTTAAATATGGCATGTATTGGTGCAATATTCTCCTGATATAGGGAACATTGTCATTTAAGCCCATTACTAAATTGCTGAAATTTTCTTGTATTTCTTATAACTCTTCCCTGTAAAACTTATGTGTATCAATGTCCATTGCTATGCTATTATTTTTATCTATTCCATTTGGTGAAACCGTTTTCCCACGGTGCTTTCAGAAGTCAGCTTCTTCAATTACATCCTAATATTCATAATTGTTTATGAACTTGTCTATAAGGAAATCTTTATTTCTTCAAAATTTTATTCAAGTGCAACCTGTCAGTGTTTATGTCAACCTGTATGTCGATTTTTTTCTCCAGTTGATGGACTGCTTTCATGGTCATATTTCTGTTCCAAATTCAAATCATACACTTTTTTACCTTTTTCATCCTCGAATGGATTTTTAGATGCTCCAAAATCTTGTACGAAAGCTCTTTTCCTATTATGAAGGGTTCTTTCGTGCTAAGATTTATAGTCATTTTTTAGAACAGCTTTAAACACACAACACTGGACTTTTGGTTTAAAATTTCATAAACACCTATAAATATAAATGAACAGGACATATATACATTTCCGCACACAAATAAAGGTAAAATGTGGCAAATTTATCTAAACTAACAACTTCTTATATTCACATTTGCTCATATAATGCTTTTGTCTTGACAGCGAAGGGTTAACTAATTTTCGGAGCAAAAAAATTACGAGAATGAGTAAAATACTGTTCAAAAATCGCAAAATTAGTACAATTTGTGAAAACTCACAAATTTTCTTGCCCAGCTGTGTTTCAAGTAGGTGACTACATTCCTTTCTGTTGTGCTACAAGTGATCTCCAATTTTCAAAAGAAGCTGCAATCCCTTTGGATTAAAATAACTGGATTCTCTTTTGGGAGGGAAAAAGGAGGAAGGGTGAAATTTTTGAGAAAAGAACAAAGTTTTGAAGGAAATAAAGGAACTGGATAGTCAGCTATTGGTGGATAGGAGTAGAGAAATTTAGGTCTGGTAGATGTATAATATTTTTGTAGAACTGAAAAATACAATGATAGATTGAGTGTGGCTGATTTCTTTTTGTATTTCTTTTGATAATTTAACTTGCTTACTGTTAGAGTACTCAGTCAGAAACATAATCACCAAAACAATAAAAATTTCATAATGTCTCAAAAATCCAGAATTTCCCAACTCTAAGCTCAAATTTCCCAACTTCACAAATATTGGGGGGGAGGCTCCCCCCCATACCCCCCCATGGCGATGCCCCTGATAGTAATTTAGTAGCTCCAGATGTAACGCATTTCAAGTAATCTGTTTATATGAATCTCACGCCGGATAAATCAACTGGTATCATTTCTTTGTGCAATTCAAAATTACGTTATGCATTAATCATAGGATAACTTGTAATTTCCTTTTATGAAAACCAATTCATAAATCAAAAAGAATAATTTAAGCTGCCAGTTGGTTATAGAATCTGTTTTTATTACTCTTAATCTAAATCATTTAATGATTTATTGAAAATGTTGTTCGATTATTTGATGAGGTAATAAATTATATGTCATCAGATTTATTTCACTGGGATTTTTCATTTTCGCCAAATTGTGTCTTGTTTTTATGTTTTAGTGAAAGTTTGGCTTGTTTTATCTGATGGTATGCCAAATGAACAAAACTGTGATGCACTCCTATTCAGTGTTGAATCCAGACCGTTACCTCCGGGGGGGGAAATTTTGATCCCTGGGGGGGACACTAGTATTCCAACATGAAATTTTCTCTGATTTCATTAATGTACTAAAACCTGCTAATGTTTAAGTATAACTTCTATGTTTAAGTATAACTTCTTAATATTAATTAAAACCAATCTTCCGTAACAATCATGTCCACTAAAGAAATAGAGATTTCACTCTTTTTTTAAATACTTTAATTTTATAAAATATTAATAGCAATTTAAATAAATAATACCATATAATGTGTATAACATTCAGTTACTGTAAAGTACTAAATAGTAATTATAATATTCTATATGTAAAACCATCAAATCTACCTACCATCAAAACTAGTCCTTATTTCTTATAAAGCACTGTGATAAATCGCATAAGTTCAGTATTAAATTTGTAATTGCTCACCTTTAAACTAAGCGAATGCGTCTTGGTTTCGAAGATGCATAATGTGTGATCACTGCATCGATGAATTCATCTGTTGGCTCCTCATCACCTTCGATAGATACTTTAATACACGATTGTAAAGTATCCTGCCCCAGGCGATTTCTAAGTTTTGTCATAATTCTATTCATTGTGCTAAATGACCTTTCTACACTCGCTGTTGAAATTGGTACACACAATACACACTCGGCAAGTTTTTTCAAAACTTCGTATCCAATATCAGCTTTTAAAATGAAAGAATCGACATCTGAACTGGTATCATCTAAATTACTGTGTGCAACGTACTTAAAAGAACGGGGATCTGCCACTGCTGCATCCTCTTCCTGAATTCCAAAAAGATGGCACAGCTCCTTACACTGATTTTCATTTATTTTTACAAATTCTCCAAAGCTTCGAAAAAATGCACATAGTTGTATTAAGCGCTGTGCTTTATCATTAAATCTTTCTTTAATTTGATGAATCATTTTTTCTATAAAAGTTTTTGCACTTTTTAAGCAATTTTTTTTCGTGTCATTAAAATTTATGCTCTTAATTTCTGATGCATCACTCTCGAGACCTTTAATTTTAATGTGCAATTCGTTATTATCATTGTCACTATCACAATAGTTGGCAATTTCTTTCAAGTGATCAACTGTCCCAGAAGCAAGTTGAGGAAGAAATGAAATGGTAAGAGTTTTCTTTTGAAGAATTTTGCTTAAATTAGATACAGCATTAAGTGTTTCATCCACAACGACTAAACTGATTATAAAACTAATATTAATCATTTCCAAGAGAATAACATCAGCTAAACTTGCTAAATCAGCACCATCCTTGTGCATGTGTTCGCATGCAATCATAATCGATTTAAAGGATAAAAATACAGACTGAACAGTACGGTAATTGCTAAGCCAGCGTATATCCGTTGCCTCAGGTATGATTTGAACGGGTTCTTCTAAAGCTTTCTGTATTTCGTGCAAAATTTTTCCTCTCTTAGGAGAACTATGAAAAAGTTTATAAATATCTTTAACTGTGTGAAAAAATCGTTTAATCATTATAGTCTTGTTTCTTGAATTAGTGACAGCTAATGATAGAATATGGGATCTGCAATGAATGTAAAGGCACTTCGCATTGTTTAGCTTCTGAAATACGAGCACGAACACCAGTTATACTACCACTGAAGTTCGCTTCACCATCAAAAGAACATGAAAACAATTTATCATATGACATATTTCGTTTTTTTTTAAGCATCATCTATAGCTAAAAATATTGATTCAGCATCAGTTCTTTCTAAGTAGATTATGCACAAAAATCTTTCTCTTACTTCGCAAACTAGATCATGGACGACGTGCCGCACCATTAGTGATAATTCACTTTGATTGTTTATGTTCGTCGATTCATCTCCCATTATAGAATAATATTTACCATTTAGTATTTTGTCATCTGCTTTGTCTAAGATTGTGCCTATTGAGCTTAATATTTCAGAAGCAGTTGACTTACTTATGTAAGTCGATCTTTCACTTTGAGACTCAACCCAGTCGCGAAGAGTTTCATTTTCTCTCATTAAAATTCTTTGAACTAAGGATTCATATTTTGTAGTGTGGGGTATCTCCTTTTTAGCTAAAAAATACACACTTCTAATTAAAGAAGATAAAACTTGTCTATTTTTATCCCTTTCGTCTTCGCTGTATTGGATTATTTGTGTGTGTATAGGAGCATTTAAATTCTGTAATCTTTCATTTTCCATAAAAACAGATTTACAATGTTTGTCTGATTTTGAGTGTTTTTCAAGTTTTCCTGTACTGCCAGTTGCTTTCCTAAAATTTGTGAAGGGCACTGATATGAATACTCCACTTGTTTTTTGAAATACCTCTACATCATTTTTTAAATGCTTTTCACACAGCTTGCAAAATACACCACCACGAGTTCGATCAAAATACAACCATTCATATTTAGTTTCCCACTGTTTTTGATATTTGAACTTGCGTCCAACATTTTTATCTTCCGGTTGAGGTTGTCCACTAACAGTACTACACGAAGGTATCGCCGGTGGAACTATCACATTACATGTTTCACTTTCATTCAAAATTAGTTGAGAATTATTATTTTGATTTTCAACAGATGACTGTACTAAAGGTTCTTCACTACGTCTTCTTTTTTTAATTTGGATAAAAGAAAATAAATTTCGACTGTTTTGACATAATTCAATATCAAAAATAATTCCTATCCAATATTCAATTTAAGCTGTGATTTTTATCTGTAACAATCAAGACAGAAAAGCGCAATAGATTAACCAGACACAGTGTCGTCTAGAACTATGTACTACACTGTACTAGCGTCAACTAATTGCTTATTGGTAGTCTTTGAAAATGAAATTTCCCTAGCATTTCTACAATAAAATAAGAAAAATAAAATATTTTATGTTAGCAAACAAGTAAATACCGGATGTAATTTATAAAGTTTGCGTAGAAATATTTAGACATTTTCAGTAACTAAATCTTTTTTAAACTATCAAGTATGAAATCTTTTCTGTGCCTTTAATTCAGCTGTCCATACCCACTCGAACTCCATTATAATAATGTTTTTGACAGCATAATCAATTTATCATTCAATAAATGAATTTGGTTTTTCCAAGAGAAAATTACATTTAGATAAAGCAGTTATTTATGTAATACGGGATAAACAAATATATTATTACTGAAAGGATTAACTTTCAAGATATTTTATGAGTGAACGGAATAATAACAATATATCATATTTTAATTAAGAAAAGCACAAATTTAGAATTTCACAATAAGGAAGTAATAATATTTATTTTATGGGCTAGTACTTTGTAACAGAAAAAATTTTATTTATGATACATGAAATTAATATTATAACCTCAAAAATATAATGAATAATATTTCACTGGATAGGAAAAGCTTATTTAGATAAATTATTATCGTGATATGATACATTCAATGAATTATTATGTTTATTGTTAAGATTGAATAATGGATATTAAGCGAAAAAATATTTTTTATGGTATAATTTAAATACATTTTAGAGAAATTGACAGTCTAATTAAAAATATCAAAATAATTTAATAATTGATACAATTAGAGTAAGTAAGGCAAAAATATGTGATTTGACATCACACCTGTCAATAATGGAATCTTCTCCTAACCAGAAAACTTTTACTGTCCCAATGAAAACAATTGTAATATATTAAAAGCCGCAAATATAAAATTGAAAGAGGTGGAAGAAAAATTCCGTTACAGACACATTTCCGTCTTAGAAAGTATCACGCAGTGCACTGCTTTTGCTGTAACCGTATTTTTTTCGTTTAAGAGAGGATTCCGCATTCCGCTGTAGACAGTTTCTGTTTCCCAGACTTTACCGCATTTAATTTTTTCGAAAATGTTAATGAAATAAATTTATACCAGTTATTTTATAATTTTACAAAAAAAAAAAAAAAAAAAAAAAAATGGAATTATTTAAGAACAATTTCTTACAGCTTAATCTCATATATGGCACCAAAATTAAAATTTAAGTTTTACTACCGGTATGCTTTAAATAAATATTATGCAAGTATTAGCGGTATGCTAATTAATAATTATGTAATTTGTTTCTTCTTCTTCTTTTTTTAAAAAAATCTTGTAACTGCTATTGTACACAAAAATATGACACGCACCTATTGTGCAAAAAGTTAGCTGAAAGGTTAAATATTAATAAACAGAATAAACATTAATTTCGTAATTTTTTTTTTTAACTTGTTCGATTTTTCGAATAGCTTGTAAGACTTACTTATACAAAGCTGTTATATGTCGTAGAAACTGAACCTTTCTATAACGGAATAATACCTTAGAAGGAACATTTCCTTGTAATTGACGACAAAAATGCTATGCAAGTATATCTAGTTTAAGACAGCATTTTTTTAACGGTACCTTGCGATTCCATCTTAACAGGTTTTTCGGGAGGATTCGAAGGAAAATATCACCACTAGAAAAAATAAGGAGAAAGTCAAAAATTTCCTCCGGGGGGGACATTTTTTAATCCCGGGGGGGACATTCCCCCCCGGGCCACCCCCTGAAATCAACACTGCTCCTATTTCGAGGCAGAAGAGACTACAAAATTATAATGTAACATATATGTAATATCATATGACATATTTCGTTTTTTTTTAAGCATCATCTATAGCTAAAAATATTGATTCAGCATCAGTTCTTTCTAAGTAGATTATGCACAAAAATCTTTCTCTTACTTCGCAAACTAGATCATGGACGACGTGCCGCACCATTAGTGATAATTCACTTTGATTGTTTATGTTCGTCGATTCATCTCCCATTATAGAATAATATTTACCATTTAGTATTTTGTCATCTGCTTTGTCTAAGATTGTGCCTATTGAGCTTAATATTTCAGAAGCAGTTGACTTACTTATGTAAGTCGATCTTTCACTTTGAGACTCAACCCAGTCGCGAAGAGTTTCATTTTCTCTCATTAAAATTCTTTGAACTAAGGATTCATATTTTTTAGTGTGGGGTATCTCCTTTTTAGCTAAAAAATACACACTTCTAATTAAAGAAGATAAAACTTGTCTATTTTTATCCCTTTCGTCTTCGCTGTATTGGATTATTTGTGTGTGTATAGGAGCATTTAAATTCTGTAATCTTTCATTTTCCATAAAAACAGATTTACAATGTTTGTCTGATTTTGAGTGTTTTTCAAGTTTTCCTGTACTGCCAGTTGCTTTCCTAAAATTTGTGAAGGGCACTGATATGAATACTCCACTTGTTTTTTGAAATACCTCTACATCATTTTTTAAATGCTTTTCACACAGCTTGCAAAATACACCACCACGAGTTCGATCAAAATACAACCATTCATATTTAGTTTCCCACTGTTTTTGATATTTGAACTTGCGTCCAACATTTTTATCTTCCGGTTGAGGTTGTCCACTAACAGTACTACACGAAGGTATCGCGGGTGGAACTATCACATTACATGTTTCACTTTCATTCAAAATTAGTTGAGAATTATTATTTTGATTTTCAACAGATGACTGTACTAAAGGTTCTTCACTACGTCTTCTTTTTTTAATTTGGATAAAAGAAAATAAATTTCGACTGTTTTGACATAATTCAATATCAAAAATAATTCCTATCCAATATTCAATTTAAGCTGTGATTTTTATCTGTAACAATCAAGACAGAAAAGCGCAATAGATTAACCAGACACAGTGTCGTCTAGAACTATGTACTACACTGTACTAGCGTCAACTAATTGCTTATTGGTAGTCTTTGAAAATGAAATTTCCCTAGCATTTCTACAATAAAATAAGAAAAATAAAATATTTTATGTTAGCAAACAAGTAAATACCGGATGTAATTTATAAAGTTTGCGTAGAAATATTTAGACATTTTCAGTAACTAAATCTTTTTTAAACTATCAAGTATGAAATCTTTTCTGTGCCTTTAATTCAGCTGTCCATACCCACTCGAACTCCATTATAATAATGTTTTTGACAGCATAATCAATTTATCATTCAATAAATGAATTTGGTTTTTCCAAGAGAAAATTACATTTAGATAAAGCAGTTATTTATGTAATACGGGATAAACAAATATATTATTACTGAAAGGATTAACTTTCAAGATATTTTATGAGTGAACGGAATAATAACAATATATCATATTTTAATTAAGAAAAGCACAAATTTAGAATTTCACAATAAGGAAGTAATAATATTTATTTTATGGGCTAGTACTTTGTAACAGAAAAAATTTTATTTATGATACATGAAATTAATATTATAATCTCAAAAATATAATGAATAATATTTCACTGGATAGGAAAAGCTTATTTAGATAAATTATTATCGTGATATGATACATTCAATAAATTATTATGTTTATTGTTAAGATTGAATAATGGATATTAAGGGAAAAAATATTTTTTATGGTATAATTTAAATACATTTTAGAGAAATTGACAGTCTAATTAAAAATATCAAAATAATTTAATAATTGATACAATTAGAGTAAGTAAGGCAAAAATATGTGATTTGACATCACACCTGTCAATAATGGAATCTTCTCCTAACCAGAAAACTTTTACTGTCCCAATGAAAACAATTGTAATATATTAAAAGCCGCAAATATAAAATTGAAAGAGGTGGAAGAAAAATTCCGTTACAGAC
The DNA here is from genome assembly GCA_963932465.1 of Maratus speciosus. NCBI lineage: Eukaryota > Metazoa > Arthropoda > Arachnida > Araneae > Salticidae > Maratus > Maratus speciosus. The sequence goes on from OZ010791.1 coordinate 404,096,587, forward strand.
ACATTTCCGTCTTAGAAAGTATCACGCAGTGCACTGCTTTTGCTGTAACCGTATTTTTTTCGTTTAAGAGAGGATTCCGCATTCCGCTGTAGACAGTTTCTGTTTCCCAGACTTTACCGCATTTAATTTTTTCGAAAATGTTAATGAAATAAATTTATACCAGTTATTTTATAATTTTACAAAAAAAAAAAAAAAAAAAAAAAAAAAATGGAATTATTTAAGAACAATTTCTTACAGTTTAATCTCATATATGGCACCAAAAGTAAAATTTAAGTTTTACTACCGGTATGCTTTAAATAAATATTATGCAAGTATTAGCGGTATGCTAATTAATAATTATGTAATTTGTTTCTTCTTCTTCTTTTTTTAAAAAAATCTTGTAACTGCTATTGTACACAAAAATATGACACGCACCTATTGTGCAAAAAGTTAGCTGAAAGGTTAAATATTAATAAACAGAATAAACATTAATTTCGTAATTTTTTTTTTTAACTTGTTCGATTTTTCGAATAGCTTGTAAGACTTACTTATACAAAGCTGTTATATGTCGTAGAAACTGAACCTTTCTATAACGGAATAATACCTTAGAAGGAACATTTCCTTGTAATTGACGACAAAAATGCTATGCAAGTATATCTAGTTTAAGACAGCATTTTTTTAACGGTACCTTGCGATTCCATCTTAACAGGTTTTTCGGGAGGATTCGAAGGAAAATATCACCACTAGAAAAAATAAGGAGAAAGTCAAAAATTTCCTCCGGGGGGGACATTTTTTAATCCCGGGGGGACATTCCCCCCCGGGCCACCCCCTGAAATCAACACTGCTCTATTTCGAGGCAGAAGAGACTACAAAATTATAATGTAACAGTGACACCTCCCTGCCTTTAATTTTACCTGGCCTTACGGCTGGGAATATGTAAAGAATCGTCAAATAAACGAAAGTATGTTCGTGCTACATGGACTGTGTGTTAATAATAGAGTTTGAATTTCCCTGATCCAGCAAATTAACATATTTCAGCTGCTCGATACTCACAGGATTGGAGCCTTTGGGTTTCTTCCTTCAAGGGAATATAAGCCATATACACAGCGGCCAATAATCTTTAAATCAAAAAAGGTATGGGGTTCTTCCCCATACCACATAAGTGGTGCCTGTTTTATTTATCACATGCAACTAGCCAAAATTTGCACAGGGAGGTGTCCAAAATTTAAAAAGTACTTATGCACAACATACATTAAAAGGAAGTGTCTATGAAGCTCTGATACATCCCTTAACTCGTATATGTATGCTACATCTAAAACAAATTCCTGTTTTTCCGGAACGCATACAAGTATTCCCTACACGCGTCATGGCTTGAAGGTGTTTTATGTGGAGTATGCCTATTGACACCTGTTTTGCCTTACTTTTGCCCTTTCGCAGCGCCTTTTCGTGGGAATCTCTAGATACCTCTTTTCGTCGGCTGTTTGCAGTTCTTACATCGTCTCGAAAGAAAAATGTTGCTCCTGTCACAGTGATATGGCTATTTAGATGCTTTATTGATTTTCCCCATAAAAGTTCAGTAGATTGTTCGGAGGTCACTAAAACGAAACTTTCGTCTCCAGGAACGGCTGATTCTTCTTCAACCGTTGGTGTTTATTCACAGGAGGAATTGTTATTTCAAGAATTTGACAATAGTTATGAAGGCAATAGTTGACTAGGCATCTATGTGGATTTTATCTAGTGTTTAATCCCCAATAGAACATCGAATACATTTTTGCAAACCTCAACATAACAGTTATAAAAAAAATAAAAAAGGATTAATTCAAAAGGGTAACATTTTTCATTTGTATGAGCATGACCGAAAATTTATTGCTTTTAACATTTTATATTTTACTTTTATTCTAAATTTAAATAAATTCAGTTTTATTATAAATGGATATACATAGGATAAAATATAATTGCATTGTCATGTTCATTTTCCTTACAAAAGGTAGTTAGATATCTAGATTGTTATCTATATTCTATTTTCAAAGATAGGAATCTATTTTTTTTATAACATTACAATTATAATTGGATAACCGAGTGAAAGTTGTTTACTATTTAGTCAATGTTGTTATCATCTTAACAGCTGATACATAAACAAAAGTTCAAATCACTCGTAATCATTTAATGCAGTCTCTTGTTTTTTTTTTTAATCTTTAAAAAAAGTAGATTAGAGAAAGATCTGTCATCATTACAGTAGGAAATTGTTTTCGGCTATATTGGGATAAATTATGTTCTCATTTTTAGTGCTAAGAGATATTTTAATGTTCCTATATGTATTTAGAGTTGATAAGTGAATATATATGTTTTTTGTTATTACTAAATCACCAGGGATGTAACATATGGAACTTTGAGTCGATGATATTAGTTGTTTGTTTTTCAGGAATGAGTGCAAACAGTTTATTATTATTGTGTTAGTTTTTTTTGTTCAGCATTAAATAAAGTAAAGAATATGATCTAGGGATATTTTTTTTGTAGATTGCATTGCAATTTTAGATCTCAATCATAAGGTAATTTTTAGTTAATAATACTACTAATAATAATAATTACCTTGCTTTTCTTTCGTCTTCATTTATATCTTCATGGTTTGTAAATGTAATATATTGTATTTTAAGTTTAGCAATCCAATGTTAGATTTCATCTGGATTTCTTTGAAATTTCAATGATTTAAATGTAATCTTTTAAAATTTTATTAATGGGTGTTAAAATCCTAAGTATAATACTTTCCTAAATGTATAAAAAAGAAGATATTGTTAGGTATGTATTTCCACAGGCATTTTTTTAAAAGTTATAATTAAATAACAGATATAATGTATTAGAATCTTATGTTCCTTAACTGTAACACAGAGATAAATTTGTGCATTGCACTCCAGATAAAATTATATAACATAAAGAATAAAGGTAAAATTTTATTCCTGAAGGTGCTAAAGTTTGGAATAAAGAAAATATTCTGATATTTTTATGCAGTTTTAAAACTGTCATGGTTGTAATAATAATAAAAAAATAGTGCATCTATGAGGGAGACAGACTTCCTGGGACAAGTTCCAGATAAAAATTGCACAGTGCAGGGAGGTTTTAAAATATCAGGTAAGATTTTTGTGTGTACTGCCACGTGACATTTGTTTCTTATTAATATAGATTTAATACTTTTCAAGGTATTATTGCAAGGACGTTTTAAATTTTTAACTAATATTACACTGTTATATGTATATTCCTGTGCATAGCTAGAGTCAACCACGCTTTTAAACGTGATGTTTCTCAATTTGACGTAACTTTTTACATTTTTACACACACTTTATGTTCTTTTTAAATTTATTAGTACATTTATATTTAATACGTATATTTTAGTATTAAATCTTCATGATTAACGTATCAGTTTTAATTTAATTTTTACACGTTGTGCAGGAAACTTCTTCCAGTTGACTATTACCGCGGATGGTTAGCTGGTTGAAGATATGTTTTATGGTGAGCGAAGAAAACTGGCCACTTTCTTCATTTGCTATGGAAATTTTACCCTGCACTTACATTTTTAGACGAGTTAAATTTGTAACATGTTAATATTAATTTTTTTCTGGGTTTCCAGACTTCATTCAAACCTTAATGGTTTTGAAATTTTTATTTGAATCTGATCCATACACTATATACACGTACCAGTAAATTTACCAGTGAAGGGTAATTTTGTTTTATTTGTTACATTATCATTGTAGAAAATTTTATTGGATATTCTATTAGACACAATTGATTGTAGTTTAATGTTTACAACTCCCACATAAAATTATTTGAGGAAGAAAATTTCTCATGTGCAATATAAATTGTACTTTCATTTTACTTTTTGACTTTTAGATGGTAAAATAATAGATTTGAGAGAGTTTTTATGCTTATTATTTTACAGTAATGTCATGTTTAGTTGTTTTTAATGTGGTAAATTTGGTATGCATTTTTATATTTACATGGATTTTTGGTTATACTCTGGTTGACTCAATGCTAATCTAATCAACTCATAATATAAATTTTGATAGATATGTAACAGTTCATTTTAATTTTAGACGATTCATTTTAATTCATTTCAGATTGTACAATTTTAAACTGTTATATTAAAAAAAAAAAAGTTAATGTTTTGTTTTGCTTTTCAAAGGTGACATTTTTCTCAGTTTGTGGTTTTTTCATACAATACTTAAATTTTAAATTTAATAATGTGTTTACATTAGTAGATAGAAATTTTTTTAGTGCATCATTTTCTTGAGTCATAAATTGGTGTACCTGTTCTGTATTTTGTAGGTCTATATGATTATCAATTGCACTTTCGTTGTACACGCGGTGTGTATGCTAATGTTCATGGGTGCTTCAATCATACAAAGGTTTTTTTTCTTTTGGAGTACTTATGGATGTTTGCAAATAATGCTCCCTCACGACAACTTCGATTACATGCAGAAGCTACAACGGTTTTTACAAAGGTATAATTTTTGCTGCATGCTATTCAGATGAAGCTTTACACATACATATATACATTACATGTGCAATTGTTTTGTTATTGGTCCTCGGTACAGTTTTTGCAACATTTGGCTGTTTGCTACAATTATAAAAACATTTAAATTTAAATTTAAAGTTCACTTGTTACTTTTTCTTAAAGGAAAGGGGTTATTCTGTCAGGTAGAAATTTTACAATTTATTTTTTTCCTTTTCTTGTCATTTAATATTCTGTTGCCCTTAAAATTAACGCAACTTTTATTTTGATCCATTTATACGATTTTGTTGCATCTGTTGGGTATTTTGCTGTTGCTTAATTTACAATGGTGATAAACTTTTAAAGTTTTATTTGAGCATTGGTGAATATTCGTCAGATCCTGTCTTTTTGAGCAGTTTAGCAGTCAGTTACTTTTTTACAAAGGTTATTTCTTACAAAGGTTACTTCTTACAAAGGTTATTTACAATGGTTATTCATAAGTACTGCGTGTTGGATTGTTCATTTAGATATGCAGCATTCTTTTTATTAAATGGTAATTTCAAGTTATATTTAACTCTTATTAATTTATTTTGGATTCTATATCGTGTTTGGCATTTCTTAATGAAAGATTCAACAATATTTCATTTAGTTTACACTTTCACATATAGTTCATGGTAATTCCGACTTTCTTGTAGTCAGAGGATTTTGTTTACACTTTCACATATAGTTCATGGTAATTCTGACTTTCCTGTAGTCAGAGGATTTTGTTTTCACTTTAACACGTATTTTATGGTAATTCTGACTTTCTTGTAGTCAGAGAATTTTGTTTTCACTTTAACACGTATGTCATGGTAATTCTGACTTTCTTGTAGTAAGAGGATTTTGTTTTCACTTTCACACGTATTTCATGGTAATTCTGACTCTCTTGTAATCAGAGGTTTTTGTTTACACACACACTGTTGAGTTTTTCATTTACAAATTATACTACTGGCATGTTTGTTTTGCTTTGTTTTTTTTTAAATTGTACACATGATGCCATATTGTTATACATAGTTTTGATTACTTTAGATTAATTCATATTGTGGGCAATAAATTTTTGGGAGATATGTTACAAGATTCATATTCTTTGATAGTTTTGATTCATATTCTTTGACAGTTTTAAATATTTGATTCGCAATTACACTTTTCTTTTGAGTCTTTCATGTCACACTTTGAGCACACATTGTTGTATTTTGACATTTATTATACAGGTTTCTTAAATAAAAGTCCTTAATGGTATACAATTTCAAATTCATGTCATGGAAATTATCCTACACCTATAAATACTACATTTTTTTTTCGAATCTAATTTGCTGGTGCTTGCATTTTATAAAAAAATAATTTTGTAATAATTAATGGTTAGATTATTTAAGCAATATTTTTAGACATTATTAGATGCTTTCGAATATTACACAGATACATTAGTTATTTTTTTTTTTTTTTTTGCACAGAAACATAGTTTTTCACTAGTTGTAGGGATATGTACAAGGAAACATTAGACGTTTTTACATATCACCATATATTTTTCATATTTTTAAAGAACTTAAATTTTTATACTTAGGTAATGTCTTTAGGTTACTTATGGCGCACAGATGCACGCCATATTTTTTTTACACAATTACAAGAGAGAATTTTCTACGGTCAACGATTTTTTTACACACGTGCTTTCTGTACTGTCATAGTGCTTAATGTAATTACTTCTTCATTTAAAAGTATTTATTTGAATATTACATTTGGCAACAAGGTTCACATACCTTCTAAATTTTACTTTTGTCATGTTCATATAATTTCACCTCATTATTGCCACATTTGTTTACTATTTGATATAAAAAAAGAGAGAGATTTTGTATATTAGTTTTTTTTTCATCCACTGTAGCTTATACACACCAGCCATTGTTTTTTTTATTTAGTCATCTTGGTAGGATATTTTTACATTGTTGATAATTGCATGATATACACATTGGATAGTTATTTTACAGGCAAGTTTAATTGTATGAAGTTCAGTTTGGTTTGTAGTCTATAACTTGTGTCATTTTGTATTACATGTCACATGGGCAGTACAGCACAAGGCAAATTGCTATTTTTCTTGTAAGGCGATCATGTTCACATCATGTCTCTAGTTTCGGTTGGTAAAATCCACCGTTATGCAATCATATGTATTGCCTTTATTCTTGCAAATGTTGCAAGTTAAAATGTTTATGGAATTTTTTGTGCACACTCATCGTTTAAATATATATATATAAAAGAACAAATATTTTTGATTCCAATTTTGTATTTTTTGTGCTCATTTTTTTTTTATTATTTAAGACATGTAAGTGGTACATATTGTCAATTTGTCATGCTGGAATTATGCATGTGTTTACCGAGACATGACTTCATTCATGATCTGCCATTTATCAAAAGTAATACCATATACAAATATAAAAAGTTAGTTACAGATATACGGTATTCCTTTGAAATACCAATAGAGATAACGTTTAGTTTGCGTTTTGCTAATTGTTTAAAATTCTTAAAATAGATAATTTTAATGTTATGACAGTAGTGATTTAGGCTCTGTAAATAAAAAGGAGACACAATTTTGGCTTTTCCACACCTATCTTTCAGTTTTTTTTCAAAATCCAGTTGTGGCCGAGATATATGTGATGTCGATCACATATATTTGTCTTAAATTCCGTACAAAACATTAATTATTAAACTTCATAGCTTTTTATCAGTGACTCATTTTCTTCTGAAAATGAATCCATTTTCTAACATTAAACATTCTTTCTTTTTTGTATTTTATTTTTAATTCTTTAGAGAAGGCAGAGAAATGATTGTAAATTATTTAGCAAACCGTTACTTGGTTGGTAAAAAATAGATGCATTTGATTTCTCGGTGATATATTATGCATTTATTTACTTTAAGCTATAATAGTAATTTAGTAGCTCCAGATGTAACGCATTTCAAGTAATCTGTTTATATTAATCTCACGCCGGATAAATCAACTGGTATCATTTCTTTGTGCAATTCAAAATTACGTTATGCATTAATCATAGGATAACTTGTAATTTCCTTTTATGAAAACCAATTCATAAATCAAAAAGAATAATTTAAGGTGTCAGTTGGTAATAGAATCTGTTTTATTACTCTTGATCTAAATCATTTAATGATTTATTGAAAATGTTGTTCGATTATTTGATGAGATAATAAATTATATGTCATCAGATTTATTTCACTGGGATTTTTCATTTTCGCCACATTGTGTCTTGTTTTTATGTTTTAGGGAAAGTTTGGCTTCTGATGGTAGGCCAAATGAACAAAACTGTGATACACTCCTATTTCGAGGCAGAAGAGACTACAAAATTATAATGTAACAGTGACACCTCCCTGCCTTTAACTTTACCTGGCCTTACGGCTGGGAATATGTAAAGAATCGTCAAATAAACGAAAGTATGTTCGTGCTACATGGACTGTGTGTTATAATAGAGTTTGAATTTCCATGATCCAGCAAATTAACATATTTCAGCTGCTCGATACTCACAGGATTGGAGCCTTTGGGTTTCTTGCTTCAAGGGAATGTAAGCCATATACACAGCGGCCAATAATCTTTAAATCAAAAAAGGTATGGGGTTCTTCCCCATACCACACCACAATTTACTAATGAAAAATGAAGAACACAGACCTAACGTTAATGGATTTTTTAATCAAATATTTTTAGGAATAACACAGAAGAATATTTGAATGTCCTTCATAGATTTCTTTATATAATTTTATTCAAACGATATATACTAGTGTTAAGATGAAAAAAAAGCAAGGTTCTTTAATAATTATAATAATCAGTTTTAAAAATAATATTGCATTCTTAAACCTTAAATAAATACCTGGATAAATTTATTTTTATGTACTTACAAAAAGTATAGTGAATGAAATTTGTAATTCAGTTTTAGGTAGCTTTCATTACAAAAAGCTACCTATTGCAGCCGTTCGGAGGAAAGCGATTAAAAAAAATTTTGGTATATTTTCATCGACCATGACCCCCAGACCCCGAAACCCCCCCTTCAAAATTGACATATATATATATATATATATATATATCTGACCTTTGTCACACTGTAACTCTCGTATTTATGAACCGATTTGGATGTCATTCGGTGTGTACACAGTACATACCAATGTCTCGACCGAGTTCGTTGGCCAGCTTCATCCGCTATTTTGTTTCAAAATGGCGGCCATTTAAAATTTTTTAAAAAATTTTAAATTTGAAATGTGGTACCAAAAAATTGAAAATGGAAAAATATTTTTTTCTTATGTATTTGACCTTTATACAAAGATTCTGGAGCAGTTTTTGTTTCGTCTATATCTTAAAAAATGGCTGAGTTATAGCATTTTGAATTTCTAGAGTGGCTGACATTTTGAAACGTCCTGAAATTTGTCACGCGATAAAAGGCGTATTTATGAACCGATATGGATGTAACTTCGTTTATACATAGTAAATACCAATGTCTCGACCGAGTTCGTTGGCCAGCTTCATCCGCCATCTTGTTTAAAAATGGCGGCCATTTAAATTTTTAAGAAAAATTTAAATTTGAAATGTGGTACCAAAAAAATTGAAAATTGAAAAAATATTTTTTTCTTATGTGTTTGACCTTGATAAAAAGATTTATGAACCGATTTGGACGTACCTTGGTGTGTACATAGTACATACAAATATCTCGACAGAGTTCGTTGTCCAGCTTCATCCGCCATCCTGTTTCAAAATGGCGGCAATTTAAAATTTTTTAAAAAATTTTCAATTTAAAATGAGATACCAAAAAATTGAAAAATGTAAAAGATTTTTTTCGTATGTGTTTGGCCTTAATACAAAGATTCCGGAACAGTTTTTGTTTCGTCTATATAAAAAAAAAATGGCTGAGTTATAGCATTTTGAATTTCCATTGTGGCTGACATTTTAAAACGACCTGATTTTTGTCACGCGATATCAGGCGTATTTATGAACCGATTTGGATGTAACTTGGTCTGTACATAGTACATACCAATGTCTCGATCGAGTTCGTTGGCCAGCTTCATTCGCCATCTTGTTTCAAAAGGGTTGCCATTTAAAAAAAAAATAAATTAAAAATTTAAAATGAGGTATTAAAAAATTGGAAAATTAAAAAGATTTTTTTTATGTGTTTGGCCTTGATACAAAGATTCCGGAGCAGTTTTTGTTTCTGAAAATTTGTTCTTTTGTTTATATCTTAAAAAAATGGTTGAATTATAGCACTTTGAATTTCTAGCATGGCTAACATTTTGAAAAGATCTTGTATTTGTCACGCGATAACACACGTATTCACCTATTTCGATGTAAGAAGGCATGTGGATAGTATACATCAATATCAATATCTCGACCAAGTTTGCTGGCCAGCTTCATCAGCCATCTTGTTTCAAAATGGCGACCATTAAATTAAAAAAAATTATATTTAAAGTGAGGTGCAAAAAAATTAGAAATTGAAAAAGGTTTCTTTCTTAAGTATTTGACCTTGATATAAGGATTCAGGAGCATTTTTTGTTTGTCTTTATCTTAAAAAATGTCTCAGATATAGCAATTTCAATATCTAATGTGGGTGACATTTTGAAAAATCTGATTTTTGCCTGCGAAAGCACTCGTATATATCAATCGATTCCGATGTGAGGGAGCATGTGCACAGCAATTACTAAGGTCTCGACCAAGTTCACTGGTTAGCCTCATCCACCATGTTGTCTTAAAATGGCAGGCACTTTAAGAAATCGCCGAATTTGGCAGTCAAATATAAGTTACTTTAAATAAAAGCAGCTTGGATAAAGCTTACTAATTTCGCGAAATTCTCATTCATAATGATTTAGTATTGATAAAAATTAGTACTGAATCTCCTATATTCGGTTTCCACTAAATTGAGCTTCGTGTGTTTGAATAATATAAGTTGGCTTTTTTAAAATAAGGAATATGAAAGCTACCTCTTCTTCCCGGGAACTGGCCGGAAGGACTTTTTATATTTTGTGAATTAAAATTATCACATTTTTTTATATGTAAATACATTAAATATTTCGGTATAGTAAAGGGCAGGCCTGTCCAACCTTTCAGTAAACAGGGCGCCCTTTACCTGGTCACAAACAATGAAGGAGCCATTATTCACACGAATTAAATTATATAACAATATTATCTCACTATTGTAGCGGCAGAAGCTGATTACCGCAGGGCTAACTTCCACCAGCATTTTAGAATAGTAACCGTTGCCTTATCACAATGCAAAATTTCTGTCATAAATAGGGTGAAAATTTACTATTCGGAAATACTGATGGACATTTGCCGCTGCGGTAATCAAGTTCTGATTAGTGATAGTCTTACGTGATATACATACACCTCATATGAGCCATAAGGTGTCTACGATTCAGGAGTTATATGTAAAAATATTTGGAAAAGATAATATAAATTTAGACTCGCGTTTTTTAAGAGCGAGAGGGGAGAAAGGGATGCGCTATGTTAAAGGTTTTGTAAGGAAAGTATTCAGAAACCTTAATTGCTTTAATAATAATTAAAAAAATAAATGGAAATATTACTTATTTAAAGAAAAACCATTATTTTAAAATGGAGTTTTATCTTTGCAAAATCTTAGTAACATACGAAAGAGTGCCACGAAAACCCACAAAGTGCGCCATGGCGCCCGCGGGTGCCGCGTTGGACAGCCCTGGTATAGAGATTGTCACTTTTGTCAAGTATCAAATATAAAATAAAACTTTCAAGTTATTTAATTCTTATAATTTTATTTCTACTTTGCAACTAATAATAATAATATAATAATAATAATAATAACAAATATAATAATAATAGAAAAAGTAATCAATGTAGTAAACTGAACAATGTATGAAAAATGTATCACTGTGACAGAAAGTGTTATCTTTTCCCACATACAAAACACTGTTTATTATACAAACGGGTAGGTGGGATATCTTTATATGTATACAGGGCTCCTACAGGTCAGGGAATTTCCAGATCAGAAAATTTCCGGGAACCAGTATATTTCTATAAAAAATCTCATCTCGAATAAGACGAAGTTTCGTGCCATTAAATAAGGCGAATTTTTCTATAAAAAATATACTGGCATTTACTTGGAAAATTCCTTGAAATGTAGAAAACCTGTTATACTTGTCATTGATCTTTATCCGGTGAATATTTTTTTTATAGCATCTATAAAAAGTGTTTAAAGAAAATTCGTCAAAGTGGCACAAATTAGACTATAGTTATGTGCTAGAATATTGAAATAGATTCTTTATCATCTGTAACTTTTTTACCAGCATAGACACGTAACATATAAGTGTGTAAATATAAATATAATTTATAACATTATATTTATTTTATCGTTCACCACCAAGAATAGTGACACAAATAAATAAGTTGGAAATTGTTTGTCAAACATGGCAAATGAAGTGCGTTCGTACCATAACTAGTTTTATAAATATTAAGATCTTGGTTTCAATAGCTGTTGCACTTTTATGCAAAAATGCATGAATACAAAATTTATTACGATTACATATATTAAATTCAGTAATACGGAAATAACAGGATTCCATCTGAAATAGGACGTAATCACAATGGCAACCTAGAATCATTACCTATCATGGGATATCGGGGAATTAATTACGTATGATAGGATTTAATAGAATGAAGAAAACTTTTATTAATATTGTTTTAAGTTTTGAACCGATTTTCATAAAATTTGAAATGTCTCCACACAATTCTGCAACGATTGTATATATTAAATTTCAAACCTTTCGGCTGGGTAATTTTTACGCTGATATCGGCGGACAGACAGACGGACAGACGCACAGTGGCCCCAAATCGCGATCAAGTGGCCAAAAATCATTTCTGGCTTTCCTGGTGGTTGTATATCCTTCATTTTTAATTTTATAACATTCTAAATGACATTACATAGCGAATATAAACTAAATGTAATTGGGTTCTAGGGGAGGGGATTTGGGGGGAGGCGCAATATAGAAGAGGCAAGTTTTTATTAAATTTAAATTTTCTTTTTTTACGGGATTTTTTTTTTACAGGAATGAGAATTTTTCACTTTTGATTATGGGAAATATTTTTCCTTTTTCAAAACAAATCATATAATTCAATAGATGATGAAAATGTGAAATTTTTACCCCCCCCTCTGTCCCTCCCTCCCTGAAAATGTACAGGTTAAAATCTTATTGATTTTTTCTCTTTTTAATGTTATTGCAAATTAACAATAAAGAGTATAAGCAATCAGTAAAATACATAAAGAATCAATCAGCTGAATTTTGCCACCTCCACCCCCCCCCCCCCCAACACAATCAACATACACACACACACACACCTGAAATCCATTTGTTTTTATACCAAGTTGTTTCTATACCAAGGAAATTTTTAAAATATCATTGCTATTTTTTAAGTTTTCAACATCTATTTACTATGATTTAGTAATAAAATCATTAAATTCATTAATTAGATTACTTTTAAAAATTTCACCCCCCTCCCCCCTTTCTTTTGTTTCTCTCTATTACACAGAGAATAATACCTTTGAAATTCCAATAAAAATGGAGAATCTGCCTTTGTTACTTTATTTTGGTAATATTAAATAAATAATTACCTCACTAATTTCCTAGTTTTTTTTTTAATTTCCGCTTCTCTCCCCCCCCCCCCCCCATGTCCTCTCCGGTATAAAATTCTATCATCCCTAACAGTTTTAAAGTTTTTACAAAAAAAAAAAAAATAAAATAAAAACTATGTTTTAATATAAAACAATTTTATATCTTTTTATTGAAAAATAAAATAAAATCTGTTTTTAAATAAACCTTCAGAAAAGTAGATTTACACATTTCAAGTAACTGCAACATTTCATCCCAAGGGTTGAGCGAATTTTTCATATATTTTTTAATTTGTTAAAGTATTAAAGTATTCATTAAAATAATAACACTTAAAATACTACACTTAATTAAAATAAGTAGATTTATGTGATGGATACGTGAAAATTAAAGTAAAACTTAATAATACTACTTAACCCGTTCGGGACCATGGTTGCATATATGCACCCTGAAAAAGAGCATAAAGAATTTGTTTTAGGCACCAGTAAGAAAAAAAAATAGTTAATTTAGTTTAGTTAAAATTTAGTTAAATTAAATATTTAGTTTCTTTAATTAGAGCATTTTTTTGATTGATTAAGTAAAGGTAACTCTTTAAAAAAAAGTTGTGTCAACCGAATAAAATTTGCGTAAAAGCCTCCGGTCTCGAAGGGGTTAATAATAAAATTTATTTGTAAGTAGGTAAAATATACTTTTCAAATAATCAGGAAATTTAAAACATTAAATGATGTTTCCCAGTTGATTGAATTTCCCAGACATGCATGTTGCTAGAATTTAGTATATATATATATACATATAAAGTGAACTTTAAATATGTACTTTTTAAAATAAGGTCAAGTTTTAATATTATTTTTTATGTAAACGAAAAAGGCAAGGGAAAAATTGTAAAAACAAATAAAAATATATATAAAAATAAAGAAAATATCCCCAACTCTTAACCCCCCCCCTCCCTTCGCGAATTAAAAAAATGAAATTGACAGTGTTATGTTAATTAGAATGTTGCATTATATAAACACTGACAATTTTGGGTCAGTGCGGAAATTAGATTGACTTTAAACCCGATTACTCATGTTGGGCTAATACTGGCAATATGCAATGTCCAACTTCAAACTGCTAGTTCTCAAAAAGTCGCAATAAATCTCTTGGGATATGATTTTAGAAGGTTCATTCTACATTTTGTACTATAAAAGTCCGAGCTACTCGGAAGGACTTTTTTTATATAATACTTTTAATGTACAAAAAGGCCTTAAAACTATGTATTTTTTTAAAAATTCCTCTTTATTTAATTTTTGAGATTTTTGCAATCGAAAAATCAAATTAAATATGTAATTTAATGTTGCTTCAGAGAAGTGCAAAGAAAAAAACGAGAAACTATCTGAAATGGTCTTAGTTAGGGTGTGAATGCAGCGAATTTGCCTGAAATTCACGCAACAGCAGAAAACGCTAAAAACTCCTAACTTCACATAAGCAATGTGAGCTGATAAAAGCAAAATATAACAGAATATAAATCTTCAGACATGTCTAAATACTGTAGAATAGATTTCATTTCGAAATACGAAACTTCGATTTCTGATTTTTGGCCACATAATCGTGATTTGGGACGACTGTGAGACGGACGGACCAGATGACGATTACAGGTGCTACGTATTTATATAATTACGAATGCGCCTAAAAATACTACATTTCAAAAGAGAGGCAAAATAATGTTGGAATTTTTTTACTGTGACATAAAATTCTAGCATTTAGCTTTCCATGCAGCTGTAATGCATGCCTACTCAAACACCTAAAACAATTAAGAATCAAGAAATAGAAGAGATAGGGAAGACTGAGTATCCTCACACGCAATTTGCCTCTCTTCTGTGCACTGTTAAAAATGTGCAGTAAATTGTCTAGTCTTTCGACCGTTTTTATAGATAATTTTTACTCAATTGTAATTTAACTCTATTCTGACCATAGGATAATCAGAATAGCGTCAAATGACGGTTATGTTGTCGTTTTCTATAAAAACGGTCAAATGACTGGGCAAATTGCAACAAATTTTTAACAGTGTGGTGGCAAACTGACATATTGCGTAATCTAGCGGTTTTCTGGATAACTAAACTCATAATAATTATTTTTTTTATACCGCTGACCAGGCCCCTATTTGCCGGATATTATGCCTAGCTTAAAGGTTGTGTACTTAAAGGTTGTACCTGATCGCCTCATGGCGGAGACCTACCTGACTAGCAACTTGGTCGTTATGGCTGCAGCGCTATTTATTTAATCACTTTAGCTACTGTGTTAGCCAGTTCTAGATTGCTATTAAGAACCAACTTCAGTCACGAGAAGAAAGGAAAGCGCTAATGTTAAGTCTATGGGGGCGTTATTTTCAAATTTCTCGCTTTAATTTTAATATTTTTGAATGATTTGTTTTCATAGGATAGCTGAGGACGATCTACAACCGGGCTAGTTTTTACTTTTTCGATTTTGGTTTCCGATTTAAAAAAAAAAAATACTTTCACTTTTGGAACTGGTTCTGAAATTAAAATTAACCTGATGTAAAAAAAAAAAAAAAAAAAAAAAAAAAAAAAAAAAAAAAAAAAAAAAAAACTACGGCTAAAATCGAAAATGTAACTAGTATCCCAAGTTTGAGATATTTCAATAAAGTACAATTTATAAAATGAATTTACAAACCTTTAAAATCACATTGTAAAGTTTACCTTAGAGAAAACAGTTGATAAAAATTGACTCATAAAATCTATCTAAAATTAGAATTTTAACGAAATATTTATAAATTATGATACCTAAATGTTAAGTTTTTAAATTTCTAATTATTTCAAATACCTTACATGTACAATTTGGAGAATCTATCAATTTGAATTTCTAATTAAATTTAAAAAATCCAAAAACCCGACTGCGTAAAAAGCAAACTAATTAATTATTTCTCATCAATGTGAAACTATTTTTTATATTACTTAGCTATTTTTTTTATTTACTTGTATTGATGACTTTTAAGTTGTGTTTAATTGTTAGTTCCTATCTATAAACACTGTTTTGATTAGGCCTATAGATGTCTATGAAGGTTAGAGTTGCAGCAAAGCTAGTGATCCTACCTACACAACTTCCAGGTTGTGTAATATTTAAACGAAGCTTCTGACTGTAAAATAGTCAATGAAACATCGTCTTCATTTTGAAAGACCTATTCAATGATATGCCACTCAATATGGTGCGTAAAAAAAATTTTCGTCTCTACCGCCATTTTGTATTTTACGGCTTCCATTTTGAATTTATATAAACAAAACCTAGCCTATAACCATCGGACAGTTAAGATAAATCTATAGAGACCTCATTCATTAAAATCCAAACAGGCGTTGGGATGTTTCGAGGGTATAAGGAAATCCACATGCACAGATGCGCGTGAAACACATAACCCTTCTGGGCAGTCGGGTAAAAACTAGCCCAGTTGTAGCCCTTAGCTATTCTATGGAAAAATAATCATTCAAAAACATTAAAATCAAAGCGAGAAATTTGAAAATAACGTCCCCATAGACTTAACATTAGCTTTTTCATTTCTTCCAGTAACTGAAGAACCGCTCTTAACTATGTTGTTTGGGTTTGTGGGTACGTTATAAGGAAAGGGCCTGTTTACAAACAAACACTTCCGTCAACCAATCTACCACTACATTTTTATCGTAGCGATCATTGCAGGAAATCAATTTGGCGACGTAGGCCAATGATATAATAGATCTGTTAAATCAATCTGTTAAAGACCAATCAAATTCCCGGAGTTCATGTGTATAGTAGGAGTCATAATGAATGAACAGGTTTTTCTTGCAAACCAACAGTAATTCGACCAACAGTGACGTCAGCTGCCCTTTCCATATTGAAAAAGGAAGAAAAAAAAGGGGGGAGGAGTTCACTGTTACACAGAACTCTTACTAGCCGCCTATACATCCGGTCCAAAAACTCATGACACTTATCCCGAAGCAAGACGCACTTAAGTCAAACCTAGTGCTTAGACATGTGATAATACGCAAAAAGAATTTTTTGGAGCTATGTTGCTTTTCTCGCAAGTGTGTAACATAAATATAATAAACTAGGTGTGCTCCACTCCCCTGCTCGCTACGCTCACCAACTTCCTGCGTAATCCCTTCGCGATTCCATTCGGTATCGCGAAGCAATCCCTATTTTCTAGCCAAACTCGGATATTGTTTCGCGTTTCCATTCTGGGTCGCTTTGCGATCCCTTATTTTCTGTGCATTCAATTTTTAGATTCCACTTTGTAAAAATGCGCTCCTTCACAAGTCCTGACAATTTTATTTCCTTATCTCCAAGCACATAATTATTAGAGCTTGCAGAGTTTCATAATTATAAGAATTATTAAACATAAAATTATATATATAGTGTTACGAATATTATAAATAGTTAGTGTTTGTGTTTAAAAATAACGTAAGTAGTTCAATTAAGCTCTATTCATAAGATAATATTAGTTTTTATGCATTGAAATAACTCAATTTATTGATTTTCTGCAAACAAGTAAAACCTATTGGATTTCAATGGGAGTCTATGCAAATTTGGCGGAATACTGGAAATAGCGACAAATTTTCGTCATTTTTGGCAACTTATCTTGGTCGCCAAATTTGGCGATATATCGCCAAGTTAGCGACAAACTGGTCGACTTTGGCGATAGAGCCGGATCCCCCCCCCCCTTTGTTAATGCCCCTTATAGCGTCAGAAAGCTCTGACCAATCAGATTCATTTCGCGGTATCTACGCAGATTTTCATTGGTCCATTTCCAAAGCGTTACTTTTTTTACATATAGAAGAATAGAAAATTTAAGTGCGTCAAAATTAAAAGCAAAAAACAAATGCATACATTCATTGAAATGATTATTACTTCATTAAAATGCTTATTCATTTTAGGCTACATGACTTTTTAAGTATCGGTATTTATAAAATGCTGTAAAATTTTACTTTATACAAAGAAATTATATTATTTTTGCTTAAAATATTGCTGGTAATTTTAATAATTGAAGTTCTTTAAGTGTACATCAAATATTCCGCTTCAATGTAATATGCTCTAAGAATTTTTGAAAGAAAAAATAATAATGATTATAAAGCTGATTATGATTATAAGAGTATTCAAGTATGCAAAATAATGAGATCGTTGCGATTTAAAGTGCTTTTGAATTTTTGTTGAAAACTTTTAAATATTTATGCATTGGTTTCGCAAAATGTAATCAGTTCTACAGAACATGCAGCAGAAAATGAACGCCTGAATTATTTTATAGACAAGTTAAGTCTCTTGTCTTAATGAAAAATATTTTCAACAATTTAATGAAAGAGGCAAAATTTAACATTTTTTAAAGCTTCATTTACATATCGTAGATTTTGAGCCATGAAATAAGCCTTTGGAATATTAAAAAGAAATAATGAAGTATTTCCACAGCGTGCATTTTAAATGTCTGTTGAAAAAAATTGCTTGAGTATGATTAATAGGTCTGCTATTGATACATTTAAGTAGGCAAAAAATTACTTTAAAGCATTATATCGCCGTCAATTAATTCATGCGTTTTTCTCTACCCTTTGCTCTGTTAAATTCTTCACCTTTTCGTTTTCATTATTATTTCAATTATAAATTAAATCAACTTAATATTAGGGTAAACAGAGGAGCTTTGTATATAATTCCTTGTCCTTTTTTTTTTTTTTAAATGGCACGATGCAAAAGTTCTAGAAACCCATGTAACACAATCCGCGATCAAATAAACCTAATTTAGAACAGAAAATTCTATTTTATAAAAAATAACTCATTATTTTGTGATACTAATTTGACGTCACTTACTAGGTAAAACTTCTTGTCACAAATTTATGTGGTACGCAGATTATACTAAATTCATTCCGGAAACCACGTACACAGGGCTGCCACTGGCGACTATTTTTATATTCTATTTACACCACTCTTTGAAGATAGAACATTTTGTAGTATATTTCTCTTTCAAATGTTGTCAAAGTGCATATGAAACATTTTTATTTTAAAAAAGTGGTGCGAGATAGAATTGAAAAATAGTCAACAGTGGCAGCCCTTCGTATATCAGAATTATTTGTAGATTTCTGAGATTAAATTAGATAACTGGATACGCAGAGTTCATATTAATAAATAATTCTTAACAAGTTTGGCTTTAATTCAGAAATGAAATAAAGCTCTATTTTAATGTAATATTTTCCAAAACTGCAAAATATTTCTCACCTCTTTAAAATTGTTGCTGAAACGATGTGAAATTACTTTATGTGATGTCATATCTCAATAATAGTTGAGATCTGTATTAATAGATGGCAGCACTACACAATCTGGAATTGTAAGGCTTTGCACGTAGCCGAGGATATTTCTGCGCAGTTATAAGATGTGTTTTGTTCTGAGAGCTGCGCTTAGCAGCTGCTGTAAATAATGTATATAATAAACTATAAGTAGTATTATAGTTATGCATTCTTCCATAGTTAAGAGTAATTAGTTATAATAAGAGCGTGGCGTTATAAAATGTGGGAAATGTCACATCCTCTTTTTTAACCCTTTCAGGGGCAAAGCACTTCCATTGGTTACATGTTGAAATGAATGATCAACACCGGAATTTAAAAACAAATTTATTTGTAAATAAGAAAAAGCTATATTTCGCATATATAATAAATCGGAAAAATTTCCACTAAAATTCCGGTGCAAATGTGGTGTTTGGGAATTAAAATTAAGTGGTTTCATAAACATACCACCGCCCCTCAAGGGGTTAAAGTTCCATTTCTAAATAACCCCCTTTTTACCTCATGAAGAAAGCATTAACTAAATCCCTTTAGAACATATATATGTATTTTTTTTTTGGAGAAAAAATATTTTTAGGTTTAAAAAAACATGCGTCAAGCATAGATTTTGAACACTTTCCACTATTTCTAGAATACTTTACAAAACTTCACCGTTTAATAACGTTAAAAAAGGTACCCAAGTTTGGACAAAACATAACAGATTTGAAAACCAGATTTCACCAATTACTGCTGATAGCTAGAAAGTTACCCCAACACTTTTGGGCACCCCTGTTTGTGATCTATAGATTTGCAAATATTCTATATAGTATGCTAAAATTTAGTTAAGTAGGAAAACGCAAAGCACGTTTGAAAATTCATCTTCGGTAATTTATACCAATAGGCGGAAACCTATATGGATTTTTTTTTGTGCAGCCCTGTATATTAACTACATATTTTTACACACCCCACATATTTAACTGAAATTTAAATCAGTTAAAAAGGCGCTTAAAACTTTAGTACACTTCCAGAAAATTACTATTCATAGGCGGCCATGTATTCATGCATTGCATTTATATTTTACAAACATCTCTTAGTATACTAAATGTAGTTGAGCTTGAAAATACATAACTGAGATTAAAAAAACACCTTAAAGCAATTCATGCTCATTTTCATTGATGCTTACGAATTGGTTGTGTAACCCTTTATTTGGTTTATAGAATTAGTTTAATTATAGTTTGGTTTATAGAGCACACCACGTAGAATGCAAAAATTTAGTAAAATTTAAAAACTCATATCATAGCTGAATACGTACTTTCAGCAACCATCCCTAATAGATAATACTTCGGATACAGTATTATATTCGAAATCTTTAATGTGTCCCTGTAAATGAATGATAAATGCGATGCACATCATATTCTACTGCAAGCATCTTGTAATAACCCTCATCAATATATATCAATTTCATCATGTTTGGAATAGTGCAGCATAATTAAAATACGCCGTAAACAGTTTTTCCACGTAGACAATGACTGAACCATTTTTGGGAACACTGTAAATGAATAGTAAATATTTTGCACCCCATATTCTCCATAAAGTATGTTTCAGTGAGCCTCAGAAATTCATACGAATTTCATTATGTTTGAAACAGTGTAACATCATTCAAATACACCGCAAACGAGTTTTTCGTATAGACCATAATAAAACAGAATAATTTTGAGTTGCTCTGTAAACGTACTGTAAGTGCTACACATAACATATTCTGTAGTAGCCATCTTCTAATGCACCTCAATAATATACAAATTTCATTATGTTTAAAATAGAGTAACACTATTAAAATACACCGCAAATGATTTTTCTTCATAGACCAAAATGTAACAGAATAGTTTTAAGTGCCCCTGTAAATGAACTATAAATGCTAAACACTTCATTTTCAATACCGAACATGCCATGGTAAACTTCAATAACGTAAATCAATTACATGACAATCCGAGTATATTTACACAAGTTAAAGCACGGTGAGACAGGCAGCGAGAGAGACGGCCAGACAGACGACCAGATAAAACGAATTCATAAACACTTTTCAATTATGTTGGAAAGTGTTAAATACTGAAATTAGTTATCCATATCACAAACGTTAAGGTTTGCCGAAATTTATAGAATATGTCATTTACTGAAATTTAACGAATACAGTTATTTTGCGTTCTATTAATATGACAATAGACTACGGAAGAATTTTTGAAGACATACTTGAAAAAATGTTAAATTAGAACAATTTTACGAGGGTGTTTAAATGAAAGTGATTCGAGGGGTGTATCCATGAGATGTGTAGGGGCAGAAATGAGACAGATACATAGATAGAAGTAACAATATTTAATGAGTGAAATGCATACAAAGTTTGTTAAAAAAACAACCCATAGCGTTTAGGCAGGCGTCCATTGCTTAGGAAGGTTAAGAATTCCGTCCGTGAAGAACGATGTCGGTTTATCATGGAACCAGTTCAGAACTGCAGCCTTTACGTCCTCGTCGAAGGGAAAGCGTTGATCCTTTAGGCTTTTCTTCAGCGGTCCAAAGATATGATAGAGCGTCAATGTCCGTAATCAGCTTCTCTGTCACAACTTTGTGCGCCTGACTGGGCGGCGGCAAATCCGATGTCTCTTGTCGACCGTCCCTAAACATTCTCGCCCACCTCGTCGCCCAGGGCTTTGAAACACACTTGTTACCGTACACAGCCAGCAATCTGCGATGAATATCCACCGGATTACACCCTTCCAGTGTTAAAAACTTAATTACAGCTCGCTGATCCGTTTTATATGCAGCTGCATCCACACCAGGCATTTTTAACTGAATGCCACGTCCTTACGAATGCAGTTATCACAAATCTGCTAGCGCACGCGTGGTACATACATCTTCACTATAGCGTTTGTTTCACGAAAATATATTGAAAACTGTTCGCATGCGACGCTTCGAATCACCTTCATTTGAACACGCCTTATAAATAGACTTAACAACTTTCCAATGTTTTATATTTTTTATCATACCATATTGATTCTGAAAAGTAGCATCTATTTAAAATTTAGTGAGTGAAACGTATGTTTAAAATAAAAGAATCATCAACGCTGCAAAAAGTTTTAAGCAAACGTTTTATATATTTTTTATTACTAAATGCTGGAACATAAACAGCATGATAATAAAGTATGTATAGACATATACTATCATTACTGCATGCAGATAACAAGAAAAATAATTGTTAAGACAAAATAAAATTAATTTAACCTGACCGGTACTCTTAAGTTCCATTCGTACCGAAAGGGTCAATGTGTTTTCCGTGTTTGTAATAGGTAGGGGCAGGGGGATGCAAACCGTAACTTCAAGCATAAAATTTGTCAATCTTGTGATTTACATGTGTATAGACTGTTTTTTTTTTTTTTTTTTTTTTTTTTTTTAAAGAAGAGTTAGTTGCAAGAAGTGTATACTGATGTTGTCGAGGTTTGATATGTAATTAAAAACGGTGCTATGTATAATTTTAACTTATTAGGGTCATTCTCCCAAAAGCGTACATTCTCAATACAAATTTTTCCCGTAAAAAAACTTTGTTTTTCAAGACAAATGTTACCATTTTTAGAAACTTATCACTTACTACAAATAAAAATCACCAATGGCACAGCTACATTATATTTATTTTCTATCTTCCATCTGGAGCTTCTTTTCATCACCCATCTTTTATATGTTATTCAATTCTTCTCTTTTAAAGTTTTGAAACAATCTTTTTTTTATTTACAGTCATTGTAAATTCTTGTTAAACATTTTTCTCTGAAATATACATTTTCAAAATTAAGAGATTCACGGAGGTGAGGAGCATGCTCTAAATATTAAGCTATATATTTATTTTTTTTGAGAAATTTTTTTTTGTAATTTAAATCAACCTCTGTTGATATAATTACATAAGCAATATATAAGAAATTATCTTAGTGTTTATTTAGTCACACTAAATTACAGTTTACGGATGTGAGAATCTCCAATAACCATGGTTGCTTTTTTATAGCAAATTTTAATACCTGAGTACAAAAACAAATTTCTGACTCATAATTTAACAACAGCAAACATATGGGTTATCTTTAGCATCATGGGAAACAAAATCTGATAATAATTTTGCCAGTTTTTAATATGAAAATGTAACTTAATGTTTGGTTGATGGAGGTGAGAATTTATTGTGTGACACTGCTTTTCGTACTCAGAAAACAAACAAAAATACAAAGAAAGTAATTAACTATGCTACGTTACTTTCCTTTTGAGATATTAGTAGCTAGAATAATAATTATTTTATTATTTTATTTTCAATTAAATAAGTAATCAAACATTTTCCTTAGTAACATTGTGTGTGTGACATGACACGGAGGTGAGATCTCGCATACTGTGTACTAAGAAATAAAAAATATAAAGTAATTATAAAAAATGTATGCACACAACACATTTAGTCCTCTTTCACTTTCAGTAGAAACATAAATTAATTAAAAAATGTTCATGTCAAATACTGAAAAAGGCTTTGTAACTGGAATATTGCACTTTTTGGAGAATGACTCATTAAATAATAGACTTTTTTTTAAAGATTTCTATCCAAAATTTTTTTATCTTCCTTTTATTTTTGTAAAATGATTCTTTTAATACTTAATCATTTTTTTAAAGTCTTCTGTCAATCTCCGTGGGCATACGTTATCATCATTATTTGAAATGGGTTTTTACCGCTGTTAGACTTGAGACTAAGGTTAAAAGTGGCTAAAAGTATTTAAAAATATTCTCGGTGTCAGAGAAACTCTATTTGGATTATAGTTATTTGTAGAAGGGACCCTTTATAGAATCGTTCCAAATAAGAAAGTTAAAAAATTATATAAAAAAATAGAATTTCTAACAAGAAATAGAGAATATGGCAGCTTCTGTTTCATGATTTTTTTTTGTCTAATTTCGAGACATTTAAAGAAGGACAATGCACAAGACATACATAAAGTTAATTGAGAGACCGACTGAAATTATAGGTACTTTTTATAAAAATAGTAGCTGTAGCATCTGCATAGCAGTGCTGCCGCAACAGTATCTAGCACTTAGTGGAACAATACCTGTTGGCTAATCAATGCATAATAGTTCTGTATAAACATCAGCACGCTTAAAAAAAATATATATATAGAAATAAAAACACTGCTATATTGACAGATTTTATAAAATTAGTTTCTTAAACTAAAAGATGATCCATAATCCTGGAGGCGAAACAACAACAGTAGCACGAAGTCCAAAGACATCAGTCAAAATTAACTTTCTTGCAGAAGATCACGAATTGTAGTCAAGAGAAATTTACCAATTGGAAGTTTTATTGATAATTATGAACTTCGTTTTCTAATTCCCAAAAAATATTTGCATCATAATACATTAAATTTTTATATTTATGTAGAGGGGAAAATAAGAAACTGAATACAATATAAAATCTTCATAATATTCTATAAACAAAATTAAGATGGATCTATTTAAAAATTTATCCATTTAAAATTTAAAACCGATAAGTGACCATATAAGTCATGTACGGAGATTGCTATAATGGCTATGATCGGTCAATTGTGTGACAGTAATAGAGTGAATCGAAAATTTCAGAAGTTAATTTAAAATTAATTATGTGGATAAATGCGGTTTGGTAGTTTAAAGATAAAATTAAAAGTCACAAGTACTACAGGCGCAATGAAATAAAATAATATTAAATAAGTACCTGAAAGAAATCCAAATATATGCTTACATAAAATCCGTATACTATATTTAATCCTAATGAAAATAACAATAAACTATAAACATTAATGCATCTAAAGTATACATCATCTCTATTCTCAAATTCCGTCGTTGTTGTTAAGGCTAACTGTTTTAGAATAAACACGTCTACATCTACATACTGATTCAACTAAAATTTTATGACAGCACAACTTTATAAAATTAACAAACAATAACTCTGATAGATAAAATAAATCAAAAATCACAATCACATGATATCGGCGTGTATACAGCTACACAAAATTTATGTTGCTTCAAAAAAAAAAAAAAAAAAAAAAAAAAAAAAAAAAAAAAAAAAAAAAAAGAGAGTTTCGAAAGTAAAATATTTAGCTCAAATTTATCTCCATGTTATGTTACTCTAGGTACGGCGAACCAATGACATGATTTCCATTTTTGGCACGCGAAAAAATAATTTTGGCACGGAAGTGTTTGGGGTTTTAAATCAAGATAAGGTTACCAGATAAAATACACAAATTTAGATGATCAAATCTTGTGTTCAATATGTGTCAAAAATTTTCAAACAAAGACAATATTTGAAAGCTATTGAAAAGGAAAGATTATTGAACATTATAAGCAAAAATGTCGATGATAAATTATGACAAATTGGAATTTAACTTCAGAACTATTTGAAGAAACTGCCATTTGTCATTTGCCAATTTTTCCGTCTATCTATGCCTGCCATTATTTTCGGGAATAAATAATACAACAAAACTCAAACAGAAAGCATTTATCAGATAACTCTAGTTCCGTTTACATTCTATTAAAATTATCTTAATATGAATCTGATATTAATTATTTTTCCTTCTAGATGACACAACATAAATTGCATTTAATCTTTTGTTAATTTCTAAAATGTATTTAGTTTTATGTTTATTATAGCGTCACGGAAAATCAACGTTCCATGGATCTGATGCGTTGAACAATACAATGGACGGGTTGGAATGGACATGGGTTCAATGAACATAGATGAATTTCTGATATAAAACACGCAAAATAGACAAAATAATTACGTATATGTTATGTAGGAATTTAGCATGTAAATTTCGATGTAAATTACTTCAAAGGAATTGAATAAAAATTCACACACAAAAATTGTACAGAGAAAAAATATTAAGTCAAATCAAACATTTTTTTATTGTTTTGTTGAATTGCATGCGCATGCCTTTTTTTTAGGTATTGCATGACTGGTTTATTTAGATTCACATTCAGAGTAGTAAATTATATTGTTATTTAAAAGTATTTGATTTATTTTACATCTAAGGACACATTGCGTAACGTACTAAAATGCAATAATTATTTTTTCTGTCATTACTTTAGTTTGAAAATGCAAACGATTGCTGTATCGCAATATGTAAAGGTGGCAAATAAATAATGATTTTCCTTTCTGTGTAACTCTTACTCAATTCTTTATAAAGTAAGCCAGCAAAACAACATGGAATTAAGCTGTTGTGTTTCTGTTTTAGCTCACAAAATATCAAAGCCTGAGAGCAAATGTGCCCGCAGGTTCTGTATGTACGTAACGCGATAACTTTTGATATAAATATTGGATTTGCTTCAAATTTTGTAAATAGTTTCATTCTGATAAGGCGCTTTCCTGATTAATTTTGGAGTTTCATTAGTTAAGTATAAAGGGGGGACGGGGGACTAAACCTCTCCCTTAATTTAGATAAATGGGTTTTCCATGCAGAATTATCCGATTTGCTTCAAATTTGATGTATCGGTTTATTCTGATAAGGCGCTTCCATGATTAGATTTGGAAGTTCTTTGGTTAAGTATAAAGGGGGGGGGAGAAATGGGGGAGATAATCCCCCCTAAAATTAGCTAATTGGCTTTTTGGCGATTTCTTTATTTTTCGAGGGAAATTATTCTTCGAAATAAGAGTACAATTAGTGTGAATAGCCAGTGAGCTGAATGCCATCAGTTTAACTTGGCACTTTTCTTTTTGTTTTCTATCACCGACTATATTTTAACTTCTCAGATAAGATTTAGTTAGATGGAACACTCTAATACATGTGAAACTTCTGTGCATATCTACGTAAAATAGTATAACGAACTCACGCTGTAAACTGTGCCAACCATCAGTTATTCCTGAGAATAACCATAGCGCAATTTTAGGTGGCGAAGTGGAAGACAGAACTTAGTAAACTTTGGGAAGAATTTCCCTTTCAATCAAATAACAGAGGTAGCATAATCTTTAAGAAGTTTATTGGAAAACCATCAAAATCAATTGGCTCTCGAATCTAGTTGTACCACTTCATACTACGCTCTATGATGTTAAATTCACAATTCAAAATCCATTTCACCAAGTGACAGGTTTTTATTAACAAACGAAAAACGTACAAAATTCTCTCTTCCCCAGTGTAAGCTATTAAATACTAAAAAGAACGCGTAAAGCTACACTGATTTCTTCTACGATCTAACAAACCCAGATAAGCGAGGGGGAACGGGAGCAGGAATGGCTTTTTACCGGTAAAAACTGGTTTTTACCAGGACATGGTAAAAGCCTGAGAAAAAGTGGTAAAAACCTAAAGATACAATAAACTCTACCATTCATTAAACTTTATTATAATTCTGTCGATAAAAAATCTATTTTCAAGTAGTTGATGTGTTTATATATTATATGTATATAAAGATATGGAAAATAAGCAATTAGTCAGTTCCCTAAAGCTGTTGATACAGCACTTTAACCATAAAGATTTTATCATATTTTCTATTCTCCATCTATAAATAGAACAACAACAACAGATGTTTGCAATCTGTTTCACAAAGCAGATTTCCATTGTACTTGTACTTTTATAATTTCCAAGGAGCTTCTTTAAAACAAAAGATGTAAAAGCCAAAGTTTGGTGAAAAGCATTAAATAACAAAGAAATAAATTTCAAATTCATACCTTTGTATGGTGAATCTTCACTCCACTTCATACCGTGTACTTCAGCCATAGAGCGAATTTTTTCGAACTTTTCACATACCCACAGTAAATTAAGAAATAGACTTGCAGTACAGAAAGCTGTAAAGCTTGTATTTTGTTATAGCGCTAAGAGGCTCCAAAGACATAGCTACATTGGTAAAATGCATCTATACTAACGTTTGTTCAAACTACATTATGTGACAATATTTGCATTTGTAAGCTTTTGGTTTTTATTAAAATAATTAAGGTTTTTAAGTAGGAAAAATGTGTACTTAGAATTTTTCTTTTCCTTTTGCTTTAAGTAAAAATTAGTAACCTAGTCTCTATTTAGGTAAATATAATAAATATTGTAATGTTCATTCTCATAATAAAAGTTATAATAATTTTTACGCTTAATAATGATATACAATAATTGTATCTTTAAAATTTTGAATTCTTGTAGGAGGAAAACACGGATGAAAGTTATCCGGTCTTTTTATATTCCTTTAAAATCACTATTTTTGTTTCGTATTCTTTTACTTACCTAATCAGAAACTAAATTAGGGGAATATTGTTATATACATAATTATGGTATTAAGTATCCGGAAAACTTTAAAATTGGAAAAATGAAAAATTGGTAGATAAATTTTTGTAATAAAAGTGACAAAAACAGTCAAACTAATAAGTTTTTTCATAGGTGGTAAAACCCTGGTAAAAACATGCTTTTCCAAAGACGTTAAAAACCATGGCAAAAACCGGTTTAAACCGTCAGACGGTAAATACCGTCCAACCCTGAACGGGAGAAGGGGACGCGATAAGCGATAGGATGAAAACAAGGAAAGGGACGGGGAAGCTGTGACATAGAAACGGAGTTCTTTACTACAAGCGGGACTTTAAAAAGAGGAAAAATTAGAGCGGCAAAGCTCTCGCAATGACTCATGGGAAATAGAATAATGATATTTAATAAAAATAAAATGGTATTAATAAACCTTCAAAAAGAATAAATATTTCATGCCGCTCAAAATGAAAGAATAAATAAATTAGTGGGCTTTTACAAAGAAGTGTAGCTATTAACAGATTAAGGTTTTGAGAATAAGGAATAAAAGACTGCGCTGAATTAAAGGCATGGGGATTAAAATATAAAGCATATTTAAGATACTATTAAAAGACAGGTAAAAAAGGTAGATATTATAAGACTTAGGAATAAATTAGCTAAGGTAAAAGGACAAAATGTTTTTATTATTACATACATTATTCAGATCTGTATAATATATAATAGTTTGACTCGTGATTTAACATAGAAATTAAATTAAACAATTTTTTCTAAAGACTTTTCGTAAATTAATCATAAGGAACGTCGTACTCTATTTTAGTGATGGGCGATAACGAGATGTTTTTCTCGATTCTCTCGATTGTATGGACATCTCGATAGTTTTCGATTGTGTAAATATTTTCTCGATGACTCCAGTTTGCCAACTGCTTTTATACTTCATAAATTTATCAAGAATCGCCTGCAGGTAAACTGGAATGAGTCGGCGTTAATAAGGACTAAGTGGTTTCGCCCGCTAGCGGGCCCTTCCTTTAGTCGGGGCCTCTAATTTATACGTAATCTTGTAATAGGACATCTCGAACTGGCTTCCCGCTATATAAGGCACTGTATAGCAGGCGTGGTGTGCACGGACTATAAAATGTTGTAAAAAAATAATCTCGAACCGGATCCCTGGGGGGGGGGGGTCAAGGTGAGGGGAGGAGCACAGCAGCAGCATAATAGGAATAAGTCGTCATGGGGCATTAGGCCTTTCCAACTATATGTCACATGGCACATGAGGGATCTCGATCTGAATTTATAAAAATGCCCTCCCAGTGGGGGCAAAGTGGGGGGAGGGGCGCGGGAGGTGCATAACGTGGGTAAGTGGTCGCAGACCTTTCCGACAATATATCACAAGGGGGTCTCTGGTAAATTTAGAAAAGTCACATGAAAGTTCCCGGCTAAATTTATAAAAATGGCCCCCGTGGGACAAAGTTGGGGGGGAGAGGACCGCGGGAGGTGCATAAAATGAGTAAGTGGTCACAGACCTTTCCAACAATATGTCACATGAGGGGTCTCGGCTAAATTTAGAAAAATATCCCCATGGAGGCAAAGTGTGGGGGGGGGGGCGGTTACCGGAGGTGCATAACATCAATAAGTAGTCACAGACCTTTCCAACAATATGTCACATGAGGGGTCTCGGCTAAATTTAGAAAAATATCCCCATGGAGGCAAAGTGTGGGGGGGGGCGGTTACCGGAGGTGCATAATATCAATAAGTAGTCACAGACCTTTCCAACGATATGTCACATGAGGTGTCTTGGCTAAATTTAGAAAAGTTCCCCGTGGAGGCAAAGTGTGGAGGGGGGCGGTTACCGGAGGTACATAATATCAATAAGTAGTCACAGACCTTTCCAACGATATGCCACATGAGGGGTCTTGGCTAAATTTAGAAAAGTTCCCCGTGGTGGGCAAAGTGGGGGTGTGTGCAAGTGCATAACATGAATAAGTGGTCACAGGCCTTTCCAATATGTAACATGAGGAGTGTCAGCAAAATTTAGAACAAGTGGGTAAGTGTGATCACAGATCGCACAAAGGGTTTCGTTTAATATTCTTTTCAAAACACTTTTTCTTTTTGAAAAGTCTGTTAGTTCCACATTTCGCAACCAGGGGGCACACTCGATTCTAAACAAACATCTACCGAACGAAAACCCGTTTTACATACTATCCGTAGATATATTAGTCGAGGGGAATGGGCCCATAGCACCCGAGATCAGTAGGCGCACCTGGCAGTAAAAAATGGAACTAAAATATGTAAGGCTATGGTGCATAATATGAAAGAAGGTTCAAGTGCCGGCAAAAGTTGGAAAATTTCTCCCCGGGTTAAAAGGGCGGAGGTTAGAAAAATTACATAAAATACACAAGTTAGAGCCCGGAGGGGTTAATTATTATATAAAACTTTTTAAAGATTTTATGATTTGTCGTGTGGTCTGAGATATTCAACTATACGTATGTAAAATTTCATGTCTCTAACTTAATTAGGGACTCTCTTAGAAAGAATTGCTTCAAATACATGTATGGTAGCTCAAAGGGTTAAACGTAAGACTTTTTCAAGATTTTATATGATTTGTCGCTTGGCCTCAGGTGTTCTGCTATAAGTATGCAAAATTTAAAATCTCCAATTTAATTGGGGGCTCAGTTAGAAAGAATTGCTTAAAATACACGAGCTGGAGTTGAAAGGGTTAAACATGAAACTTTTTCAAAATTTATTATTTGACGCGTAATCTGGGATGTTGAGCTATAAGTATGCAAAATTTCACGCCTCCAATCTAAATAGGGGCTCACTTAGAAAGAATTTTTTTAAATACACATGTGGGAGCCCAAAAGGTTAAATGTACGACTTTTTCAAAATTTTATGATTTGTCATTTGATGTGAGGTATTCAGCTATATGCAAAATTTCACGCCTCCAATCTAATTAGAGGCTTACATAGAAAGAACTGTTTAAAATATACATGTGGGAGCCCAAAGGATTAAATGTACGACTTTTTCAAAATTTTACGATTTGTCGTATGAGGTGTGGTGTTCATCTATAAGTATGCAAAATTTCAAGTCTCCAATATGTATAGTTTCTGAGAACGAACTCTGTGACAAACAGACAGACGGACGGACGGACAGACCGACAGAGGAGCGAGACGAATAGGGTTTCGTCAGATGAACGAAACCCTAAAAATGTCCCGGTGGCAAAGTGGGGAAAAGGGCAAGTAGGTGCATAATATGAATAAGGGATTTTCTAATGATGTATCACATGAAGAGTGTCGACAAAGTTAGGAAAGTGCTCCCCCCACCCCAAGGGGCCAACTACCGCACTCCCCGGAATACAACCCAACTTTTTGAAATTTCATGTATTATAAATAATACCGGGTGGCTCCGTAAAAAAATCCGATCTAAAATGATGAGAATGCAAAAAAGTTTGAAAACGACCCCCCCCCCCCCTCACAGTGAGAGCGAAATTGGGGAGGGGGAGATGAAAGTCTCATAATATGAAAGAGTTATCCAAGAGCTTTCCTATGATATGTCACATGACGGGTTCAAAAAATGTCTGAAAATTGTTTCCCCGACCCCTCTCCCCACTGGGTCCACCCTTTCGCCCCGGAATTGATGCAGCCCCCACTTTCAAAATTTTTATGTTTAATAAATAATAAATACCGGAAGACCCCATAAAAAAAATTCACATCTAAAATGCTATTTATCATATAAATCGCTATGGTTTTAAAAATTTGTTCGCCCCTCCGCACGCCCAAAATTCAATTTTGGGGGAAGAAAGATTCATAATATGAAAGAGTAGTCAGAAAGATTTCCGAAGATATATCACATGAGAGGTTTCATAAAAGTTTGAAAATTGCACCCCTGTGGGTCCACTCTCACGCCCCTTGAATACTCCCGGAATTCCCCCAACTCTTAATATTTTTATATTTAATAAGTATTATTTTTCTGAAGGCTCCGACAAAAAACCCATTTAAATGATAATTGTCTGAGCGAAGCGAAGGCTAATACTCAGCGAAATATTACTGTCCGGACACTTTACTACAACGATGGATATTAACGCCATGTCCTACTAAAAAAAAAGCCTAATAAAAACCTTTCGTCAAGCATAACTCAAAAAATATTTGTCGGATTTCGTTTCTGATTGCACCTGAAGGTACCTATGAGGGTCGCCTACTGAATGCACCTACTATGAAAAATAAGTTCCAAACCGTTTAAAAATTATATAGAAAAAACTCTTTAAAAAGCACAATTTATCTGCATACGTCACAGAAATTTGGCGTGCGTCACTTTCATCGGTTGATGTTTTCGTAGACAACTGGTTTGAACACATGGAGCAAATAAAAAAAAAATACGCACGCAGTAATATTGAATAGATCAGTTTCAACCAC
This sequence comes from Maratus speciosus, assembly GCA_963932465.1. NCBI lineage: Eukaryota > Metazoa > Arthropoda > Arachnida > Araneae > Salticidae > Maratus > Maratus speciosus. The sequence continues at coordinate 404,129,612 of OZ010791.1, forward strand.
GTGATCACAAACCTTGCAACAACCCGTGGCAACCAGTTCTGGTGGGCAAACAAATAATAATACAGTATTCCGTACCACGGTGACCGTTTTTAGCCTGTTGTATAAAATCTGGCGTGTTGTATGACATACAATTTTGGATGATTAAAACAAAAGACATGAGTGTTTATTGATCCGGAGGTTATCTTTCTCTGGATGTCTGTCTGTCTATCATACAGCATGCAATTTTCTTGTAAAGGATGATATTATTATGCAGTAAAACCTCCATAACGGACACACCCGATTAGTGGACACCTCTATTTAGCGGGCATTTTATCGATTACCAACCCTTAAATAACTGTACATTTTTTACTCTCAGTAGCGAACACCTCCAAATAGAGGACAAATTCTGCCCTCCCGAGGTGTTCGATATTCAGAAGTTTTACTGGTAAAACCTCCATAGCGGACACACCCGATTAGCGGATACCTCTATTTAGCGGACATTTTTTCGATTACCAACTCTTAAATAACTGTACATGTTTTACTCTCAGTAGAGGTCACCTCTAAATAGAGGACAAATTCTGCATTCTCGGGGTGTCCGCTATTCAGAGGTTTTACTGTATATAATATTGATAATTATTTTACAGGGCCGCACAAAAGAATAAGAATATGTGAAACGAATATAAAATAAATTCGGCATTGGTAGATCGCTGATGGTAATGTAATTTTGGGATGTTGTTACAGTCATCCGCAGCATGTTTTTAGAGTTTCGTCCATCTAACGAAACCCTACCTGTCTCACTCCTTTGTCTGTCTGTTTGTCCGTCTGTCACAGAGCCCGTTCTCAGAAACTATATATGTCGGAGACTTGAAAATTTGCATACTTATAGCTGAACACCACACATCAAACGGCAAATAATAAAATTTTGAAAAAGTCTAATATTTAACCCTCTGGGCTCTAACTTGTGTATTTTAAGCAATTTTTCTAACTCAGCCCCTAATTTAATTAAATTGGAGACACGAAATTTTGCATACTTATAGCTGAACACCTCACATCAAACGACAAATAATAAAATTTTGAAAAAGGCTTAATATTTAACCCTTTGGGCTCTAACTTGTGTATTTAAAGCAATTTTTCTAACTCAGCCCCTAATTAAGTTAGAGACATGAAAGTTTGCATATTTATAGCTGAACACTTGCGATAACACGATAAATCATAAAATTTTGAAAAAGTCATATTTAACCCTCCGGTCTCTAACTTCTGTATTTTATGCAATTTTTCTAACTCACCCCCTAATTAAGTGTGAGACATGACATTTTGCATAATTATAGCTGAACACCTCACATCAAACGACAAATAATAAAATTTTTTAAAAGTCTAATATTTAACCCTCTGGGCTCTAACTTATGTATTTTAAACAATTTTTCTAACTCAGCCCCTAATTAAGTTGGAGACATGAAATTTCGCATACTTATAGCTGAAATCCTCACATCAAACGACAAATAATGAAATTTTGAAAAATGTCTGATATTTAACCCTCTGGGCTCTAACTTGTGTATTTTAAGCAATTGTTCTAACTCAGCCCCTAATTAAGTTGGAGACATTAAAGTTTGCATACTTATAGCTGAACACATGCGATAACACGATAAATCATAAAATTTTGAAAAAGTCATATTTAACCCTCCGGTCTCTAACTTCTGTATTTTAAGCAATTTTTCTAACTCAGCCCCTAATTAAGTTGGAGACATGAAATTTTGCATACTTATAGCTGAACACCTCACATCTAACGACAAATAATAAAATTTTGAAAAAGTCTATTACTTAATCCTCTGGGCTCTAACTTGTGTATTTAAAGCAATTTTTCTAACTCAGCCCCTAATTATGTTGAAACATAAAAAATTGCATACTTATAACTGAACACCATAATAAAATTTTGAAAAAATCTAATATTTAACCTCTAATATTTTGTCTCGCGCAATTTTTAAATTTAAACTGTTTTGTAATACTATATTTTGTTCATTTTGCATAATAAGTGTAATGTGACGTAATTTGTTCTATTTGAGATTTCTAATGCATGTTAATGAATTTATTTTACAATATCCTTTCTCTTTTAAAATTCACATGTAAATATAGTTTTTATGGTGTAATTTCCAATAAGTGCCTGCTTTTTATACCTAATTATTTAATTGTAATTTGAAGGTTTTTTTCTGTTTATAATAGTAACGTGTGAATAATTTTTTTATATGAAGCAAACATTATTGTTTGCGCTGTTTATACAGTTGGCAACAGTTTAAATTAATACCATTTTCTAAAATATGTAAAAAATATCTGTCAAAATGCTGAATATTTGAATTTAAAATAGAAATAAAACCTCAAAAAATGAGTCAAATTAAAAAAAATAATGAATGAAATCTGCAGACCGGGATCTTCTATTGAATAAAATGATCTAAAAATGATTAAATTCCCATGTATAGCTTTTGCTCTTATAATTTTTTTTTAATGGAAAGATTTTGTCCAACTTTCGCATTAAATATCGCTTAAAATAATTCTTCGATTTGAAAACTGTATGCATTAGTGTGTTGATCAAACATTTCGCTATAATACCACCGATTTTCATATATTTGTATGCAATAGTTTTCTTAATATTAACGAAGAAAGACCTCCGGTCACAAAAAATTCAAAACCAGCGGCGGCGGCGGTGACAGCATTAGTTACTTTTCATAGAATAGAGAGATATATAAAAATGAAAACTTGTCTATCTGTCTGTTTGTAATTCTATAAAAAATCCACAATTTGGAAGCCAAAATTGTGAAGAGATAAGTACATGTGTATTAAAACATGGCCTATACAACTAAAGTAATCCGGAATCGAAATAACTTATAGTTAATTTTTAATTAATAAAAAACCACCAATTTAACAGCAATTTCTTATCAAATTTAAACATTTTTCGTTATAGCAGTTGCCAACAATTAAAAAACACAATAAAATTATTACTACAACAATTAATTTTCTACTGCAAGATTTCCTCGTGAAAAATGAAAATGAAATAAATAGTTTGCCGAATTTAAAAAACAAAAAGGTGTATATTACGTCATAACTTTTCTATTGCAAGATATTCACGTGAAATATGAAAATGAAACAAATGGTTTGACGAATTTAAATGGAAGTGAATATAACTTCATAACATTTCTATTTCAAGGTTTCCACGTGAAAGAGGAAAATATTACGTCATATTGGAAATATAAAGGGCATGGTGGATATAGTATAACATCATATGAGTGTGAAAAATGTATTGAAGCATAATAAAAACCCGATTAGGGAAATATTGGCGTATTTTAACAATATTGCTCCAATTATAAATTGAAATAAGTTCATTTATAGCTGTATTCTTTTGCGTCTGTTATATACATTTATACATTTTTATGTAGCGTTTTCATATGATTCATTCAACAACATTTCGACTGCTTTTTTTAATGTTTGTTTTGTGTTGTATGTTAAATTTTGAAATTGATTGTTCAGAACAAACATCCTTCAAATTCTGGGCAACGCCGGCACTTTAGCTTGTAACAGATAAATGGCTTTTGTATCTGTACATCTAATGCTAATATTATAAAGCGTTATATATTATAAAGTATATAATATTATTAATGCTTGTACGTTTGTGAGGTGTTATCTCTGAAACTACATAGCCAACTTAAAAAAATGTTGGTGGCCATCTCTGCTCCGAAAAAAAGACTATTTTATGTCAGTGCAAGAATCTACATCGCTGCAGGAGCAAAAAAGTTCTAAAATTGTGATTTCTGCGATATTGATTGAGTTAGAAACTTTAGATTTGGGTGCTGTAGTTACTTTTAAGATGTAAATACTCGTAATGAACGCTCTCTAAAAGGTTCAATTTGACGGATAAACGTAAAAATTTCTAGAAAGATTCTAAACTATGATTTATTTGGAATACTGAAATTTTTGGGATACTGTTGGGGTTAGAAACTAGAACTTTGGCATGGTAGTAATTAATAAGATGTAAATGCTCGTTGTAGAACGAATTCTAAAAAAAATAGAAAGACTAAACAAAGCGGAAAAAGATCTAAAGACAATCTAAGTAACGAAGAACATGGAACTGTTAGGAATATAAACATGAAAATTGACATGGCTGTATTTATCATGATGTAAATTCTCGCAATAGAACGATTTCTAAAAATATCGCTATTAAAAACAGTGCAGAAACAAAAAACTTTCAAAAATTTTCTATTTCTCTGTTACTGCTGAGCCCAAAATCTTGAAATTTTGCTTCGGGTTAATTTTAAAATATACAATTGTCTCTATGAATGGTTTCTAAAAAATTTAAAATTTAAAAAGATGAAATTAACGGAAAGCGATCTCAATTACCATTAATTTGGAATTATTAGGTACAGCAACTTTAAATATTTCATAATGCTGCATTTCCTCCGCAAAACATGCGATTTAAATGCAACAAAACTGATAGATACCCTTCTAGCATTAAATAAATTGTGTAAATATTGAATAAAGACCTGTATGAAACAGTGAGTAGGTTGCCCGAAAGTACTTGTTAAAGTGTTCCTTCTCTAGGCTTTTATCTCTCTCGCCAAGGCCACTAACAGAGGGAAGTGCCGTTTTAAATGTGATATGAATTTTTTATCCGATTCATTTTTCTAGACATTTTAACATAAGGTCATATTCTCAATTATCATTAGTAGATTTTTTATATATTAACTTTTTCTGGTGAAAATTTGTAATCGGGTTCATATTGGCGTATGTTAGCTTGCATGATTTGCTGAATAAATATGTATGGATTTGTAAATTACTTCAAATGACACTTTGACAGCTCAAAAGTTATGCAGACGATATATTCAGATCTTGTGTCATATTTTATGGTGTAGTCATTGCCGATTTCTTTTATTTAATACATGCTAAATACAGCTCAACTTGTGCATAATATGTTTGAAAACAAAACAATACAGCGTATGTAGTGGCCAGCATACACTCATCATTTAAATCCGATCGAGCATATCTAAAACGCACTCTAACGAAGCATTGCATGCCACTTTTAATGTATTCGGTACTTTGATACTATATTAGATTTTGAGAAGAGAATTCCTTAAATGTTATCGACAACCTCATTGCATCCGTGGAAAACAGATATTGTACAATATTAACTATTCCGGGGGAGCACACACCATATAAAGTATAGTCCATTCTTTTTAAACATCATATATTTGTCATTTAAAGTTACTCAAATTGGTGCGGAGCGTCTGATTATGCTCTTGACATCATTTTATACAGTTAAAATTCCGATATAAGTAAATTAGTGTTTCATTTTCTATTTTACTTTAATATATTGCGTACTTTCAATGTTATATCCATGCATTGCTGTCTTGAATGGTTTGATTTCCCATTTTTTTAAACAGTGTATACGAATTTATATATAAGATTTTGTAATTCTACAAATCGTTTATTTTCATCATTTCAATTTTTCGCAGTATATGGACAATTAAAGATAACATCTCATTTTCTTTGCTTCCACATGTTATTATTAAATATATGTTCTCAGTAATATCGCTCAGACTAATCCCTCTGAGGGAAGTCCTAGTTATTCTAGATATCGCTACAGTTTTAAAGATTTGTCCGCGCACACCCTCACCCCCCGCATCCTGAAATTCAACTGTGAATGGGAGAAAGGTTCATAATATGAAAGGGTTGTCAAATTCCGATGATGTATCACATGACGTGTTCGGTAAAAATTTAAAATCCCCCCCCCCCCCCCGTGTGTCCACTCTTGCGCCCCCCGAAACTCACCAATCTCTGTCTTTGAATTTTTTTATTTAATACATAATATTTATCGGAAGGCTCCATCATTTCACTGCTCATTGTCATACCTATCTCTCTTTCCAGCTCTCCCCTCGATATCTCTTCTCGGCCTTTCTTGACCGAGAACGAGAAATCAGTTTTCTTGACTATCATCGAGAGTAACATGTCGAGAATGGAAGAAAAGTGATTTCCCATTCTCGGCCTTAGTTAGAACCGAGAAGACATATCTCGAGGTAAGCGAGAGGTTTTCATCGAGGAGAGGTATCTCTCGAGGTAAGCGAGAGGTTTTCATGGAGGAGAGGTATCTCTCGAGATAAACGAAAGGTTTGCATCGAGCAGACTTTAGTTGAGGTGCGAGAGAGAGAGAGAGAGCAAGAGAGAAATGAATGAGCATATTCCATCTACGTCATGATTACGTAGGCTGGGTTGGCTAGCGTAAAGGAGGGAAGTCACCGAAATGAATGTGATGTAAATCCCAGCTTAGAAAAACAGTAATGGAGCCCTTTCTTATGAGTTAGAAGTTCTTTGGGTATTTATTTAGCTTTCACAGTCAGATTGACACTTGGTGCGTTTTTGGTTTAAGTCATAGTTTCTCAAAGAAGGATACAGATTAGGAGGCGTGTGATTTTGTTACATATATTTAAATTGAAAAGTGTTTAATTCAGTTTGTGTGGGGCATTTTTCCATTTTTACGTTCATCTATCTTTACAAGAAGGAAGTATTGGATTCATGATAAATTGGTCAGTTTTTAGAAAATATCTGTCTTTTATGTGACAAAAATTTTGATAACGCTCTATCTCAAGAAGTAATACGCAAAATTTAATAATACTTCATATTCAGTTAGACCTAGATGTAAAATGGTGTTGATTTGTTTGTTGTGCAAATAGCCCAACAGGTAACGCTGCTATATTTCAAAAACTAATGCACGGAATTTAATCAAACTTCATTAGCTATTGCTAGAGATTGGAACCAATTCCTTGTTAGACAGGTTCACTCTTAGCAAATATATTTGTCTGGTTCCCTTTCCGATAAAGCTCTTTTGTTTTCGATCAACTTTGAAATTCTACAGCATTAGACATTTAGGGTAACTTTGATCTGTATTAAATAGTTTGCCTTTACCGAAAAAAGGAAAATGCTGTTCGATTCTAATGAGTTCGTGAATGTCTCACAAAGATACTACTTTGGATTTAGGTACAGATGGGCAACAGTCATGTTAGAGGCCCATTTAGAACCTGGAAATCAATTCCGTTTTAGACAGATTCCGTCTTAGCTGGTTTGTCTAGTTATCCTCCCATTTTTTGATAAAGCTCTTTTTCTTTTGACCAACCAGAAAATTCCACAGAATTAGACACGCATTCTACATTTAGGAACTTTTCCTCAATCAAACCTTTTACTTTTATCGAAAATGTGAAAATGCAAATCGATTCCAGCTAATGCACCTGAGAATAAAAATGAGTTAGAAAGGCGCTACTTTATATTTGGGTACAGACAACGAAGAGTTATGTTTCAATCGCTAGGGACCAAAGACCAATTCCGTTTTAGACAGTTTCCCTCTTAGCTGGTATCTTTATGCGATTATCCTTCCATTTTTGGATACAATGCACCTGAGAATACAATTGAGTTTTTAAATGAATCAAAAAGTAACTACTTTGGATTTAAGTACAAGTACAAACAGAAAAAAATATTTTGGAATCATTAGGGAATGGAAACCGGTTTCCGTCTTAGGTAGGTTCCCACTTAGCTGGTATATGAGTCCGGTTATCCTTCTGTTTTTCGGTAAAGTTCTTTTGTTTTCGATTAATGGTGAAATCCCCCAATATTAGGCTCGCATTTACGAAAATTTGAAACATTTGCCTTTAGCGAAAAAGGAAAAAATTCGATCCTAGCTAATACGCTTGAGAATAAAAATAAGTTCGTTAATGTGTCAGAAAGTAACTATTTTTAATTGGAATGCAAATTTAAAGAATCATTTTGGCATCGATAGGGAGTGGTAAGCAGTTTCCGGTTTACACAGGTTCCCTTTTTAGCAAGTATATTTGTCTGGTTTTTCTTCCCCTTTTTCGATAAAGCTCTCTTTTTTTCGATCAACGGGAAATCTTACAGCATTAGATATTTAGGGGAACTTTAACTTGTATCAAATTTTTGCCTTTATCGAAAATGTGAAAAAGCTATTCAATTCTATCGAATGCGCCATAATTACGCGATTTAGACATCGCACTTTCATTAAAAATAAAAGGGAACTTATAACAAAACAAAATTAGCAAAAAGATATTACAATCCTTGAATAATTTAAATAATATTTTTAAAAGTAGGTAAATGAACTGAAAGTATTTTCTTAAGTTATTTAGCGTTCCAAAATAGCGTTGTTCTTACCATTAAAACTTTGAACATATTTCTTGATAACATATTGATCTTATATTTGAAAAACTTGTTTGAAAAGAGTGTTTTGAAAAATTCTGAGGGGTTGGGATTAACGTGTTCAACTCATTTTGCTGGCATCTGGTTCATCTGTAGTACTCTCAATTTACTAGACTTGCATACATAATACACATTGCCATACATAAAATAAAATTTGATATGAAAATCCATGATACTTATTATTAATATGCTCAAACATTACAAACTTAAAATGTTTTACAGTGTTTTATCGAAACATTAGTATGCACACTTTATTAAAGAAATTTATACGGAACATATCTTAAAGATATTAATCATTTAGAGTTTATTGGCCTGTATTAAAATATAGAATGGCACATAATATTCGAAAGATAAATACTATAGCGGAGATGTTGTAACATTAAAGTTAATTTCTTAAACGCATTTCTAACAATTTGTTAATTGTCATATACCATTAGTACAGAAAAGGGGGTAGGTTTAGGGATTAACATTTCTTTCAGAAGGCTTAAAAACTGATAAGATGTATTACATAACAAGTTGTATTAAGATTATTAACAAATGTTAGAATACAGCTTTCTAAAGGCTTCATATCAGGTGCCCCTCCATCAATTGAAGTTGAATCAAAGAGTTAATGAAAACGATAGCAGAAAACTACATTACTGCTTCTGTTTTTTCACAACCTTTCATTTAGCTTCAAAGGAAAATCTTTTTTCAGAGCATCTCAGTGTTAAATTTACATCGATTTCTTGGTATGTTGTTTTACTCCATCTATCTTAAGTTGCCACGTATTTACTAAAAACTTAAAAATTACTCTATAAGCCTGTAAAATAATAATCAATAATCGATTGTAAAAACATCTCGATTGTCTCGATTGTAGATTCCGGGAAGTAATCGATGACTGTATCGATTGTATTTTTTTACGATGACGATTTTTCTCGATTGGTAAAATCTCGAGAATCGCCCATCACTACTCTATTTTAAGACTGTTGCTGAATGGAAAAGATGTTTTATGGAGGATGTTTCACAGAATCAGAAACGTTTAAATGAGAATGTTGATGACGTCAAAATATGCATACACTGAAAAGAAATGATGTAAATCTACAAATCTAGTTCTTGTAAAAGCTACAGAAATCTGTAGGCTTACTAAAATTTTACTTGTACACTTTACAGAAGAAATATGTAACACTACAAAACTAGTTTTTGAAAGCTACAAAAATCTATATGCTTACTAAAATTTTGTCGATAATCCGGGATAATTACATGGATTTTTTGTTGCTGTTGCAGTTACATAAAAAGTTCTAAGCCATTCCAGTTTTATAGAAAATTCTTAGTAACCTTACAGAACTTTTTTTTACCCCACTGCCAAGAAGGGTTATGCGTTTGACGCGTATCTGGGTAAGTGTGTATGCGGATTTCTTTATACCCTTGAAACATCCCAACGGCTGGATGGATTTTAATGAATGAAGTATCTATCGATTCGTCTTAACCGTCCGATGGTTATAGGCTAGGCTTTGTTTTCATAAATTCAAAATAACGGCCGTAAAAATGGCGGTAGAGACGAAAAAAATTACACACCATATTGAGTGGCATATCATTGGCTAGGTCTTTCAAAATGAAGACGATGTTGCCCAGACTATTTTACAGTCAGAAGCCCCGTTTAACTATTACACAACCTGAAAGTTGTGTAAAACCCGATTACGTAAAAAAGCGAACTAAAAAGAGGGAAACAAGATGACGTAGGAAAATTGTAGAGTGTGTAACGGAAATCCCGTTTTTTTTCTACTTAAGTAATTGTAGTCGGAGGCAAACATGCAGGTAGAAGAGCAGCCGCAGTACATGCCTAAACATGAATCTGATGCCTCCGACTGCAATTACTTAAGTAAAAAAAAAGATTTCCATTACACACTCTACTATTTTACTACGTCATCTTATTTCCCTCTTTTTAGTTCGCTTTTTACGCAGCCGGTTTTTTATATTTTTATAATTTAATTTTTTATTTACTGTGTAAACGTGAATCTGTTACATGAATTTTCTTTGTTGCACTTACACAAAAATCTCTAGGCATCCCAGTTCCGTAGAAAATTCTTAGTAACGTTACAGATTTTTTTTACAGTGTACCAATGATACTTTTTTTACTTATTATTACTACTATATTTAGTAAAAGCAGTTTTTCAAAATAAATATTATCAAAAGCCTGTATCCTTCTTTTTATTAGCTATTAACAATATTTAATAATATCAAAAGCGCTAATTTTAGAATGTTATTGAATCTTATTTAACTTATTTACTTCATATAGCGATGCTCTGAATTATAGACGTATTTCAAATAATTTAATTTTATTATTTTAGCATTTGTTTACTTTGTATATGCTTATATATGAAGTTTCATAGACTTAAATCTCTTAATGTAAACGAAAATGTTCATGCAGTTAAAATATGCATAGGTTTGATTATTTCATATTGGCTAACTTTAGTTAAGCACACTTTTCGAAGTACGGGTTATGCAGCTATTATATGCGCTATCAAATTACATGCAGCTACCATATTAGCATTAGACAGCTAATGTTTTCGTTTTTTTTTTTTTTTTTTTTTTTTTTTTTTTTTTAAATTAGTGTTTGACATTAGTTTAACAGAATCTAAAACGCAACTTTTATAATGTTATTACATTACTTTAGAAAGTGGGGACTTTTAAAATTTATTTACACTGTAAAAAAACCACCGTAGATTTGCCAGAACAAACTCGATCACAGTGAATGTGCTGTATCTTTCTTTGGTTTCCTGACTATATTAACATGGAAAATACAGTAGTTGCGTAAAATTAACAGCACAATGTACTGGCAATTTGGACGCATTTTTTTACAGCACAAACTGCTGGCGTCCAAACTGCCAGCACGTTGTGCTGTTAATTTTACGCAACTACTGTATTTTACATGTTAATATAGTCAGGAAAGCAAAGAAAGGTACAGCACATTCACTGTGATCGAGTTTGTGCGCGAGATGAACAGTACTTTGTACTGTAAAAATGTCGTTTTTTTTACAGTGTACTTCATTCATAGATATACTGAATTATTGATGTATTTCAAACAACATATTTTCACCATGCTTTGGTATTTGCGTGTTTTGTTTAATTACTACATTTATAAATTATATTTTGAAAAAGTCATTATAACTGAAGATACGGGTAGCAGAAAGTGTTATGTAACGAAAGTTCATTTAGGGAAAATTGAAGTGAATTTTTTTTTTTGTTGTTGTTGTAAATGTCTTTGACTTATTTTTTAATTTGTAGAATTTGTTCAAAATCAAAACAAATGATTTCAAACTCTCTCAAAAACTTATTACTATTTAAGTATTAAATATTAAAGCATCATTTTAATTATTAAATATAAAAGTATTAAATATTAACAAATATTGTCTCATATCTTCAAGAATAATTAAAATACTGGCAATTTAGGTTTACGATATGATAGCTTTCCTTCTTTAATCATAAAACAAAACAATTTGGTAAAAACAAAACAAAACAAATGTGGCATAACAACTCCTTGCACCCTCGTGTCTTCAACGCTTCCAAAAATAATTACTTTTATGATGTTTATAATCAGTTATATTATCCAAAAACAGCCAAACTGAAACAGATGTCTTTTAAATTTCACTTAATTACAGCAATTGAGCGATAATGACTTTTGTTAATAAATTTAATAACAGTGCATATATATAATAACGAAAATGGCACTTTTGTACTGATAACCATAGGTTTATTATGCTGTCGTAATCGTTTGAGATTTACATGTTCAATCAGTGTTATGAAAGTTGTTACTTTGTTTATCACTATTATTGCAGCGTTATGTATACTTAAGCTGTTTCATGCTTTCTTGGAGGGAAGGAGAAAATCGGAGTCTAGTTTTACCAGGAGTAAAGAAATGGAACACAATATATTTGTGTTATTAAAGAAGGAAAAAAAAAATACGTCATTAAAATTAAAATTTTACGTAATTTTACATTAAGAAAACTGATGTTCTAGTGATAATATAAATTTAAAATATGCTTATAAAATACTTTTTTAATAGCTGACGCAATCCCTTATAAAGGGCGCATCTCATAGTAATATGTGGCATTTAATAAGTATATTTTTAACTAAGTAATTTTGAAAGCATTTGATTAAACTAGTATGTTTTGGACATCATAAAACTTTCTTCTATATAAATCCCGTCAATTAAATCATTTAAATAGTACAAGAAATTACATCAATTTAGCATTAATTCATATCAAGGTATACCTGAATCTGAAGTTTGTTGAAAATCCAAGCATTAGTTCTTAAAGACAGAGCTATTGCGGAAATCGCAGAAAATAGAGCATAGCAGCGCCACCCGTTGAGCAATCTACACCAAAATGTATAAAACATTAATTCGTCAAGTATCTGAAGTTTGACGAAAATCCGTGCATTAGTTCTGGAGATTGACCTATATTGTGGAAAACGTGAAAAAGGCTGCATAGCAGCGCCACCTAATGAGCGATTTACACCAAAAACTACTCAGCACCAGTCTATATCAGGGACTAACTGAATATAAATTTTTATTAAATTCCGTGCTTTAGTTCTTGAGATAGAGCGCCCACAAAATTTGTGTTACATGCATACAGACAGACAGAGTCGCAGACTCACAGACAGACATTTTGCAAAAACATGTTTTTCGGAATCTCTGACCCCTAAAACTTGTAAATCCGTCGAAAACCGAAAGTCGAAAATTTTCACGAATCCAATACTTTCTTCTTGTAAAGTTAGAAGAAAATAATAAAAATAAAGACTAGAGAACAGGAATTCTGCTTTTTCAGAATTTAGTGTCGCCCCTGATATTTCCATTACTTCATTTTCTTCTGGTGGACTGGTGGTTTCTATTATTATGAAACGGCGATTATAAATGGAGCGTTTAGGTGAACATAAAAGGGCAGTCGTCGAAAGTTAGAACTAAAAAAAAAAAAAAAAAAAAAAATTATGGTCATTTCTTTTCCCATTCTGATAAGCAAATCAGAGTTCTAACTTTTTAAGACTTTTCTTTCATCCTCACCTAACGCTTCATTTATAATAGCTGTTTCAAAATAATAGAAGCCACCAGCCCATCAGAAGAAAATAACTGGGTTAAGCGGGACTCGGATAATCGCGACTCTACTGTAGTGCAAAACATATTTAAATTTTAAGACTTTAAGCACACGCTTTTATTTTATGTAAAATGACGTCATTTGCATTAATATAGATACTTAAAATTAAATTCAGTTTATAATAGCTCCATGTTTTATTATAAATCATTCATTTATATTTTTCTCAAAATAGCGCGTATTTTAATTACATTTTTTCAGTTTTTATGAGAAAATGGCAACAAGAAGATATAATTTCTATTTTTCAACCATTTTTCCTTTACTTTCTACAGAAATGGAGTACTTGAGTTGCCAATATGAAACAAATGTCGCTAAAAAACTACAAAAAATTTAATATCTCAAAAATAAATGGAGATGCAGTTTTCAAACAAATTGCATTAAAAAGTACTTTTTTTCCCGATACGACGGTATAAACATTGAAAATGTTAATCGCACAATGAAACATCGGCTTTTGTTTTACAGTTGGCTTATACAAGGAAACGTTATTTATTGGGGACGAACAAAATAAGCTGGGAGAAAGAAATAGCATACCGGGGGCTAATATGGATAATAAGTAGAATAATGCAAATGAATCTTTTGATCCAGAAGCTTCAACATCAATTCTAAATATAGATAAGATCACATCTATACAGGGTATTCCAAAATTCGACCGACAAATTCAGAGGGGTAATAGTAGGCATCAAGAGGATGAAAAATTACAATAGAACATGGGATCGATTTGGGGTGACGGTAATAACTTTGAGAAAACTGAAGTATATTATAATAAGGCATTTAACAGACATTCTCACCTTTGTTGTAAATGTGATAACACCAAGAGAAAAAAATGTGGTAGAAGTTTGCATTATATGCGCCAGCAGTCAGTAACGCCAACTTTTCAAAAATATTGGTGGGCTTAAAAATTTGAGTAAAATAACACATATATTTTCAATTCTGCTTTTTCAGTGCTTTATCAATTCAATGCATCAAAAAAAAAAAAAAAAAAAAAAAGTGTAGGAAATTTGTTTTCGTGAGAAATTTTACTATCACATCCGCTGTAAGGGGTCTTGTAAGTCTAATTGACGTCCTTATGTTTTTCAAGCAAAATTATTTTGAGAACGTTAAATAAACCAAATTTCATTTCAGCGATTAAACAAATAAGTAGAAAATAAATTACGAATGAAATCAACTGGAACTGGGTGGGCGGGGAGATCAAATTATTGGGTGTGCTCACGCCCCATGGGCCCATATAAGTTGGCGCCAATGCCCAGGGATGTAGTGGAGACTATACAGTGGTATACGCCGTATACCTTCTGGATTTTTTTAAGGAACACCGTATACCCTCTGTTTCTCAAAAAAGCTATAGTATATACACGGTAGGGTATACCCTCTGCTTAGAGCGTATGTCCTCTGCCTTTTCTACAACTGCACCACTGCCAATGCCAGCAGTATGCGCTCGACGCTCTACATTTTAAACTGCGATCATCAGCTCATATGGTATCATCGATTGCTTGAGAAACATGTTGTTCCAGATCTTTTCATGATGTTATCACATTTCACCCAAAACAAAGTGCATATCGTTGCATTTTCATTGCAATGTTTTTATTTTTCTCAAAATTATTATCATCAACCCGTGTTCAGCTAGGATGAAACACCCTGAATTTATGACTAAATAAGTGGTTTGCGACCCCATGTTCCATGGAAATTTTACATACTCTTTATGCCTTCTATAAACCCTCTGAATTTGTCGGTCAAATTTCGGAACATAAAAAAATGTATATGTAAAAATACATATTATTTTTACCCCGCATAACAATTTTGTTAAAATTAAACTTCTTTTCTTACAAAGAATTTAGCATACTTTTACTCTAAATTTACTTATATTTGTGTAGACTTGTTGATACACAATGACCATTTTCCCAGATATATAAGATGTGTACTTTTTTTGCTTTTAATATTCCTCAAATATTTGCTTTTAATATTATCCAGCTTTTAATATTATCCAGCTTTTAATATTCCCATTCTTTTTGCGTTTCTTAAATTTGCTGAATTTAGATTTTTATGAATTACATTATTGTAGTAATTTATGAGCGTATATGTTGCATAGTTATTAGGAAAATTAAGTTAACATTTTTAATATTACTCATTTTAGTAAAACTACAATGTAAAAATATACAAGCATATTTAAGAAACCAGTTACATGTTTTATTAAATGTAGGCTAAAAATTTTATAACTTCTTTTATTTATAACACAAATTATATTAATTAAAAAAACACTTTACGCTGCACTGATTTCATTTAAAGAAGTAACAAACTTTTATCTGTATACAATAATGTAACATGAATCAGGGTATCTAGCCAATTTCGCCTTTTACTTATAGAAAAGAAACAAGAGAAGGGATTTTAATGGCATTAAATATAAATGTTTTTAAAAAGAAATAAATAATTAAATATATAAGAAAAATACGAATGTAATTTGTTAAATAAATTGAGGACTAAGAATGGAAAACGCTGAAAGTACCAAAGAAACGAAAATATTTTTTTTTTTTTTTTTTACGAAAAAATGTCTTAAGTGCCAAGCTTAACAAACAGGAGAACACTTGAAGAGCTAACCCTAGTTCAACAAGTCGACAGTATAAGGCGTGTTAAAATGAAAATGATTCGAAGCGTTGCGAGCGAACAGTTTTCAATGTATTTTCGTGAAACAAACGCGATAGTGAAGATGTATGTACCACGCGTGCGCAAGCGCAAGCAGATTTGTGATAACTTCATTCGTAAGGACGTGGCATTCAGTTAAAAATCGCTGGTATGGATGCAACTGCGTCCAAAACGGGTCAGCGAGCTGTAATTAAGTTTTTAACACTGGAAGGGTATAAGTTGGTGAATATTTATCACAGAATGCAGGCGGTACGGTGACACGTGTGTGTCAAAGCCCATAGTGATGAGGTCAGAACTTTGTGTGTCTGACTGGGCCGCGGCAAATCCGTTGTTGATCGTATATCCGTAGTGTATCCGTATATCGACCGTTGCTAAACATTCTCGCCCCCTTCGTCACCCTGGGCTTTGACACACACGTGTTAGCATGCACAACCAGCATTCTGTGATGAATATTCACCGACTTACACCCTTTCCAGTGTTAAAAACTTAATTACAGCTCGCTGATCCGTTTTGGACGTAGTTGCCTCCACACCAGCCATTTTTAACTGAATGCCACGTCCTTACGAATGAAGTTATCACAAATCTGCGTGCGCTTGCGCACTCGTGGTACATACACCTTCACTATAGCGTTTGTTTCACAAAAATATATTGATAACTGTTCGTATGCGACGCTTCGAATCACTTTCATTTGAACACCTCTAGTAGTTCAAATAAGTGGGAAATTTTACATCAAGCGTGGCAAATGAGGTGCTTTCGTCTTCTGTTTTTCGCTCTCTTGAAAATTTTCTTCATTGGACTTTCAGTGTTTTCCATTCTTAGACCTCAACCTACTTTTTGAACAATTTTAGTGATTAAAAGATTTTTTTATTAAATTAATTCAACTGAAAATAAAGAATAATAGTTAAGTTAAAAGAATAATTAAAAATTTTATTTTTTAAAAATAATTCTTGTTAGATGTAAAAAAAAAAATCTGAACAAGTAATTAATTTGTAAATAAAAAATACAATAAATAAATAATTTTCTCTAGCTGCGAAAAGCGACCTAAGACAGCGAGAAAACGTTCTCATAAGGAGAATAGATTTTAAAGGCTCTAACTAACATCAAGATGTAATAATGTTTACGGTATGGAAAAATTTAAAATGATTTTCTGTTCAATTTTATTAAGTTAATTTTGATTTCCAAGAAGATAATAATTCAGTAATTTGTTTGAGAAATATCTCTACTTTGTGCTAAACTGCTCGTATGTCATAAAATGCGTGAAAATTATCGCTGACATTTAATTTCCGTTCTGCATGATTTACTTCTAGAGTTTAAATTTAAAAGGCGCATTTCAGAAATATGCTTTGCAGCATACATAAAGTAGGTTGAATATTTCAACTTAATTGTACAGCCATCTTGATAAATGTAGAATATTTAGGCTATTAGAAAGACTATATGGAACTGTCTCTGTTTTTTCTTCCGGTAGATTCGAAAATAATGAACTTTAATTTCTAAGAAAATAAAAAGTTTTAAAGTGTACTGAATCTATGCTAACATTTTTAAAATTAATTCAGTGAAGAAAGAGAATGTACTTCTTAAATTTTATCCAGAAATGGTTTCCATTTTGTTTACAATTAAAACCATATTTAAGAAACACAATGATGCGAACATTTTATTTAAATATTGCTGACGGTTTGGATATGTACAACTCCACCCACGATAGTACTTTTGAATTTTATACGCTATATTATTTCTCACAAGTAAACACAATATTTGTATATATACAATTAGTGTACTATGCATATAAATTCAAGAATCAGAAACTGAACCATTATTACATTTATTCAGTTGAATATGAATGTGAATGCAATAAACCTTTTTGTTAAATAATACAATATACAAAAGTATGTTGGGCGGGGCTTCCTGCTTAAAAGACAAAAACCAGCCATGAGCAATATGTTAAAATATTGATTCATCTTTTTTTAATCCATAATTTGTAGAAGCTCTATCGAATTGATCTGGATACATATAAAAACATGATAAACGTTACGCATTTACAATCTTTCATGAAAGATAGTAGGGTAATTTCGAAATATCCAACTTTGGTAAACTGACAAACAACAAAAAAATCTTCATTAGTCCTTATGGTAATAAATTACATTTAAGTATGAGGAATTATTCTGATTTTTAACTATCGATAGCACAGTATCTTGTCGGCAAGCACAACCGGGTGCCGCAGAATACCATGTAGAAACTTTGGGTTAGTACAGTACACACTAACGAACATTTTGTGAATACAAAACAAGACTCTCAATCAATTTATTCACTCAAAAGCACAGTTTCAATCAGATTTGAGATTTTTCTTTATACTTTTAACAATAATGAAGCTATTTTAACGAAATTAAAAAAATGTAAATTGCTTTGTATGAAAAGCCTTGAAATTACGAAAAATGCTTAATGGCAGACTAATTCACAAATTCGATCACAAATACTATATGTAATGTTCTACATTCTGAATCAAAGAGCGTCTAATTTATATGAAAAGCGATGAAATTACAAAAAGTGCTTAAACACACCAATTCAGTAATTCGATCACTGATACCGCATAAAATGTGAACTACATTTTGAATCAAGGAGCGTCTAAATTAATGCTGCTTGGATGCGGATGTTGCATACTCCCACCACTTCTCATTATATCGTTATATTTTTACTCGAAAGAATTAAAATTTGCTGTAAATTTCCTTAAAATATCTTCCTTATTTTTTAAATTATGACCAAAAAATTCGGCTTCGGATTGATTGAGACACCTGTATTTTCGACTGAATGAATGGATTGCGTTCCAAGTTTTCTATATAAGAAGTTTTTTGATGTAGTCTGCTTGTGCTTTACCTCTTCTAATGTTGTTTGTATGTGGATTTACGGGCACCTTGAATATTAAGAAATACTTCTAGTCCTTCAGGTATCGTTTTTTACCTAGCTTTTAATACATCCTCAGTTTGATTCTGTGCCCTATTCTGCATAAATTTATATAGCAATAGTTTTCCGTGCTTTTTGCCTGGTTGTTCAAGTACTGTATTATTGCTTATAAATTTTTAAAGGACTAATGACTCAGGGTGGCATTGTTAAATTTTCTACTTTTGTAATTACTTACAAGTAACAAGGAAGTACAAAAGAGTAATTTTTTTGACGAAAGGAGTAAAGCACAGATGTACACAGAAGAGCCATTACATTATGACCACCTGTTTAATACGACGTAGGACCACATTTCGCCTTCAAAACCGCCAACACCTGGCTTAGCATTGACTCGACAAGGTGTGTATAGGTAGTCTGAGGTATCTCGTACCAAACGTTCGCAAATGGTCCTGTGATTCTCGCACATAGCGAAGTGGTAGCGTGGCAGCAGGAATTGGGATTTCCATATGGAATCATGAATGTTCTATTGGATTCATGACAGGTGAATTTAGCGGCCAGGACGTAATTTGAAACTCACTATAATGCTTCTCTTACACTCTCCAACGATTCGACCCGTATGACATGGTGCATGATGCTGTTGGTAAATGCAATCACCCGCCGGAAACACTGCTGTCAAGAATGGTTGCACGTGGTCTGCAACGATGTTCAAATAGCACTCAGACGTCAGGGATTATTCTATTGGGATTATCTATCCCAATGTGTTCCATAAAAATATCGCCCACACGATAATACAGCTACCATCGGCTTGTTTCCGACCAACTGTGCATCCGGGAGCAAGGGTTTCCGTTTGAAATCGTCATAGTCGCACGCGCCCGTCGATGTGATTGACCAGAAAACGTGATTCGTCAGACCATGCAACTTTCTTCTATTCTTCTATGATCCAATTCCGAGTTACGGGTTCATAGGCCGCTGCTAGCGATGTCGTGCCGTCAGCACAGGAACGTGCTTCGGCCTCCGGCTGCGTAGGATCTTACGCAGCAGTGCACGTGACACTGTGTGTTGTGAAACACTGTCTGGTTCGCCACTGTTGTAGCTGTTGATGATTTTGGCTGTTGCAGCTCTTCGGTCACGAAGAATGATGCGGAACAATCTCCGCTCTCCTCATGAATAAATGCGCCGCGAGCGACACACCTCTGGCCGGTGACTTGCCGTTTCACCATTCATACACCAATTTCGATACGTGCTCACAACGATTGCACGTGAAGACCCCACCAAACGCACCGTTTCCGATATCGACGTTTCCAGTGGCCGACCCATAGCGATTTGACCTTTTTTAAAGTCTGATAATTTTGCTGTTTTCCCATTATGCCGCTAATCACGCTACGTTTTGAAATACAGTGCATGGACTCTTTATATATGACAACATCAGCCGAACACACGCCTTGGTTTTTTTTCTGGGCGAGCTTATTGTAATAGATGGAGGGTTGTCATAATGTAACGGCTCTTCGGTGCAATATTTCTACAGTAAGAGTAAAAAGAAAAACAATAAAAAACAAACAAACAATTTTACTAATATAATCATAAAATTCGAAAATTATCTTTCCTAAGGGATATGTTTTTTTTTATATCATGTATTACACACAACTAATTTTAAATTATCACCCCTTCTGCAGCTATGCACTTATGACAACATGAGTACCGTTTCTGAAAACATTTCTAGACGGCTTTAACACATTCACGCCGGCGTGCATCACCGGTGGGTCACGCTTGACTTCCGCATCGGTCGGCGTGCATCACCGGTGGGTCACGCTTGACTGCCGCATCGGGCGGCGTGCATCACCGGTGGGTCACACTCCACTGTTCCATAGAAGGCGTGTACTACAGGTGGATCACACTCGACTATGCCATAGACGGCGTGCACTACAGGTGGATCACACTTGAATATTCGAAAATTAAGTACTAAAAACAATTCAATATTATAAATCTTATACATTCACGACGGGAAACGAGAATTCTCGTTTTCATTCAAAAGATATCATTAACTAAGGGCGTGGCTTCTACTTTACAGAAAATGCATTTATATGATATTGTCCATATTTCTTTAGATTTTAAGACATTTTATATTAAATTCGTACATATGCAGTCAACAAAGTCATGTCTCTAATTAATTTGCTTACTCCTTACGAACTTTCAGACATTCACAATCAACTCTGCTTGTTATATTTGAGTTCAATGTAATAAATATGAGGTGGGCGTGTCATTACATACAGTGTCTGAATAAGCGAAAGTACCGCGCCGCCAGATGAAGCAAAAGATGAATTCAAGAGCCGCCTCACAGCGAAAAACATGAATATAGGCGCCGGCGTGAACGTGTTAAACAAGATGGTCTTCATTACGGCCGTCGCAGCTTCATCAACCTTAGAAACGCTCTTGAAACGGCGTTCTTTGAAATGCCTATTGCTCTCTCACCGTCTAGCGTAGACCTGTTGTAACATGTGCAGTTTTCCTTTAAGTTATTCCACCAACTAATTGCAGAATTTTATATTAGCATGTTGTTTATCAAACGCCATTTCCGCCTTTGACGAACACGGACAACTAAATTTTACTGACATGCATTATCTGGAAAAATCCTGCAATGTTGGCGCATTTTTTCTTCCTGACCTCTCACGTCACATGTGCCTGTATTTCATGGTAAAATTAATCACTTTTTTTCCAATCCGGGTTGAATATCAGCAGAGTCTACAAACTTTTCGATCCTTTAGTATATAGAAACCTTAGAAACGTTACATTATAAAAACCGAACGTTAAACGTAATCTTTATTAAAATTTGGAATTTCCGTTTTATTTTTTTTTTTTAATACTTTTAAATGTAATTGAAAACAATATAGCTTTATGTGGACTCTATGTCTTTCTGTCTATACATTGGCTTCCCTGTCTGTCTGTTTGTCGGACTTTCAACTTGTCTTTTTGTGCTATAAATTTCGGATACATAGTTAGGTTGCCACAAAACTGATATATGCTATTGAGGCTTATAACAAAAAAATGATATGTGTAGCATTTATCGTTTGTTTAAACGAAGAAATTCGATACTTTGAGGATTTTTGGTGGCAGTGGTTTGAAAGAGCGTTTAAATAATATTATAATATTAACACAGAACGAAATTGATATGTGATATTGAGGATCGCTAGAGTACGACCGCAATTATCTAATATAATGCGAATACATTACCATTTAATAGCAGTATTTGCTTGAAATTCTTTTTAATGATATTAATATGTTGTAAACTAAATCAATATTTTTTAAATATAAAATACTATATTTGACATTCCGAACATGTTATTACGGATATGAAAGTTAACATATGGATGTTTGTGAATAAGAAATATAATATATAGACTGTTATTCGACCGACTTTTGTGGAAAACAACTTGAATTTGGCAAAGCTGTCCCTAGAGAAAGCGAGGTCTGGTACAAACATTTTACGAAGCCCTCTTTTCCGAACAAATAAAATCTGTTTTCCCATCACACAATCACTTTTGGAAAAAATTCCTATGAGTTATGTATTTTCATGGACACAAATCAACAGTTATGTAGATAATATTGGCATGCAAGTATATATCAGTGCAATAAAAAGGAAAAGATCATTAAACTGTAAAATATGTAGTACGTATACTTTTACACAACATATATATTGGTATAATGATCGGTTAGATACTGCCTATATCCTCAACAGGACATCGTAGGAATTGGTATAATGAAAAAGAAACATCAATAATCGATATGCAACTTAATGACAAAATATCGTTTATTTTTATGGAGAATGTAGGTATTTGTTGCCTCATTATAAATAATCATTAAAGTAATAGTTGCAATTTATCAAAATCTTCAACAATACCGGCCTTTTAGCTGTTGATATTTAAACTGCAAAATAAAAAGCCAGAAGTGTGTACTTTTAGTTTTAATCATCAATATAATATCTGTACTACTATATTAGGAGTTTAGTATGAATGGGTCAACAGCTTATCTTAGTTATAGAATGATGGTATGTACAAGTTCAATTTTATTCCTTAAAATTTTCATACTTATTATTTAAATAGAACTTCATAATCAAGAAAATCAGAAGAATAAATTTTTTTCCCTTTTAAAGTTAACAACTAAAAATGCAATACGCATTCCATGTTATTTAGGAGCGAGACCGTGCGTAGCCCCAATTGACGTACACCCATAAGCACAGTTCCGGATTTTGTCGATGAAGTTTGTTAACAAACTGTTATTTCGAAATCTCAAAATTAAGATTATGTAATACGTAGGAACTAAACGTACAGATCAGACCTTTTTAATCTGTCAGTTATCAGGCGGAGGGGGGGCACCTATGTTATTGGCAAACAACGAAGGGCGCCTTTATTCACATGCTTGGAAACATACAATGTTATCTCAATTCACTAGTGGGTCATTCCATGCAAAATGAGCAAATCTGTTGTGGCAGACATGTCACATATTTTAATGAAAATCAGTCTATATGTAGATCATATCTATTTATGAGTACATGTAAAATAATAGCTTTCAGGATCGTTTATTTAAGTATTAAAATTTACATTAACAGTGAATGCAAAATCGAGGTTCTGTCTACAGGCTCAAAATTTCAATTCTGATTATTAGCCTTCGGAATGGAAAGACTAATTTAAAAATTATTTATAATTAGGAACGAATAATAAGTAATAGATTGGCGTAAGTTAGTAATTGTATTTTTATTCATGTAATGAGAAAAAAATTATTTTTGAAAATTTTTGAGAGAAAAATGCAATATTTCTATTGCTCCTTTTTCACATGAAGGACAGCACTGAAAACTTTATAATTGCTTGACCTTATAGCTAAAAGTATATATTTTAAATATCGAAAGTTTCATTCTTGCCTTTTTATTCCTTAATGAGAAAATAAATAAATAGTAAAAAATGTTGAGGGTAAAATGCAATATTTCTATCACTTCTTTTTAAGTGAAGGGAAGCTTTATTAAACGTTTAAATTATTTAATATTATAGATAAATGTGTACATTTTAAATACAGAAACTTTTATTCTTGCTTTCAGTTTATTTTTGGCTATTAATATATTTATTTTAAACTACAGTTAAATAAAAATATGTATTACCTTGATAAAAAAAATTATATATTTATCTTCTAAATCCATAGATGGCAGCACTACATTTTTTCCCTTTGAAATAGTGCAATATTGTAAAAAAAAACGCGCGCGGGTTCAAAGAGTAAAGCTCTTGGAATGCAACAAATATTACCTTTTTAATGCAATTTTGTGACGTTAGGAATCAAAAGGCAAGATTGAATTTTTTTAGCATATCATGGACTTATTAATCTTTATGTCTGTGCAATAACTGCAATGTCTGACATTTCCTTCATTATTTTTTTTGCCTATCAATAAGAGGAAAAATAACGGTTTTGTCATTTTTTTAAAGTTTCTAAATTTTTTTAAAGGGGAAGGAAATGCATGGCAACTTAAAAACTTTAGCAATTCGATCTTCATATGTAACACTACATCAGACATCAATTTAACAGATGTTTTTGAATTCCTTTAATTTTTATAACCTTTTTTAATTTTCTCAAAATTGACAAATTTTCAATTTTTACAACAAATTTAAGATTAATCATGACGTTACTAAATTATTATTACTCAATAAATAAGATAATTTTCCAGAGATTACAATATTATAAAAAGATTTAATTTATGTTAAATAGTTTTCAAGATACGGACCTTCAAACTTGCAACTTTGAACGATTGCATATATGCCATTCTATGTCACAAGTTTTTTAAATGTTCAGAACTTCCAAAATTTTTAATTTTTTTGTCGAAATATTTTGCAATGCTCTCTTTGAATATGAATTGAATCTGTGTATCAAATTTTATTGAAATCGGTTACTATGCAGCCACGACTTTTTTTAAATTTTTGCTCATTTTGTGTGAAATGACCCAAGTGTTAGTAACACATACTCGTCTTTTGTGATGCCCAGTAGCAGCTATACCCATCTAAAAATAAACTGTAGCGAAAAAGAAAATCATAGTAAATTTAGAATTACATTTCCTTAATTGAAGCTTATCTCAAAAACTTTTTAGGATAGACCCAAAAGCCTTAATGCTGCTTACAATAGAAAAGCATGATGGATTTTTAGCTTTTAAAAATTGTAGTAACATGAAATATTCGAAAGGCACACAGACGTCTTATGCGATGCACATGCATAGGGATAGTCATGCCCATGTAAAAATAGACTGCAAAGAAAATATAAATCACAGTAAATTTAGAATTACATTTGCCCGAAAGGAGATCATCCTAAAAAGTTTGGTAGTATTAAGAACCACAAATCTTGATGCTGCCTGCAAAAGCATGCAAACGTTAATGATTTTAAATTTTAAAATTTATAAGCATTTTTTAAAATGCATTTTATATTCAATAAAAGCTAGTAACAGGAAATATTCAAAAGGATGCCAAGAAATCCTTCATATGGCTTTCGCAGGCGCTGTGTTTGACATCCCTGGTTTAGATTACAGGTGATGAAGCTAAGATTTGTGTTCTAGAAATGCATAAATACACTTCATTGCGCAAAGGGAAGAACCACTATAAGTTTTATTATAAACAAAGACATAATGAGATTTTAGCTTGCATGGAATGCTTGTTATAAAAATTAAAATGTATCGAAATTTAAAAAGAAATAATTTCACAATATTTATATAATAAAAAAAATCAAATTTACTTAAAAAACTGTTTTATAGTGATATAACCACGTAGTAATATAACTTTAAAATATCATTAAAATTTCATAAAACCAACATGTGTAACTACTACCAATTTTGTTTCAAATATACAAACCATGTTACGCTTACAAAGTGAAGTTTTATCTTCCATGCAATCAGTATGTCTAACATGGTGGTGCGACGAAATGCTTTAAATGAACATGAAGAATGCAAATTAACGATCTTATGGAGTTAGTTTAATTTTTCTTCAGCTGGGTAAATTATGTACTAGTGTGAAAAAGTCACATGACCTATCTCAAATACCCACTTCAAGACAGAAAAGAAATGTCTTAAAGTAGATTTTGCTACAAAAAACACAATTTGACAACTGTCTATTCAATCACATTTACTAAATCGAACAATTAGAATTTTGTAAAATTTGAACTATTCAAAGAAACATTCAATCCAAGAATAACTAAGAGACACAAGCTTCAAAGGTTATCATGGATCCGGATGCCACATGTCTTGGAAGCGCGAGTTTGAACATGCTATTTTCTCTGATGAAAAGAAGTTCAGTTTGGACGGGTGCAGTAGTTATTAGAATGACCTACGAAATGAGATCAGCATGTATTTCCCAAACGATAAGGAACGGCGGTTCTTTGATGGTTTTGGGAGGTTTTTGGTGCAATGGAAAGACGATCATACCATTTCCAAGAGGCGGAATTGAATGGTATAACATATCAAGATCTTTTAAAAGATAATGTATCGTCCGTTTCTGAAAATATAGTAGGATATTATCTTGGATGTTCCAACAATCTAATGCTTTAGTCAAAACAGTTAATAATACATGAATGTGATTTATAGATATTGAGTTTAAAATAATGGACTGGAAGACAATTTCACCTGATTAAAACCCTATTGTGAATGTTCAAAATTTATTGATTCAAGCAGTTTCTAGTAATGAAAGAGTACTCAAGTGTGGTCAAATTATTTGCTTATATAATATGTGTGCTTAAAGAATGTTTTCACTTATTGCTAGACGGTATTTCTGTTATTTAAAATTTTGATAGGTATACATTGTGTTAATGGAAAGTGGTTGCATTATTACTTTTCTAGAAAATGTAGAAATACTCACTTATTTCATTCTTTTTTTTTTTTTTTTTTTTTTTTACTTTGATTTAAAATAATAGCAAATTGTTCACATTTTGAAATAAAATGTATAAATTTGAGCAAATGGCTTTTGTTATGTTTCGATTCAAAACAAAATGAATGCTCATATTTTTATGAAATGCAATGTAGGATTGTTCGGTTTTGTGTGAGTGAGTGAAATGGCAAACCGTTTTCTGTAACATTTGAAACTTTGGCGACACATTGCATTATTTAGTCAGAAAGGGTTCTTATCATGCGTCCATGATAACTTGACCGATGAAATTGAAAGAGCTTGCGATGCTACGAAAAAGATAGTTGCTAACCGATACAAATGATACAGAAAATGCATTATTTAATTTAAAAATAAATTCTGTTATACGATTTGTAACTTTTACAGCCGACTGAAAAAGTGTCCAGGCTGGGATTAGAAGCCAGGACCTTCACATAAACTGCCAACAATCTTCCAAATAAGCTATCCAGAACAAAGTCAGCAGACACACTTCACTCAGAGAATGACTTTTGGAAATGACATTTGATCTGTAGAAACAGTTCAGCAGAATACACCAAAGTTAAAGGAACAACAATAAACGCTAGATATGCAATTACACTTCATTATTTTAACACAAAGAAAGTGAGTGAAAAAGTTTTTTCTCTCAGTTGAAAAAATTACAAATCGTATGATTCTTTTACCTGTGAGTATGATTGCGTTAAAATAATTAAGTTCATTCTGTTAGTTGATATTAGTTATTGCTACCTTAATTAACATATAAATTTGCATTATTGCCAGTTGTCGTCAGTGTATTATATCAGCAAATCGTTTACATTTTTAGACAGCGAGTTTTCAGTCTCTGAAATTCATTGTGTTCCAATTATTGTATTATATGCTATCAAGAATTTTATCATACAAATTATCACCAGTATGTCACATGGAACTATAAATAAAGACGTTAAAACAGTGAATCTTAAACTGTAACCGGTTTCGTAGAGGTGGATTGCCTTGGAAAATTTTAACAGTAAATTTAAAAAGAAATTTTCTCCTTATTTAAAAGCATACATTGTAGAATTTCAGTCATAATTATGACAAAAACAGATATTCATTTTTACTGGCAATGCTTTACTTCGGTGGAGTCAGTCCCTGATAGACAATACACTATATGTCTCCTACTTTTAATTCATTACTCCATCGTATGTCGTGAGTGTCCAATATATGGGTGTGTTACGTTTATCTACAAATATGAAGAATTCTTAACAATTTTCTTATGTTTTAGAGTTTTTATGTGATTCATAATTTTTCTCAATAGTTTGATAGAGAATTAGCGCACAGAAGATATTTACATATACTTAAAATTTTTTATTTAAATTTTAATAAAACGTTTAACATAGTTTTAAAATAAATAACACAATAATTATATACATATTTAATCTTACTTAAAGCTTAATTAATGAGTTGTTTTCAAATGAAATGAAAAAAGGAAGAGGAAGAGAATTTTAAAGGATAAAATTAATGAAAGAAATCCTAAATACTTTCTTTCTTTATTTTTTATAATTTTTAAAGAAATATTATAAAGAAAAAATTCAAGCTAAGTAACTTTTTATGTAATTTTTGAGCTAAAAGTTAAAAACATTAATTTAGAGGGAACTATAAAATGTATTTATTTACCATACAATTTTCCGGTAATAATTTCTGGACAAATAATATAAATAAGAAGTAATGACGCAAACATTTCTCTTTCGTGCACGCTTTATGTCTTTACAAGAGATAAATTTTCTTTTAGTAAATAACTCGGCATATTTTAAGATGTTTATTGCTACATTAGAATGAAAAAAAAAGCTTATTTATGTTTTCTTGAATAAACTTTTCCCCTCTAGTTTTATTGAAGCTACTTTTTTAAAGCAAATTCTTTTTTTTTCTTTGTTTATAAGAGAAATCGCTTCAAAAAATGTAGCTATAAAATTTTGAAAAACCTTAAAATTATAACATACATTTAATGCTGCTTATTCATATTATTAAGATGCTTCAGTAATAACGTGAATATTTATGACTGCATGTTTTAATACATAATAAAATATTATGGAAAAATGTAATCTTTCTTGCTTGTTCTACTTTTAAATATATATATATTATGAAATATTTTGGCATATTAAATTCTAAACAAAATTATTTCTGCTTTTCTCTCTCTCTATCTTACTGAAAAAATATCGTTAAAAGTATTGTCGAATGCAAAATTATATATATTTTTTTACATTTTCCAATTATTTTAATTCGTTTTTTATCAGTAAATTTTTTAATATTTATTCAGTATTATCTTTATTCGTCTATTTTTTTTTAATCTATAGTCCTCTTCAAAATTTTATCTTTATTTTTTATTATCTCTTCTTTTTTCGTTATGTTTCGTTACACATTGAATTTGTCTCCTCAAAATTTAAATTTTGTATTAGGTAGATTTCGTAAGAAATAGTAGGGGGGTGGGGTGGAATGGGACAGTGGGAGGAATGGGACAGTGGGAGGAATGGGACAGTATGTTTTTTCTTTATGTATCTTTCTAAACATTTAATCAATCGCTCTCTAGATGAAGCAATGGTAGCCCAATCTTCAGTTGAAAAAAGTTGTTGATCTGCATAAGCTTGCAATTATATAAAGAAAAAGATTATTTTATGAGTCAAAAGTAAATTTGCTTCAAATACTTTTTATGCTTTCTGTATATTAATAAATTGCTTATGCTTAGATGTAATAGTTTCCCTATTTATGGAACATCATACTGTATGTTATACATAATTTAGACTAAGCCTTAAAGCAGTATTTTTATGTATACAAGAATTTTAACATAAAAGAAGGTAGTGGGGAGGATTGGGACATGCCAGCAAAGGGGGGAATGGACAAGTCAAATCAGTTCTTTTTAGTAAGAGGAATGTAAATTGCTAATATGCAAATATTTTTAGAGGGTAATATATCAATTATAACATTGATAATATATTCATTTGCTTCAAAATGTAAATAAATTGAACTGATGATTTTTTAATGTCATCTGTGACTGACAATCCTGAATTTTCCCGAATTATTGAATCCTGAATGAAGATACTGCAATTTGATTTTGTAGCACAGACATTACCAACCTACAATCTTCTTTGACAATATATGTAGCCGACATTAGATTATTTGTACTTTATCATGCTTTTTTTAGCTGTCCCATACCTCCCTCTTAATGCGGAGGTATGGGACATTTTGAAACTTACAATTTCTTTAATTATAAAATTGTTTCTGCAAATTATGTTTATATATCGTTCAAAAACATTAGAAAAAGTTTCATTTTGTTGGGTAACTCCGGGAGAGTCGCCGCATACGGGATAGATGCCGCACCCCTTGTATTTCTTTTAATTATCGATAGATGGTCGTCAAACGCACAGTATAGGTGCGTAATGATATTATTTTAACCAGTGTATAGCGTGAATCCCGTTTCGATGTTTACTTGTAGAAGATCCTTAATTTGACGTAAGTGCATGATTTCACAGTCCAAACTTTTAAACACGTTATGTTTAAATACTTTTCATACACTAATTACTAAATGCATGCATGATTTCGAAGTCAAAACTAAGTGTAGCGTTTGTATAGAGTACTGTGTGTATGGTTATACCATTCCCCTTAGCGATGGCAGATAACCTATGATGGCCGAGGTCTGCACCATGCAAAATGCAATACATGCCACACTGCTATTCCGGTATACATGCCGCAGTTTCTTTTGTACGGGATGATTAAGTGTTATTAACTTTTCCTTTTCTATTTGCACAGACTAACCATGTTAGGCATGTTATCAAGTTTACTAAAGCCAAAGGAGAAAAAGGGGAAAATAAAAAGTAAGAAGGGCAAGAAAGATGGAAAATGCTTTATATCTGGTTCATATTTTGTTATTTTTACAATAGTTAAATTAAATCCTTTTGCCATTTTATTGCATTGACTGTCAAACAAAATTCATTTAAAAATTACAGCTTTTTAAATTCAAATAGAAAAGCAAAATACATGTATAAAACGCTGTATAACATCACAGAAAAATAAAATCCTTATGGTGTGTTAATTCATGCAAAAATAATTGCATTATTTGTGATAGTCTGTTCGTATACAACAAATTTTTATTGGTTATAACATAAATAAAAGATTATTTTATCTGTATAACAATTACCAAATTTAAATATTTTCCGTACCATAAAAATTAGCTTACGTGTCAACTCTAGCATGCGTGCCATAGGTTCGCCAACCCTGAACTAGGGGATCCAGCCCGTGCTTCCGTTTTGCAGAAATAGGCGAAAGCCGTTTCTTTTTAATTGAAAACTCTAATATATTTTTTACGTTTGGTGTATTTTTTAGATTGCAGGCTAACAGCAGCAAAAAGAAATTTTTATATGAAAAGCATCAATTATATATTCCAGTAAAGCTTTGAAATTTATTAAAAGCGTTACTTTCTTGTTAGCCGCATACCGAGAACTCACCAAATATTTCGCTACCTACAGCATCTTTTTTTATTCGGATCGTTTCAGTGGTTTAAGCACGTAGTTTGGCTGCATGTCTGCTAAATTAGTGTTTCATTTACACTATTACATTATATTATTTATTTATCGACGAAGTTTTAATTTCGTTATGAAATATTACACGGAAACAAATGCTGAGCTATTCATATTATTTTAAGTGCAAACAGCTTGATCTTTCGTAATCAGGCTTCAGGTAATAGATAGAGATAAAAAAAATCTTGCTTGAAAATTGTTTTTAAAAGAATAAAATATTCATAAACTGAGATATAGTTTTCAAAACAAATTGCATTTGAAAGAACTTTATTTTGCTATTCAACGGTGTAAAAATTGAAATTGTGCGATGGTAGAAGTTAGAAGTAAAAAAAAAAAAAATATTTCAGTAAAACCCAAATAAATTGGTCAGGTGTTGCCACCATCAATATGACATCAGCGTTACACACGGCTATTAAAAGCATATCATTGCTTTCTATCTAAAGCATGTTATTGCTTTAGAATATAGATATTTAGTGACCCTTAGATATAGCAGTGACCTTTAGGTTAAAATAATATTTGTTTGGCAGTTAGACTAACTAATATAAGATTCATTTTTTGTTGTAACTAATTTTATAGGTTTATTATAAATTAATGAAACAGTTCCTTTTTACCCGACTGAAAAGAAGGGTTATGTGTTTCACGCATATCTGTGTATGTGGATTTCATTATTCCCTCGAAACATCCCAACGACTGGATGGACTTTAATGAATGAGGTCTCTATCAATTCGTCTTAACAGCCCGATGGTTATAGGCTAGGTTTTGTTTTTATAAATTTAAAATGGCGGCTGTAAAATACATAAAGGCGGTAGAGACGAAAAAAAAAATTACGCACCCTATTGAGTGGCATATCATTGGATAGGTCCTTCAAAATGAAGACGATGTTTCATTGACTATTTTACAGTCAGAAGTTCCGTTAAAATATTATACAACCTGGAAGTTGTGTATGTATTGTGGATCTCTATCTTTACTGCAACTCTAATCGTCATAGACATCTATAGACCTCATCAAAACAGTGTTTATAGATAGGAACTAACAATTAAACACCACTTAAAAGTCATCAATACAAGTAAATAAAAAAAATAGGTAAGTAATATAAACAAGTAATATAAAAAAAATATTTTAAGTCAATTCCTACTTAGGTCAATAAGAGAATTTTTTTGTCTCCCATTCTTCATTCCTCTTGAGTGGCGCTTAAAATACCTTGATCAAGAAGAGGGCTCTCTCGATTAGTGAAAATTAATTAATTAAATTTAATTAATGAATAGATATTTGAAAAAAAACTGGATTAACATCAAGTGCCATCCACTACAAGTTTAAAAAAATTATTTGAGCTTGATTGGATGAATAATAAGTATTTTATTAACGATTGAAAATTTGAACAACATATATATAGCGAGAGTGTGAGCTAATAGTAGGAATTGAAAAAAAAATAGTTTCACATTGATGAGAAATAATTAATTAGTTCACATTTTACGCAGTCGAGTTTTTTGATTTTTTAAATTTAATTGTTTATTAAACATTTTCTTTCGTTGAAATTCAACGGGTTCCACCTCGTAATGATAATAATAGTTTTTTTCCCTCATCGGGGGCGACACTAAATTTTGAAAAAGCAGAATTCCTGCTTCCTGCGCGTAAATCCATATATTTTTTATTATCGGCCTATCTTTAACAAAATATTTTATTTAAAGGGGACCGGGACACATTTTAAAATAATTTTTATTTATTGAGTTAAAATTCTGAACTTTTTTGTGATGCTCAACCTTATATTTTGTAAACAAAATCACATGATAAAACTTCTCAGAATTTTATTTAAAAAAATTTAAGTTTAAAATTTAATAAAAAATGGGGTAATTTAAAATGGTTATAACTCGAAATATTATTTATAGAATGAATTTTTTTTTCATTTAAATAAACAGGAATATATAAGTTTTAATTATAGTTCAGCATTTAAAAAATATTAATTTATAAAAAAATTAAAAATATTTAATAAAAATATCTTGTGCAACTTTAAAAAAAAAATCATATTTTCAAACGTAAATATTTTTTTCAAATATGCTGAATCAAAATTAAAGTAAAACAATTAAAAAAGATATGTTCCAAATTTGAACCCTGTATCTTTAACGGTTCTCGAATTATAAGAATTTAAATATGAGAAATGGTGAAAAAACCTATCATGAAGAAAAACGCATTTTTACAAAAAGTCGTTTCCACGACAACATTGCTTGAAAGCTAGATTTTGAAAACAAACCAAAACAAAAAAATTAATATTTTTTGTTCTAATTCAGGTAGAAACATGATTTAAATTTCATTTTAAGCAAGAAAAATCAGAGACATTTCTTTATGAAATAAAATGTTTTTGTAAAATGTGAAGATTTTTGTGTCTTGGACCCCCTTAAAAAAAAGAAAATTTCATATCAAAACATTATAAAACGCTGAGTTTCAAATTATTTTTGTATGAAATGTTGTCATGATTTAAAATGACAAAGAACTTTGAAGTGAATATGGTATTTTTCAAAGTTTAAGTTTAAAAGCGAAAACTTCTCTTTTGATGTTTCCAAAATAGCTTTTCAATGAAAATACATACTATCTGGATATTTTACTATAACACACATAACAAACACATAACAAAGGCGTTATTATTGTATATCAATTTCTCGCTTTTTGAGATTCTTTGGGAAAACGTCTCTTTAAAATTCTTAAAGTGAAGATATTACTCGATATTTAACATTCTATGCTTTTCTTATCAAAAACAGAAAAAAAACTTTATACTATTTAATAATTTCCAAGACTGTTTGAGAAATTAAAATACAGTCTTAAGCGTTTCAATATCTATTTAGTAGCCAAACCACCTTCGAAATTAAAGAATATTATTTACACTCAAATTGACCCAATTATTTTTGAGAATTATTCAGGAGTGTATCAAATAACATTTATTAGGGCAGACGGATCAAATAATTACTATATTGGTATGACTAGCAGAAAATTAAAGTATAGAAAAAAGGAGCATATAGCTGATATTAAATATAATAGGAAAACAACAACCCTAGCAAGATTACATCAAGAAGAAACCACCAAAATAAATTTCAATGAAAGTAAGATAATTTCCCTCTCCACTCTATGCTATCCATCCATTATAAGAGAAAACCACAGATTGTAACCGAAAAAAAATCAATATGTAACGCAATGATGCAGCATCATTTAAGTTACCAAAATTATGGCTCGAGCTACTCAATAGTTGCGAAAATAAAAATAAAAAAAGCAACAACAAATTACAACGACCATTTGGAAAATGATTTTTTCAAAGACTAAAATTTAAGACATAAAACATCGCACGGAGTTGATCATACATTACGTGAAACGATTACATTGCGATTTCCTGAAACTTATGTATTATCCAAGCATTTCATTGGCTGTTCGGAAAAAGGCTTTTCCATCGTCAGATTTCCAAGAAATCTGACGACCAATTTTAAATGAAATTTCATTCATAAACTTCTAAACATCCCACAATATTACTTTTTAAACCGTCGTATAGAGAAAAAAATGTACTTTTAAATGCAATTTGTTTGAAAGTTGTATCTCAATTTGTTTCTGAGTTATTAATTTTTTTTGTAATTTTTATTACTTTTTTGTCATAGTGGCAATAGAAGTATTTATCTCTGTTGAAAGTAAAG
Source organism: Maratus speciosus (assembly GCA_963932465.1). Lineage (NCBI taxonomy): Eukaryota > Metazoa > Arthropoda > Arachnida > Araneae > Salticidae > Maratus > Maratus speciosus. The sequence continues at coordinate 404,164,594 of OZ010791.1, forward strand.
GGAAATACAGATTACTGTATAGACCAATCAGAAAACGAATAAAATGCGGATTAAACAAATAAAAAGCATCAGATATGCTGTAATGTTCACATTTCCTACCCTGACGAGGACAATAACCATTTTTCCAAATGGTTAATAAAAATAAAAATAAACATCCAAGTAAAATCCATGCATAATATAAAAATTTGAATGATGGGGTTTTAGACTATGCAATTTTAGAATGCTTTTATTTATTTGTTTTGAAAATGATTGGGGTAGAGTTGAAAGATCTAAACAGTCGAATAAACATATTTTTACTGGTTCTTAAAGTTTTAATTTATACCTTTTACCGAATAAAATTAGTGTTTGAAAGTTTCTTCAAAATACACTGATAGTAACATGCCTGATTTTGTACTATTTTTTTTTTTTTAAAGTAGTTAAAAAGTAATTGTAATAAAAGTATCTAACCAATAACCGTGATATAAAAACATCGAAATTTTGTAATAGATAGATAATTTCCTTAATATTCTTTCTGTTGCAGGAGAACAATGTTGTAAGTAATGTTTTACGCGAACCGCATTATTTTGAAATATGAGTAAATCACTTTTCTGACTGTATTCGTTTTCAAAGACTTATGAAAATAACGTATTTTATAGCTTTTCTTAAAATTTTAGCCTAATAAAAAATAAATCTTATACCTTTCTTGTTACATATAATGTAGTTCCAGTACTTACTTTTAAAAATTTTATATGAAAAGTAAAACTCTCTCTGCATCCTTTTTCAAAGTTTATGACGTTCTCACTTCACAAAAGTATAATATTTGCTATTTTATAAAGAGATTAAGTGCATTTTTATATTTGAAAAATAAATTGAGAAACTGTTTAAAAAATTGTTTTGCAATAAATATTCTGAAAGTTTATTCTGATCCTTTAAATTCTCATATTTATTTTTTGCCCTTCAAAATAATGTTAAAGTGTGCCGGTATACGTAGAAGGGAATATAATGCCTATAAAGAGCTTAAAATTATGTTTAAATTTTTATATCATGTTGGTGATTCTCCAAAAAAGCAAAATAAATTTTTCTGTAAATAATTTTTCTTTTGATTTTGCATTCCTTTAACAATACAGATTTTTTATAGAATGGAGAAAAAGCTAATTATTTATTACATAAAAATATTAAACTAATTGACAAAAACTTTTGTGTAACAGAAGCATGCAATTTACGGTTCAACTGTTGTACGAGAGGGTGTTCTTTAGTCTGGGACATCTGTTTATGATTGAATTTCTTTGTAATGTAAAATGTATCGCATTTTATGTTAGAACATTGAAGAAAATTATGTCATTATTGCAGTATGTCATAATTGGGAGGGCAGTCATCTGTTATACAGTTTTGAAAGAAAGACCCGTGTCTTAAATCATCGTCTAAAATGTGACTGATACCAATCGATTAGTAATAATGTCTATTAGAGGAGAGTAGCCATATTTGGACCGCCACTTCAATTGGACCGTTGCCATTCTGCCGTTAATTACAGGAAGAGAGTCCATCTACCACTGAAATCCTACTCATCAGAATGACGTCACTAATTATTAGAAAAAGCACCCGCCTACCACGTGCTGTTTTCAGACAATTAAAAAAAAACCTAACGTTAGCTGTTTTGATCTAATTTTTTCCTGCTAAACGTAAGTGAATATTTTAAAACTAAGGTAAGTTGTTATGTTTGCATATACATATATGAATTCATCTGTTTATTGCTCATATTTTTCACGCGGATTTGTTTGATTTCGTTTTTGCTGTTAGTCTTGAAATTAACTGTTTTAAAAAATGGCGCAGTTGCCATAATTGGGCCAATTTAAGTTGTTTAAATTACACCAGATATGCGATCATAAATTTGAAAACTAAGTAATGAATTTCGAGGACGGTACGCTTTGTACACTATTTTTTTATATTTTATAATGGATTACTATCTCCATGCAAGTTTTTTTTGTATATCTGAATTAATTTTTTATACAGTTTAGGCCTATATAAACATAAAAATATTTTTACATGTCTATGCAATAAATTTTGTTTGCAGTGTCTTTTATCTTGTATGTAATTGTATTTATTTTCTTTGAATTCTTTATTCCTACGGCATATTTGATTTACAGAGTTGAATTCAAACACTTTCCTCCTGCAGGATATTTGTGATTGAAGCCTTTTTACAGTTCTGGAGGGTGGAATTATACTTTTTTGCCATTAAAATGCATAAAATCTCAAACCTTAATGAAAATGTTGAAAAAGACATAGACAAACTGCCTGGAAGAAAAACACCCGTGACAGCAAAAGCTGTTAAAGATATAGGAAACAGAAAGCAGACAGTAAATTCTAAAGAAATTGACCTGCAACAAGGCTGCAGTTACATATTCTCCCCAAAAGCAAAATAATCATTAGAAATGGTATTTCCCTTGCTAAATTCAGTTAAATCAAAGTACAGAGGGGGCCAAAACACAGTTGTGTTAACATCATCGCCCTATAAACTAAATCTTGAAATGAAATTAAAAAAAAAGACAAAAAGGAATCTTTCACAGCACAAAAGCAATTGGAACACCGAGTTTTAAAAAATAGGCGTAATGCAATTAGCAAGAAATGATGGAAGAGAAGAACTACAAACATAATGTAAAGAAAACTTCCGTTGCAAAAAAAAAAAAAAAAAAAAAAAGTCTGAGAATTCAGAATCTAAAAAGAAAAATCTAGACAGTGATGATTGGTTTTGCCTAATTTGTAAGAAAAATAAAATAGCGTAAATGATTCGGTGTTCAGATTGCCATATACGGTTCCATGTTGTGTGCGCCGGAAAACAAAAACAATAAACAAAATTCATGTATAAGCTTTGCATCGCTCCTTACATGATATTCAAGTAACTTACAATTAGTTCCATAATTTCCATTCTTAATTACTGATAACTTTGATTTATATTTTGAATGCATTTTAATCTAAAATAATTACTCTTATTTTCAGATATTTGATTTCATTATATTTGATTGCTGTTATTTTATTTGATTGTTTCTTTAATCGCAAACTTTGCTTTTAATAAAATTAGTTATATTCCCTAGTCATTAAAACAATCTGATATTATTTAGTCCAATTTAGGAGACTGAGGGTCCAACTTAGTCGACCAGTTGCTGAATTTGGACCACTTTTGACAAATTTTCAAATTAGATTTTCAAAAAGAAATTGATCTAAATATTCATTTAGTTAGTAGATGAATAGATTGACCCTGTGTTATGATCTTTTGCAGATATTTCAAAAATTAAGTGAGTTTCACCTAAAAATAAGTGAAGTGGTCCAAATTCGGCTACTCTCCCCTAATTAAAACGGTGTTTCAATTTTGGCTTCATTTATTGAAACTGAGAAAAACCATCATAAAACAAATCGGTATAAATAAAATAGCGTAAATGATTCGGTGTTCAGATTGCCATATACGGTTCTATGTTGTGTGCGCCGGAAAACAAAAACAATAAACAAAATTCATGTATAAGCTTTGCATCGCTCCTTACATGATATTCAAGTAACTTACAATTAGTTCCATAATTTCCATTCTTAATTACTGATAACTTTGATTTATATTTTGAATACATTTTAATGTAAAATAATTACTCTTATTTTCAGATATTTGATTTCATTATATTTGATTGCTGTTATTTTATTTGATTGTTTCTTTAATCGCAAACTTTGCTTTTAATAAAATTAGTTATATTCCCTAGTCATTAAAACAATCTGATATTATTTAGTCCAATTTAGGAGACCGGGGGTCCAACTTAGTCGACCAGTTGCTGAATTTGGACCACTTTTGACAAATTTTCAAATTAGATTTTCAAAAAGAAATTGATCTAAATATTTATTTAGTTAGTAGATGAATAGATTGACCCTGTGTTATGATCTTTTGCAGATATTTCAAAAATTAAGTAAGTTTCACCTAAAAATAAGTGAAGTGGTCCAAATTCGGCTACTCTCTCCTAATTAAAACGGTGTTTCAATTTTGGCTTCATTTATTGAAACTGAGAAAAACCATCATAAAACAAATCGGTATGAAAAGAAAAATTAACGCTAATTAACGTTCCGACAGACGTAGCAACAAACATGGTATTGCAATTGAATCTTTTCAGATTGTCTGATTCTATTTGCACTGTGACACAAATATCCATCAGAACATGAGCTCAACAGTATAGACTAAAACTATTAATTCACTACTTATTTTTTTTTTAATGTTATGCGATAATTTAAAATTGTGTCTTTACAATGTTTACAATACATTCAGTCATAATTGGGAGGACAGTAATCTGTTATACAGCTTTGAAAAAAGTACCTTCTACTACTCGTGTGTCAAATCATCGTCTAAAATGTGACCGACACCGAACGATTAGTAATAATGTCTATTAATTAAAACAGTGTTTCAATTTTGGCTTCATTTAGAGAAACTGAGAAAAAATATAAAATCAGTCAATATGAACAGAAAAACTAACGGTCCGATAGACCTAGCAACAAGCATGGTACTGCAATTGAACTTTTCAGATTATCTTATTCTCTTTGCACCGTGACACAAACATTCATCACAACATGAGCTCAATAGTATAGACTAAAACCCTCTATATTAACTACTAATTTTTTCAAAAAAATTTATACGATAATTTAAAATTGTGTCTTTGAAATGTTTACATTATGTCATAATTGGGAGGGCAGCCATCTGTTATACAGTTTTCAAAGAAAGTAACTTTACCTACTAATTGTGTCTCAAATCATCTTCTAAAATGTGACTGACATCAATCAATGTCTAATAATGTCTATTAATTAAAATGGTTAAAATTTACCGAAAAATCCAACTATAATGTCATAGTGTTTGTATTCAAAATTTCAGAGTTTGATACAATTTGTATATGAAGATAGTTCCTTAAACTTATTTTTTAATTAGTAACTGAAACAACGCATAACTTATAGTGAAATGCATAGTTGCCAAGTTCCCGATTTTTTAAATACCAATATTTTTATGCAGAAATACTTGTTTTATGCAATCGTACAATTTCTGAAATTAAATAAAGCGAATATTTTTGTAAGAATTTACATGTATTTAAAAAAAATCGGGAGGTTCGCAACTATGGCAAATGGCTATTTCCGTTTTTAGTGGGTATATTTTGTGATTAAAATGTACGGAGAGTTCCTTTCTGTTTTGGTCGAGTGCGCAGTTGTGGAAAAAAAAAACACTCCTTACTAACTCTGCAACAAATTATTGTAAAGGAAAGTTATTGGTGCCATGCGACTGGAAATAAAAACTACTTTTAATTGATGTATATAAAATCAATACAAAAAACTCTTAACGGGTTAAAAGTTTGTGACGCAGCAATTTATCTTACTGCTATAAGAATTTTTAATATGGAACTTAAAAATAATGATATCAAATTTTAAGTGTCGCTATGCTATTAATTAATGTATATATACATACATTTATATTATTTATTTCATCATTTTATTTTTGTTTTATTTATAATTGCATGTGTAAGGATTATGTTAAATTTAAAAGGATGTATAAAAATTTATTCATTGATGCTTTATCATTCACATCTTTCATAAATTCAAAATATGAGTTTTAAAAGATATGATATCAAAATTTACGTGACGCTTTGATGTAGCTTTAAACAATTTGTTTTAAAATTCAATTTTAATTGTTTTCGGTTTGGCTAAATATGTTTACACATGTAACCAAAACTTTTAATTTACCAATACACTGTTAAAAATATCACTCTCACTGATCCTATCCAATGCACTGTAATGTATTTATTTGAAAAAAAAAAAACGATTTATCTTTTGTGCCACGCTATCCAAAATCAAAAGTAAAATTTATGTAAATGATTTCTGTGCGTCATATTATACCATTTGCATACATTTTGTTTAGTTTGGATACAATATTGGATATACACAAAATAACTAATAACTAAAAAAATTCTCTGAAAAAAAAATTTCTTTGAAAATTGAAAAAAAATTATAAATAACAATTATATTGAATGCATATAATGTAAGGAAAATTTTCCCCGTTTTTAAAAATGAATCTAAATATTTTTTCGACAATAAGCAGAAATGTGAAATAATAATTTCTTCATAACAAAAAAGAAAGATAATATGAATCGAAATTTGATTCAATATATTTAATATTTTAAAACACGTAATAATTAATATTTTAATATTTAAAATTTTAATATTAAAAAAAAGATTTACTGCCTATATTCAGATTTTTAACTGTAACCTAGAATACCTAAAACCACTTTGCAAATTTTGTTTCTGATTATCTGCCTATTCAAACCCACAGCACTTTGCACTAATTGGTCAGATGGATTAAGACTCCTCCCACTTACGATGTGACGTCAAACCTACTTACTAATCACAGATGAGAAAAGTATCTGATAGATGGTTGACTGTTGCATTAACGGGAAACGAAAATGTCAAATAATAAAACGAGTTTTCCTAGAAAAAAGGAAAGTGTTATTCCTTTCATCTTAATCAGATTCATATTATATATCAATTTAAATAAAATTGCCCGGGCCGCTTTCCAGAAATTGACATTAGGAATTTGTTCCATCGCTTTTGCTTTAAAAATGGGTATTTAGATATCAAAATATACTGCACGTAGAAATGTAAAAATTTCAGAATAGGATTAGACTGCAGATATAAGACTGTTCTAAAAAAATCCGAACAATAGAACCTATAGCTGCTGAGTTATTAAATGGCGGCTTTTCGCATTTTCTTTGATGTCAAGTTAGCCGTATATATGAGTTCCGGCATCTAGAATTCTACGATACGATTTTAGGCTTAAGGCTGCGTCACTCGGAATACTATCGTCTTCCATGATTTGCCTAAGGTGGCATCTAATATAAAAACGAACACAAACTTTGTTTTTTTTTCAATAGCAATATCCAAGTTTGACACAATAAATAAATTTCACACCCTTCAATTAGCCTAAATACAAATTTTCATCAAATTCGTACAATTAGATTTAGAGAAATTAATTATTTTTAAATGATCATATTTTAGGGGCTGTATCTGATTTTACGTTCAGCATTTGATTGTTGAAATGCTACAGAATGACTATGTCACTTCTTTTAATATATTATTTCTTGCCAATATGACCATTTCACTTGCTTAATATGTTTCGACTATTGCCTGCCCAAATATTTTTAAAAAAATGAGTGAAATATATTTTTCAAATTATGCTTTTCTGCATATCATAGACGGCCTCTTAAAACATCATTTTTAAGTTTTTTAATCACAAATGGAAAACTACTCGGAAGAAAAATTTGAAATCAAGAATTCGCATAAAGCAGGGCATAATAAATATAAATCTATCAAACAAATTGTAAGTTGCAATTCATATTTTTTTTTTCGATTTTCATTAATTTCTTAATTCATAATCCATATTGCAAAAATTTTAAAATTATTAATTCTATGTATTTATGTTTGGGTTTTTTAGTTTACACATTATAGTTTATTATTTAGTTTACACATTTACACATTTTTATCACATTAGAATTGTAATTTCAGGAGTTATTAATAAAAATATGAAAATGTAATCATTAGAAGCTCTAAATTTTGAATGTTTATAATTCAAAAATTAATCATCCAGATGACTTGAAATTTCGTTTCTAGACATAGTGTGAACAGAAGATTTAAAATATCTTGTCAAAATTGGGTGTTGCTATTGAAAAAAACAAGTTTTGTTTGGATTTGATTTGTAGATGGCCCCCTAAGCAAATTTTAGATACACCATTTCCAATTGTGCCGTCTAGTTGCAAAACCGGCCAACTCCTCAAAAATTGAAAATGGGTTTTTCAGTTTTTTTAGTTTTAAGTAAAGGTTTCTATCATCTGGAAACGATAAACCATGCAAAAACCTGTTAATTCCTGTGTTATATGCGTTTGAAAATCACGATGTGGTGCAAAAGCGGCCAAATCCTTCAGCCGGTCAGTTTCAAAACCGGCCATCTCCATATCCGCTAGCTGACGCTTCTGCTCGACCCCACAATAACTTCTCACTTGTTGATTAGATTAACGTTATCGTGTTTTCTCTCGCCTGTGACTGCTCTCCCTTGGTGCATATAAATTTTCTAATAATTTAGCTTCGTGTTTTCTCCGACTATGGAAGTGTTTCTGAAAGAAGTGTCTACTAATCAACCAAGGAAGCGGCAAAGTGGATCTACGACGTGGTAAAGGAGAAAACCCAAAATTCAAAGGTAATGTACACCTTTTGATAACCAGGGGTGATTTATCATTTTTTGACGCCCAAGGCCAAAATACTTTTCCGCCCCCCCCGCCCCACCAGTTGCTGAGAGGTTCTGCTCTCGAAGCTCGTAGACGGGAGGTGCTGGGTTCGAACCCAATCACGCCCGTCGGCCTAATCGTTCGGAGTTTTCGTGGTTTTCTTCGAACCGTGGATTTCCATGCGTTAATACGGATTAGGTTCCCTTAGAAAGACCTCCACGGAAGGCACTCCCCCTAGGGCCTATATCCCTCGTGTAGATAATTGGCCGTCAACAATCAACCCAACCCGCCCCCCCCCCCCCCTTCATAAAACTGTAAGTGAATTTTCTTTGACAAATTAAAAATTTTTTTAATCTATTTAATTAATTAATAATACATTTAAATTTTGCTTTATAAATTTTAGTATTTTGAGGATTGTAGATTGGAAATGAATGGGCTTCCGTTATACATAAAATCTGAGAGAATTTTGTGTTGATGTATCAAGAAGTAGAAAAATTGTTTTAAATGTAATTATTACTAATACATTTTTTATTTAACACTTTTCGTTAAAATTTTAAATTGTTCTTGTTTCATTAAATTTAAAAACTTTAAAGTTCTTAATTTTGCGAACCCTACCTAACGTAAGCCCCTTGGCCATAGCCTAAGTTGCCTTATAGGTAATCCACTCTGGGGATAATATAATACATAATTAATTGATAACATAATATAATCATAGTTAGCATATTTTGATTAATTAATTATCATGATGCCATAATATTTTATTATTCTAATAACTTGCCTACGTTGATTTAATATTCTTTTATCCCTCCAGACCGTGTTTCAGCTCAAATTGAAAGGAGATTGAAGAAAATCGAGTCTCTCATTCAGCCCGCAAAGTATGAAGAAATTTTATCTGAATATGGAACAGTTTTCAAGTCTGGAAGAAGACCAGCAATTTCTTCCCCAAACCACCTGCACTATGACATTTCAAATTTGCTCCTACGAAAAAATTGCATAACAGAATATAAAAATAAGCTGTTGGTGCAAGGGGAGGTCTTCTACAAATCTGAGGTAGAAGTGAGAAAGTCTGTTGTCAAGAGTAAGAGAAGTATTATGAATAGCAAGCTCGAGGACGTCGCTCCGGATACCTTGGTGAAGCCTCTAAAACTTCGGGATGTCCAAAACTTACTGACGAAACATTTCGGACCAAATTGGGATTCTGGCAAGCGGTTATTTTTTTTTACAAAAATATATTGGCATCATCTGCTTAAAAAGCAGAAAGCAAACATGATGAAGAAAAAGACGTATGGATGGACCATCATGACGAAATTTGTTATTGAAAATTATTGAAATTATTGAAAACGATGAGACCTCTAATGTTTGAAATTGTATGCACATGATTTTAAAATTTAATAATTTTATTTAAAATAATATCACATCATTTAAATCATTTGTTTAGTGACATTTAAATCAGCTTTAACAGCTAGTCAGTTAGTTTTAACTGTTAGTCCGTTTTAACAATCAGTAACTGTGTAAAAGTCGTTTTACGTTAATAACTTTCCTAATGTTCTTTTTGTTAAATAACATTAAGCTGAACAAAACATTTTTGTGTATTTGCAACCCCTAAAAACTCAATGTCAGATTAAATTTAGCAAAAAATAATTTCTGGTTTGTTGGAAAACCGGCCAACTCCAAAGTAAGTTGCAAAGGCGGCCAAATCCAAAACAAAGACCTAAATAACCCCTTCCCTTCATGTGCCCCTGCCACCTTATTTTGTGTTTTCAAATATACTGCCCTAATGACTATAAAACTGAAGAGTTTTGGTTCCAAACTTTATTTGTCTAAGTGTGGTAAAAAATCAGCTTTTTTTCAAAATTTTATTTTTTGGAGATGGCCGGTTTTGCAACTAGACGACGCAATTGTTTGGTATCAGTAACTTTCTTCTATTATAATTTGTTGTAGAGTTAGTAGGGGGTATTTACTTTTTTTCACGACGTACGTGCAAGTGCACCCTGGTGATATTAGCACACGCACACACAAAAACATCCTCCGTCCGCCGAAAAAATCAAAATATGTTGAACATCAGGTGTTAGTATTAAAAATTTTATAAACTTCGTTACAATTTCTATATGTAAATGGATGCCCTAAGCAAAATTTAAGTATACCATTAATAAGTAGACGTTATTATTAATTGACTGGTACCAGCCATATTTTTAGATTATGATTTTCTGCACAGGTAGCAAGTGTATGTACTTTTTTTTACCCCGACTGTACAAAATCAGACATCACAACCGTTCTTATTTGAATTGGCTTCAAGTACACCATAACCTCAGAATGTCCGACAAATATTAAAATGTGTTTTAATTTTTTATCTGTTGGAGATACGCAGGCAAGGTAAATTGCTAAAGGGTTAAAAATTTGGTTGGAATTAAATTATGTTGAGGAAATATTATCGCCACTAATTTTCAAACAGTCACACTTTTTAAATTTTTATACTATCCTTGGGTCCTATACGTTATAAATAGAAAACATTTCTCCATGCTCTGACAAGTACAATAGTAAAAATTCCGTTCTTCTATCATCAAATCTAACCGAGTTATGATAGTTTAAAGTTTATAAAATTTCAAAGCTTTCCGACACTAAAATATCGTTTGCCTGAAAACTCCAAAATTCCTTTAAAATCCTTTTCGTTACTTTCAGGCTTCTTTCAAGGAGGACGAAACAGAAAAATTCGAAAACGATATGTTTATAAGTTTTACGAAAATATTTTTAAAATGAAGTATGTAATAAATAAACACATAAAAAAATCAAACACTTTAACATTCTTAGCTCACAAAGAAGTTATTACCGATGGCAAATGTATGGTTTGCAACTCCGAGGTAGTAAATAAGAAATTTTCTCTAATTTCTTCTTGTTGCATAATGCATTCAACAGTGATATTGTCTTCTTGCATTTTCTCCCTGCAAGTAAGAAGGGATAAGCAAAACTTCTTTTTAACAAAACAGGTAGATAACATTCTTCCTAATTTTTTTTCCCATGAAAAGTTACAGTAAACATACCATGTATATTTTCGAATCTGGTTTTATCCAACAACGTATTATATGCTCATGTGTTAGAAGAATAGGAATATCGAACGTTTAGATATTCCATATTTTGGAATGAAATGATTTTATAATCATTTAATGGTTTTATATTTTTTATGTATTTTCATAAAAATAGATAAGACTAAAATAAGATAACATACTAATTTATTGTAAAAAAGAAATTAACATAAAAAAGAAAATTTTGGTTGGATCAAAGTGATAACGATATTAAAAGTCATAATTACCCCTCCCCCTAAAGATATCTTTCGATATCAAGTGCCTGACACACCTCCTCTCTAAAGTGATAACGTTATATACACTGGTTTCCAAAAATAAAAAAAAAAACAACAACAAAAGTAGCGATTACTCAAAATGTTACAAGTAGATTTTAATAAAACTAAGACACAATTTACAACACATAGTAAGGTATAAAATAACATTAAAAGAAATTACCAGGCGATTGTGGTATTTCAGAAATTAATACTATTATAAAATAAACAAAATAAATGTCTCAGTTTGGTATAGGAAAAGTACCTTTAATATGGAGTATGATGACCCCTAGAAGCAATACAGCACATACAGTGCATTGTGATACAGTCAATTATGCGATCGATAAGTTCGCTCGGAAGTGCGAGTCATTGCTCTTTTAAAGCAGTTGTGAGCGTGGCAAGGGTCTGAGGATGTGGATTGAGAGAAGAGACACATCTTTCTAAAGCATACCCAATGATGCTCGATGGGATTCAAGTCCAATGATCGCGCTGGTCATTCCATGCGCTGAATTGTTTGGTGCTGAAGATAATCTTCTACTATGTGAACCATGTGCGGTCTAGCGTTATCGTCCTATGACAGGAAATCATTACATATTGCACCGACATAAGGGTGTACATAATCATCAAGAATGTCATCTCTATAAACGTGAACATTCACAGCTCCACGTGGAAAGACATGGAGGTCTGTACGCCCGCACAAAAGATACCATCCCAAACACAGACACTGCCACTTCCATACCAATCACTTTTACAAATGTTTGATGGAAGATAGCGTTTTCCCTGTTCTCTCCAAATCAAACAATGCCTACTATTGCTTTGGAGGCTAAACTGGAACTAATTTTTGACGAGAACATACCTCCATTGATGAGCCGTCCAGTGGACATGTTGACGTGTCCACCTTAAACGTTCCAAACGTCTTAAAAGTATTGTAATAGAAATTTTTTTCGACTTCCAGTTTTCGACGAGTTTAGACGTTTTAGGGGCCAGAGGTTCCTAAAAACACGTTTTTACAAAATGTCTGTTTGTTCGTATGTTCTTTTTTGATCATTGAAAAATGTATAAGTTATGCATAGAATTGAACCAAACTTAATATGTGTGTTTTCGGCTATGTCCAGCAGGTCCTAGTTGAAATTGAGGATATTCGTTCGGAAAGGAGAGCTGTGATACCAATATTTGTAACATTTTCTTTATTTTTTTCATGGGAAAGTGTATGGAATTATGGAAAGAATTGAACAAAACTTGCTATATACTTCCTAAAACTTCCTACATTTTTGACTGTGGAGTCAGGCCCCAGTTGAAAATGGAAATATTCTCCAGAAGGGAGCGCTGTGATAGCGATTTTTGTCCGATTTTCTCGATTTTTTTGCAGTTTAAATGAAGAATTTATAAATATTTTTCGACGAAATTTTATATTTAAATGTAATGCAATAGGTCGAAGTTTGTACAAAATTTTGGAAAAAAGCGTCCTGGTGGTGACGCTGTAATAGTGAATTTAAATGCGATTTTTCTTTTGTATCATTAAAAGTTATGGACAGAATTGAACCAAACTTTATACAGTAAATTTCTGATTATCTGGGAGCGGATTATCCGATTTGTGGATTATCCGCGAGTGTAAATTTCTTTCTTTCTTTTTTTTCTTTCCCATTCGTGAGATGGAACTTTTTTCTGCAATGTAAGATGAGTTATCGACCCTTTTTACTAAACAAATTTCATTTGAAAATGTGAAACAGTCACGTGCACAAACATTGCACCTAGAGTAGTTTCTAGGTTTCTAGGTCTATATTCTAGGTAGAAATGACACAAAGCAGATCAGGTGCAGCTAATCCGGTCGCAGGACCACACATCTGTGCTTGGGAATCGGTTCTGAAATCAACGTTAGTGGTCTTGGCGGAAAATTTTGTCAAGTGTAGAAAAATCTCTAGTAGAATCTGAAAAGGAAGAAGAAGTTTCCGCTCTTGATTTAGCGAATTTAGCAAAATCTGTTGCTGGTGGAGAAAATGTCGGTGAAGATAATATCATTGAATGGATTAATAGTGACACTAACGATTTAGGATTCGAGCATGTAACTGATGGACAAATTGTAGAAGAAGCATTAGGTATAAATTTTGAAGAGAGTGGTGAAGAAGATGGTAAGGTACAAAAGAACGTGAGTCACGACGCAACTTTAGCTCACGTTGAAAGCCTTATTCGGTATCTAGAGGAAGAACATGATGCGACACTTTGTGATAAAATAGTGCTAAAAAACTTCAATCCCAAATAAAGAAAAAGTGTTTCAATACAAAAAAGCAGAAACTTTTGACTAATTTTCTGAAGAAGTAAATCTACAAGTTTGTAAGTAGTGAATAATTGTATTATTCCTCAGGTAATAAGCATGATTATGTTACCCATTGTGCGTGTAAATTGTTCAAATGCATGTTTATGTTACCTATTATGTGTATAAATTGTTCAAGTGAATATTTGTGTTGATTTGTTCCCTTTTTTTCAAAATTTTGTGGATTATCCGCGAAATCGGTTTATCCGCGACAGTCACGCCACTCAATACCGCGGATAATCAGGAGTTTACTGTATATATATATATATATATATATATATGTTTTTGACTATGGACGTCAGGTCCCATTTGAAAATAGTGATATTACCTCGGAAGTTGGCTTTGCGATAGCGGGTTTTTTTTTGCGATTTTTTGCAGTTTAAGTGAAGAATTTATCAATATTTTTCGACGAAATTTTATATTTAAATGTAATGTAATTGGTCGAGGTTTGTAGAAAATTTTAGAGAAAATCGTATTGACGGTTTTGCTGTGAAGCGAATTTCGTTCAATTTCCGGAACCCGCGCAGTAGCTGGAGAAAAAAAGTCTTACTTAATCAGCCAATTGCCCAGTCTAGGTTTAATTTAAATATTTGTAATATGAGGAAATTTTCAATTTTTTAAAAAATATTCATCCCTTTAAGACCGGATTTTTGGTAGAAACTAAAAGACTTTGTGGTTAACCTTAATTAATAGAATCATATTTGATTGAAAAAAATATAAAAGAAAATTCCGATTTCAGGTTAAGTGAAGGGAAGATCGAAACATTTGTGTGGGTGCAGGCTCGGCTGTAAGTCACACAAAAAGAGGATTTTTTTTTTCTTTTTCTTTACGATCACCTACACAATTTTATGGGGCAGGTCATAAAAGGTTATTAATCGTTGATTAGGCTTCACTACGAATTTTTTTTTCCTCGCCTCTACCCCATGGTTTTGAAACATTTATTGACAAAACAACTTGAAGTGTGAAAAAAAACGCTGCTTGAAGTATTAGCACGCATGAGATAGAACTAAGTTTTGGGATTGAAACATCCGACTAATTCCATTTTACATTATATTCAAACAGAGGATCTGTAAAAATAATTATATTATTCCCTGTTTTATAAAACATCATGATTGTATTATGTACAGTCGTGGAAAAAAAAAGTAAACACCCCCTACTAACTCCTCAACAAATTATCGTAGAAGAAAGTTATTGGTACCGAACGATTGAAAATAAAGTCTACTTTTAAATGATGTATAGAAAATTTCCTTAGGGGCTATCTACATACTAAAACGAACCATAACTTTGTTTTTGTTCAATAGCAGTTCACAATTCTGACAGCATAAATAAACTCTACATTTATCAATTAGCCTAAAAACAATTTTTTATGCAATATCTACCATAAGTAAGCGAGAAATTAATCATTTTAAAACAAGCGTATTTTAAGGGCTGTACCCATATTGAAGTTCGGTACTCGACCGTTAACCAAGAGAGCTCCCTTCTTGATCAAATCACCTTAAGCAGTCAATTAAGCCTGTTACATTACAGGATAGCCTAAGAAATTTCAAAATATTTAGTCACTTCTATCATAGACAGCCCCTTAAACCATCATTTTGCCGTTTTTTAAGCATAATTTGAAAACTACTTGGAAGAAAAATGTGAAATGTTAAATTTCCATAAAGCAGGACTTAATAAATCTGAATGGATAAAAAAAAATTGTAGGTTGCAATTCATAATTTTTTTTAATATTAATTTCATAAATCATAATTCATATCAGAAAATTATAAAAAATTGCAAATTTAACGTATTTATTTTTGGGTATATTAGTATTATTGTAACACAAAAAATTAGAACATTAGGATCATAATTTCAGAAGTTATAAATAAAAATATGGAAATGTAATTTAACATTAGAAGCACTAAATTTTGAATGTTTATAATTCAAACACTTATCATTCAAATGACTTGAAATTCGGCGTCTAGGCATAGGTTGAATCAAAAATTTGAAATATCTCGTTAAAATTGGGTATTGCTATTGAAAAAAATGAAGTTTGGATTAGTTTTAATATGTAGATGGCCCCTAAGCAAATCTTATATACATCATTTAAAAGTAGACTTTATTTCCAATCGATCGATGCCAGTAACTTTCGTCTACGATAATTTTTTGAGGAGTTAGTAGGGGGTGTTTACTTTTTTTTTTCCACGACTGTACTTATTGCTTACTAGTAATGCTTCTATCTTATTATCAAGCTTATCTATTTTCTATTGTTATTTATTTTATATTCCTCCATACCATTTCATCCAATGTTAATATATATAAAGTAATTTAACTAAATTTCTAAGCAACGGCATATACTTTTAAAACTGACAGCAAAGAAAGTTTTTCAACTAGGTATAAAATTAATTCAAATATCATCCAAAACATGTTGGAAACTAAAAAAAGTTTTTGATGTTTCTTTCCATGACTTAATAACACATTCTTCTGATTCAAAGCAGTTTTTCTTAACTGATTAGGTTAGCGACAAAAGTTCTGAAATTTGAAATTGCAAGTTTCTGACTTTAATGGAAGTCGAATATAAATACATTAAATTGTAAAACTGTTTTCGCTTTCAATGTCATCAAGTTAATTTCTTGGAATGTTTCCGAACTATTTAAGCAAAATTGATACAAAGTGGGGACATTTGTGCTGAAACTGCAAATTTAATAGTTAAAAAGAGGAAAATTAAATTTTATAACGAACTCAGAAAACGTATAGAGGATGGAAGACTTAATATGTTCCCAATGAAGATGATGCAATTAAAAATAAAATTAAGTTAGGGATGGGGGGTGAGGAGGATGATGCTAATTACATGCACTTTTATCTGCTTTGATGTGGCAATTATAATTAAAAACTAATTAATTTCTTGAGTATAAGAAATGTTAATAAAATATAAATTAATTAAAAATTTAAAATAGAAAATAAATTTATTGAATAACATGTCACGTTTAAAAATATTATTTTGAAAAAAATATTATAAATTTTGTGATAGAAAGTATTTCTTTGACAAAAAATTTAAAATGAGTTATGTGATTATATTGTTTTGATAAAATTCATAGTGAAGGACATAGTCCTATCAGTCCAGTTTTGGTTTAATTTGGATATTTGTAATGCGCACAATTTTTCATATAATATTACCCGTTGATTAATTAATCTTCATTACGAATTTTTTTCTTACCCCCCCCCCCCCCCCCAACCTCATGGTTTTGAAACATTTATTGTCAAAAACTCGAACTGTAATAAAAAAAAAAAAAAATACGCGTTTTGAAGTATTTACATGCATGAGACAGAAGAAAGTTTTAGGATTGGCACATCCCTCTAATTCCATTTTACATTATATTCAGTAAAATTTTCTATAAAAGAAATTATATTATTCCCCTCTTTATAAAATATCATGATCATATTATGTACCTTTGCTTATTATTATTAGTAATGCTTCTATCTTATTATTGAGCTTATCTATTATTTTATCTATTATTATTTATTTTATATTCCTCCATGCTATTTCATCAAATGTTAATACATATAAATTAATTTAATTAAATTTTTAAGCAACGGCATATACTTTTAAAACTGACAGCAAAGATATTTTTTCATCTAGGTATGAAATTAATTCATATATTATCCAAAACATTTTGGAAACTGAAAAACGTTTTTGATGTTTCTTTCCATGACTTAATAATACATTTTTCAAATTCAAAAGTAGTTTTACTTAACTAATTAGTTTAGCGACAAAAGTTCTGAAATTTGAAATTGCAAGTTTCTGACTTTAATGGAATTCGAATATAAATACATTTACTCGTAAAACTGTTTTCGTTTTCAATGCAATCAAGTTAATTTCTTGGAATGCTTCCGAACTATTTAAGCAAAATCGATACAAAGTGGGAACATTTGTCCTGAAACTGCAAGTTTAATAGTTGAAAAGAGGAAAATTAAATCGTATAATGAACTCAGAAAACGTATAGAGGATGGAAGACCTTAATTTGTTTATGTCCGCTAATGAAGATAATGCAGTTAAAAATAAAATTAGGTTAGGGATAGGGGTGGGCAGGATGATGGTAATTACAAGCATGCACTTTCATTCGTTTTAATGTGACAATCGTAATTCAAAACCAATTAATGTCCTGAGTATCAGAAATGTTAATGGAAAATAAAATAAATAAATTAAAATTTAAAAAAAAATTATTGAAAGACATATTAAGCTTAAAAATATTATTTTGAAATTATTTTTATAAATTTTTTGGTAGAAAGTATTTTTTTGTCATAAAACTTATAATGAGTTATATGATTATATTAATTTGTGTATAAATTAAAATATTTTGGTACATTTAGGTATAAGGAGATTATATTAGCACATACAGCAATTAAAGATACAAATGATTTTTTAAAATTTAAATTAACCTAAATACAGTAGCAATGCATCTTGACAATTTTACTAACAACTTTGGATTAGTTTCAGTGGTCTAAATGGGCGGTAATAAATAAAAAAATCAATTTTGGAATTAATCCAGCTGTACTCAAACTGCAGTCCGTGAAATCTTTATCTGCGACCCGAGTTAAAACCATCATGAGCGCAGGCAGGATTTTCGTTAGGAAGGGTCCATAAGGTAAAAATGTCTAAATGTCGCCAAAGGGTCCAAAATTTTTACTTTTGTGAAAGATTTAGTGACGGGGGCTGTGATATTTGTTACATCCTGATTACAAAATGAATTTTGAAAAGTTTGAAATCAGGATATAACAATTATCACGGTAGATAGTTCCTAGAAGGCTGGTTTACTCAGAGACGATCGCCAAAATTGAATGAAGCCTGTTCCATTCCTGGTGAATATAGTCTGTTTTTGATAAAATAACTTGAACTTTAACTGTACTTGATTTGTCTTGTTGTTTATTTTACAATGATTAATCTATACTGACGAGACCTTGGCGAAACTACTGTATGTATTTGAAATGTTTTTAATATTTAAAAATGTTATAAATTTTATGTTAATGTGTATTCAAGGCTGTCTACTTTATTTATTTTATTTAATAATTTAAATTTTAAATATATATTGCAAATTATTATTTATATCTATATTAGTATTCATAAAATGTGCATATCAGTAAAATAGCACGAAGATGCATCGTTCAAACTTGTTTCTCTAATTCTTTTCCTATTTTCAATGGGGAATATTTTTTCATTGAGCAAATAGGAACTGTTGCAGACCTAAAGGCCTGGTCTCATTCAAAAAAATCTCTAATCATATTGAAATTAAACTGCAAATTGAAAACTTTATGTCTCATACTCTTTTATTGTGGTAGTTCTTGAAAGACCATTTTTATAATTAGTACTATTTGAAAAAAAAAATATGTATTGCAAAAATTTTTTAACAGAAACATAGTGTATAATAAGTTTCTCAATTGAAATACCGGGATTTTGGATGGAGTCTATTTTCTAGTAAACATTTTCATGTTCAACAAACATGTTTTACAGATAAATGCTATAAATTAACAGCATTAATATTAACATTAAAAGTAATACTATTTTGTAACTCCTGCATGTACAAATTCAGTTATCCATATGAAAATATTTACTTGAGAATTAAAATCCCAAAAATCGATGTTCCAGATTAAGAAAATTTATTAAAACACTCGAAAATGTTTCCAAAAATCAGTGACAGCAAACGAAACTTTTTTTTAATAATTGCGTCTTTACACTAGAAGATATATCGTTTTCTGAGATTTCTAAAATTAGTAAATATTTTTATTCCGTTGCTGTCATTTTTAATTTACTTACGACATTCCAAGCAATCAAATATTCGGATCGTTTAGAAAGATTTTCTGCTTGCCTGTAGATTTTCGGAAGTAGTCGGATTCTGTAGGAAGCTAAAAAGGACTGATTAGATGATGCTATAAATTTGGATTTGGCCTGCTTCGAAAACAGAAACCATCCTCTTTCCCCATCTTCAGAACTGTTTGCGAACTAAATGGATACAGTTAATATACTACCTTTTAAATGCTTTTCTAAATGATATGTGAAAATATCCACCAATCATGAGCATTGGTTTCGAAATATTTAAGATGTTTTCAACATTTTTCTACAGCATGAATGTATTAAATTTAATTTATATAAAAAAAAAATGCAATTTATTTTTAATTATTAGAATTTGAAGTGAAATTAACACAGTATTTTATACTTTCCAAAAATGTGTCCAGGACAAAAATTATAATAATTTATTCATTTTTTCCATAACTATGTAATTGTGAGATACTAAGAATGTAATGAACTTCAATCTAAGCAATACAATAAAAATTTCGCATTACAATTGCTTCCTTTATGAATTTTCATACATTTTCTCTATGTCACTTTATAAAAATAGCTGTAAAATTCCAGAAACTTCTCAGATATTTAAATAGTTTAGCACACTTACATCACTTAAATAGTAGGCGATCAAGTAAGACAGAAATTAATTCTTCCCTTTTCATTTTGTTTCCTTTTCAAAAACATATGTCTGCTGGGTATTATTAACGATTTCGTGCAAAATTCGCTTAAGAGTTTCATATTCCTGATTGCTGGGATTTCGAGGAGCTAAGAAAACAAACGTTTATAATTAAAAATTGTAATTTTTTTTATTGATTCATAAAGTATGCAGTATAGGGTTACTTATGGAATAGAATATGGGTAAATGAACTCCACGGATTTGTTGGGTGTCGCAAAATTCACGTAAGATTTGAATTTTGCGCCATTTGTACCTAAATCTTTTGTGCTTAAATTCCAATAGGGATGTGGACAACATATTGTTTCAACAAGACAGTGCCACATGCCCTACATTACGAGAAACAATTCAATTACTATGGTTATTACTACAGTTTTATGATTATAATTACAATTTTATTATGAGTCATTTCCTAGTCGTGTAATTTCCCATTTTGTTGATCGAAATTGGCCGCCCAGATCATACGATTTAACGTCGTTGGACTTCTTTCTTTCGGATTTTTTTTAAAGTCTAATGCCAACAAGCTCACGACCACCAAAATATTGAAGGAGGGAATTTAGCGCTGTATCAAATAAATCCAGCCACATTTATGCAAAACAGTCATGGAAAATTTCAACAAACCTGTGGGGCTACGAAAGCTGGTACACTGGTTGCTGGTAGGGGACCCATGAACGATTGGGGCAAAAAATTCGAAAATGTTATGTTTTTGATGAATTTTTGCCTCATTTTTTTATGTTCAAACCGTAATCGCGCGAGTTCTTACTACTTCAAAATGTTTACTGCAATATGAGATACATATTACGTACGCCACGTTGCAATACTAAGAAGCTGTAGAAGGTATTAGGATAATTCTTTTACCTCGCATGCAAATAATTAGAGATTATTTAATTGCGCTTAATTATTATCTTTTTAAAAAATATATAGAAAAACGTTTTATCACAAACATTAACAAAACTTTTTATTCTATTTATTCCCTTATTTCAAAGATATTGTTTTATCGTTTGCTGCCATAGTAACATGATAAATTAAATTTCATTAAAAAAATACACATTACTAGAAAAATATTTTTCTAAATCGAAGTTATTTTTAATTTTGGTTTTAGAATTAAATCCATGAACTCCCGTGTTAAACGTATTAAACAGCTAGTTCTGTATACTTTATGAATCAACTAGCAGGCTACACCCGCTTCGCTGGTCCATTTTCCAAATGATCATTGATCAAACAAAATTATGAATTCGACCTTGTATTTTAAATTAATATTCACCTTCACCGGGAAAATCTTTCCGCATTGGCTGAATACTATGCGAACGCTATTTAGCTATTATAATATCTTATGGGTTAGGCAAAATTCGGACTATTCAGAAGAAATTCTTTTTACAGTATATATTTAAAGTAGAGGTTGGGAAGAAAATACGGCCGTTGTGATAATCAGAAATGTTAAAATGTTCTCTAGTCACCACACTACTAAAAGGAGAGATAATTACAATGATTGCAGAGACTGACCACTGAACATTACTTATGTTCGGATTATTCACTTTCGTTTGATAGTTCTTGAACTCCGGCTTCTCAGCTTGGTGCTATGTGTGGTTCTGGTAGCTTAAATACAATTTCTCCCTACGTTGCATTATATTTTGTAATACACGTCTTCTAGCAGGTCTACTGCATTTTTCTATCTTCGGATTACAGCAGCGTAAATACGGTAAAAAAAAAAAAAAATTAATAAATTGTTTGCACACAAAAAGTCTTTAACTTTCATTAAAAGAAATTTGAATCACATAACAGTGGATTTTTAAAAATGAAGTGTTTGAATAAAATTAAAATAATGTCATTTTCATTACCATTTCATTTCTTTTTTATATATATACCACTTGCAATTATGTAACTGTTAACCTGAAAAAAAAAAAAAACTCGGTAACTCATTATGATAGAAAAATAAACCTCTTGTTTTCATCCAATCAAAATCTCCCCAATCGTCCATAATCGGGTGCACAGCTAAGTTTTACGACAAACATTGGAAGTGTTTGTAAACTATATGGTTACAAATTTACCAGAGTTAACACACGTAAAACATACGTAATTATGCGCCAGACTACATCCCATTAAATAAAGTCAAATTGCTGTTGGCTGAATTATAGATCTTTCGCCAAAAATACTCTTTGTAAATGACAAATGAAATCAGTTATACAAAACTTAATAACCCAACACGTTTTAATATAACGAAATAATCTTTTTGATGCACCGAAGACATTTTTTCATTTCTCTAAAGAGTGCAATAACACGGAGAAATAAATACACTTTTTATTTTCAAAATTACATTATTCTTCAGTCTGCTGCCTAAATAAACCTAAAATCGTTAATTTTTCCCTCAGTTTAGCGAATAGGATTGTGCGTCAGTCAGCAGAACTTGCTTTATAATGATTTCTATTTTCAATTTTATCTGCATTTCAGGTACTTTTTTTCTTATCTAGACTAAAATGATAAATCAACAAATATTGTTCCACCAGCCACCATTGGAATTTCAATTTTTTTTCCCAAGTATTTATTTTTTAGTGACAGTAAAATAACTGCAAATAAATATATATATAATACTAAATCTTCTGTTCTCCGTTTGCTTCATAATGAAAAAACATAAATTTACTAATAGCTAAGTACAAATTTCACGTAATCTTCTACAATCGCGATCACTGTCTGATCACTGATCTGACTCTTTCAAATATAAAAGAAACATCTAAATAGTTCAGTAAATACACTAATTAGCAGATAACCTGATTACGGAAGATTAATCCAATATCAAAAACCTTAAAAAAAACTGAAAATGGGATGACGAATTAAAAAGACAATCGAAAATGTATTTCAGTAAGCAATTTTTATTGCAAAATATTTTCTTTTGTGGTATTAATAACGCAAAATTGCATAAATTTTCTTAAGAATAATCTTTAGTACTTAACATTTGAAACAATAGACTTTTTTAAAAGAAAAATTGGCGATATATGTTATTTAAAAAAAAAAAAAAAAAAAGGGAGAGAGAGTGGACAATATTTGTTGATCTGAGTTCGAGGTTATAAAAGTCATAAGTTTGGGGGAAAACAAAATAGCATGTATCCGTAGTAAAGTACGTGAAAAATATTTAAAATATCTGAAATTAAATTATTTATAATATGTGTGTGTGTGTGTGTGGGGGGGGGCAAACGTTTGCATTAAAATTTAAATATTTGATTCCACTTTTATAATATTAACTGCTATTTATGTAATATCATTATTTTTATAATTACATCTGCTAGTTTTTTCTGTAAGAGATACATAATAATAATAATAATAATAATAATAATTGTTACTCACAAGGAAGGTCTCCTTAAAACGCATACTCAAAATATTTTGAAAAAGGAAATGCTGATAAAATGACTCATGTATGTAAAAAGTTCGGTAAACATATAGCGGTGGAATCGCAGTAGAAAATCTGTAAAAAAATATTTTTTCGAGTATTTGGCGCGAACAGACGAACGCTCGACGCTCTTTGGCGAACCAATACGTTTCCTCGCCAAATGCAAGAGATTGAAATGCATTTATAAATTCCTTGTTAAATAAGTAATTAAATGCCTAATGCTCAATGAATTTAAACTTAAACTGTGGATTAGTTTACTATTTTTACTGTAAGCTTATATAATATATGCAAATTGCGTGTTACTTGTATTGAGCTATTTAATTTTATACGGTGTCACCGGCTGGATAAGTTTTAAGGGTATTTTAATTAAGAATGCTATCATTTAACATTTCGATATTAAATTTTTGTTTCCATGGCAATAAAACTCTCTTGTTGTCTCTGACACTAACAATATCGAAGTCAAATTGCCAATGCTCAGAATCGGACCTTAATTTGAGTTTGAAACACATTTAATCCATTTAAATTTCATTGTAAACGGCATAAATACGAACGTTAAATTTCATTGTTACATATATAAATGTATATGACAAAACAGCAATTATAAATATGTATTTATTTAAGTTAAACTTACTTAAACTAACTTCGTATCGAGAGTTGAAAAAGTTTTTCTTAAAGAATATTTATCATAGCATTATTCAAAATTTTATCGTGTCGCCATCCAGCGCTAAATCGCAAAAAATGAAATTTTCATTATTTTCTTAGGAATGCTAAATAGAGGTTCTGCCGATTTCTTTATGGATATATATATATTTATGAGAAGAATATTCTATAATTTTTTTCAAATAATGCTGGGCATGCGCTTATGGGGAACTTCCTTGATATCATTTTATCAATTTTCAGATGCATTTTTCTTAACCTGATGCAAAAGATAAATCGCCAAATATTATTTCAATTGCAATATTTCAACTGAGTAATTCTTTAAGTACTACGAACATTCTCTTTCATGTTTAAATTAAATATATTCGTTTTTTAATATTATCACTCATTAAAATGGATTTCTTTTTTTTTCTTTTTTAAAGATTTTAAATAAAATTAGTAAGTTTTTTGTCTTTTATTTTTCTAGGTGTAATAGCCGTTTCAATTTTTTCAACAACAAAAAACTTCGCCAAGAAATAAAATGGTAACCTTATTGTCCAAAATAACAGAACTTTCCGTCAAACTTCTATGACTAATCTAGGTAGAATGATGTGTTATAGCTTAAAACCTTTCCTGAAACGATACCTATCTAACGGTATAAGTTCCGTAAAAATCCATGCAGTAGAACTCGAAATCTAGGCGTTCGGAACGAAATTTCCGTTTGGATTTTATATTATACTAGCAGGCTATGCCCGCTGCGCTGGTCAATATTTCCAAATGAACCTTGGATTAAACTAAATGGTGAATTTGAACTTGTATTTTAAACAATATGGATCTTCAGCTTGACCTTGCACATTACTGAAAACGATGCGAACGCCATTGCGATATAATGTTACCTTAAGCGTTGGACAAAATTCAGCAATTCAGAAGTAATTGTTTTAGTTGATTATAAACAGCGCACTTATGGTCGGGTAATGAGACCGTCATGACAACAGGAATTAATACCTCTGTAACTAATCAACATATAATGAAATCGTATATACTAACACCATTCCTAAAAGTCATGCAACAGGGCCACTTGTAACAAAATATGTTCTGTAGATTTTTTTTAAAAGGCTAAACTTTCATAATCAGGTTCACTTAATTTTTGAACTTTTACTGTTGCTCTATAACTAAGTACCCTTGAACAATATGCATACACTAAAACCTTTCCAAAATTATTGCCTAACTAATTGTGGTATATCCTACGAAAGTATTATAAACAATCGGAATGAAATACAAATTTCCGTTGTAAATATTTAGTAGATGATGATGATGCGATTTTGTGTAATAGAATTCAAAGTAAAGTTTTCGCTTCAAACAAAAACGATGCCTTCAACATTAAAGCTAATACACCAATATGTGAAGTATCCGATTACGGAAGGTTAACTTGAATTCTCATGAGTAACTACTCAAAGAAAAGTGAATATGTGGCTTTTGTGATACTTTTATGTCAGCCGGGCGCAGGTAATAAATCAATAAAGATTGTTTTCATAGCATATTCTTATTTTATTCTTTTCATTTAAAACACAAACCTTTCACTCATTTAATTTAAAATGCATGCCTTATACTAATTTCATTTAAAAAACTGAAAAGATAAACAATAACAAAAAATAATGCCATAATTAAAAGCAAAAAAATATTTTTAATTTACATACGCTAACTGTAACTACTGCTACTGGGAATTTTAAAAATGCTATCAGCGAGATGTGCGCACGGTTGTTATAAATGTACCCAATTTTTCTTCTTATCGAGGAGCAATTTATAAATCGCACAATATTATTCCAAATCCAATTTCTTTCATTGAGGAACCTATGACCGGAAAAAATGGAAAAAGACTCTTGTAGATTCTTCGGATGACGGCATCTGACGCCATAAACCGAGTTAATATATATCAAAATAATTTTTAAGTCGTTACAAACATTGCTTTCATACTTAAATATTTTCATTGGTACTACTTGTTATCCCGTCGACCAATTTCGCCAAATTATATAAATCGCCAAACCATTCGCCAAATTATATAAATTGACATAATCTTTATTTTAAATAACGAAATAACAAATAAATTAGTATAAAATTAATAAAAATACAAATAAAACGTCGAAATTAAAATCACTTGATGACGTAAACACGTGTAGTTTGTTTAAATTCAAGTGAATTTGATATTTACTATCAACCATTATTGGCATTTAATCTTATAGTTTGACGATAGATTTTTGGTCGACGGAATATCTAAGTAGTACCTTTTCCATTTTTGTTTTATAACGCTAAATTCTCAGTAATTTTTTCCCTTTTATTTTACATAAAATCACTATTTTTTAAAAAAATTAAGATGCTTGCATTTTTATTTCAAACTCATAGAGCCGTTTTTATTTTTTAGCCAAAAGGGTTGATTTGAATTTTTTCCGTTGCTAGAATAACGGATGTAATGATAGATATTTTGAGGTTTAGATGCCAAAGACACCGCAAAATTAGAAAAATATGAAATGTGTCATGAACTGTTGGACTTATAAAAATTTATTTGGTAGCATTCGATTCAGTATACAAAACTACATTAAAATATGCTATCATTTGACGCATAATTTTGATATTCGATTTTTTTCCCCTCCCCGTGCAAAAACCATTAGGGGTGACACTTTAGAAAATCCTTTCTTAGCAGAAGTTTATGTCATAAGAAGTATTTTTACCACGATTTTCAAGATTTTAGGTTCAGTAGTTTGCGCTGTGTGTTAATTAGTCCCCTAATACAGACTTTATTTTATATACTATATTAGATATGCGATTTTGCGGTGAATCGATGATCGAAAATTAGTCCAATATCATTTGAAATATTACATAACAGAGGAGAAAGTACGAAGAAAGACGAAGAAGAAATGACGAATTACAAAAGACTTGTAATTTTTTTTTTCAAAATGTTGAATTTTTCCATGGTAATAACGTATTAAAACATAAATTTCCTTAAAAATTATCTTTATTTTCTATATTTCGAATCTGTGAATTTTCCTATAAATGAAATTGGCGATATGACTTGAGAAAATAGATAATATTTGCTTAAATAAAATGGGTAATATTCGTTGATCTGAGTTCGAGTTTATAAATATCACATGCTTTCGGAATTACGGCGAAAAACATTTTAAAAAGTATGAAATTATTTTACAATATGTATGTGTGGCAGAGATTCACACTGAAATTTAAGCATTCGATTCCATTTTTAAAATATTAACTGATATCTATATAAGTTACAATTGAATATGAAAATGTACTCAAAAAATGATCTCTTTCACCTAAAAAAACACCATTTGTGAGAACATCCTCAAGCTAATGTCACGCTTATGCATTTTTGGCTTAAAATCACATCGTTTGGCGACAAAAGAAAAATAAAAAATTGTAAAGAAACAAATAGTAATTACACATGTGACTCACAATTACATCTGCTTGTTTCTTCTTTAAGTCACGTGATGGGACAATTAGATATAAAAAAAAAAGAAAAGAGCAGAACAGAAAGAAAATGTCGTTAAAATTTCATCTAATCAAATTTTCTGATTCGTTTCCATATCTAACGCAAGCGATAAAGAGCCAAATATTGCGTATCAAGTGTAATATTTCTTATTAAATTAATTTTTAAGCATTACAAATATTTCTTTCAGGTTTTGATTAAATGTTTCCGTTTTTTTAATATTATCACTCATTGAAACGGATTTTCTTTTTCTTTTTTTTTCATTTAAATAAAATTAGTAACAGTTTTTCTTTTATTTTTCGAGGTTTAATAGCCGTTTCAATTTTTTTTTTATCAACGATGAATTTCGCCAAGAAATAAAATGGTAACCTTATCGCCCAAAATAACAGAATTTTCCGTCATAATTCTAAAACTAATACAGGTAGAATAATGTGTTATAGCTTAAAACCTTCCCTGAAACAATACCTATCTAACGGTATAAGTTCCGTAAAAATCCATGCAGTAGAACTCGAAATCTAGGCGTTCGGAACGAAATTTTCGTTTGGATTTTATATATATAATAGATAATAGAATAGATAATAGATTTTATATATATATATAATAGAATAGATAATAGATTATGTGTTATGAACTATCTCAAAGTTTAAAACAGATCGCATAGTTAGATTTCCCAATTTTAACAATATCGCGTTATGTTAGTTCCACATTCCACCACCTGGGAGCGCACTCTATTCTTAACGAAAGCGTATCCGAACGAAACTCCTTCGTGCAACCTTTCCGTAGATACATGAATCGGGAGGGTGGCGGTCTTAACGAATAATGTAAGATAATTGCTGAAATTACTACGAAAAATATGTTAAAGGGGCCCTACGCGGGCCCCTAATAGAGTTAGAGGAAATCGGAAGACGGCAAAATAATCGCGGGGAAAAGTTTGCTTGGGTGCTTCGGAGCTACTTTTGGCGCGAGATCTAAGTTCTACGACCAATAGGAGCCCAGATATTTAAGGAAATATGAAGTTACAAAGTCCAATATAAAAGAATTTTCCGTAATAATTCTATAACTAATCTAGGTATAATGATGTGTTATAGCTTAAAACCTTCCCTGAAACGATACCTATCTAACGGTATAAGTTCCGTCAAAATCCATGCGGTAGAACTCGAAATCTCGGCGTTCGGAACGAAATTTCCGTTTGGATTATATATATATAATAGATAATAGATAATAGAATAGATAATAGATTTTATACATATATAATAGAATAGATAATAGATTTATGTGTTATGAACTATCTCAAAGTTTAAAACAGATCGCATTGTTAGATTTCCTAATTTTAACAATATCGCGTTATGTTAGTTCCACATTCCACCACCAGGGAGCGCACTCTATTCTTAACGAAAGCGTATCAGAACGAAACTCCTTCATGCAACCTTTCCGTAGATACATGAATCGGAAGGGTGGCGGTCTTAACCAATAATTTAAGATAATTGCGGAAATTACTACGAAAAATATTTTAAAGGGGCCCTACGCGGGCCCCTAATAGAGTTAGAGGAAATCGGAAGACGGCAAAATAATCGCGGGGAAAAGTTTGCTTGGGTGCTTCGGAGCTACTTTTGGCGCCAGATCTAAGCTCTACGACCAATAGGAGCCCAGATATTTAAGGAAATATGAAGTAACAAAGAACAAAATAACAGATCTGTCCGTAATAATTCTATAACTAATCTAGGTAGAACGATGTGTTATAGCTTAAAACCTTCCCTGAAATGATACCTATCTAACGGTATAAGTTCTGTAAAAATCCATGCGGTAGAACTCGAAATCTCGGCGTTCGGAACGAAATTTCCGTTTGGATTATATATATATAATAGATAAAAAAATTACAATTTTCAATTATAAACTTCTGTTTTCTATAAAAATTACTTCTTGCGTGAATTTTGGTACACCCTTTACTACACTTTTAAAAATGTGCAGCAAACTCTTCAGTCATTGGACCGTTTGGATAGAAAACGGTTGTATATGTATAACCATAATTTAACTCTATTTTGACCATAATATGTGCAATAATATGGTCCGAATACAGTTAAATTACTATTATGTAACCCTTTTCTATAAAAACGGTGGTATGACTGGACAGAATTTACAGCAGCGTAGTGCTTTTGTCAATTTTCCATTTTGGCACATTTTGTATGTCTGAAAAAGCTTCAAACCTGCCGATGAAATTACTGAAAATTTCTATTTATTCATTATATTACTCGAATTGCACAGCTTACCTTTCTTCAGTGTGACTTCCGCCTTTAGCGCATCCGTTAGGGCTTTATTTTGTTTAATCAATTCTTCAATAACTGTTTCATTATAAGAGAATAATGAGATACTTATTAAGTTGGAAATCTGCCGTGAACGAAGAACTGACTCCGAACATGAAGATAAACAACTTAACCAATCACAATTCAAATCGGATCCAAACAGGCTTACGTATGGCGATATCGTTATGATGAATTATAATGATTCAAAAGAAAGTTTATTATTATCTCGTTTATAAACATTTAGATTTTACCGTTGTTTCTGATGCTTCCAGAATTTCATATTTCATATAAAATTTTACAGCTCGTATTTAGTGTACAAATATTATTTAAAAACTTTACCCACAGATTTCAATAATAGATATATGTAAAAAAAAATATTCTAAATTTAAAAATAACAAAATATTATAAAACTGTTCATATAACACTTTAATTTCACCCTTTAACCACTTACTTCAGTTTGTATTTCCATTTTGTTTGTTCTGGAAAATAATTGAATTGAGTTTTCATTAACAATGTATATAAATGATAAATTAAAATTCTAAACATGATTAATCATCGAGATTTAAAAGCATCCAATATACTGGATGTAACCTAAAATTTTTATGTAATTTGAATCAAGCTATATAATTTAATTCTTCGTATGCTAACGCTTCGTTGAAATACGAAGAAAAATGTCAATGCAGAGAATAGTTGCTTTAAAATATTTCTAAAAATGTTGATAATCCCCTTTACAATGACAACATTAATTATTCATTAATTATATATTCTAAGGAATGATGTTGAACCTCCTGTCTTTAATTTGAATATATAGTTTATAAAATTTCATGAAATATTGTAATGAATCGTCAATGATGGAATAACAAATCTGTTTCAAGACCCGTTTTAAAGGAAATTACATTATATTATTGCATGTATGATACGCTAATTAATATTTGGATTTCAAATATAAGCTGAATGACATGAGAAAATTACACCTAATATTACGGTAAAATTATAGCTGGTTTGCACGAAGCAATTTATATTATATTACTCATCTAAGATCACAATCAAGTGTTTTCTGAACTTTCGTCAGCCAAACAAAACAAACATGCTTCATTGTGTTTCACATGATGATGCTGTTTATATATAATTATCATAAATATTAACATGATCACATACAACAGTTTGTTATTTTAATTATACTTTATTCATAACCTGAAAATCCACCACGCTTTTCCCAGTTCCGGCATTATAATATGAACTATGCCTAAAATTATCTTACAGTTTTTAAAAATTACTTTAAATATGTTTCGCTACATTGGTTTATTTTTCTAAACGAACCTCTTCCCACGTGCTGGATAATAATATAAGAAGCTCCCGACCCCAAGGTCACGTGCTTCGTCATGGTTTTGGCGATAAAGCGTTACTTAGGAAACCAACGCTGGAACTTTTGCCTTATTGGATTTTGGTATTTAGCTGTGTTTCAATAAATAAATAAATAAATAAATAAATAAATAAATAAATAAAATAAAAAAGCAATTTATCAAATTACAATGACCATTTGGAAAACGATTTTTTTGAAGACTAAAATTTAAGACATAAAAAATCGCACGGAGTTGATCACACATTACGTACGCCATGAATTAAACATTAATAGTGTTATTACACCTAAAAATTGCAAGCCAAAATTATCGCCTGCGACCCGTCAGATGAAACTTAAGTATTATCCACCTGAAACTTACGTAAATATCCAAGTATTTCATTGGCTGTTCGGGAAAAGGCTTTTCCATCGTCAGATTTCCAAGAAATCTGACGGCCAATTTTAAATGAAATTTCATTCTTAAACTACTAAATATCCGACAATATTACTTTTTACACCGTCGGATAGAGAAGAAAATGTACTTTTAAATGCAATTTGTTTGAAAGCTGTATCTCAATTTGTTTCTGAGTTATTAAATTTTTTTGTAGTTTTTATTACATTTTTGTCATAGTGGCAACAGAAAGTATCCATCGTTGTTGAAATTAAAGGGAAATACAGATTACTGTATAGACCAATCAGAAAACGAATAAATTGTGGATTAAACCAATGAAAACCTTCAGATATGCTTTTCATTTCCCATCCTGACGAGAACAATAACCATTTTTCCAAATGGGTAAAAAAAAAAATGTTGCCTTACAATTTTTAATAATTACATAAAAACTATTCCATATATTTTTATTTATTTTTAACCGATTTCTGCAAGTCTGCGACATACAACGGTATAAAATATTATATTAAATGTATAAAATATTAAATAGAATCTAGGGGATAAAAAAGAAGATTTCGCATTTTCGACAAAATGAGGACTTTTTTAAATCGTCAATAAATCAAAAGTTGATGTGTGAATAATGAATAAAATTTATTGAAAATTCAGTATATTGGGCGAAAACAGTGAATTTGGATTGCTTTAAAAGTACCTCAAAATTGCCGGCGAGCTTGTGTAAATAATAACAAATATTCTAATCAAAAATCTGAGCCTCAGGTACATTCGGACCTGCATATTCGGAATTAAATGTACAGATCTGTACGTGCGATAGATTTCCCTAATTAAACAAACAAAAAGACGCAAAATCTTTCTTTTATTAATGTAGATAGGTTTTAAGCAAATATACATCGAGATAAAAAATTGTTTTCTAGCTAATGTATAACACACACACACACACACACACAAAAACAAAACAAAACAAAAACATCAAATGTAAAAACTATTTTGATTAAAACAGGCGTGAAGAAATATATTATGGGAAAAAATATGTATTGGATTCTTTATGTACGTGTTCAATTAATTTTACGAAAATAGATAACAGCTTGAATTAACTTGTTAAAATTTCAATTTATAATCCAAAAATGATTATTGAATTTCGATATTTTGGGGTGACTAATAGTTAAGTAAACTATTGAAAAATTATTCTATTATTTATGAGAAACATATGCATTTTAGATTTTTTAGGCAAATGTTGCACCAATGACTGTTTCCTTCTAATATTTTATCTAATTGCCATCTAATATTTTATTTTTTGACTAAACTATCTCGTTTTTAAAAGTTTTGTTCAACAATGAAATACTTTCAAATGTCACTTACATGGCATATGCTAATTGTAATTTTAATATTTACGAATTTGCATTAACATTATTGTTTGCAACAAACGAACATTACATTTAATATTTTAATACCGGACTTCACTTTATCATACATACTTTGATGAATTCTAAATTACAATTTTATAAATTAAGAGGGCGACATGTTTAATGACAAACATTAATTTGCGGTAAATTTATTAAATTTGTAGACTCGAGGATAAATTGAATTTTATGAATTAACGTTTAGATTAATGGAAGTGTTAGCAAGGATTTCGAAATTCGTAATAATAATTTTCTGTACAATATGAGGAAATTTTACGCTGCTTCAAAATTTAAAATGGATTAGATTGTTATTAGATTTTTCCATAGAAATATCATATGAGGTCAAGAGTGTAGGTCATTTTAATGCTTATAGAAAAGTCAGTATAGTAATCCCTCAAGATCCTGACTAATTGACTTTTCAGTCCGTTCGGATTAAATAATACCTAATAAAATGAGCCAAAGTATAGATAAACATCCTGTAAAATAACAAAAAAGTTTCTTATACATTTGTAGTGAAACAAACAATAACTTAATATACAGGAACGGAATCAGCGTATAACTTACATGATATTTAAACCCTACAACTTTAAATTGTATTACTTGGAATATAAGTTCATCTAATGTGTCGTATTTGACACATGAGCTGATTAAAAAAAACTATTGGTGTTTTCGTTTCCTACTTTTAGAGTTGACTTTCTGAACTATCAGTGGCATACACACAGAACAGGTTATAAATACTACTATTAAGATTTTCTAAAACTAAATTAATAACAGAGAATAAACTTTCTTATCATTATATACATATAGATATTGAAAAGATGTAGAAAAATTACTAGATCTATATTTACTGAAAAAATCCCATCTCTTTTACTAAGGACCTTTCATCACCTCCAAAAAATGTAGCTCACGTTTTGAAGACTTTAAAAAAATAATAATTATTTTTAGAAATGTAGAACGATAGGAGCAACAACCCATACAATAGCTTTCGTTTTTATTAAGTTTACATCACTTCTAACATCGAATAATTTAAATTTTTACGTTGTAGAATAGAAAAAAAATGTGCTTTTGAATGAAATTTGTTCGACAATTGTAGCTCAATTTAGTAACTTTTTATGGCTTTTTAAATAACTTTCAAGCATGAAAATTTTAAAACTCTATCTCAACAATGAACGTTTGATACTACAGTGATAGTAGCTAATGACAGATGAGTTGCCATAATTGGCAATTCATTGTTCATAGCAAATTAAAAAGCGTTCTTAAACCTGTTAATCAGTCAACTTCCAAATTCTCATCGCTAATGCTAAATCTATGGGCATAGAATGCATTCATATATTTAAAATATCTCCTCATGAAATTAATATTTTTAACGTCTTTTTTCTGTGCATTCTTCTTAAGGATATGTCTTTTTTTAGTTCTCAAAATATTTCTAAAATATATACTTAATTTTATGTGGAGTGTTAAAATCTTACACAGAGTTTGTTAGCTCATAACACATAAAATATTAAATTAAGAGGACACAGTACCTTGAAAAAAGTCAAAATATCGATATTGGCTTAAAGTATAACTACATATTTTAAAAATATACTGGTGAAATTTCAGATGTGTATCTTTAATAATAAAGAAGTTATTAAAGATTTTATGCGCAATGACAGAATTTAAAAAGACTGCTCAGCTATCCTGGTTAATTTAGATCACTAGTGAACAAATCCAATAACATAGCGAATAACTTTATTTCCTCCATGGCGAAATGCCGGGGTATGATTTAACCGTAACAGTTTGAGTTAATTTGGGCATGTGAAAAGACTACAGGCGCATCTACCAAAGAAGTGGGAAAACAAATGCAGTTTATTAATTAGCACTGGAAAAGTTAAGCTTGCTTGCAGACGCAGAAATGTCTCAAAAATAAAAAATGAGGTCTTACATATAAGGCAATTTAATTAATCTATTTTTAACTTTTTATACTAAATGTATATGAAACATGTACAAGTTCTTGCGTGATATATATTATTGGTAAGTAATATTTTATATAAATAACGACAAATGAGATAACTTTTTAATTTTGAATTTTTCGGAGATTAATGATTTTAAAACATTACCTCTCTTATTATGTGCAACTAAATTAAATGCAAGTGTTTATATAAACTTAAATTTATGTGTTTGATAAAATTGTGAATGAATTTCACGCAAGTTAGAAGTTAAAACATGTTATTTTTTCAAATGTTAATTTTAAACTGATTTTTCTCCATGTTCACATTTTCATATCTTACTTGTTCAATAAATGCTAAAGGCTTTTTTCCTAATTCAAATAGAGGTTTGATTTTTTTACTTGTTATCCATGGTGTATTTAATATCTCTGTACATGGATTTAACATTAAAGTTTATGGCTATTCTTTGTTAAATATTTAAATTATGAGTTTGCTGAATTTCTTGATTTTTCTTGATTTCTTGATCTTGATGACACGAGAGGAAAAAAAATTCGTATCTATTGTAATACCCCATACATCTAAAAATTCATGCACAGTTTTTTGTAGTATATTCTAAGGAATGTAGAAAAAATTGGAAGCAGAAATATAAATATTTAAAAAAGTCGGAAGGATTTTTAAAAAGTTAAATTTGTTTAAAAAATAAATTTTAGTTAATTACGCTGTTCTACAAGATTTCTTTTTTGAAATTATATTTGCTTTTTATTATTAACTCTCCAGCCGCGGGAGAGTTCCTAAGTAGGTTACTTTTTTAAAATTAAGATTGTTTGATTCCCACCACTTTTCTGAAGTAGAAATAGTCACTTTATTTAATTACAGGTTAAATAATGCAAGAATAAGCCGAATTATACGCTTTTAAAAAAGTGGTGGGAACCAAGCAATCTGAATTTGAAACTAGTATGTTGTGGCCATCACAAAACTTTCTTCTATATAAATCACGTCAATTAAATCATTTAAATAGTATAAGAAATTACATCAATTTAGAATCAATTCGTATCAAAGTATACCTGAATTCGAAGTTTGATGAAAATTCGTGCATTAGTTATTGAGATAGAGCTGTAGGGGAAATTCTGAAAAATTCAGAATAGCAGCGCCACCTGTTGGGCGATTTGCACCAAAAACACAAACAGCACTAATTCATATTAAGGTATACTGGAATCTGAAGTTTGATGAAAATCGGTGCATTAGTTCTGGAGCTAGAGCTATTGTGAAAATCACAAAAAATGCAGCACAGCAGCGCCACCTGTTGAGCGATTTAAACGAAAAGGTACAAAACATCATTTCATGTCAAGGACTAACTGAATCTAAAGTTTGATGAAAATCCGTGCATTAGTTCTGGACATTGAGCTATTGTGGAAATCGTGAAAAATGCTGCATAGCAGCGCCACCTGTTGAGCGATTTACACCAAAAAATAAACAGCACTAATTCATATCCAGGTATACCTGAATCTGAAGTTTGTTGAAAACCCAAGTATTAGTTCTTGAGATAGAGCTATTGCGGAAATCTCAAAAAATGCAGCATAGCAGCGCCACCTGTTGAGCGATTTACACCACAAGAGGCAAAACGTCAATTTATGTCAAGCACTAAGTGAATCTGAAGTTTGATGAAAATCCGTGCATTATTTCTTGAGATTGAGCTATTACGAAAATCGTGTAAATGCTTCAAAATGCAGCATAGCAGCGCCATCTGTTGGGCGATTTGCACCAAAACGTTACCAGCATCAATTCATATCAAGGATTAACGGAATCTGAAGTTTTATAAAAATCCGTGCATTAGTTCTTGAGATAGAGCTTTTGCGGAAATCCTGAAAAATGCTACATAGCAGCGCCACCTGCAGGGCGATTTACACCAAAAGCTAATCAGCACCAAACTATTTCAGGGACTACCTGAATATAATTTTTTATTAAATTCCGTGCATTAGTTCTTGAGATAGAGCGCCCACAAAATTTGTGTCACATACAGACAGACAGACGGACGGACAGACGGACAGACAGACAGACAGACAGACAGACAGACTCACAGACAGACATTTTGTAAAAACATGTTTTTTTGAATCTCTGACCCCTAAAACGTATAAATCCGTCGAAAACTGGAATTAAAAAATTTTCATGAAACCAATACTTTCTTCTTGTCAAGATAGAAGAAAGTAAAAAGTAGCCAACTGGAACGCGATAATAGCGTTTCCCGCGGCTGGAGGGTTTAATATAATGCCACTGCGGATATTAGACTATTATTAAAAATTGAAGCTACTGTGTCCCTGATCTTTAGATTTAAAAAATATTGCGAGGACGAAGAAAAAAAGAAACATGTTTTAAGAAGAGCACAAAGAAAAAAGAAGTTAAAAATATTAAATTCCTGATGAGACATTTTAAATATACAAATACAATATACGTTCATATATTTAACATTGGCGAGGGGAATTTGGAATTCGACTGAATAACAGTCATTGATCTTCGGTAATTGGGTCTACTTTCAGGTGTTTCTATCACGGTTATAATGCTCTTAAAAATGGATGTGAATACCATTGAAAATTTTAACTACTTCACCGACAGTAAAGATGCGGATGTTGTTATCCCCCCTCTGACATACCTCGGGGCTGCCGTTGACATGGCTAATCAACACTTTTGCGAAAAATTCAGCATTTGGTTTTTGGTCCTGAAGATTAATTATTAAATCAGATTGACTATAAAATACGGTACTTTAGGCCTAAACTGAAATCTGGAAACAACAACAACAACAACAAGAAAACAGATTTCCTTATGTGTTTATATATAACATAATAAGAAACGTCTAAGAGAGTCAATAAGTTTGAAATTAAGAATTTTGAGATCATGCTGTTAAAATAATCTTCTCTTATAACTGTTAAAAAGATGAATTAAACTTCAATGATTTTTTTTCTGTTTTTGGAGACATAAAAAAAAGATATATCTGATGGAGAAAATCAACGATGGATAATATTTTAGTCCCTCTAACAGGCTCAAAGGCACAGTCAGAGAGCTGGACTAGAAGTATGAATGCAGAAAGGCTCCTTTTTTGTAAAATTTTAATTAAATTTCTTTTTTTATAATTCTGATAATATTTCTATATGAATCTAATAATATTTCTTTTTCTGATAACTATTCTCAGAATATTTTTCAATACTAAAAGAGCAAATTATTTGCCTATGATTTATTGCCTTGCGTTTTGCAATTTCTTGTGTAAGGAACAAAATTAGAGTCCATATAGAAAGATTTAGCTGCTCGCGCTGAGAAGATGTGTACCTTGCACACTCTTTGAACATGGAATGTCACATTCATTGCTCTCTGCAGAATAATTTATCAGTTGTGAGTATTTGGTATTGTAACAAAAACGATTAAAGAGATGGAAAATCATCTTTTAGCTTCTGTAAAATATTACAATATATCGATAAAATTAAAATAAAGTGTATCTTCATCATACTTGACAAAATTGCATATTTGTATAAAATGATATGTTTTACCATTAATCCCTTGACATCCAGTACGTACGATAAGTACGCCCTGATTTTATCGTAGACGAATACCAGGCGTACATGTAGAATATGAAAATACAAATTTACACTAAGCGCTGGCATATACGTCCGTACTTGAGAAAAGCGGTCTGGGTGTCAAGGGATTAATGGCGAATTCAATGGCGGTTTTTATTTCCCATTTGAAATAAACGCTGTTAGCTGAATTTTATTTAAAACATTATAAAAATAATAAAGAAAATGATTTTTTCTTTAGCTGTTTTACATGCTAAAGCGTAAATTTAGGTATGCATATATATATTTTTAACAAAGTAATAGAAACACGTACTTTTTTTAAAGTTTACTAAATCTTTATGCATTTATATGAATAGATAAACAATATAGCTAAAATATGGAAATGCACATGCACATAATGCAACTGCATTTAACTCGGGCTCGTAGAGCAATTAGTAGACAGAATTACACGCTGACACTTTAAGGAAAAATCTGTTATATTTTGCTCTTAATCTATTCAGTAATCGAAAAATTTATTTAAGTTCAGCGAAATATGAATGTTTTCCATTATATCGATTATAGAATGAACAATTAGCCATTATTGAAGGCCCCTTTCGTCTGTTGAATTTTGGATCATATTTCATATTCATAGGATTATTTTAACGCATATTTAACAAATTGTTTAGGTACATTTTTAAAATGACGAACAATTTTGCCCCGTCACAACGAATACGATAATTGTTTAATTTGACCGGTTAAAAAAGTTTTGTACGATCTGTGTTGTGGTTGATTTCTTGAAACTATTCTTACAAGTTCTAATAGGCTAAGATTCACTGTTTTACTGCGAAGCAAGTTGTAGTGGATATATGCCAAAAATCTTTTTTTTTTTTTAATCGAATCGGAACATTTACATATTTATATAAATATATTTCCCATTTTCTAAATGTATAGAGACAGCATAAACAGTGCAAAATCGTAAAATTTTAACTGGAAAAATCACTATTTAGTTTCCCTTATTTTCGGCTCATATATTTTTAAACGTTTTTATACATAAGTAACTTAATGCCTATAGTTAAAATGTTTCAGATTTTGGCTAGTTTTATACATAAGACCTGTAAGCTCTAGTATTCATTGAAACATTTATAATTTAATATTCACTACTATCGCTTCCAAACTTATCCGTTTTCTGAATGGTGTAAATTTACTATTTTAGTGGCTTGATTTTGATGAGCATCAGAAATGACTGAATAGAAACTTCTAACTTCCAACTAATATGGAGATTTATGAGGATACTTGTAAACGTGTAATTGAATAGCCGTCATCCTTTGATTATCGGTTTTCTACATGCAACCTGCTATTAAATATTATTAACCATTTGGAAAAATGGTTATTGTCCTCGCCAGGGTAAGAAATAAAAAGCATATCTGATGCTTTTTATTGGTTTAATCAGCATTTTATTCGTTTTCTGATTGGTCTATACAGTAATCTGTATTTCCCTTTACTTTCAACAGAGATGGACAACAGAGTGTTGCCACTATGACAAAAAAGTAATAAAAACTACAAAAAAAAAAATTAATAACTCAGAAACAAATTGAGATACAGCTTTCAAACAAATTGGATTTAAAAGTACATTTTTTTTCTCTATACGACGGTGTAAAAAGTAATATTGTGGGATGTTTAGAAGTTTAAGAATGAAATTTCATTTACAATTGGTCGTCAGATTTCTACGATGGAAAAGCCTTTTCCCGAACAGCCAATGAAATGCTTGGATAATACGTAAGTTTCAGGTGGATAATACGTAAATTTTAAGAAATATGACGGGTCGCAGGCGATTTTTGTCGCTTGCAATTTTTACGTGTAATAACACTATAAATGTTTAATTCATGGCGTATGTAATGTAGGATCAACTCCGTGCGATTTTTTATGTCTTAAATTTTAGTCTTCGAAAAAATCATTTTCCAAATGGTCGTTGTAATTTGTTAAATTGCTTTTCTTTTTTTTTACATTTGAAATATTAAATGAATCTTGAAATAAATAGAGCTATAGAGTAAAATAAGAAATGCCTCAGATTAGAACCCATTATATACCCATAACGTGACCCATCATGTTAGGATCTATTTTTATGACATATACTATATTATTTATTAAGTGCGAGATTTTAAGTGAAGTTCGTCATTTTGAAAGAAGAGTTACGGGAATTTCCGGTGTATAATCTGCTGATCAAACAATCAAGTTTGGACAAAGGAATTTTATTTAATACATGCAGTCAAATATTTATTGCGATTTATTTAAGTTATATTCTATTTTTAAAAAATTCTGGGTCCAAACATGATTATTTGATCCGCGGATTTCACGCCGGAAATTAAGGGGAATAAGTACTTTCCATCGCACTAAATTTCACCCATAGTTAATAGCGATTGGATAACAATAGATGTTTTTTAATAGCTATACACTAAAGAAAAATAGTGTTGTATAAAATATTTGCAGGTTGCCTATCTAAAAGGCGCACTGAGTAATCGGGGCTTGAAAAAAATATAAAAGATTCCCACGTCAGATTTTCTATGTTTTATCAAATACGGTCCCATTAAACTGGACAACTATTGCAACATATCTTCAGAACTAGAGTATGTTTATTGAGGAAACACTATGGTTTACGCCAGTTAATGCTTTGTATTATTTGCATATATTTAGATTCGTGAAATCAAAATAAGTAAGGTCATTGTGCCTAAATGCCAAGTGATTTCATATACGTTTGTTACAATAAGGATATGTTTCGCACTTGATTAATAATTAATTGCTAACATTTTTTAAATAGTTAATGCTGGATTATAATTAAATTATGAATCGTTTAACATTAAAACTTTAAACATATACAACTTTAACAATTTATACACAAGAAGTATTTAATTAATGATTGACCAATACAACGTTAATTCTAGCAAAAGAAATTTCTACTACAGTATCCTCATCCCAAGTGTTTAATCAACTAATTTTTTTTTTAAATTATGCACTCTTGAAACGCTGTAGTTGTTTTTAGAATTTACCAATAGTGGTAATATCATAGCTGCCAACTCTTCCGTTTTTCCCAACGCAAATAAACATAATTTGAAATTTTACTCATGGAAATCATTATTCTTTTTTATGTGATTAGATATTAAGCATTTTTATTTTCTAAAATGTATGGTTTCAGTTGATTTTAAAAAAGAAAAATTGGCACGTATGTCATTTGCTATCAAGTTCAAAATGTTTTATGACACCGTTCGGGCTACTACCAAATTTTGGGACTACTCTTTACCATTATACTTGCTTCGACTTAGTAACAATAGTACCTGTAAAAATTCACACACTCCCATACACTACACTGACATAGTGGCTAATCTTAATATTATCATTAGAATCTTCAATTAGCATTTATTTGATAAGCTAGAGCGACTGCCTTGAAAAGTCCATCCCTTTACTTGACCATATGATGTTGAATAAAGAATATTACATTTTTTATGGGCTTGCCATAATGCCAGTCGACCAGCTTCAACATTCTCGACAGATTGTTTTATTTGCTAGGACTCGGTTAAGCATTTTGTTAGATAAATATTACATCGGCAAGAAAAGTAAAAATAGTAATGAAATTGTATAAAACAATGTTGTATATTTATTCCATAATGAAGAGTTTTTTAAAAAAAATTATAATAAAATTATTATTTATTATAATATAATATTTAATAATTATTATAATATTTATTATAAATTATTATTAAAAAATTATATAAAACATAACTAAAGCCAATAATTCTGACCATTTACCTTAAGGGGACAGTGGACACTGTAAAACATCAAAATCGATTAAAAAATCGATTTTTCAATTTTTACGAATAAAGTCAATTATGTTTAATTTAAATATATAAGTTTATGTATAGTAAATGATGTTTGATTATTATATTATAGAATAACTTGCAAAATATAGTTTTAAATATGTATGCGTACTTTAAACGCTGTTTTCTCAGGACTGGAAATTTCGCACATTTATGAAATTTGAAATGTTCCATGCGCATTCTTAATTATCAGATTCTATTAAAATTTTTGCACACCTCATATAATAATAAATAAAAGTTAGTATAAATAGTTCCACTGAAGGAACATTTTAATGTTAAAGTTTGTTACATAATACAAAAAATATAGTTATTTTACACAAAAAAGTAGAGTATTCTTATAAAAATAATATTTTTACACGTTCAGTGAACTTTTACAATTTATGCTAACTTTCTTTCTAATATCCGAAAAGTACCTGATCCAAAAAAGGTCATGTTATATTAAGAAGAAATGCGCATGGAGCATTTTAAAACATAACACTTATTCGGTATTTTAAAATTTTAATAATTTAAAGTTTTCTTATATTATTTTAACACAAAATTTTGAATTTAACTGTTTGAACTGGCTATTAATAAGTCTACCAATTTTAAAATGAATCTGTTGAAAATTAAAAGATTTTGTTTTTAACCCTTAATCGGAAACATGCGTCTGTGAGATGTTTGCGTCTACATATCTGCCCTTAATATTTTGTGTCTCCGATATTCCAAGCTTATTTTTATGCTGTTATATTAAAAAATTGGTCCTGCTAATGCATTAGTATTAAAGATTAAATGTTTAAGTTCACTATTTGGTAAATTATTAAGTGTTCTGTTTATGCACGGGATTTTCACGTTTCCGGTTAAGGGTTAATGTCCCCTGTCCCCTTTACGCTGCGTAATTGTTTTAACAAAATAGCTTCAAAAATTCCGTACTTAATTCCTTCGCGACGAGCGTCTTTTAAGAATTTTTATTCTTTTGCCACCGGTTTTTCAAAACAAAAATTTTCGTCTGATTTAATCGGGAAAATGCTCTGATTAGATAAGGCAAAATTTATAATAAAAAGTAACTTGGTGGGAATGATCACGGTGGGTTAACTAGACAGAGAAAATGCATCCCCGATGAAATCTCGGGTTGCGCAAATTTTGCTACTTTTAAGTTGCCCGAGAAACTCTCGGGTTGCGCAGCGAGAGGGTTAAGCGCCATGTTTCCATTGTTTGATTTCAAAGCTTGATCCATTGATGTTATTAATCTTTTTGCGTCATAGGATGACGCAAACAGATTGAAATTTGCGTTAACTTTTTACTTGTTGGAGATGAGTAACCTATATTAATCCCAAAAATGTTCAATACAAGTTTTGATTTACTGTTATGTTGATGTGTGTGGGTTGGAAGTATAGCTGTTATTAATTTTGAAAAAAGTTAAATTTTTTTATACGGTCGCTGGATCTTATAAATTAGTTTTTAAAAGAAAAATTAACTGTGCCGTAATAAGTAAAACAACAAAATTTCGATATTTCTACGACCAAAACTCACCGAGATATGATACTTTGAATTTTATGAAACTTAGGATCTTTCCGGCTCTAAAACTAACATACAAACGTTTAGATCCGAGATTTCCAGTCGACAATATCTAAATAGTAATTAACGTTTCAAAAGATCTGTTTCACTGTGTGCAACTTTCCACTGGAACACATGTATTCATATGTCAAATTGGTATGATGTTTTGTACATCATGCATGCTGTTGTTTTGTATCGTTTCATATCATGAAAGTAAACAAATATGATTTGTCTATAAAAATTAACTCTATGACTTTGTTCAAGGAATGAAATAAAGGATAAAATATCTAGACTAGATGTTAATATTTATTCATTATGTATATTAACTAGAACATTTTGAAAAGAGTATTGCTATCTTATTTATAGTAAGTTCATGTAAAAAATAATTTTCATTGATTAAAGATACTTTTCTCTTTCATGTATTAATTTCAGTTTCAGAATTAATCAAATAAAAACAAGTTATATACGTTGTGATTTCATTTAAACAGATTTTCTAATGAAAATAAAATTTCATTTTCAAAATAAAATAAATCGTTTTGAAGATAAATGACTGATAAATTATTAATAAATAAAAGTTGAATATAATGAATTTTATTTGAAAAAAAAATGGTAATGCACCAGAGATAAAAGGAAACATTTTTCTAAGAAAATATCTTTCTCGTATATTTATTCAGCGAATAAAAAATAGTAAAATTTATTTCGATAAATGATAACGCACAAGGGAGAA
Organism: Maratus speciosus; assembly: GCA_963932465.1. NCBI lineage: Eukaryota > Metazoa > Arthropoda > Arachnida > Araneae > Salticidae > Maratus > Maratus speciosus. The sequence goes on from OZ010791.1 coordinate 404,209,531, forward strand.
AAAAAAATAGAGATTTGCAGGAGAATAATTCCTCTGTATCATTAATCAGAGTTGATCGCTAAAGAATATAACATTAATCACAAACAAAGTGCAAAGAGGTAGTAAATTACTCTACAGCAAACGTAAATGTTGAATGACTAGAAAATATTTAAATTTTTCAATACATGCAACACATATACATAAGGAAAAAAATTTAGATGGATTTTTTATATTTTGTACATGCTGTTTGCTGTTTTGTTAACAGTGAAGCATTTTAAGTATGTAAATTAACATAAAATGATTTTAGGTTATTAAAATACACTGTAAGATTTTTCGACGAAAATAAATATTACAAAGGTACAAGTAATGAAATAAAAATCCGGATATTTGGAATAATGACAAAAAATGTTTTAATTTTATACATAATTCCCTTTTCGGTTATTTAATAGTTTTTAAGGGGTCACAGAACTCTTAAAATTGGGAAAAAAAGACCATATTCAACATTTAATATCTTAAAATGAATTTGATTTTAAGACACAATTTTAATTGGAATAAAATATATAAGTATGTTCTTTCATTTCGTGTATTTAAAAAATTATAAGATGCAGAATTAGCATTTACAGGGGGCTCCAAACTGTTAGACATTTTTCGAGCAAAAAAGCGGCATAACAACTTACGCGCACGATTACAAAATAAGTGTTGCAACTAGAATGAAAATTTTGGTACCTACTTATACTTCAGATTGTAATAATTACCCTGAACCTAAATAAATTTGTATTTAAAGCTTTTTTATATTTTTAATACAAAGTTGTATTTAGCTAATGCAAAATTAATAAAATTTCAACAGTATAATCACCTAAAAAAATATTATTTTGAACAATAAAAAGGAAATTTTAGGTTCAGTTTATACAGACTAACATGAAACATATGTTTTGAAAAATTCATGAAAAAATATTCATAAGTTTTTGAGATATCGTGCGCGTTATGCCCAAAAACGTCATTTGGAGAAAAATGGCTTCAAAGTTTCCGAAACGACGCGACGCCTCAGCTATTGAACGTGTATAAATGTAAAAGCCATAACTTCAGTTCTAATAGGAATTTCAAGGAAGCAATTATATCAAAATGTTCAGAAAAAGTAGGAGTTTAACATCTAAAAAAATTAAAATTTCGAAAATTTTAAAGATTTAAGAGTCCTGAGACCCCATGTACATTATATTGACTACTTTGATTAGTCATTCAAATTGAATTTGATAGTTATTACTATTCTGATATAAAAAAAGAAAGAAAATCGTTCATGTATTCTGTCCAGGGTTAAAAAAAAAAAAAAAAAAAAAAAAAAAAAAAATACGGAGGTTTAGATTTTATTTATAGACCATTTTTATGAAAATATTATTTTCTTTGAAAAGAATTATTGTATCGATTCAGAAATAACAAACTAAGCGTCTTTAAGAAATAAAAAATATGAATGACGCGAATTTCTCTTGGATATCTGATGGCACACCAGACAAAAAGAAAAAATCTTGTTTTTTAAAATTATTTTGTCGTGGCGTAAATCAGTGGCAATTAAAAAAATATATATGTATTTGCTTAAATTTTTTGCATTGTACAAACAAATCGAAAAAGAATGACACTAAGTTATTCTCGACCAAAAACAAACTTATATATTGTAATTGGTTTATAACTACAAATTGTTTCACAACTATAAAAACATTCTATAATTTAGCAAATTGTGGATCTCAAGAGTTCGCGATCCACAGTTTAAGAACCGCTGATCTAGAGATTAGTATACATTTTTCCAAAATGTACACTGATGTATACAAATGTATACCATACCTATTGTGAACTTTGTTTCTCTCTATTCTAAAAAAAAGTAGCTACCGCTAGACCGGAGGTCTTTCTTTGTTAATATTAAGAAAAATAATGCATACAAAAATATGAAAATTAGTAGTATTATACAGAAATGTTTGATAAACACGCTGATGCAGACAGTTTTCAAATCGAAGAATTATTTTAAGAGATATTTAATGCTAAAGTTGGACAAAATCGTTCCACTAAAAAAGTTTTATAGGAGCAAAAACTATACATCGGAATTTAATATATTTTTAGATCATTTTATACGTTGTAATTTCCCGGTGTGCAGAATTAATTTATTTTTTTAATTTGACTCATTTTTCGAGGTTTCATTTCTATTTTAAATTTAAATTTTCAGCATTTCGAGAGATATTTTTTACTCATTTCAGAAAATTGTACTAATTTAACCTGTTGCCAACTGTATAAACAACGGAAACAATAATGTTTGCTTCAAATAAAAAATTTATTTACACGTGACTATTATAAACAGAAAAAAAAAACTTTCAAATTAGAATTAAATAGTTACGTATTTAGGCACGTACGCAGCAGGAACTTATTGAAAATTACTTCATCTATAATTACACGTGAATTTTAACAGAGAAAGGATATTGTAAAATAATAAATTCATTAACATGCGTTAGAAGTCTTAAATAGGAGAAATTACATCACATTTACGTCACATTACACTTATTACGTAAAATGAACAAAAAATAATATTGCAAAACAGTTTAAATTTAAATATAGCGCGAGACATTTTCTTGATATTTTGAGATGAACTTTTCAACTATTTTTTTTTTTTTTTTTTTTTTTTTGGACAGCGCAAATAATATTTTATTTCTAAGAAAAGCATTTTCACGTGAATATTAAAAAGGGAAAGAAGAGTTTGGTGAAAATTACGTCAGATTAAAAACGATATATTTAAAATGTCTTATTTAAAAGGACTTTCTTTTCGCTTTGTTAAAAAATACCGGGAGACAAAGACTCTGTTTACTTAATTCATTTTATATTAGATGATTTTGAAATGCCATTGTATCTTTTACCAGCAGCTGATTTTTCCGTAAAATTCCCCAATCAAAGAGAAATGAATAGAAACCCGTTTATAGGGAGATCGCCTTTGTTTTTTTAATTATAATTCAATCTTCCAAAATCTTTTTAAAGCCGATCAAATTAGCATGCTTTCAGAGACTGCAGTGTCTGAACGGGGGGGGGGGGGGTGGTGGTGGTTGACGAGCGTAGCTCGTAGGGGGCCGAGCCCCCTAGTTTAATAAAATTTTCAAAACAGGATGACTTCTCTTTTAAAATGAGTTTGTTTTTGATATGTGTAAAAAATATACATATATGTAATATAAGGATGATATAAGAATAAGGCCTTAGTTAATGAAAAAAGGAGTTTAATGATTCTAGGTTATAGTTTTACATATTAAATAGAAATTATATTTACAAGTACGGGAGGGTAGGGGGTTTTTCTGCGGCATACGCACTCGCAGAATCGTCGAGATTCCATATCGGCCTCTGCTCTCGTCTAGAGCGAGAAAGATACGTTTAACATCGACCGCGTCAGAATGAAATCTGCTCCCGGTTGTCCCTTGTTTCCAAGCGAAGAGAATGCAAACTGCATATCAGCAAATTCAGTAACATCTGCTGTTCTGCGGTAACAAGTTCTCATGGAAAAGTGCTGACCATATCTGTTGCTATGAGTAGGGTTTTATGGGAATCTAAAACCACAACTCACACTCGGCCATCTTGTCCGCTTGTCGACCTCGACAGCGCGTTAAATAAGCAACAAGATATGTCAAAAACAAAACAACAACAACAAAAAAACTATCTAAAAATAATTAAAATCCAAAAGAAAAAAAACGGTCATTAAATAATTAAGAAAATTGAGCTAAATAATAAAAAAAAAAATTCTAAATTTTATGTAAATTAATGCTGAGCTGCCGTGGGATATCTCCAAAAAAAAAAAAAAAAAAAGAAGCAAAAGAATAACAAAAAAAATCTCAGGATAACATCAATTTGCGTCATGAGGCCGTCTTTCTCATGAGCCATCATCAGGGATGAAAAATATAATCTGAAAGGCCGTCTGCCCATTATATTATCATCAAGAAAACATACTAAAATCTGCCTCATCTTAGGAAGAATTTCGTAAAAAAAACATCTTTATCCCAACGTCATTCGGGAATAAAAAATAAAAAAAGAGGTTTGCCTCGTCTAAGCAAAAAAAAAAAAAAAGGATTTCCCACCAAAAGGTTTTTTTTTTCGACAGCCAGCTCTTACTTCTGTAAAAAAAATATGCGAGGGGGGGGGGGGAAACACATACATATATATAGCAATTCAATAAAAAGTTTACACATAAAATACAGTTTTTAAAAATATAAATACAACAATATTCTGTTTCTTCTTGTCAAAAGTGAGTGTTAAAAAAAAAATAATAAAATAAAGTCCTGTGTAGATAGTCATTTTAAATAAAGTTGTTGTTTACGCAACATAAAAAAAGGCACGTGTTGCGCAACAGGCAAATGAAAAAAATAATGCACCATTTGCAGTCCGAAAGAAAGATAACTTGCCATGCGCAAAAAAAAAATCACCGCATGGGTTCAATAAAAAAGTTTTGAGCAGATATATATCGCTCAGAGATTTTAAAAGAATGTTGAACAGAACTTCGAAAAAAAAGCACATAAATTCTGTTAATATAAGCTGAAAAAATAAAGAATCTGTTGCATATTCCACAAACTAAGAATAATTAAAAAAAAAAACACTGTTGATAAAAATGCTTGGTACGCGATAACTTCTTAAAAAAAAAAAAAACACTTTAAGTTAATCGCACTGTAGAATGGCATGACACACAGAAATACGAAGAAGAAAAAAACGTTCTGTGGTGAAGATTTCCATCAATGATTGGACTCTTGAAATGGTGAGTTACACTGGTAAACACTTCATTCTAATGTTTCGTCCAGAAAAAAAAAAATCGTGGATGCTTGCTGCAATCGTAAAAAAAAACGAAGATATTGAAATAAAGTTACTAAGAAAGTCGCAGATAGTAGCAGTCTATAGTCTGTACGATATAAATGTTCTCAGGAATAAGCAGATATAGGTGTAAAACACAGAATATATAAAAACACAGTTAAAAAAATAGTAGTAATAATAGAAAACACATTTATGATAAATTCGTTGCTTGCACTAGTCACCTATATACGTGAAGCATATTTCTTTTTGGAAATTTAAGTCTACTTTTTCTCTTTTTCTTTATTGATGTCCCACAGTTTCGGCGTATAAGAAATAAAAAAGGAATGATAAGGACACGCAGAATTTCGGTCCAATTAGTAACGTCACTCGAATCTCGAGATGGTTGGGATGTATGGAACGCCGAATACTGATAAATGAGTCCGTTGGCAGATGTAAACAGTAATAAATAGATGGTCAATAAGACGAGCACAGTCATGCACAGCTTGTAGGATAAGAAATTTAAATCGTAGGAAAAACAGTCTGGCAATAATGTTGCGAGATGTTTCAGATGTGCTGAGTCAATCACTGGGTCAACTTCGATGTCAGTAGGAATATTTTCATTCGAAAAATCTTTATTTACTCTCGGCGGTTTCAGATCTTGGGGGAAAGAATTTGAAACAAATGTTTCCGTTGTGCATCTTGCATCAGGAAATGGATGTACATCGTATTTATCTTGAGATTTCGTTGCAGATGCATTATCAGAGACAGTAATGCAGCTTATAAAAATACTTGTGGGTGGAGATTTAGTTAAAGTAGCGCCGTTTTTGTCGCATGTGAGAGTACCCTGAAATATGACATCTGTTCCTATGATAAGTGGCATGGGCATCTGAGAAGACTTAACTACGTAAACAGTAGTAGAAAAAGTATTATCGTCTACCTCTATATCGGTAGAAAACGATCCTATAGGTTGAATAACACGGTTACCGATACCCGACAATTGTACAGGAGCTCCGGTGAGGGGGGGAGACACAATTTGTTCATAAATGTCTTCTCTCAGTATCGTCAGTGAGCTTCCAGTGTCCAAGATTGAAGTTATTTGTAAATTAAAAATTTTTACAGGTTTCTGCATGCGCGGAGGAGAATGACACATTTCTGCTACGTGGATTTGTTCGTCTCGGCTTGGCGACGTCTTGTGTGAAGGGGAGGTGCCTTGAGTCGAACGCTTGCGTTCCGGCGTTTGCTCTGTACACTGGCTGGAAACATGACCAAAACGTGCACATTTCATACACTTTTTTCCTTTATTTAAATGCACACAATGGGTAGACAGGTGCCCTGGGGCTAAACAATTCCAGCAAGTTAATTTTGCAGTTTTTCCGTCTGGTTAATCTTAGGAGTATTGGGTGTTGTCGGTGACTTTGATTGGTAAACTTTAGAACTCTGTTCACAAATTCGTTCGAAAATTTGGAGCTTGTTTTTAAATTCGGCAAGCGTGGCGCACCCGAATAATATAGCTTTATTATGTGGTGTATCGTTAATCCCATTAATTATATAGTGAATTAATGATATATCATCGATGTTTCCTCTTTGTGCTATTTCTTTCATTTTCAAAAAATATTCCAATAGTTTTTCGTTTGGGCGGCAGCCTCTAGCGGCTAGTAATTGATGTATCTGGGCGGACGAAGCTGATTGTCCAAATTCGCGAAACAATGCTTCTTTGAGTGATGTATATGAAGAAATGTTATTTTCACTACGTACATACAATAATGCTAAACTTTTTAATGCCCGCTCAGCAAACACAAATTTCTGTATGTCGGACAGTTGAAATGAATGGGCCAGAGATTCAAATCTCTGAAACCATGTTTGAACGTTTTCCGTTTTATCACCACTAAACGGTGTAATTAAATGATCAATGTCATGGAAAGAAATTGTCTGTTTGGGCGCGGAGTGTGTACAGTGTACACGCGCCTGGTCTGGCTGTACTGCCAAAGGGGAAGATAAACCAGTGCTTCCACTACTATTGTGGCTATCATCAAATTCTGTATCCGATTCGGAAACTGCCGTAAACGTGTCTTTAAAAGCCGAAATATCAACTAGTGCGCTTAAAATACGTTGTGCTATATCTTGTTTTGATCCATGGATGTCAATGGATAAGATATTAGCAATAGTAATCAATTGTATCTGATCGTAATCGTCCAAAATTACTTTGAGTTTATTTTCATACTCATCGCTTTTGTCAGTAAAAGAAAAACCTTTAAATTTCCTTAAATTCGCTCTATTCTGGCGATTTTTATCGCAACCAAATATAAATTCATGCAATAATTTGATTTTATCTGTTTTAGCCGATTTCAACTGGCTTTTAATAAAGTCAATTTCTTGTAATTCCATATTAAAAGGCAAGAAAGGAAAGAGAAAAAAATAAACTTACTTCAAAAGGAGTTATCCAATTGAAAAATAAATTCTTCACCACGATATATTGAAGTAATCCAATTAATAATCCGTAGAAAAAAAAATACTTGCAGTCGAAGATTCATTCCTTGTACAGCGATAACTATCTTGCACAAATAAAAATAAACGAGCTTCAACCAGATGGCTAAGGGGATGAATCACGTCTGCTGAAATACGAATGTTGATAACGGGACTGAGAAGGAAGTTCTCCAATTCTGATCGGTAATAAAGCCTAGGGGATTTTACTTTTTAAATTCGTTTTGGATTCAAATCGGCCTAGAGCCCACATGTAATATAAGGATGATATAAGAATAAGGCCTTAGTTAATGAAAAAAGGAGTTTAATGATTCTAGGTTATAGTTTTACATATTAAATAGAAATTATATTTGCAAGTACGGGAGGGTAGGGGGTTTTTCTGCGGCATACGCACTCGCAGAATCGTCGAGATTCCATATCGGCCTCTGCTCTCGTCTAGAGCGAGAAAGATACGTTTAACATCAACCGCGTCAGAATGAAATCTGCTTCCGGTTGTCACTTGTTTCCAAGCGAAGAGAATGCAAACTGCATATCAGCAAATTCAGTAACATCTGCTGTTCTGCGGTAACAAGTTCTCATGGAAAAGTGCTGACCATATCTGTTGCTATGAGTAGGGTTTTATGGGAATCTAAAACCACAACTCACATATATATTTCATGTATATGTTAATTTTAGTTTATAAGAGCTTATCTGGTTATAAATTGTATTATATGTTAAACAGATTAATAAAATATAGAAATATTGAGATTTAATTTAGTACAACTTTTTTAAAGGTGGAATTTTCTTTGCACTTTTTAAAAATAACATATTATGCATTTTCATTGAGCCGAAAAAATAAATTTAACAAAGTATACATGATAGTGTACAACGAAGGAACGGAAATATTTTCACTTCTATAAATAGCAATCGCGAAAGTATTTTAATTAGAAAGTGATAAAATAAAATAAATTACTCTTGGCAAGAAACAACAGTTTTATTTCAAAAATTTAAGTATTACCCACTACCCACCATTATTAAAGTCTACCAGCCCTAATAACATCAGGACGGCGACATCTATAGTTATAGACATGGTGTCTAGCTATATTAAAGTGGTTATGCGCTGCACGATAAGATGAGATTGCTTACGATCACTTATATCTTCGATTTAGTACGAAATGAGATCTTATATGTTAAAATAATTTTATTAGAAGCCGTTAAATGTAAATTTTTATATCAAATAATCAGATTAAACAAAGAATTGCATGCAAATGTGTGGCATTATAAAGCACACGCTCATTTCACAATAAAACTAACACGTAATTATTAAGATGAAGCTTGGTGCAATATAATAGAAATGTAACAATATCAACGTTAAAAGCACCATTAATTTTATAGGTAACATATAGCATACCTTCCTCAGTACTAAGGATGGCGGAAATTTGCTCACATATATAGGAGAGATGGGATTCAAGTTAAAGTTTTATTGACCAATAGGAAAACAGAGGATTGCAGGTAACAGCCAATAGGAAAATAGACTGGAAATGGAACCGAAGTAGTGTGAAACTGTTTTTAAAGGAGTATATATATATTAAGAAAAAGAGGTTTTTATGTAATATTTCCAACAATCTGATAATAAGGAAATAGCGAATTCACAATTAACAATATTTTCAAAATTTTTATAAATATGAAATGATTCAAAGAAGTTAAGTTCGTGTTTAGAAGTAGGTTTAGATATTATTTTAACCGAATCGAAGTCAAAAGTTCTCCCAGCAATGTTTTACAATAGAGGATTTATTGTTTTCTTTTGTTTAACATATTGTTGATGTTCTTTAATACGAAATTTTAAGCAACGTTTGGTTTGTCCAATCTAGGAAAGACCACACTGGCAATTATTTCTGTAGAAACCCCATGAATTGGGTAATTCAATAAGATCTCTGAGTTTGGAGAAGGGGAGTTTATTGTTAGAGGAAAAAATTATTTTGAAGTCATATTGTCTAAGAATTTTAGCAATGGAAAAGCTTGATTTAGAAAAGAAGGGTAACACAATGCTAATATTGGAAAGAGTAGAAGACTGAGGTGAGTTTGAGGAACGAGGGTGCTATAGTTTAAATAGACCAGTATCATTTAGAGAAGGGTTGTAACCTCTGTCAATCGCAATGGCTTTAATGTATTGAATTTCACTATTAAATGACTGAGAATCAGAGCAAACACGTATGGCACGATGGTCATTTAATAGTGAAATTCAATACATTAAATTGATATTTTTACATTTCTAAAACTAACACGTGTAATCAAGGTACAGTTTATTTTAATGAATACATTAAATTAAGTATACTACATCTCTTCACCATCGTAGCACATGCAGAAAATGCATTGTTACGGATGGTGCACACATTTAGAAAATTTTATTTGGTTTTCTTATTAAAACAAACTCTAACTCGATTACATGTGTCAGATTTATTAAGAAATGTGCGTGTACTTTGTAATGCCACACTTCTGCATCCAGATCCTGATGAATTTAAACTGGTGATTGGATAATAAAAAATTCATTTCAGGCATTTAGATAGTTTTTTTTACATTTAAAATATCATTTCATATTTAATGGAGGACTCTGTACAACTTTGTAATTGATTTTTTACCCGTATAGCGGCATGCCGTTTTCGAGATAGGTTAAACCCACAGTGCATCATTAGAGGGCGTTGTAAACGGTTTATCACGTAATGCATAGACACTTTATTGTTCCTAGACAATTATGAGCGTAGATATCGCCGTTATTAAGACTGCGCTCAGACCATATTTTAAAATTCTGCTACAAGAAGTTATAAAATATTTCTCTTGGCTGTCTTTTACAAAGGCTCTCTGGCCACTAACAAAAGAAAAGGGAGATTATAAATATATTAGGGTGTCTCCTTCGTGGTGCTTCCATCTCTTGCAAAAGTGTCTCATTAAATAAAGAAGCTGACAAACGAGCCGCCGTCGCAGAATGCTGCCTGATCGCATCTTAATAGGGGTAGTCAGGATTTTAGGGGACCCCTGTATAAAGCATTTGTTCATGCATCGATTTAAATCGTTACATGTTTTATGTACAGGATATACCTTACCTATTGGTTTGTGTACAGTAGGCATTTTAGGAAAGATAAATTAATATCGAATATGATTCACTTGTTTAAATAGATTCTAATAATTTCTTTTTAGAAAAGAACTATGTCCTTTTCCTTATAAAATGGAATAAAAGAGAATAAAAGAGAATAAAAGAAGTTTTGTCTTTAATACGCTCGTATTATTGTTGCAAAATTAAAAAATTATAAATATAATATAGTTTTTAAAAGGAATATTTTGTATTATAATAAATGGTTTACTTATTTTGTGCAATATATAAAATTTATTAATTGATTCCATTGTTATGTAATATCAATTTTGAAATTAGTTAAATTAATGTAATATAATAACTACAGGGCGGTATTGTTTAATGATTTTCACAAAAATGAAATTTCCATTAAAAAATAAATTACATCTTTAAAATTTGTCAAAAGCTATGCATTTTTAGAGATAAAAAAGTAAATGTAACTATTTTTATTCGAATAAATAATTGTGCACAAGGGAAGGAAGAAAACAATTTCCCGAGAATAATTTCAACGCATCATAAATCAGTCGTAATCTCTAAAGGATGTGAATTTAATTACAAAGTGAAAAGAGATAATAAATTATCTCTGACAAAACAACTTTTTAACTAGTTACAAAATCTTTATAAGGAACTATAAATATTACACGTTACTTTATACATTGAATTAAATTTTTGTACATGTCTTATGCATCATTAATGTGTTTGGATGTAGCTATCATCATAATTTATTAATAAAGGTTTTAGTTAGTGTCATTCCTTTGCATAGATTTGAATGTATCTTCAAATCTACCCTATACATATAAAATCCTAATGAAACGAATTTATGAAACGATTTCATGAAACGACTGAAATGAAACGAATTTATGAAACGACTGAATAAACAACTGATTATGTTTCACGGCGATTTCTCCTAAAATATCGAATATTTTGGGATGTAATTAACACAAAAAATCTGTATTGATCCGCAGATCTCAAAACTGGTATTAGAATTTTTAAATTCGAATTGGTTTTCGAAATATTAGTTTTTTTTCTAATTTTGATTACTTTTCTTTAATGATGGCAACTCAAATTTTAATCATAACACATATTTTTTTTTCATATTTTAGATATATTTTTCATATATTAAACTAATCTGGAGACCGGTTTGGACTCCCATAAATGTATGCTAAGAAATGTACCATGTTACTTTATTCATAATTACATTTTTCGCACTTTTTATTTTTTTTTTATTTATTTATTTATTTATTTTCATTATCATTTTATTTAATACAAAACTTTCATTTAAAGCTGAAACATTTAAAATTGATGGCTTTCACTTCTTTCTTTTTTTAAAAACAAAACGAAAAGAAAAATATTAGGCACAAATGCCATATACGCATTGGGTACCCTAATTGGCGCGAAAATGGCGTTATTTTGTCTGACATGGTAACCCGGCTCTTGTTGCTTATTTATTAATAAATGTTTATTCACATTAATTTTCTTTTTATTTAAAAACAAATGTTATAAATTGTTTTGTTATATAGTTATTAATTAAACTTTTTTTTAATTTATTGTTGTTTCATTTTAAAAATAATAGAAAATAATTTAAAAATAGATCTGTAACTGGTATTTGAAAACGAGGTTTTTGTACACATTATAAGGATTTAATTTTCGTTAAAAAAAATCGATTTTTTGAAAATTGAGAATGTATGGGAAAAAAAATCTCCTTCCCGTACAAGACGGAGAGAAAAAAAAATAGGGGATAATAAACCTACTGGGAATTTAAATTATGCCTCCTTTAAATATATGATAAAAAAAGCTTAGGGGGGCTTCTTAGTATTGAATTTGTAAGAAACTTTTGAGTTATCAATGCGAACAGCTAATTTGATATAATATTTTATTTCTTCGTTAAATTCTTCCTTCGGATACCACCATTTCATTTGTTTCTAATTAATTGCACTATTGAAATCAAACAACATGTTATAACGAAAATTGAGAATAAAAAGCCTGTTCAATGTGGACTCCTGTAGCGTTACGCACGCGTGATGCATGAGTTACTCAGAATCCTTGATTATTCTTACCGGTAAATTTTCCTCTGAAATTTTGTATTATTCAGTAAGAGTATTATTGCGATTACAAAAGGGAACAATTTCTATTTTGAAAAACCTGTGACAAAAAGAATATAAATTCTGTAAAAGGAGATCGTCGGGTTAAGGGGTTACGTACGTTTTCGGCGGTTAAATACAGTAAACTCTGTCTAAGGCGGAATCGATCGGGACCGAAGAAATTTTCCGCCGTAGACAATATTCCGCCTTATGTAAATTACGAAAAATACAATTTTAAACATTAAAAAAATTGAACAAATGGTATATTTTTTTACGTCCACAACCTTTAGTATCGATCTTTAAAATTAAGATTTTAATGAAATTAAACTTTTTATTAAATTTATTGTCTTTTAATAATCTTGAAAAACTTCATTTGAAAACTGAAATAAATGGTATCGATATAAAATTACTTCAGTTCTAGAATTTAATGAAAAACATTAAGGTTGTTCTTAACTGCTCTGCTCAACAAGCGCAAAACGTTTTGACAAATTTACAAATTCATTTTTTAACGGAAAGATATAAAATTGGAAAGCCTGTCCATGGAAGCGATTTCGAATCGAATTGTGTTTTCCATTGTTTGATAAATAGATTACCTACTGAGTTATAAGCGATTTTGATCACTTGACAAATATGTTTTTCACCCTTTCTTGAGCGCTTATTCTTCTTTCGCGCGGAAATTTGGTTCAAAACGCCCACATTGACACTATTTTCCGAAAAATCTATTGCGTTTGCAAAAGAAAAGTAAAAAACAGCTCGATTATAAAGTTGCTGAACAACACCTGTTAGTTTCATGCATTTCCGAACAAAAATAGATTAAAACTTACGTCATAAATTTGCACTTCTTGATTTGAGAACAGCCTTAACAAATTCAAACCTCATCTTTAACATAGTAGTTTAGAGAGTCTGAAAATAATCTTTTATCAATGCTTTTTTTTTTCCTTCCGGTTTACCAAGCCTTCTTCAGTAACGCATTCCAAGTCACATAGTTCTACTGATTTTTATGGTTAAAAATTATCATTTAAAAATATTTTATCTTAAAGATAAATAAGGTTCTTTAATTAACTTTATTATACTCTATTACGCAAAGTATTTTATGTACATATATCAGTTTTAAAATTTCATAAATCAAATGCATTTCATTTTTAAAACAGGATTTTTTCCGCCTTATGCAAAATTTCGGGTTCGGTGGGACATTATAAACCTTTCCGTTTCCGCGTTAGGCAGATTCCGGCTTACACAGCATGAACTAATGTTATTTGCTATGAGTTCGCCGGGACTTTAAAAAATTTCCGCGTTAGACAGATTTCCGGCTTGCACAGAGTCCGCCTTAGACAAAATTTACTGTATTGGCATATTTTGGAATTTGTTTTTAGGATGGCAGTAAAATTAATTAAAAAACTAATAATTTCTAGTTTATATTGCTTCAAGTATTTAAAAATAATTTTGTTGTTAAATTTGGTCACATATTACTTATAAAGACTACAGCCGCGTTGACCGTTGACCTTTACCAAAATATTCAGGCTCGATTGGACAAGCGTCTAGCGATCGCACTTTTTTCATTTTGATCCTGTGATCCTGCAAGATCAGCGTGCTCCGCGCATATCGTTCCGCGCATGGCGTAGCGATGTTTCTGTAAAATAATATTCTAAGCAAACATCTTTAAGGAACCTTCTGGTTTAGTGGTATGACTTTCAACTTCAGATTAGATGGTACGGGTTCGATTCCTTACGATGCTGGATGAAAATGAATGTCAAGATTGTTTTTAAAAACTAAATTTTTTTGAAGAGAAAAATTGAAAATTTATATTTTTCAATATTTGTACCACTATTAACGTTTTTTTTTTTTTTATTGAATTTTCCAAATACTTAATTGGTGATCGTAGTTTTCAGATTTAATGCCACTTAGTTAGTTTTTAAGTTATTAGTATTTTATTTTGATTCAAATTAATTAAACTCTAAAATTATTTTAAAAGGACGAAAAAATTATAAAATTGTAATTTAAAAAACAGAAATTATTAAATTCAAAATTTTGAAAGAAAAAACCCAAAACAATTTAAACATTGTGAAAAAAATATTAAATTTAAATTTAAAAAACCGAAATTATTAAATTCAAAATTTTGAAAAATACAATTTAAACACTATGAAAAAATATTAAATTTAAATTATTAAACATAAAATTACTTGAAACATATAAAAAATTATTATATTCAGAATTTAAAGTGTCTTTAAATGATAAAAAAAAATTAAATTACTAAATCATTATAAAATTTATTATATTTAGAATTTAAAGTGCATTTAAAGTTGATTAAAAAAAATAAATTACTAAATCATTATAAAATTTAAAATTATGAAAAAAATATTAACAATTATTATTTATTCAAAATTAAAAGTTCTTTTAAAATGATGATAAAAATTAAAATGATTAAATTTAAAATTATGAAAAAATATTTAATTATTATTAAATTTAAAGCATTCTTTATGATTTGCTTATCTTTACACCACTAGATGGCGATACTAAAGGCATTAAATCTGTTAAAATTACGATCACCATATCAAATATTTGGAAAATTCACAATAAAAAAAAATTGTTAATAGTGGTACAAATATTGAAAAATATAAATTTTCAATTTTTATCTTCAAAAAAATTTAATTTTTGAAAGCAATCTTGACATTCATTTAGCTCCGTAAGGAACCGTACCCATGCCATCTAATCTGAAGTTGAACGTCATAGCACTACACCATAAAGCTCCTTAACAAATTTTGCTTAGAATATTATTTTACACAAACATTGCTACACCATGCGCGGAACGATATGCGCGGAGCACGCTGATCCCGCAGGATCACAGGATCAGAATGAAAAAGTGTGATCGGTAGACGCTTGTCTCGAACGGCAGCATCCTCACTTCCTGTGTAAACAAAAAAATATTAAAATCTTAATTTATTTTTCTGCTATATGGTTGTATCTAAAGGCCATCGTATAAAATTTTTGAATTTTTGAAAAATAAGAATATTGCGCTATTTTGAAATTTGTTTTTCCTTTTTCATTTTTCGTTTAAAATTTTGATCTTTAAACTGATTGAAAAAGATAAAAAATCAGAAAAATCAAAAAATGGGTCAATGGCCTTTAAACAATTTAATTATGCTTAAATGATCGCAAATTTTATCAAAAAAATGTTAAACATTGTCCATGTTATGGTTCATGCTGCCCATGTCGAAATATGTAGTTTCCAAAAAATAGCGTTCAAAGTTTTTGGATTCAATATATTTTGATCTTGGGCAATCTCACATTTTTTGCTGATATCTTTCTTAATAATTAAGATGTCACTTTAAATCATTTTGTCCATAATTATACACATTATAAGGATTTAATTTTCGTTAACAAAATCGATTTTTTGAAAATTGAGAATGTATGAAAAAAAAAAAATCTACTCCCCGTACAAGACGGAGAGGAAAAAAATAGGGGATAATAAACCTACTGGGAATTTAAATTATGTCTTCTTTAAATATATGATAAAAAAAGCTTAGATGGGCTTCTTAGTATTGAATTTGTAAGAAACTTTTGAGTTATTAATGCCAACAGCTAATTTGATACAATATTTTATTTCTTCGCTAAATTCTTCATTCGGATACCACCATTTCATTTGTTTCTAATTAATTGCACTATTGAAATCAAACAACATGTTATAACGAAAATTGAGAATAAAAAGCCTGTTCAATGTGGACTCCTGTAGCGTTACGCACGCGTGATGCATGAGTTACTCAGAATCCTTGATTATTCTTACCGGTAAATTTTCCTCTGAAATTTTGTATTATTGCGATTACAAAAGGGAACAATTTCTATTTTGAAAAACCTGAGACAAAAAGAATATAAATTCTGTAAAAGGAGATCGTCGGGTTAAGGGGTTACGTACGTTCTCGGCGGTTAAATATTGGCATATTTTGGAATTTGTTTTTAGGATGGCAGTAAAATTAATTAAAAAACTAATAATTTCTAGTTTATATTGCTTCAAGTATTTAAAAATAATTTTGTTGTTAAATTTGGTCACATATTACTTATAAAGACTACAGCCGCGTTGACCGTTGACCTTTACCAAAATATTCAGGCTCGATTCGCAGCATCCTCACTTCCTGTATAAACAAAAAAATATTAAAATCTTAATTTATTTTTCTGCTGTATGGTTGTATCTAAAGGCCATCGTATAAAATTTTTGAATTTTTGAAAAATAAGAATATTGCGCTATTTTGAAATTTGTTTTTCCTTTTTCACTTTTCGTTTAAAATTTTGATCTTTAAACTGATTGAAAAAGATAAAAAATCAGAAAAATCAAAAATGGGTCAATGACATTTAAACAATTTAATTATGCTTAAATGAGCGCAAATTTTATCAAAAAATGTTAAAAATTGTTATGGTCCATGCTGCCCATGTTGAAAAATGTAGTTTCCAAAAAATAGCGTTCAAAGTTTTTGGATTCAATATATTTTGATCTTGGGCGATCTCACATTTTTTGCTGATATCTTTCTTAATAATTAAGATATCACTTTAAATCATTTTGTCCATAATTATACACATTATAAGGATTTAATTTTCGTTAACAAAATCGATTTTTTGAAAATTGAGAATGTATGGAAAAAAAAATCTCCTTCCCGTACAAGACGGAGAGGAAATAAATATGGGATAATAAACCTACTGGGAATTTAAATTATGTCTACTTTAAATATATGATAAAAAAAGCTTAGGAGGGCTTCTTAGTATTGAATTTGTAAGAAACTTTTGAGTTATTAATGCCGACAGCTAATTTGATATAATATTTTATTTTTTCGCTAAATTCTTCATTCGGATACTACCCTTTCATTTGTTTCTAATTAATTGCACTATTGAAATCAAACAACATGTTATAACGAAAATTGAGAATAAAAAGCCTGTTCAATGTGGACTCCTGTAGCGTTACGCCCGCGTGATGCATGAGTTACTCAGAATCCTTGATTATTCTTACGTAAATTTTCCTCTGAAATTTTGTATTATTGCGATTACAAAAGGGAACAATTTCTATTTTGAAAAACCTGAGACAAAAAGAATATAAATTCTGTAAAAGGAGATCGTCGGGTTAAGGTGTTACGTACGTTCTCGGCGGTTAAATATTGGCATATTTTGGAATTTGTTTTTAGGATGGCAGTAAAATTAATTAAAAAACTAATAATTTCTAGTTTATATTGCTTCAAGTATTTAAAATTAATTTTGTTGTTAAATTTGTTCAGATATTACGTATAAAGACTACAGCCACGTTGACCGTTGACCTTTACCAAAATATTCAGGCTCGATTGGCAGCATCCTCACTTCCTGTATAAACAAAAAAATATTAAAATCTTAATTTATTTTTCTGCTGTATGGTTGTATCTAAAGGCCATCGTATAAAATTTTTGAATTTTTGAAAAATAAGAATATTGCGCTATTTTGAAATTTGTTTTTCCTTTTTCACTTTTCGTTTAAAATTTTGATCTTTAAACTGATTGAAAAAGATAAAAAATCAGAAAAATCAAAAATGGGTCAATGACATTTAAACAATTTAATTATGCTTAAATGAGCGCAAATTTTATCAAAAAATGTTAAAAATTGTTATGGTCCATGCTGCCCATGTTGAAAAATGTAGTTTCCAAAAAATAGCGTTCAAAGTTTTTGGATTCAATATATTTTGATCTTGGGCGATCTCACATTTTTTGCTGATATCTTTCTTAATAATTAAGATATCACTTTAAATCATTTTGTCCATAATTATACACATTATAAGGATTTAATTTTCGT
Organism: Maratus speciosus; assembly: GCA_963932465.1. Taxonomy (NCBI): domain Eukaryota; kingdom Metazoa; phylum Arthropoda; class Arachnida; order Araneae; family Salticidae; genus Maratus; species Maratus speciosus. Next base: position 404,227,771 of record OZ010791.1, read on the forward strand.
TAACAAAATCGATTTTTTGAAAATTGAGAATGTATGGAAAAAAAAATCTCCTTCCCATACAAGACGGAGAGGAAATAAATATGGGATAATAAACCTACTGGGAATTTAAATTATGTCTACTTTAAATATATGATAAAAAAAGCTTAGGAGGGCTTCTTAGTATTGAATTTGTAAGAAACTTTTGAGTTATTAATGCCAACAGCTAATTTGATATAATATTTTATTTTTTCGCTAAATTCTTCATTCGGATACTACCCTTTCATTTGTTTCTAATTAATTGCACTATTGAAATCAAACAACATGTTATAACGAAAATTGAGAATAAAAAGCCTGTTCAATGTGGACTCCTGTAGCGTTACGCCCGCGTGATGCATGAGTTACTCAGAATCCTTGATTATTCTTACGTAAATTTTCCTCTGAAATTTTGTATTATTGCGATTACAAAAGGGAACAATTTCTATTTTGAAAAACCTGAGACAAAAAGAATATAAATTCTGTAAAAGGAGATCGTCGGGTTAAGGTGTTACGTACGTTCTCGGCGGTTAAATATTGGCATATTTTGGAATTTGTTTTTAGGATGGCAGTAAAATTAATTAAAAAACTAATAATTTCTAGTTTATATTGCTTCAAGTATTTAAAATTAATTTTGTTGTTAAATTTGTTCAGATATTACGTATAAAGACTACAGCCACGTTGACCGTTGACCTTTACCAAAATATTCAGGCTCGATTGGCAGCATCCTCACTTCCTGTATAAACAAAAAAATATTAAAATCTTAATTTATTCTTCTGCTATAAGGCTGTATCTAAAGGCCATCGTATCAAATTTTTAATTTTTGAAAAATAAGAATATTCCGCTATTTTGAAATTTGTTTTTCATTTTTCATTTTTCGTTTAAAATTTTGATCTTTAAACTGATTGAAAAAAGATAAAAAAATTAAAAAAAATCAAAAAATGACTTTATAGCCTTTATACAATTTAATTATGCTTAGATGAGCGCAAATGTTTTAAAAAAAAAAAATGTTAAAAATTGTCCATGTTATGGTCAATGCTGCCCATGTTGAAAAATGTAGTTTCTAAAAAAGAGCGTTCAAAGTTTTTGGATTCAATATATTTTGATCTTGGGCGCGCTCACATTTTTTGCTGATATCTTTCTTAATAATTAAGATATCACTTTAAATCATTTTATCCATAAGGATACACACTATAAAGATTTAATTTTCGTTAAAAAAAAATCGATTTTTTGAAAATTAAGAATGTATATGAAAAAATAAAACCCCCACCCCATACAAGATGGAGAGGGAAAGAAATAGGGGATAATAAATCTATTGGGAACTAAAATAATGTCTTCTTTAAATATCTGTTAAAAAAAAAGCTTAGGAGGTCTTCTTAGTACTGAATTTGTAATAAACTTTTATGTTATCGATACCAACAGCTAATTTGAAATAATATTTTGTTTCTTTACTGAATTCTTTCTTCAAATACCTAACTGAGAGGCATTTAAGTAAACGAGTTTAAGTTTACGAATTACGTAGATGCAAAGTTTTGAACTCTCAATCTAAAATTTAATTTTAATAGTTGCAGAAGAAGATGTAATGTTGGTCGTAACTTAAGCATAACTTAAAATTTACCAGACTGAATGAGCTAAAAATAGGAATTCGTATATATGAACACTCTAGAAATTGATTTCGATTAAAAGTTTTATACACTGGTGGGTAAAACTTAAGGATCAAGAAGAAATGTACACGTAAATAAAAATCGACGTGAGATTGTGGGTCAAGTAGCAAACAATAGTAATATTAACAGAATGTTACACAGAATTTAACATAAAAATTTTGTTGAAAGGATGTCAGCAGGATATTGCCAGAGGTTCTTTTTCGGAAACGTGAATATTGTCCGAAAACATGACTGTACAAACAAAGCAAAATATTCACAATTAACAATCGTCAGCGCCATATCAATAAGGGATGTGGCCACCGCGTAATGCAAGACAACTTTCAACACGGCGCACAGCGTAAGATTTTGCGAATCTAGCGGGTCAAAATTCAATTTATGAAAATTATCGATATTAAAGTAATAAAATTGATCTTACTAGAGATAAAATGTTTATGTATTATGAAAAAATACAGTAAAACCTCCCCATGCGGCCACATCCATTCAGCGACCACCTCCCTGAACAAACATTTTTTCATGGAACGAAATTTATTCCCATACGCTCAATACTAATTTTACCTCTATTCAGAGACCAACCTAGTTGAACTACCTCCATGAGCGACCAATTTCTTTGAAGAAAATGAAACAAATTCAGTTTTTTCCTGGTCGCTTCAAGAAGGTTTTATTACAAAAATAACTCCGGAAAGCGCATTATTCATCAAACTTCTAAACTAAGTTTAGATTTTTTTTTTATTCCGGTAACTTGTATGTGTTTAAACCCCTTTGTGTCTTTTTAGCCAATGATTTTAACGCTGATGACAAATTAAGAATGACGGCCAATAAACTCTCCTGCCCTATTCTATCGGGAAACTCTCAAAGAAATAGATAAATTGATGAAATAGTCATTATTTGTTTCCGTCCAAAAAAATTGCGTATTTACTAAACTTCGAAACGGCTTGGAAATAAAAGTTATAAAAGATAAAACCGTAAAATCAAAGCAAACGCCAATGTATTCTTTTTAATGTCTGCAGTGATTAACTTATGTAATTAACTTTTGTTTTGGTACTTAAATTTTCATATTTTTTCCTAAGTAACATTAATTGTTACCTTTTTCCAAAAATTAAAATCTGGAATTAAACATTACCTCCATTAAAAGACCTTCTCTCGGAGCGACCAATTTTTATTGGAACGAAACGGGGTCGCTTTAGGGAGGTTTTACTGTATATCTTTACGTATTACATTGTACAATTTACATCATTGTTATTCCGTCATCATAATCATAATAAAAAGATGTTTTGCCATTTTCATACGTTGACATTTGCCTGGTGTTATGGTATTTAGTGCAGATTTTTAAATATGTATAGTACATGTTTATTTTCAACAAGAAGAGCTTTCTTGTATTAAAAAAAATAGTAATTAATTAATTACGTACTGCTATAGTTACCAGTATTATAAAGTGAATCACTGTCATTTTCCGTTGTTTGCTATTCTTTTATTATTTGTATAACGTAAAGCGGGAGAGTTCGCGCGGTAGGAGAGATTGCGCACAAAGAGATTCGACGGGAAGGTGTAGAGTGCCCGCGCAGCGACTCCAGGTAGTTGTACAGCAGCATTAGTGCAGTGTATACATGAATGTGCACATTGATTGTTCCAAGCGTCTTGGATAAAGCAGTGCTATTTTGTTTTGTTTTTCCAAAGTAAGTGCTTGAATTTTCACAACTGTTCGTCAGAATTTTTATAGAACGCCAGTAATACAAAATATTTTGAACTTAAACAATTTCATATAAACTACTAACCTGGACTAAGTATTCGAACACCAACAATTCATTTTAGAAGTGGCCATATTTAAATAAAAGGCCGCTCAATCTCTCCTACCAAAATAGGAGAGTTTGCGCATCTGCTACTTAGGAGAGATGACGCATTTCCCCCATACGTTTAAGTGCTAGGAGAAATTACGCAGCCTATTGATAAATTTGTATGGATTACAGATTGCGTGCAAAACTTATGAATGAATCAATTTTGAAATAATTTCGGAAAACACATAATTATCAAAACTAAATTTGGCAACAAATTAATTTGCAAAAAAATACTTTCTCAGATAAAAAGTTTATCAATAAAATAATAATACAGTTGTTATTAAATTAATTTTATGTAATTATTTTTGTTAATAAATTAATAAGATATTTGTTAATAATTTAATTAAATATTTATATATATTTTTTAATTTATGAACAATTAATTTACTAATAAATTAATTTTGTTAACTGAAATAAATTTTCTAACACAATGTTTTGTAAAAGCTTTCACCCATTCCAAGTAATTTAATGCCATCGAAATCAAAAGGAAACAGATTGCAACAAATGTTACTGATCCATCAAATATATATGAAAAAAGAATTAAGAAGGATGCCGCTACAAAAAAAAAAAAAAAAAAAAAAAAAAAAAAAAAAAACAGCTGAAGATAAGGTGCTTCCACAAAAAGTGGGATGAAAATACTCAAGGAAAAAAACCGAAAGTCAATGAGGATGAGTGCACTGAATGTCTGGAACTGTACCAGGAGACAACTTCGACAGCTGACTGGATTCAATGTATCATTAGCTGCAGGTGATTGCACGAATGATGCACGATTTACAACAATAAGTGCATCGATTGTGGACGACGACAACTTCGGTTAGCAAACAAAATACAATGAAACTGTTGAAATGGACATGAAGTAATTTTCAAGTTAAACATGTTATCAAATAGATTAATGTTATTTTGTAATCTTAGAAGGGCTTGCTTTTTATGATATTTTAATCTATTTAAATAAAAATTTTTAACAGTTGTTAAAATTCTTTCTTTTATATATTGTTTAAACATTTGGTTGAAATATTCGCTCCTAATACAATAATATTTACTCACAAAAACCTTTCAACAATGTCAATTAAGTGTAATTATTATAGTTAACAATTTAATTGTAGTTATTATTAATAACAATCTCTTCTACCTATGTGCGCAATCTCTCCTACCCATGTGCGCGTTCTCTCCTACCCTGTAAGGAGAGATTGCGCAAAATAGTTTTCTTGCTTTTATTACTGCTGTTCTATTAAATTACAGTATAACAACAAAATAACAATGGAAATGCATAAAAAACAAATGAAGTCAAAATTATTCATGCATATTTTAGCAAAATATTAATATTTAGATTTTTTATTATTATTCTATTAAAATGTGCGCAGACTCTCCTCGCTTTACATTATTCGGTGACCGTATAAATGTTAAAATTTCAGGGTGCTTCAGCCGCTTTATAGATTTATTGAGATGTTAATGTCATGATTTGTAATGCTTAAAGGATTATATATTTATCTTGCATCCACATGTAAAATTATACCAAATATCTCAAGAAGTGCCTATCAACACCTGTTATGCTAGCGGCCACTGTAGCATTATTAAAAAATCTTACTTTTTCTATTTCCTACATTAATATAATCTTGCCTTTGTTTTGGAGTTTTTAATAATAATTCTCATTTAAGTCTAAATCTTTCAATTATATTTTTTTTTCTGCGATACTTCATTTTTCTTCAGGTTTTCGGAACTGCTATTTCTTTACATCAAATCTGTAACCAATATGTAAGAGGCATTCCATAAATCTTAATCGTGCATGTTATGCCGATAAGCCCCAAGAAAACTTGTGAGTATTAATCGTATATTATCGAATCCTTTTTAAGTTATTCACTACCTTGAATTTTCCGTTACAGACATAGCATTTTTAAGTTGCTTTATTTGAAGATAGAATGCTGCACATTGTGCTATCTACCACCGTGTCTTCAAATTTGTGCTCTATGTCATATGTCTGAACAGTGAATTCTACTTCAGTTAGTGCAAGAGCTGTAAAGATTTAATTTCTGATAATTTCAAATTATTCTGTTATTGATTGATCAGTTTCTATGATGAACTTAAACTTTATGGATCTAGAGTAAGAAGTAGATGAAGGCTGTGGATTTAGCCATTATAAAATTTTGATTTTCTTCATTACAGTCCTTTTTTATATGACGAGTATCCGACATTTTGAAGGATTTTTTAAAATGTCGTTGCTCTTTAAGGGCTTTCAGATATATTTTTTAACACATCCATACCTTCCTCTTAGGTTGTCTCAGTTTTAAACACGTGGCGCGTGGTTATTCATTTGTGTTTTGGGAATAACGAATGCACCTTTTGTCTTTTGATTTCGGTCTACTTAAATAAAAAAAATTTCTTTGGTTGTCCAACTTTTTTCTAGTAGTAATTATTACTTCTGCCCTGTATATTTATTGTTAATATTCGAATCTGACCATCTGTTATTGTACTTCAAGAAACGTTATTTAAGCGATGTCAGTTTCTCCATGTTTGATTATTTTCAATTATAAATTAATGGATCAGCCGCTTAATCTGGTCTAACATAACAGATGAACAATGTTGAAGATTATATTTGTGTAATAAATAGTCTATCAGGCTATTTTTAGAATTAACAGGGAATGATTCCTGTCTAGTAACACAATTTTTTAAAATCTCATATAATTCTCTTTTCGAAATTTTCAATTCCGTACCTGATAAAAAATTACTTATATTCAAGAGTTGCAAATAGTGGCAGCTGAAATTGATTTATTCCATATTTATATGCGTACATAATTACAAAAAAATTATATTACAATGTACTGCCGTGTACAAAATTTTTGGCAGCTTTTTAAAATTTATCATATGCTATTAAGTTTTCAGATAATTTTTATATTGGCTTAAAAAAAATATTTTTTAAATATAACACTTCTAAATAGCTATTGTAACTGCAAAATACAAAGTATCTACATTGTTGTAATGATTCCATACTATCATTAAAAATTATTTACAATATAAGTATTTTTTAGCCAAAAAATATCAATGACAATTACAACTACAGATTCGCCATTCTAAAAAGGTTAAAAGAAAATTTGATTTTTGAGCCGATTTTTGATGATGTTGTTGTGGAGTTAGGCTGCTCTCACTTTGCATTTTTTTTCTCCTATGTGTTAGATGTTATTTGAAATATCTAAAAGTGAAATTACTGCAAGTCGATTTTTGGATTTTTTTCCCGCTAGATTAGCAAAATCTTACACTGTGCGGCGTAGCATACTCAGAACAACATGATTCAGTAGCTGTTGAGTCAAGTTGCCCCATTCTTCTTTCACTGCACGGATGAGGGTTTCATTGTTTGTGGGCGGAAATTGCCGAGCATCAATACGTCTCTCCAAGGCATCCCATACATTTTCAATGGAACTCAGGTTAGGAGAACGTGATGGCCAGTCTATGCGATGGATATCTCTCGGCCTCAAGACAATCTTGTACAGACTGTGTGCGATGACAATTTGTGTTATCGTTCAAAAAACGAAACTTTTCGCCGACAGCACCTCGAAAAATCGAACATGTGGAAGCAGGACGTCTTCAATGTACCGCCTATCGGTCATGGAACCTTGGTCAAGCACATAGAGATCCATGCGGCCATTGAACATGATGCCTACCCACACCTTGAAGTCACATATCGATCTCTTTCTAGAATATTTTCGCGACAGTAAGCACTACCAACCTCGCACCATATCAGTTTACGGCTACAGTCAGACGATAGACTGAATCTACTCTCATCTGAGAAGAGCACGGTAGACCAGTCGATATCAGTCCAATTGCGATGCACACGGCACCACTGTAAACGGGAATACGTTGGCGTCAAGAGAGTGGGACACACGCAACAGGTCTTGGGGCGTTTAGTCTACCCTTTTTCAAACGTCTTGCAACAGTTTCCTGCGATGCGATATTTTAGTTCCTGTGGCAGCACAAAGTTGATTTGCTAATTGACCAGCTGCTTCGTTTCCTTTTTGTCGAAATAACAATATAGCAATCTTCTTGGAATGTCGTACTGCTAAGACGATCTCCTCCTGCACACCTAGTACATATTCCTTTCTTTTGGAATGCCGCCCATAACCTAAAAACAATACTTTGCGCGATCTTAAATTCGCGGGCAACATCTCTCATTTTGCGTCCTTCTTCTAACTTTCCGATTGTTCTACCACGAGTAATTTCATCTAAATGATGCCTACAATACATATTCAAAATTTCAATGTTCAAGCCTCACTCCATCTCCTTCAATTTTTACATCTAATGACACCTCACAGTACCCGCCGACTGCCTAAAATCCCTTATCTCTACTGTCACGTGATCGACTAAAGCGGGAGTGCAAAATTTGTATAAGTTTCACAAAACAGAGTACATCCCGCATTCATGCAAATTTACACTTGCTGCTGCGGATCTATTTCTAACTGTAATTGTTAAAAATAACAGTGGTCCTTAAGTTTCGTCCACGAGTGTAGTTTATAAAATATACTTTTTCGAATAATAATTTCACGAATATTTCTTAAATATATCAAATAATATTCGAAAAAATATGTTTTGTAACCTGGAAGCGAACATACAGAACATACGAACATACAGACAGGCTGAGGGACAGGCAAACCAAACTCATAAACACTTTTCAACTATGTTGGACAGTGTTAAAAAGGAGAAGACAAAACACAATTCCAGCAAGAAACCGTTCGTAGAAGATAATATATTTGATTTTCTTATGTACCTCTGTAAAAGAAATGTAAACCTTTCAAACATCATTTTTCATTAAGAACATTCCATAGTAATAATCGGTAACGTACATAAATTTCATTTAGCTTAGAATATAACAATACTATTGCAAGTATTATGCTTTAATGTATCTGAATGCTCTTGTGTACCCCTGTATACGAATAATAAATGCTACACTGAGCGTTTTCTATAAGTAACATGTTTCTGTGGAATTCGTTACTATTGGGAATGGCATAAAGCCATCAAAATATTCTTGAAAAATTTCACTAATAGTCTGTAATGTATCATATATCTTTTGTGTATCCCTGTAAACGAACATAAGTTGTATATTCACCATTTTCAACATGATAGAGTAATCTTTGATAACATGTATAAATTTCATGACAACTGAAATACATTTATGAAGTTTAGAGCACGGGCGTAGAGACAGACAGGCATACAGACGGGCAAGCCGAAGTCATATATACATTTTAACTATGTTGAAAACTGCAAAAAACTGAAAAAAGTTGCGAAACTTATGACAGAAAACTCCTTATCCTCGCATCAGGCTGTAAGTCAGTGTATCCATTCACTCTAGCACAAAAGATTTCGCAGTTTCGCAACTATATATTATATTTTTTATTTTAAGTATTTCAAAAGAAGGAAAGACTCTGTAATGGAAACGTCAAGGAAATATCAGATAAATTTAAATCCGAATGTTTACGTAAATTTGCGTGGGTTCTTCGATAAGTTTAAAGGAAACGATTTTTTTCAGAGGAAAATAAAAACATTAAATATTTACAGATTTCAAAAGCAAAATCTTGAATTGTAATGGAAAATCTTTTAGAAAACTTTCATAAAAGCGAAAAAAAAACCCCTTGAAAACTTTGTTAAATTTGATTTCAAAATTAAAGGTGGAATATTTAAATTTTTTATACATTTTTATTTGATTAAATGTTACATAATTCAGTTTAAAAGCGTATAGTGAGCTAAGTGCTTTTGAATAAATCTGAAATAAATGATGAATGCAGTCACTGTTTTTAACCATTTCGAAAAATGGTTATTGTCCTCGGTCAGGGTAGGAAATCAAAAACATATCTGAAGAGTTTTATTAGTTGAATTCCACATTTTATTCGTTTTCTGATTGGTCTATACAGTAATCTGTATTTTCCCTTTACTTTCAAGAGAGACGGATGCTTCTGTTGCCATTATGACAAAAAAGTAATAAAAACTACAAAAAAAAATTAATAACACAGAAACAAATTGAGATACAGCTTTCAAACGAATTGCATTTAAAAGTGCATTTTTTTTCTCTATACGACGGTGTAAAAAGTAATATTGTGGGATGTTTAGAAGTTTAAGAATGAAATTTCATTTAAAATTGGTCCAGGGATATTAATGTTTAATCCATGGCGTACGTAATGTATGACCAGCTCCGTAGAAGTTTAAAAATTTACAGTACCCTAAAATGTAATCCATGGCGGCGAAGACTTGTACAAGCGAATTATTATTTTTAATTGTAATTAAATTTGTTACATAAATTTTTAATGAATATAATATTGAAATTTATGAGATTTAATATTAGCTTATTTTGGAATAGAGAAAATTTTCTTTTACTTCATAAGTAATATGAAAAAAACATTAAATAGAGAAGATTCATATAGAAATAACGACTACTTCACATTTATTTTACAAAATTTATTAAATAGAAAATTATACTAGTATTAAACTATATTACTATATATATGACTTCAGAAAATAAACATTCCTTAAATATGTCTGCAAAATATTCTATTTTCTTTTCAATTTTGTTGATGTAATTTAATTTAGTTTTCTAATTTCTTTAGCATTGCAAAATCCTCTTCTTCCGTTTTTTTTTTCTAGAAAAAATGAAGAAGAAAAAAAAAATCCTACGTGAGGTATATTGTGCATTGCAGCTACAAAATCTTGGAATTTAAGTGTTATCGGTCTTCCTTCACAAGTGCGTTGTCGCTCTTACGAAATTCTTAATCACATGTTACTTTATTTTAACTTTACAAGAAGAAAGTATTGGATTCGTGAAAACTTTCAACATTTGGATTTACACTTTTTAGGGGTCAGAGATTCCAAAAAACATGTTTTTACAAAATGTCTGTCTGTCTCTATGTGACACAAATTTTGTGGTCGATCTATCTCAAGAACTAATGCACGAAATTTAATAAAAATTTATATTCGTTTATTCCCTGACATAAATTGGTGCCGATTAGTTTTTGGTTTAAATCGCTCAACAGGTCGCGTTGCTATGGACCATTTTTCACGATTTCCGCAATAGCTCAATCTCCAGAACTAATGCACAGATTTTCATCAAACTTCAGATTCAATTAGTCCTTGACATGCATTGACGTTTTATACATTTTAGTGTAAATCGCTCAACAGGTAGCGCTGCCATGCTGCATCTTTGAATTCCCACTATAGCTCTATCTCAAGAACTAATGCACGAATTTTCATCAAATTTCATATTAAGGAATACCTTGATATCAATTAGTGTTTTTTATGTGATTCAAATAGAATTTTGTGATGGCCACAACATACTAGTTTTTCAATATTATTTCGGGTAAGAAAAAGAAATCGGCGGTTTAACAAGGTTTCATATTTTTTCGAGTGAAGGCTTATTAGAACTTTTCTAATACCCCTATTTTATTATGAAATTAACATTATATCTGGATTTATGGTTTAGGCGAATGACTGTTCAACAATGTTTTAATGCATTTTCAAACATTTTTCCCTTTTTATATTTACATGCATACATATAATATTTATCTATATTATAAAAGAAAAATGTGCCCGCGCGAAATGCTGGCGTCCTTTTCACGCTAGAAACACGAGACGATTAAATTGCATGTAACCGCAATCCTTTTAAATTAGTGCCCTTTGGAACAATAACAGCTATAACAAATTGGAAATTGCGAAACTCTGACGTCCTTTTCACGCTAGAAAAACCAGACGATTAAATTGCATGTAACCACAATCCTTTTAAATTAGTGCACTTTGGAACAATAACAGCAATAACAAATTGGAAATTGCTCGTCAAACGTGGCAAATGAAGTGCGTTTGTACTATAACTAGTTTTAAAAATATATTTTGCACCGCATATTGCACTGAATATATATTTTAGTGCATTTCATAAATGCATATCAATTTCATTTTGTTCAAAAGGCTGTAACATCATTAAAATGCATTTGCAATAATTTTTTTCCCATTGGCGGTAATGTAACGGAAAACTTTTGACTGTCCCTGTAATTAAACTATACATCCGCTTTTCATAAAATTTGAAATGACTCGACGAAATTTTGCAACAATTATACATTTAAAATTTCAAACAATTCGGTTGGGTAGTTTTTGCTCTATTATATACGGACGGACAGACAGACTGACAGGACAGACAGACGAAAAAACAGACAGACGGACTGAACGATGACTATAGGTGCTACGTATTTATATAATTACGAACGCACCTAAAAAGTGTTGATTTTGAATGTTTGATGTTTAATGGCTTTTATAATGTGAGGCAAATTAAACGATTAGATTTTGATATATATATATATATCACTAAATTTAAAACAATAACTGGTATTAAATATTGAAGTATGTTTTGAAACGATTTTATCTTTTCCCTTAAAGGATAGACAACAGCAACAAGACATTAACAATATTTTTAAAAAGACATCAATATAACAACGTTTTTCTTTTGAGAGATGGTAAAATAATTGAGAGGCATAAATACGTACAAAATGTTAATTATAAATAAATTAAAGGACTGTTACGACTTGAAATTTAACAACACACATATAATAAAAAGATTTACTTAAAGATGTATATTATACACAAAAGGTAAAAACTTTCAAATCATTAAAAGTAAAATTTTGAAAGTCTAAATACCGACTAATTTCGACCACACTGTGGCTATCACCAGGGTCATACTTCAGTATCGAGAGACACAAATATTTATAGATTTTAAAAGTCAAAAATAAACATACTATGTTGAACCCGCCACTATCATAGCGCCATCTATACAGCTATAATTTAACTATCCATTTTCAAGAGAGAAAAATATGAAGAAACAAGAACATTAATACCAACAACTGTGTGAACCTCTTTAACTTTGAGTTATATGTTGTTTCAAAATACTTAACCATCACTTATGTATATTGTAAGAAACTCCTTCCTTACAAACACCTCTAATTATCAATTCAATTTCCAGCGATTCTCGAAATATTCCTTTTTGCGGATAAGTACATTAGTTCGAGAGCTGTTAAACATTTTAGGGTAGGTATTTGAATAAACTTGAAAATTTGTGCAACACTTCTTTTGCAATGTCTGAATACAAAATCGAATGTCTGGCTGAAGGATCGTGGCACTTAGCTGACTCGTGAATTTTTAAATTACCAAAATTTTCGTTGCAAAAAAAAAAAAAAAAAAAAAAAAAAAAAAAAAAATCCTTGATGCATTTTGAAATTTTAATACCTTCAAATTTAGTATTTAATGAAATAAAAAATAAAAAAGCCAGACACTTTAATTGGCCCAAACACTGTGCCAGACACGTGTCAAATGGTATTTTATAACTACCGAAAAAAGGTATTTGAGGCACGCTGAGGTTGAGACAGAATAATATTTATGCTTAGAAAAAGATATTTTGAAAATGACAGACACTTTCGTTGGAACTTTCTACTTGCCAGACAACAGGGAATGAAAAACGCGAGTGCCAGTAAAGCTGAGCTTGCGGTGCCGTTCTGAAGATCCATTTACTGACTTACGATACAAACAAAGCATAAACTGCATTGCAGTGCCTCGCGAAATCTAACTTAAGATGAATTTCAACTGGATGCGACGCAATCACAACAAATCTAACTGTGATAAGCTCTCGCAAGACATGTTTCAATACGATTAAGAATTTTTGAACTACTCAAAATTTTCCGAACAACTGCACGCTTGCTATGAGTCACGTGGTTATACGAGAGCCTATCGCAGTTAGATTTGTTGTGATTGCGCACGCATCCAGTTGAAATTCCTTTTAAGATAGCTTTCGCGACGCACTTCAAACGCTCTTTACACCCTATTTGTAACGTAAGTTAGTAAATGGATCTTCAGCGCGGCACCGTAAGCTCAGCTTTATACGTAGGTTAAACACATTTCGAACCAGGAAATTTTACTAGAAATGAAATGTAAAAGCGTTAAGGTAGAAGCAGGAAATTAAATAAATAACGAAACATCAAATATTTTTTCTGGATAGAAATATGTTTAACCAAGTTCAAATTAACCCACATTTTAAGGAAGAATATTTAGAAATTGGCAAGTATGATATACCACATATTACATGGTGTTTACATGAGGGAATGCTGCAAATGATCACCGAGCATACCAAGGCGTGCTACAGCTAAATGAATGCTACCCATCATTGTTGCGTCAATAAATGTCCGTACAAACATTTATGTCAGATGGCAATTCGTTTCCCATTCAACTGAGCGCATAAGACATTTTTAATATGTTCAAAGGTTACTTTGAGAACCTATTCATATTAATATAATATTATAATTTAAATAACTAGATTTTCCAGTTAAGTTTAATGTCTATATATGGGGTGTGACATCAAACATTTTTGCATTTTTTTCCGCACTCGCGTTTAACATTCCCTGTTGTCTGGCAAGTAGAAAGTGCCAACAAAAGTGTCTGTTATTTTCAAAATATTTTTTTCTAAGCATAAATATTATTCTGTCTCAATCTCAGCATGTGTCAAATACCTCTTTTCGGTAGTCATAAAATACCACTTGAGACGTGTCTTGCATAGTTTTTGGGCCAACTAAAATGTCTTGGCTTTTACACTTTTTATATTATTAAATATTATATTTAAAGGTATTAAAATTTCAAAATGTCTCAAGGATATTTTTTTGCTACGAAAATTTTGGGATTTTAAAAATTCACGGGTCGGCTAAGTGCCACGATCCTTCAGCCAAACATTTGATTTTGTATTCAGACATTACAAAAGAAGTGTTTCAGAAATTTTCATGGTGCCTCAAATAACTGCACTAAAAGGTTTAACAGCTCTCCTGCTACATTTGCCAAATAATTTTTGCATTTTCATAATCTATTGATTTAATCTTTTTTCTTTTACGGGGATGTTTATTATAGTTTTCATGAAATTGTTGACAGTGAATATAATTAGAATTATTTCTAAGAATATGTTTTTATGACAATATCGTACATTGTTTCAATGTATAAAGAATTATATCAAAGTTTGTAAAATTTAAGGAAGAAATTTCATGAATTTTCCCAAGCAATTTTTCTGAAAGAATAAAAATAAATTTTTCTGAAAATTATTTTAGTAAGTGACTTGAATTTAAAAGAACTTGTGGAGATAAAATAAAAGCTGCTGAGACAGATTCCTCATCAAGATTTCCAATACTTCTAAATCCCGGAAGTAAAGAATGGATACTCTAGGAATATCCTTGCTTGATTCCCAGATTTCGAAATGCGTTGATATTTGTTATTCTATGCATAGAAATCTTTTTGAGTATTATTTTGAGATTTGTGAATTGAAAGCTTTATGTGCGCGTATTTGCGTTTATTTGCAATTAAAATATGCTGCTGTCGTATATATAAATAATACTTTATTTGTGTTCCCAAAACATTTCTTGGAAATTAACATAGAGATATTTAAATTGCAGGTAATTGATCGCATGGTAGATGATATTTTAATAAAATGGAACATTTTTAAGGATATTTTTAGAAAAATAAAAATAATTCCTTACTGAAAAAAGCAAAATTTATCATCTATCAGTGCATTGTTTACATATATATATATATATATTTATCAAGTGAGTATTTTGCAGGGAGTTACATAAAACCTTTCAAGCTTTAAACTCTTTCAAAGAAGAATCTTCAAATGGGGAACTTGAAAAATGACTAAAATACCACATCTCTAAGTTGTTTTTGTTTTGTAAGAAAACTGCGACTGTGAATTTTGACGTCATATTCGGTGCTCATAAAAGAAGCCCTATTAAATCTATGAATATGAATTAATGCATACCACATACCTGCCAACTTTCCACTTATCTTCCGTAAAACGTGGATTAATTTGACGTAGGTTAAACACATTTCGAACCAGAAAATTTGACTAGAAATGAAATGTAGAAGCGTTGAGGTAGAAACAGAAAATTAAATAAATAATGAAACATCAAATATTTTTAAAGGTTTGACACATGTTTAACCAAGTTCAAATTAACCCACATTTTAAGGAAGAAGATTTAGAAGTTGGCAAGTATGATATACCACATATTACATGGTGTTTAAATGAGGGAATGCTACAAATGATCACCGAGCATATGAAGGCGTGCTACAGCTAAATGAATGCTGCCCATCATTGCTGTGTCAATAAAAGTCCGTACAAACATTTATGTCAGATGGCAATTCGTTTCCCATTCAACGGAGCGCATAAGACATTTTTAATATGTTCAAAGCTTACTTTGAGAACCTATTCATATTAATATAATATTATAATTTAAATAACTAGATTTTCCAGTTAAGTTTAATGTCTATATATGGGGTGTGACATCAAACATTTTTGCATTTTTTTCCGCACTCGCGTTTAACATTCCCTGTTGTCTGGCAAGTAGAAAGTGCCAACAAAAGTGTCTGTCATTTTCAAAATATTATTTTCTAAGCATAAATATTATTCTGTCTCAATCTCAGCATGCCTCAAATACCTCTATTCGGTAGTCATAAAATACCCCTTGACACGTGTCTTGCATAGTTTTTGGGCCAACTAAAGTGTCTTGGCTTTTACACTTTTTATATTATTAAATATTATATTTAAAGGTATTAAAATTTCAAAATGTCTCAAGGATATTTTTTTGCTAGGAAAATTTTGGGATTTTAAAAATTCACGGGTCGGCTAAGTGCCATGATCCTTCAGCCAAACATTTGATTTTGTATTCAGACATTGCAAAAGAAGTGTTTCAGAAATTTTCATGGTGCCTCAAATAACTGCACTAAAATGTTTAACAGCTCTCCTGCTACATTTGCCAAAGAAGTTTTGCATTTTCATAATCTATTGATTTAATCTTTTTTCTTTTACGGGGATGTTTGTTATAGTTTTCATGAAATTGTTGACAGTGAATATAATTAGAATTATTTCTAAGAATATGTTTTTATGACAATATCGTACATTGTTTCAATGTATAAAGAATTATATCAAAGTTTGTAAAATGTAAGGAAGAAATTTCATGAATTTTCCCAAGCAATTTTTCTGAAAGAATAAAAATAAATTTTTCTGAAAATTATTTTAGTAAGTGACTTGAATTTAAAAGAACTTTTGGAGATAAAAATAAAAGCTGCTGAGACAGATTCCTCATCAAGATTTCCAATACTTCTAAATCCCGGAAGTAAAGAAGGGATACTCTAGGAATATCCTTGCTTGATTCCCAGATTTCGAAATGCGTTGATATTTGTTATTCTATGCATAGAAATCTTTTTGAGTATTTTTTGAGATTTGTGAATTGAAAGCTTTATGTGCGCGTATTTTCGTTTATTTGCAATTAAACTATGTTGCTGTCGTATATATAAATAATACTTTATTTGTGTTCCCAAAACATTTCTTGGAAATTAACATAGAGATACTTAAATTGCAGGTAATTGATCGCATGGTAGATGATATTTTAATAAAATGGAACATCTTTAAGGATATTTTTAAAAAAATAAAAATAATTCCTTACTGAAAAAAGCAAAATTTATCATCTATCAATGCATTGTTTACAGATATATATATATATATTTATCAAGTGAGTATTTTGCAGGGAGTTACATAAAACGTTTCAAGCTTTAAACTCTTTCAAAGAAGAATCTTCAAATGGGGAACTTGAAAAATGACTAAAATACCACATCTCTAAGTTTTTTTTGTTTTGTAAGAAAACTGCGACTGTAAAGTTTGACGTCATATTCGGTGCTCATAAAAGAAGCCCTATTAAATCTATGAATATGAATTAATGCATACCACATACCTGCCAACTTTCCACTTATCTTCCGTAAAACGTGGATTAATTTGACGTAGGTTAAACACATTTCGAACCAGAAAATTTGACTAGAAATGAAATGTAAAAGCGTTGAGGTAGAAACAGGAAATTAAATAAATAATGAAACATCAAATATTTTTAAAGGTTTGACACATGTTTAACCAAGTTCAAAATAACACACCTTTTAAGGAAGAACATTTAGAAGAAGTATGGCAAGTATGATATACCACATATTACATGGTGTTTACATGAGGGAATACTACAAATGATCACCGAGCATATGAAGGCGAGCTACAGCTAAATGAATGCTACCCATCATTGCTGTGTCAATAAAAGTCCGTACAAACATTTATGTCAGATGGCAATTCGTTTCCCATTCAACTGAGCGCATAAGACATTTTTAATATGTTCAAAGGTTACTTTGAGAACCTATTCATATTAATATAATATTATAATTTAAATAACTAGATTTTCCAGTTAAGTTTAATGTCTATATATGGGGTGTGACATCAAACATTTTTGCATTTTTTTCCGCACTCGCGTTTAACATTCCCTGTTGTCTGGCAAGTAGAAAGTGCCAACAAAAGTGTCTGTCATTTTCAAAATATTTTTTTCTAAGCATAAATATTATTCTGTCTCAATCTCAGCATGTGTCAAATACCTCTTTTCGGTAGTCATAAAATACCACTTGAGACGTGTCTTGCATAGTTTTTGGGCCAACTAAAGTGTCTTGGCTTTTGCACTTTTTATATTATTAAATATTATATTTAAAGGTATTAAAATTTCAAAATGTCTCAAGGATATTTTTTTGCTACGAAAATTTTGGGATTTTAAAAATTCACGGGTCGGCTAAGTGCCACGATCCTTCAGCCAAACATTTGATTTTGTATTCAGACATTGCAAAAGAAGTGTTTCAGAAATTTTCATGGTGCCTCAAATAACTGCACTAAAAGGTTTAACAGCTCTCCTGCTACATTTGCCAAATAATTTTTGCATTTTCATAATCTATTGATTTAATCTTTTTTCTTTTACGGGGATGTTTATTATAGTTTTCATGAAATTGTTGACAGTGAATATAATTAGAATTATTTCTAAGAATATGTTTTTATGACAATATCGTACATTGTTTCAATGTATAAAGAATTATATCAAAGTTTGTAAAATTTAAGGAAGAAATTTCATGAATTTTCCCAAGCAATTTTTCTGAAAGAATAAAAATAAATTTTTCTGAAAATTATTTTAGTAAGTGACTTGAATTTAAAAGAACTTGTGGAGATAAAATAAAAGCTGCTGAGACAGATTCCTCATCAAGATTTCCAATACTTCTAAATCCCGGAAGTAAAGAATGGATACTCTAGGAATATCCTTGCTTGATTCCCAGATTTCGAAATGCGTTGATATTTGTTATTCTATGCATAGAAATCTTTTTGAGTATTATTTTGAGATTTGTGAATTGAAAGCTTTATGTGCGCGTATTTGCGTTTATTTGCAATTAAAATATGCTGCTGTCGTATATATAAATAATACTTTATTTGTGTTCCCAAAACATTTCTTGGAAATTAACATAGAGATATTTAAATTGCAGGTAATTGATCGCATGGTAGATGATATTTTAATAAAATGGAACATTTTTAAGGATATTTTTAGAAAAATAAAAATAATTCCTTACTGAAAAAAGCAAAATTTATCATCTATCAGTGCATTGTTTACACACATATATATATATATATATTTATCAAGTGAGTATTTTGCAGGGAGTTACATAAAACCTTTCAAGCTTTAAACTCTTTCAAAGAAGAATCTTCAAATGGGGAACTTGAAAAATGACTAAAATACCACATCTCTAAGTTGTTTTTGTTTTGTAAGAAAACTGCGACTGTGAATTTTGACGTCATATTCGGTGCTCATAAAAGAAGCCCTATTAAATCTATGAATATAAATTAATGCATACCACATACCTGCCAACTTTCCACTTATCTTCCGTAAAACGTGGATTAATTTGACGTAGGTTAAACACATTTCGAACCAGAAAATTTGACTAGAAATGAAATGTAGAAGCGTTGAGGTAGAAACAGAAAATTAAATAAATAATGAAACATCAAATATTTTTAAAGGTTTGACACATGTTTAACCAAGTTCAAATTAACCCACATTTTAAGGAAGAAGATTTAGAAGTTGGCAAGTATGATATACCACATATTACATGGTGTTTAAATGAGGGAATGCTACAAATGATCACCGAGCATATGAAGGCGTGCTACAGCTAAATGAATGCTGCCCATCATTGCTGTGTCAATAAAAGTCCGTACAAACATTTATGTCAGATGGCAATTCGTTTCCCATTCAACGGAGCGCATAAGACATTTTTAATATGTTCAAAGCTTACTTTGAGAACCTATTCATATTAATATAATATTATAATTTAAAAAACTAGATTTTCCAGTTAAGTTTAATGTCTATATATGGGGTGTGACATCAAACATTTTTCCATTTTTTTTCCGCACTCGCGTTTAACATTCCCTGTTGTCTGGCAAGTAGAAAGTGCCAACAAAAGTGTCTGTCATTTTCAAAATATTATTTTCTAAGCATAAATATTATTCTGTCTCAATCTCAGCATGCCTCAAATACCTCTATTCGGTAGTCATAAAATACCCCTTGACACGTGTCTTGCATAGTTTTTGGGCCAACTAAAGTGTCTTGGCTTTTACACTTTTTATATTATTAAATATTATATTTAAAGGTATTAAAATTTCAAAATGTCTCAAGGATATTTTTTTGCTACGAAAATTTTGGGATTTTAAAAATTCACGGGTCGGCTAAGTGCCATGATCCTTCAGCCAAACATTTGATTTTGTATTCAGACATTGCAAAAGAAGTGTTTCAGAAATTTTCATGGTGCCTCAAATAACTGCACTAAAATGTTTAACAGCTCTCCTGCTACATTTGCCAAAGAATTTTTGCATTTTCATAATCTATTGATTTAATCTTTTTTCTTTTACGGGGATGTTTGTTATAGTTTTCATGAAATTGTTGACAGTGAATATAATTAGAATTATTTCTAAGAATATGTTTTTATGACAATATCGTACATTGTTTCAATGTATAAAGATTTATATCAAAGTTTGTAAAATGTAAGGAAGAAATTTCATGAATTTTCCCAAGCAATTTTTCTGAAAGAATAAAAATAAATTTTTCTGAAAATTATTTTAGTAAGTGACTTGAATTTAAAAGAACTTTTGGAGATAAAAATAAAAGCTGCTGAGACAGATTCCTCATCAAGATTTCCAATACTTCTAAATCCCGGAAGTAAAGAAGGGATACTCTAGGAATATCCTTGCTTGATTCCCAGATTTCGAAATGCGTTGATATTTGTTATTCTATGCATAGAAATCTTTTTGAGTATTTTTTGAGATTTGTGAATTGAAAGCTTTATGTGCGCGTATTTTCGTTTATTTGCAATTAAACTATGTTGCTGTCGTATATATAAATAATACTTTATTTGTGTTCCCAAAACATTTCTTGGAAATTAACATAGAGATACTTAAATTGCAGGTAATTGATCGCATGGTAGATGATATTTTAATAAAATGGAACATCTTTAAGGGTATTTTTAGAAAAATAAAAATAATTCCTTACTGAAAAAAGCAAAATTTATCATCTATCAATGCATTGTTTACAGATATATATATATATATTTATCAAGTGAGTATTTTGCAGGGAGTTACATAAAACGTTTCAAGCTTTAAACTCTTTCAAAGAAGAATCTTCAAATGGGGAACTTGAAAAATGACTAAAATAACACATCTCTAAGTTTTTTTTGTTTTGTAAGAAAACTGCGACTGTAAAGTTTGACGTCATATTCGGTGCTCATAAAAGAAGCCCTATTAAATCTATGAATATGAATTAATGCATACCACATACCTGCCAACTTTCCACTTATCTTCCGTAAAACGTGGATTAATTTGACGTAGGTTAAACACATTTCGAACCAGAAAATTTGACTAGAAATGAAATGTAAAAGCGTTGAGGTAGAAACAGGAAATTAAATAAATAATGAAACATCAAATATTTTTAAAGGTTTGACACATGTTTAACCAAGTTCAAAATAACACACCTTTTAAGGAAGAACATTTAGAAGAAGTATGGCAAGTATGATATACCACATATTACATGGTGTTTACATGAGGGAATACTACAAATGATCACCGAGCATATGAAGGCGAGCTACAGCTAAATGAATGCTACCCATCATTGCTGTGTCAATAAAAGTCCGTACAAACATTTATGTCAGATGGCAATTCGTTTCCCATTCAACTGAGCGCATAAGACATTTTTAATATGTTCAAAGGTTACTTTGAGAACCTATTCATATTAATATAATATTATAATTTAAATAACTAGATTTTCCAGTTAAGTTTAATGTCTATATATGGGGTGTGACATCAAACATTTTTGCATTTTTTTCCGCACTCGCGTTTAACATTCCCTGTTGTCTGGCAAGTAGAAAGTGCCAACAAAAGTGTCTGTCATTTTCAAAATATTTTTTTCTAAGCATAAATATTATTCTGTCTCAATCTCAGCATGTGTCAAATACCTCTTTTCGGTAGTCATAAAATACCACTTGAGACG
Source organism: Maratus speciosus (assembly GCA_963932465.1). Taxonomy (NCBI): domain Eukaryota; kingdom Metazoa; phylum Arthropoda; class Arachnida; order Araneae; family Salticidae; genus Maratus; species Maratus speciosus. Next base: position 404,249,689 of record OZ010791.1, read on the forward strand.
TGTCTTGCATAGTTTTTGGGCCAACTAAAGTGTCTTGGCTTTTGCACTTTTTATATTATTAAATATTATATTTAAAGGTATTAAAATTTCAAAATGTCTCAAGGATATTTTTTTGCTACGAAAATTTTGGGATTTTAAAAATTCACGGGTCGGCTAAGTGCCACGATCCTTCAGCCAAACATTTGATTTTGTATTCAGACATTGCAAAAGAAGTGTTTCAGAAATTTTCATGGTGCCTCAAATAACTGCACTAAAAGGTTTAACAGCTCTCCTGCTACATTTGCCAAATAATTTTTGCATTTTCATAATCTATTGATTTAATCTTTTTTCTTTTACGGGGATATTTATTATAGTTTTCATGAAATTGTTGACAGTGAATAATTAGAATTATTTCTAAGAATATGTTTTTATGACAATATCGTACATTGTTTCAATGTATAAAGAATTATGTGTAAAGAAGGGATACTCTAGGAATATCCTTGCTTGATTCCCAGATTTTGAAATGCGTTGATATTTGTTATTCTATGCATAGAAATCTTTTTGAGTATTATTTTGAGATTTGTGAATTGAAATCTTTATGTGTGCGTATTTGCGTTTATTTGCAATTAAACTATGTTGCTGTCGTATATATAAATAATACTTTATTTGTGTTCCCAAAACATTTCTTGGAAATTAACATAGAGATACTTAAATGGCAGGTAATTGATCGCATGGTAGATGCTATTTTAATAACATGGAACATTTTTAAGGATATTTTTAGAAAAATAAAAATAATTCCTTACTGAAAAATGCAAAATTTATCATCTATCAGTGCATTGTTTACATATATATATATATATTTATCAAGTGAGTATTTTACAGGGAGTTACATAAAACGTTTCAAGCTTTAAACTCTTTCAAAGAAGAATCTTCAAATGGGGAACTTGAAAAATGACTAAAATACCACATCGCTAAGTTTTTTTTGTTTTGTAAGAAAACTGCAACTGTAAAGTTTGACGTCATATTCGGTGCTCATAAAAGAAGCCCTATTAAATCTATGAATATGAATTAATGCATACCACATACCTGCCTGTTTTCCACTTCTCTTCCGTAAAACGTGGATTAATTTGACGTAGGTTAAACACATTTCGAACCAGAAAATTTTACTAGAAATGAAATGTAAAAGCGTTGAAATAGAAACAGGAAATTAAATAAATAATCAAACATCAAATGTTTTTTAAGGTTTCACACATGTTTAACCGAGTTCAAATTAACCCACATTTTAAGGAAGAAGATTTAGAAGTTGGCAAGTATGATATACCACATATTACATGGTGTTTACATGAGGGAATGCTACAAATGATCACCGAGCATATGAAGGCTTGCTACAGCTAAATGAATGCTACCCATCATTGTTGTGTCAATAAAAGTCCGTACTAACATTTATGTCAGATGGCAATTCGTTTCCCATTCAACTGAGCGCATAAGACATTTTTAATATGTTCAAAGGTTATTTTAAGAACCTATTCATATTAATATAATATTATAATTTAAATAACTAGATTTTCCTGTTAAGTTTAATGTCTATATATGGGGTGTGACATCAAACATTTTTGCATTTTTTTATCTACTAGGGGGCTCGGCCTCCTATGAGCTACGCTCGCCAACCCCCGTTGAAACACTGCAGCCTCTAAAAGTACGCTAATTTGATCGGCTTTAAAAAGATTTTGGAAGATTGAATTATAATTAAAAAAACAAAGGCGATCTCCCTATAAACGGGTTTCTATTCATTTCTCTTTGATTGGGGAATTTTACGGAAAAATCAGCTGCTGTTAAAAGATACAATGTCATTTCAAAATCATCTAATATAAAATGAATTAAGTAAACAGAGTCTTTTCTCCCGGTATTTTTTAACAAAGCGAAAAGAAAGTCCTTTTAAATAAGACATTTTAAATATATCGTTTTTAATCTGACGTAATTTTCACCAAACTTTTCTTTCCCTTTTTAATATTCACGTGAAAATACTTTTATTAGAAATGAAATATTATTTGCGCTCTCCAAAAAAAAAAAAAAAAAGTTGAAAAGTTCATCTCAAAATATCTAGTAAATGTCTCGCGCTATTTTTAAATTTAAACTGTTTTTCAATATTATTTTTTGTTCATTTTACGTAATAAGTGTAATGTGACGTAAATGTGATGTTATTTCTCCTATTTAAGACTTCTAACGCATGTTAATGAATTTCACGTGTAATTATAGATGAAGTAATTTTCAATAAGTTCCTGCTTTTTATACGTAATTATTTAATTCTAATTTGAAAGTTTTTTTTCTGTTTATAATAGTCACGTGTAATTAAATTTTTAATTTGAAGCAAACATTATTTTTCCCGTTGTTTATACAGTTGGCAACAGGTTAAATTAGTACAATTTTCGGAAATAAGTAAAAAATATCTCTCGAAATGCTGAAAATTTGAATTTAAAATAGAAATGAAACCTCGAAAAATGAGTCAAATTAAAAAAATTAATTAATTCTGCACACCGAGAAATTATAACGTATAAAATGATCTAAAAATTATTAAATTCCGATGTATAGTTTTTGCTCCTATAAAACTTTTTTAGTGGAACGATTTTGTCCAACTTTAGCATTAAATATCTCTTAAAATAATTCTTCGATTTGAAAACTGTCTGCATCAGCGTGTTTATCAAACATTTCTGTATAATACTGCCGATTTTCATATTTTTGTATGCATTATTTTTCTTAATATTAACGAAGAAAGACCTCCGGTCACAAAAAATTCAAAACCGGCGGCGGCGGCGGTGACAGCGGTAGTTACTTTTTTTAGAATAGAGAGATAGAGTTCGTGACAGATCGATAAATAGGTCGTAATAGTCAGGGAGCCGGAGACATCGAAAGCCCTTGGTCACGGAATTGAAAATTTTTTATGTAAATTGATAGTAAAAAGTCATACGAACAAAATGAGCTAGGTATGACTAGGTTTGACCTGTACATTTTAACGGTTCTTTAACTTTGTTGTATAGGGGAGAGTAGCCATATTTAGACCGCTACTTTAAATGAACCGCTTCAATTCCACCATTGATTACAGAAAGAGACGCCACCTACCGCTGAAATCCTGCTTATCAGAATGACGTTATTTATCATTAGAAGAAGTACCCGCCTTCCACGTTTTGTTTTCAGAAAATTTTAAAAACCTAAAATTACCTGTTTTGATCTAATTTTTTCCTACTAAACGTACGAGAATACTTTAAAACTAGGGTAAGTTTTTATGGTTTAATATACATAGCTAAATTCATGTCTTCATTGCACATATTTTTCACGTGGATTTGTTTGCTTTCGTTTTCGTTCTCAGTCTTGAGATTATTTGTTTTAAAAAACGGCGTAGTTGCTTTAATTGGACCAATTTCAGTTGCTTAAATTGGACCAGGTATACGATCATATGTTTGAGAAGTAAATAATGAATTTCGAGGGCTGTACGCTTTGGGCACTATTTTTTTTAAATATTTTATAATGGATTACTATCTCCATAAAATTTATAAATATTTTAATAAAAATTTTTTGTATATCTCGATCAATTTCTTTATACAGTTTAGCCCTATATAAATATAAAAAAATTCCTTTGGCATCCTAACAGGCATATTTTTAAAAGTCATCATTTTGCAGCTGCTTCTGCACTTATTCCTGACGAGGAAATATGTACTGCAGATTTATCCCCCTACTAGTGAGATTTCGGAGTCAAAGTCAGTAATCATGAAACATACTTAAACTAAGAGAGTAAAAAAATGATGAAAAAAACACAGACAAACAGTCTAGAAGAAAAATATCAGTGACAGCAAAAGTTGTGAAAGAAAAGGAACCGAAAGGAAAGAGTAAGTTGTGAAGAGATTGATCCACAAGAAGGCTGCAGCAACAATCGCCCACCCACCCCCCAAAAAAGAGCCAAAGAATCATTAGAAATGTTATCCCCCTTGCCAAACTCAGTTAAGTCAAAAGAGGGACTTTTCATAGGAAGTCAAAAAGCAGCTGTGTTAACATCTTCGCCATATAAAGGAATCCTTGAAATGAAAAAAAAAAAAAAAAAAAAAAAAAAAAAAAAAAAAAAAAAATCCGACAAAAAGGAAGTTCTCCAAGTACAAAAGCAATTGGAATATCAAGTTTTAAAAAATAGCCGTAATTCAATTGGAAAGAAAATGATGTAAGAACAACTACAGACATAAAGTAAAGATAACTTCTGTTCCAAAAAATCTGATGATTTAGAATCTAAAAAGAAAAATCAAGGCAGTGATGATTGGTTTTGCCTAATTTGTAAGAAAATAAAATAGCAGAAATGATTTAGATTGCCAAATATGGTTTCATGTTGTGTACGCTGGAATAAAAAATGAATAAAAGAAATTCATGCGTAAGCCTTGCTTCACTTCTTACATGATATTCAAATAACTGGCAATTAGCCCCATAATTTCTATTCTTAATATAATACAGGGTGTCCAGCGAATAAGACCCTGATTTCAAAATTAAATATCTCAAAAACAAAGATCAATAGAATTATGCGGTAAACGGTTTGTTTATTAGCTAAGCTGTAAAAATGTTATACAGAAGTTTCAAAATTTAGTTGCAAAAACCGTTAACAGATGGCGTTGTAATCGCAATACTTGTAAACTGCTTTGAAGTCCAGAGCAATGGCGTCTCATTCCTAGATGGCTCCCTACGTAAAAACGAATATTGGGAAAGTCCATTTTTTCATTGGGGTGATGTGCAGAAGTGGAGACATCTGATCACAGAATTATTGCATCAGCTTTAATTTTAGAAAATTTCAATTAATAGAAATTTCAATAAAAAGTTTGGAAATCATTATAAGAATTTTTTAAATATTTTATTAAATTCAATCTTTAATGCTGTATAATTATTTAAATCAAAATGCATATATTTAGAAAAATAATTTTGTACTTTTTATTTATTTTTTATATTTTTAAATCACGGCATAATATTTTGGTATTATTGTTTATACCTGAATTATTATAAATAGAAAAGTAATTTTTCACTTTTAATTTATTTTTAAATCCCAGCATAATACTTTGGTTTTTAGCACAACACATATATTTCTTTTCTTTGTAAACAAAGTTTTAGAGACAGAAATTATACATTAAATTATTTCTTTTTTTAAAAGAAAATTGATGATAAGTCATATCATCAACATCAAAGCAAAAGTATTTTGGATGCTGCATTCCTTTCGAACACTTCGCATCCTATCGCTAGAAGCTGCATCATATTTCTGTGCTTAATAATAAAAAAAAAATGAAAACGAGTTTTTAAAATTAAAATTATTTTTTAACTTAATTAAATTTTAAAAAATAGAAACTTTGTATTTTTTCATTCAAACTATTCTCTACAATTTAAAAAAAAAATGATTTAAGAATCATTATTATAAAAGCTGAATGATTTTTAAAAAAGGGGTTTCTTTTAACTTAATTCAATTTAAAACCAGAAACTAGATTTTTTTTATTCAAACTTTTTTCACAGTTTAAATAAATATTAAAAAGTAAAGATTTCCATTTTTTTTCAAATTCTCCTCTACTAGGATTCGATCCCACGATCTACCAATTAGGAGAGAAAAGACCTACCACAGAGATATTGGTAACCGGACCGAAGTAGCTTATAACAAAATTTGAAACAAATCTCAATTCTGTCAACACATGGCTCCGCTTCTGCACATTACCCAAATAAAGTATTTTTAAAGTTTTTATATAAAGATTGCTAAACTTTTTATTGAAAATTCTATTAATTGAAATTCTCTAAAATTGAAGCTGAAGCAATAATTCTGTGACCAGATGCCACCAATTCTGCACATCACCCCAACGAAAAAGCGGTCTTTCCCAATTTTCGTTCTTCCATAGGAAGCCATCTAGGATTGAGACGCTATGGCTCTCCACTTCAAAACACAATTTATAGGCATTGCGATTACAGCGCCATCTGTTAGCGGTTTGTGCAACTAATTTTTGAAACTTCTGTACAACATTTTTACAGCTTAGCTAATAAACAAACCGTTTACCGCATAATTCTATTGATCTTTTTTTTTGAGATATTTAATTTTGAAATCAGGGTCTTATTCGCTGGACACCCTGCATATAAAAATGAAAAATTGTCTGTCTGTAATTCTATACAGATCCATAGTTTGGAAGGTTGCTTTTAATAAAATTAGTTATATTCCCTACTCATTAAAACAGCCTAATATTGTTTGGTCTAATTTAGGAGACTGGGGGACAAACTTAGACGAACAGTCGCTGAATTTGGGTAATTTTTGAGAAATTTTTCAATTTAAAATGAAATTTAAGATTTAAAAGAAGAAGTTGTTATAAAGATTTATTTAGTTAGTAGATTAATAGATTGACCTCGTGTAGTTATGTTCTGTAGATGTTCCAAAAAATAAGTGAGTTACACCTGAAATTAAGTGAAGTGGTCCAAATTTGGCTACTCGCCCCTATAGGGCTATAATATGCACCAGATCTCAATGCTAGGTGTGAGCTTCACCCAAGGTAGTTTCCTAGTCAGTTGAACGTAAAAATAGACTTATAATACTTTGTTTATGAATAATTCAATTAACAAAACTTAAAAATGTTGTAATTAAATATTAATAATTTCTATAAAATACTTTGTAGCTGAAAGAGAAATAATTTTGAAAACTGATAATTTTCTATTTAGCTTGCGCATTTTGTATTGTTCTTTTATTAGGATGTAAGAGTTTTTATATTTCACTTCTATCTGTGTACCAAAATTTTTCATTTAAATTCAAAAGAAAAATAAATCGGACTAATTTCTAATTTTACCTTTTACTGAAATTTTACAGTTACCATTTTATTTTAGTTCAAGTTTTTGAGAATTGTGTCAAAACTGAAAATTTATTCTACAAAACAGATAAAGTAATCCGAAATTTTTTTTTTTATTTTCTTAGTTTTTATTGAGTATTGAAAAATTAAATTTATCATCAAAAGTTTTCTCTGCTTCATTCTTCCTTTTAGCTTAGAAATCTTTTGATTTTCACATCATCAAGAAAGTAGTTTGTTTGAAGTTTGTGCTTGGATTCAGTGAGCTTGTAATTAAAGCGAAAACAATTATTTAAGAAAAAAATGTTGTTACATAAGATATACTGCATGTTGGATGCTTATAATAAAGATACAAAATAAAACAACATTGTTTATATCGAATATGACTATATTGAGTTACACATTTACAACAACTAACAAAAACAGATAACTTTACATGTATTTATAAACTTAGGGGGCGGACCTGACAGAAAACTATCAGAAAGCTTAATCATAGTTAGACTAACAAAACTGTATATAACTGAAAACGGAAGTAACAACAATTCAGCGTAATGCTATGATTACAATATTCTAAAAGATGCAGAACAAAATTTAAGGTATTATATAAATTTCAAACAAAGGTAGGCATAAATAATAATTTTACAAAATAAAATATCATCTATATGAAAAATATCAAAAAGAAATTGTGAAGTGTCGTCAGTCTTTTATGAATTGATATTTTATGTTAATAAATATCTTTAATGCAAGAAAATTGAATTCGAGAAAACGTATTTCGCATAATTTATATATCGTTATAAATCCTACGCACTCCGTAATCTATGGAAAACATATGATCCTTTTTAGGTGCGTTCGTAATTATATAAATACGTAGCACCTATAGTCGTCGTTCAGTCCGTCTGTCTGTCCGCATGTAACACAGCAAAAACTACCCAACCGAATGGTCTGAAATTTTAAATATATGATTGTTGCAAAATTTTGTCGAGCCATTTCCAATTTTTTGAAAATCGGATGTATAGTTTAATTACAGGGACAGTCAAAATTTTTTCGTTACATTACGGCCAATGGGAAAAATTATTGCAAGGGAATTTTAATGATGTTACAGCCTTCCGAATGGTCTGAAATTTTAAATATATAATTGTTGCAAAATTTTGTCGAGCCATTTCCAATTTTATGAAAATCGGATGTATAGTTTAATTACAGGGACAGTCAAAAGTTTTCCGTTACATTACGGGGAATGGGAAACAAATTATTGCAAATGCATTTTAATGATGTTACAGACTGCACTTATGAAGCGCAAAAAAATATACATTCAGTACAATATGGGTGCAAAAATAATTATAAAACTAGTTATAGTACGAACGCACCTCATTTGCCACGTTTGACGAGCAATTTCCAACTTGTTAATTTAAATTCAGACATAGTCCTTTTGTTTATATCAAAGTTTGAAATATTTTAACATCAATAAAATTCACCGAAAACTATTTTTCTCCATACACTATAATGTAACGGAATTCTATTGTGCATCAATATAAACGAGCTATAATTTCTACACAACGAACATTTCATAGAAAAACTAAATAACATATAAAAATTACATGGCATTATGTTGGCATTCCGAGTATATTTACGAAAGTTGGAGAAAGGACAGATGGCCAGATAAACCGAATTTATAAAAAAATTTCAACTATGCTAAAAAGTGTTAAAGCGTTCTTATAGTGCTCAGATACTTAGTGAAATATATAAGAGAAATGCATGTTAAAAATATAAAGTATATAGTAACCATATAAAGTATGAGAAGATATTTAATAAGTGTACATATAAAATTGAAACAAAAGCTCATAGATCAGGCATGTCAAACTCGTTCAAGACCGAGGACCAAATTAGTCACTGAATACAAAACCACGGGCCAAATTACAAAGAAAAAAAAAGCACATTTATTATATTTAATCGCACAAAAGGAAATTTGTATATACAAAGCACAACCTTTTTTAAAAAACGACGACAACAACAACAACACAATCAACAAAAGCAAAACAACCAAACAACCCGAGAAATTTTGAAATACAAACCGAAAAATTTAAAAAGAAATATATGTCTCTATTCTAACAAAAGTAACTAACGCTGTCACCGCCGCCGTCGGTTTTGAATTTTTTGTGACCAGAGGTCTTTCTTCGTTAATATTAAGAAAAATATTCCATACAAAAATATGAAAATCGGTAGTGTTATAGAGAAATATTTCATAAACACGCTGATGTAGACAGTTTTCAAATCGAAGAATTATTTTAAGAGATATTTAATGTTAAAGTTGGTCAAAATCGTTCCATTAAAAAAGTTTTATAGGAGCAAAAACTATACATGGGAATTTAATCATTTTTAGATCATTTTATACAATAAAAGTGCCCGGTATACAGACAGCATTTATTTTTTTTTAATTTGACTCATTTTTGAGGTTTTATTTCTATTTTGAATTCAATTTTTCAGCATTTTCAGAGGCATTTATTTACAACTTTTAGAAAAGGGTATTATTTTAAATTGTTGCCAAATTTTAAAACAGCGCAATAAATAATGTTTTCTTCAAATTAAAAATTGTTTACACGTGACTATTATAAACAGAATAAATCTTTCAAATGATAATTAAATGATTACGTATTAAAAGCAGGAAGATATTTATAATTACGTCATAAAAACTATATTTACACGTAAATTTTAAAAGAGAAAGAAAATTGCAAAATAATAAATTCATTAATATGCGTTAAAAGTGTACATGGAGGAAATTACGTCATATTTAAAATTGCTAATTCATAATATTGCCAAACAGTTTAAATTAAAAAAATATTTGCGCGAGACATTTATTTGATATTTTGAGATAATCTTTTAAAACTATTATTGATGATTTTTTTTTGAGAGTGGGAGTAAGGAATCATAATTTTTGATGTCCACCTTTTATAGGAAATAGAAAAACGCTGTTCATATAAATCGTAATTTCTGCACATTTCATTTGTTTATTTATAAAACTCACTTCGTTAATGCGTCCATCAGAGTTGTTTGTTTCTGGAAAAGAAAATATATATGAGAATCCTTTTAATAAACTATATTTTTATTTGATACTAAACTTCTCTTTTGATAAGGTTGAATGTAAATTTCATAAAATTAATTATGTGCTGAGGATTAGAGTTATTTCTTTGTAAGAAGTTGTTGAAAAACTGAGATACTACATTTAGAATAACTTTTAAATATTATGCAATTTGTTATTATTATTTGTATTGAATACTTTTGGTACTGGGATGTGATGGCACAAAAGGTTTCGGGCTCGGGCAGGCTCGGATTTAAAATCTTCGGGCTCGGGCGGGCCTGGGCTCTGCAAAGTGAGCTCGAACTCATCTCTGATGTCTGCCCCACTTTTTACGGCTCCGCTGAATGCGAAAGAGCAGTCTATGTTACCTCAGGTTTATGGTTAGACAGGATTTTTGTTTAAAAATGTAAAACCAAAACAAACCAGATTGTGTGTAGCATGCCCGGTTATGCTGCCGAAGTCAGCGATGCCCCGATTCTAGGTTTAGTTTTCATCATTCAGATTTTCATTTAAAAATATAAATCATTGAACACTGATATCAGTTCATTATCAAGGACCTGGCAACTTCGGGCGGGTTAGCTAGGTTTTCGCCAATTTTGTTTTAGACATTCATGTGCAATTCATGTTAGTCATTTGAAATACCCTTTCATGCAGTCTATTTCCTTTTCAAATAGATAATACATTATTACTTTCTTTTTTGAGTGTGTTTGAAGATTTCCTATCATTTAAGTATGTGCAAACAAATGATATTACCTAAAGATTTGATTGGTAAGACATTTCCTTTAAAAAATTGACCGTTGAATTAAATTTTCTACTCAAAGGAGTCAATAACAAAGGGAATTTTAATGTGCTATTTCCGAAAACCCATGGCTGATTTGCACATAGATGATTTCTCAGAATGTAATTGGCGCTTACATAATGTTAAATTTACCTCTGAAAGTCTGGCTTTTAAAGTTCTTTAAAGGTTAATTTAATTTTGGTTTTAAATTTTTTTATTAAATTGTTATAAAATCTTGTGTAAGTTACGTTTCATGTGATAGGCAATCCACATAGTTTATTTGATTACACAGAGTTATGTTGCGTGAGCTATAAAAGTTTACAATTTAAAATGTTTCAAAATTGTATATCAAAATTTAACACATTTTCAAGAATTATATCAACATATTAAACTTTTTATATTACAAAATAGCCACAAAATTATCGCTCTCATAACAGTTTATGAAAGAAAAATTCGTACTATACGCAAAATCGATAGACAAATTCTGTTGTGATTTGTTTATATGTGTCCACGGTATTAAGTACCTGTTAACGATTTCAATTCCTCTTAGTCATTTGAAATATCCCTAAATGTTGACTATTTCCCCTCGAATATATTATTTAGGGTAAAGGCACTAGTTTTTGATAAGTTAAGTTTATAATTGCATTATTTTGCTCACATTTTTCTGATTGTTTGAAGTAAAAATTCCTGCTTGCGTTTTAAAAAAAAAAATATATAATCACCTTTAACAGGGCGTTATAGAAAAAGCCGAAAATATTAATTCAGAGCAGAAAAAAATTAGATTTTTTGAAAATGTCCTTCTTTTGTATCTGTAGTTGACATTTCTATAAAGTGCAAATAATAGCTTACAACTAAACAGGTAATTAAATATAAGCTCTTCTTATTAAAACAAAATTAGGAAGAACTACCCTCTTCTTCAGCAATCAAGGATAGAAATATATTTACCAGGTAGTCACAATTTCCATGGAATTCATAGAACGCATTTCAGACCTAAATATATTTACGTAGGAAAGATGCTATCGGTAATATTTGGTAGAATTATTTTATCTTCAAACTGTGAATAGTGGAACTAAATCATCATGGCGAACACTGAAAACTATTATGAGAAATGTATTTTAAGTCGACATCCGCTTATTTCATAAATGTTAGGCATATTCAGATTTCAAAAATAATTGTCATATCTTAAATTTTAAGTGTAAATACTCGCATTTTACATGTTAAATTACTAAATAATTAGATGTAATTAAGTACCTATATTAACTTTATTTTGTAACATAATTTTAATTATTCATCATAAACTATAACTGTAAAATTTCTTGGGTTTGCCCAGTAGTGCAACCCATCGTAATAATCATATAATTTTCATTAAGCAGGGTCTCGTGCTCGTTCGCGGGTACTGGGGTCTCCGCGGGACACTGGATATGCACTGTAAAAAAAAATCTGTAGTTCTACAGATGTAAAGTTACATGCTTACTAAACTTTCACCTGTAACTGTACGAAAAAAGCTGCAAATCTACAAAACTAGTTTTTGTAAAGCTACAAAAATCTGTAACTTTACAAATGAATCTGCTAAAATCTCAGTAATCTTACTAAACTTTTATTTGTAACCCTGTCTGCAGTTACATGAAAAGTTCTCGGAATCCCAGTTTCAAAAAAAATTCTTAGTAACCTTACAGATTTTTTGATTTTCGGCGCAAAAGTGTGTCTGTTACATGAAATTTTGTTGTTGTCGTTACATGAAAAGTTCTAGGAATCCAAGTTTCCTAGAAAAACTTTAGTAACTTCACAGATTTTTTTTTACAGTGTGTGTTTTCCCATTGTGGACTAATCAGCTCCTATACCGAAAAGTTGGCTGCCCACGAGTGGGTGATTAGTGATCTAGATTAATTTTAACACAATTATTCTAATTGGTAAATAAATCATATTAGATGTAAATTTCCAACCGGGTGAAAAATGTCCGGACCAGGATTCGAACTAGGGATCTCCTGGCAGAAGCCGCCAGTGCTCTACCATCTGAGCTATCCCGGACGAATCTGGTGGAACTTTTTCACTCAGCTAACCTTAATGATTATAGCATCTGGTCTGAAACCTGGTTCAGCTCAACAGAATAAACAGAACTAGAACTGGTTCGAATCCTGGTTTGGACATTTTTTGCCCAGTTCGAAATTTACATCTAATATAATTTATTTACCAATTAGAATAACTGTGTTAAAATTAATCTAGTGTAATTACGTATCCAGCGATTTCTGGAGTTCCATTACCTGAGATTTATTCTGTTGAGTGAGCTGAACCAGGTTTCAGACCAGATGCTATAATTATTAAGGATAGCTGGGTGAAAAAGTTCCACCAGATTCGTCAGGGATAGCTCAGATGGTAGAGCACTGGCGGCTTCTGCCAGGAGACCCCTGGTTCGAATCCTGGTCCGGACATTTTTCTCCCAGTAGGAAATTTACATCTAATAGTGATTAAAGATTATCTGTATTGGAAGGCTAAATACTCCGAATGCCAAATTCTAAACAGTCTAAATACTATAGTTAATTGTTAATATAATTACTATTAATTTTACCTTTGAAATAAAGCAATTTAGCTTAACTTCGATACGCAAAGATTTTTAATTGACTGGCAGTAATTGCTAACTTATCTTATTCTGCTACCCAGGTTGCCAATTTGACCTTCTTTAAATTCGGAAATTCCGAATTCATATCAGAAATTCCAAAAGAATAATTTCTCTTTATATAATAACGAAATGACTATGAATAAATAAAGCAAAAATTACTATTCTGAATTTCCTGTATGGATTCTAAATTTCTGAATTAAAAAAGGCCAAACTGGAAACCCAGCTCGTATTGTGTAATTTTTGCCAATCCAATGTAATCAATCATTAATTTTCATGCAAAATGAATAAAAGATTTTATTAAAAGTTAAAATCCTGGAAAATATGGGCTAAAAGTTTATTATATGTTTCGAATTGTGAAACGCTGATACATTTTCGACCACTGGTGCTTTTACTCTGTAATTATTTTCTTATTTGATTGTGCTTAAAGATGTCCTTTCATTTAAGTATGAACAAATAAGTGGCATTATCTGAAGCGTCCATTATTAAGAGATCTCCTTCTAACAATTGGCCATTGAACTAAATTTTCCACTCAAAGAAATGACTGATAAAGAGAATTTTAATGTGCAATTTCCGAAATTCACGAATGATTAGCATTTAGATGAAATTTCAAAATGTAATCGGCACTTACATAATGATAAATTTACTTTTGCAAATGAATTCAGTTAACCGTAGTTTTGAAAGTTCATTAAATGTTATTGCAGTATAATTTAAAAAATACGTTTTAATAAAAAATTATAAATGCTGTTTTAGTTAAGTAATATGTAATAGACAATTTTCATAGTTTATAGCGCTTAGCTCAGAAATCTAAGCTATGAAAGAATAAATCTTAAAATGTTTTGAAAATGTTTATCAAAATTTATAGAATAAATGGTAGAACAATGGTAATGATATTACTATATATATATATATAAAACTTATGCAAGCGTATTATTTGTAATTAATCTTATTTAGTTATACGGTAAACTCTCGACTGTCCGGCTCGCGACTATCCGGCCTAGTAAAAAAAATAAGGAATTTTGCAAGTTTCCGAGATAGGCAGGTTCTTGTTCGTAGGAAAGTGCTAACACAAGACAAGAAGGGATTACAGAATGTAATAGCGGACGTTATTATCCGCTTATCCTGGTTAATTTCGTATAGTTTTTTAGTGTGCTCTGTGTTTATTTATTGAACATTAAAGAAATCGGTGATAAACGAAAGAAGATTGTAGTGACTATGGAGGAGAAACTACGAGTCAGCAGGTGGAAGCGACGCCAGCTGATATTATCTGCTTGTGTAAATGGAGGGACATTGCGTCGCCGAAGAGGGCTAAAAAGGTGAAGCAGTCATCTATCAATTACTTTTTCAAAAACTAAAAACTAAGTTTTGACTCTTTTATCTTATGCATAACTTTTCATATTTGTGCAATCATTTATTAATAAACAGTAAAATAAGATTTACTCATTTTTTTTTACGAATTAGGCTTGCGTTTTACGTTAATGTTTTGCTTATTTTGAAACTGTATGTATACATAAAAATTTACCTTAAAATGTGTAACATTTGTTTTTAATATAATGGGAAAGGAGTGCAGGTATAGTAAATATTTATATAACTTTGGCCTATCCGGCTTTTTTGTTATCCAATTTACCCTTCCGCCACATTAGGCCGGATTCTCGGGGGTTTTCTGTATATTTTCTTAATTTTCTTTTACAGTAACATCTTAGAAAACACTGATAAAATAATATTTTCTTTTTTAGAATCGTGTCAACATTTTAAATTTTTTATATTATCAAAACATTGAAAAAAAAACTATCTCTCTAAAAACCGTCCATAAAGGAAAACACCCTAAAAAATTACGCAAATAAATTTTTTCGCCTTTTTTAATTACTATAATAACTAAGCTCAAATTTTATAGGGAACTTCTGTTGTGATTTCTCATGATATTTATAAGCTTTATCATATTAAAGAGATTACAGTTAGTATTGCTTTTAAACAGAAGTGTGCGGACATAAAAAAATTCGCTTTTGAAGCTGTAAGATATGGAACATCATATAAAATCTTGTCAAGAATGACGGGAAAAAATGCACAAATTTATGTTAAATAAGAAATTTTCTATTTGTATTAGCCATTCTGCGATTTAGTAGAAAGCATGCATGGAAAACACATGCACTTTTATTGTATACGTTTAGTTATTGTTGGTTTTGGATTGTATTTTGCATTTGCATTAATGTATTAAATAATTTTAATATATCAAATAAAATCGTAGCTAATATTTTTATACTTTCTCAGCATTTTAATTTTTCTTGTTGATCTTTAACAGAAGGAATTTATATTACAAAAATAATAAAATAAATAGCCTTGAAAATAATGAAATTCTCCTTTAACGATCTACTCCAATACACTGTAAAAAAAATCTGTAACAGGAATTTTTCTTGTTGCCGTTACATAAAAAGTTCTAGGAATCCCAATTTCCTAGAAAAACTTTAGTAACTTTACAGATTTTTTTACAGTGTATTTAAAGCAGAAGTACAAGGTGTTTCTAATGTAACATAACAAACTTTGAATGGTTATTAATCCGTGTGTAAACAGTCAATTCTTGTAAAGTAAAGCAAGATCACAATCTATTTATTAAAGGAAAAATGCAGGATACACTATCCACGACTTGAACCGAAATTTTCATTCACCAGTTTAACAATCAGGAAAATATTTAGCGATATTTTTAGCAGATTGAATAGATTTTAACAAATATTTCATCAGATTGATTGCATGAAATGCAATGACATGATGGGAAGTATGGAGAGTTCACTGTAATATGATCAGTAAAATTGTAAATAGTGTCAGATACATTCTGCATTATTGAGCATTTAGCTAATTGAAGTTTTTAACATTTTCCATCATTGTTGAAAAGTGTTTACGAATTCGGTTTGTCTGTCCGACTGTCTATATGTCTGTTTGCCGTCTGATCGTGATCTAACTCGCGTAATCACAGGGTGGTTCAAAACTATAAGTCAGAAATGTAAAGACAGGTACAGGGGACCTAAATAAGCAGATTTCTTATAGGAATGTGGACGCGGAAATGCGGCGTTGAGGCAGTAGATAGCGCTGTTGAGTTCGGCGGATGAAATCGCTCCGCTGACTTGAATCGTCATTCCCCGCACGGAGCAAGCACGGTTTCAAGCAACATGTATCGTTACACCAATGCGGAGCTTGCCGATATGCATTTCATGTATAGGGCTACACTGTTACAAATTTGCAGCATTCTGTCCACTCATTTGACCGTTTTTTGAAAAAACGGTTTCATAACCATAATTTAACTATATTCTGACCATAAAATGGCCAATAATATGGTCAGAATAATGTTAAATTACGGTTGTGTAACCGTTTTCGATAAAAACGGTCAAATGACTGGATAGAATGCTGCAAATTTTTAACAGTGTACACAAGGAAATGGGTCATACTTAACGCAAGTCCAACAGCTCTCGAGCTTGTCGAAGGAGTGAACTGTGCGTAATACTGCTTGCTTCTTCCACTGCAGGAATTCTACGATAGCTTCCAATTCCCGTATCACGTCTCGAAGCATAAAATGATCTACTCGTGTACAACCCCCGATGAAGACACTCAAATGTTCAGCGACCCGGCAGATTCCTATCCGGGATCGTTCCATGTACATCCTTTGAACAGCCGCTCCATTTCCTTGCGCAGCCCCAAACATGAAATACATGACAGCAATCTGCGCACTGGTGTAACTACTGGGACGCATGTTGCTCTAAATCCGTGTGGATAATGACGATTCAAGTCAGAGAAGTTATTTTGTCCCCTGAATACAACAGTGCCCTCTACTGCCTCAACACAGCATTACGCACACGCATTCCTACACGCAATCTGTTTATTTAGGTCCCCTTTATCTGCTTTTACATTTCTGACACATAGTTTTGAAACACCCTGTATAGTCAAATTGCCATGAAATGGATATATGATATCGGGGTTTACTATGCCATATTCGGTATTGAAAACGAAGTGTGTAGCATTAACGGTTCATTTACAGGGACACTCAAATAATTCCGTTACATTACGCTCTATGAGAAAAAAATTGTTTGCGGTGTATTTGAATGATATTATACTATTTTAAACATATTTAAATTTACATATATCGCCGAGGTATTTTACAAGGTGCTCACTATAGAATCTGGTGTGCATATAATTTATCGTTCATTTACAGGGAAACACAAAATAATTAGGCTACAGTGCAATATTTGCTGAAGTGGGTTTTCAGTTGTGGTACGCGTTTTTAAATTTAACAATTTTTTGCATATTACTTGCATATTCTATAGACCATATAAAGGGCTGCACAAAAGATACCAAGTACATTTCCGTTTATTTTCGGAAATTGCTGAATGGGGATTCTGAGCGATGCGTTTAATTGAACGAACTTTTAGCATGCTATATAGGATACATACAAATCTATAGATCATATACCAGATGCACTAAAAATTGGATATTTTTCAGACTGTTGAGGGTAATTGCAGAAATTGGTTTTAAAATGCATTATGCGTTTTCTAAATTGTCTAAATAAGGTGGGAGATGTCTAATTTGCATTGTTGTGTGAGGCTAGTAGAGCTTTAGCCTTTGGGTAGGCCTCCTCACCTAGTTGAACCTTGCTTATTTAGACATTATCTTTCACTTTAATATAAGGTAAAGCTTTGTTACAGTATTCTGAATGTGTTGTACGGTGTCTATATCTGTGTTGGGAGGTGTTGTACATAATCTATGTTGAACGCATGATTTTGCGTTCTTGTTTTAGTTAATGATGGCCCTACTCGTTATGTCAACATTTTTCACAGAATGTAAAGTGAGCCTGTTAAATATATCGTTACGATATCTTCTTTATTTTGAATGCTATGAACGAAGATACTAGTCCAGCTTAAAGTGTGATACCCTGTATTTTTGATTTTATAAATGCATTGATACTTTATTTTTAAATACGAAAATGTTTTTTTTTATGCATATTATCACTGCAAAGTTAAAAAAATAGTTTAGAAACACCGTGTATAAAAAGTTATATACATGACCGAAAAAGATTTTGATAAAACATTATTGTGTATGTTTAACGTGAAAATTATATTTACAATTGCAATTGCTTTATTATCTAAAGCAGAACTCTGTTGCAAGCGATTGAGCATTCAATGTAACATGTTTCCCTTTTCGAAGCAATTGTTGAGAAAGGCAGGTTTAACACATCATTTCAGATAACAAATCTGAATCATTTATCAGAGGATTTCTCCATTATTAGCTGCACTTTGCTTATGAACCTGCATCCACGAAATAATTTAACAGGTCGTAACTTTTATAGTGCATAAATTTTCATTTGGAATCACTTGAATATCTTTAAATAAATATAGGTATAAAGTTTAGATTCAATGGAGTAATTTTTTATGTTATGATTTTGTAGTTTATATTTTATATTATATTAAATATGCTAATATTGTTATGGTGAATTTAAACTCATTACTTGAAATTTTAGTAAATGTCAAAATATACAGGATGGGCGTATAAAAAATTTGCCGTTATATATGGACCTCTAGCGGCCGGTCCGTTCAACCGATTGAGATGAGATTTCAGATATAGTTATTCTATGATATGACTTCGGGATTATGGAAATTAAATGCAGTATGATGATGAAATCTATGAGACAAGGCAAAACACAATAATGACATAAAAAATACAAAACCAAGTTTAATGAGAAATAATTACAATAATTGCTCAAACAGCGACTTCCAACAGTAATACACACAGAACAGTGGGGAATAGCGGGAATTGGCGAATGCTGTGAAATACACAAGGCACATCGCACAGTTCATCAACACTGGCCGAAAGTTGTGTGTAACTCGCCCCTACAGAAGGCTAACATGGAACAAGAACAAAATCAAACAGAGCAAAACGAAATCATTTTAGAAGAACAGAAGCCTCAAGAGGAAGATGTTAGAAATGACAAAGCTATTAATGTTGCTAGGCTGCGTAAAAAATTAGAAGAAAAAGAGAGGAAATTGCAGGAAAATGAGCAGCAAAACATGTTGCTTCAACAACAATTGGAGCTTGAACAAAAAACACAAAAAAATGCTGTTGATTCTCGCTTTTTGAAAGAAGATGACTACATTTATCCAAGTCATTACAACGCTCTTTTACAAGAGGTAGATGCAGTAAAACGTGAGTTAGATCAAACAAAAAACGCCACAGCTCGGGCAGAACTGTGCGGGCAATATGCTGATTTTGAAAAAATTATGACACGAGATAATTTAGCTAAAATTGCTGAAATTCGTCCTGAATTTGTAACAACGATTGATAAATCGTCTGAGAGTCCCTATAATAAAATGGCCTCTCTTTACCACGCAATCAAACTATCTACCATGCCAAGAAATTACCAGCAAAAAGTTTCTGGGGTCGAAGAAGACCTCAGTCGCGTAAAAAGCGTCTCGTCTACTCCTGGATCAGGCAATTTGTCCCAAGATCCTTTAATTCGAGGAAGGCGTTTATCTGCAGCGCATAGAAGTCATCTTATAGAAGAAATGAATGAGTTTATGCCTGTCATATAAATAGGATGTGCAAACTTGGGCTGTTGAAACGATTTTGATGATGATACCTTTTTATGCTTTGCATATGAAATGATATTAGTACAGAGACCTGATTTCATTTATTCTTTATTTACCATTACAGATACTGTCCCTGCTAGTCAGGTAAATAGATATGTAACGAGACTTTATCACGATAAGGCTCCTGCTGATGTACCCTTATCTGGATGCTGTGAGATTCCTCCTCCTTGTAAAATTACTAGTACAGATACTGAATTTTCGGTAAATGAATATGGATGTTGGGAACCAATTTGTATAATTAAAGAAATCCACAATAGAAACAGAGATCTTAATATCCGCACCATTTCTAATGGACGACAAAGATGCACTCACTTTAAAGATATTGAATTCTGCTATTGGTGTTATCAATGAAACTCATGGAGAAAATGGAGATCTGCCTACAGAGCCGACAGGAATTGAGACAATTGAAAACCTTCTAGATAGCAATAATGCAATTACAGCTTTTGAAAGCATTGTTGCATCCAATCGAATCGGTACATGTCCAACACCGGATGCTTATTTAGGAGTAGGGTCTAATGAAATTGCTAAATTATTCACTTCTCTTCCTGGGTTTATACCAAAGCATCGTTATCCTGACCAAGCATGCTTACGAAGAGCTGAAAGGGGACTAGTCAGTCGAACTCGATTTTTCTTCTCCAAAAGAGGCCTTGTTGAAAGAGGAGCATCTGCTAAAGGTCGAGATGTCTACAATATATTCATTGGAGGGTTTGGAGCGGTTTCTACAGTAGATTTAGAAGGATATCCTCCAGAGGTAGGTTATAATCCTCCAACAGACGTAATGAGACGATGTGCGTCTATGTATTGGAAAATGATTTGGGTAGGAGTAATTAATCCTGAGCAACATGTGTATAAATACAGAGTAACGAAGAAGGTAGCTTAAATGGATTTTAAAAAACGAAGCGGTTCTTTTACCAGTGATGGAAAGGATTATATAATTACTAACATTTCTCCTTTTAACAAAATTTCTGTTTTAAACTATACACAGGCAGCTGCAACAGGATCAGGTGTATGCTTTCTTTATTATAAAGGAATGGAAGACGGCGGACGTGATATTATTACTAAAGCTCCTCCCTCAGAAGCTCCTATAGGTTTAAATGATTATCAAGTCAGTGCTAATACAGGCAATGAAGAGCAGAGAGCCTTTAATTTACTTGTAGATCTTGTTTCTGGTGCTTTAGAAATGAATGTAATGGTTGGATCTGGATTTACTATAATTAATACAGGACAAGACTCTTTTGGTCCTGAAGTATCTGTTACAGCAATTTCTACAGAAAACCCCCCTATTGCTACAAATTCAGAAGCCAATAACTTAGTGGCAGGATCAACGGTACAATTTTTTGATGTAACAGATGCCCCTCAGATTGCTGGTATTCCCTTTACAGTGGGAAATAACACATTAACTGACACAACATTTAGTATCGATTATTTGGGTGCATTAAGTGCAGCTGGAAAAACCGCTAAGGCAAGAGTTGTATTAAGAGGTAAAAATAGTAGCCCCAGAACTTTTTTCATTACAAAAATAGAAAAAGGTGAGGTGACAAAAATTACCCTTAGTGAAACGCATAATTTTGTAGTAGGAGCAAAGGTAAATTTTATGATCGATCAGGCTTTTGGAATGCAACAGCTTGATAAAAAAAAAACACTTGTGTTACAGAAATTGATATAGATCCTAAAACAGGAAATACGATTACCGTAAATATTGTTAGCCGTAATTTTAGTGATTTTACTTTTCCTAAAGCGGATAACTATAAGTTTACACCCGCGCAAGTCATTCCCATTGGAGTAGGTATTGGCTGCTGCGATAGTAGTGGTCTTAGTTATGCTAATCAGGATTCCATTGGAATTGTGCTAAAGTCCGGTAAAAACTCTCCAGCCGGTGTAAAAGGAGATAAGATCTATTGGGAGCTTAGCGGTAATGACCTTGGATGCTGGGGAAAAGAAATATGAGGAGAAAAATCGAATTAACCGAAGAGCAGAAACAACAAAGAAAAAAAGATCTTGAACCAGTTGATGGAACCTTTTTTTATGATTTCAAACCGGGATATTCAATAGCTTTTCATTTTCAAAGCATTTGGGAAAATGAGCCAAAGGAGTATATACTCAAAGATAAAGAAAAGGGCATGCTACCTAGATGCATTGCAAATTACATTAATGAATATGGAGCTATTGAAGTAGCTCATAAGTACTTACTTGATACTAGCGGTAATGCTATAGGGGTTACTAGTAGCACAAGGGAGCAAGTATATTCATTTGTCTAGAAAAAATTTAGGGAACAGTCTGAGATATAACTCTCAGGCATTTTACGTATTAAAATCCCATTCTTTTTTTTACTTTTTTACTGATTTTTAGGTTTTTTTCTTTATACGAGAATGTTTGTTCTCTTTTTGCACCTATTTTTGTTCTGGAGTAAATGGGAATAACAATCTATCGCCCCAGAGAGAGACATTAAATTCTAGTTCTGGATTCATAAGATATACATAATTTCTATGATATAATGGAATTACCGGCATATCATCGATTAGAACTTTTTCGGCTTTTTCTAGGGTTTATAGGCGTTTGTCTCCTTCCTCATAGTTAGAGAGGTTGATTAATTCGATAAACTTTGGATGTTCCCAACCTGTGCAATTCCTTGTATAACTTTTATACTTAAATCTTTGAAGGACGTCCATAGGATCATCATAAGAAGCAAGAGCGCATGAAAGACACATGGAATAATCTTTATTATACAGCTTATCTAAAGCAACGCTAAAATCCAGCTTTTCTAACTTAATAAAGATTCCAAACACTTTTGCCCACTGCTGTTGAATGACCTGTGCGATCTCATCTGCTGCATAAACCCGTGAATAATAAAAGAAAGACAGCGATTTAAAAGCCTCTTTGGTAATACCTAGCTCAGCCATTCCTTCATTGAGCAAAATATTAGCTTGGATTACACCTTTATCTTTGAAAAACTCAGAGCATCGATATCCTTTTAGGCAAGGTGCTACTACATTTGTTGCAGACAAGCCCGCTTTGTAAGCAGAATTGATTAAATCAGTTTGAATATTTTTTTTACATCCTTTGCCTAATATTCCCATCAATTCTTGGCGGTTAATCACTAGACCAAAAGCTCTTCGAATCTTAAGATTATTAAAGGGTTGTTTAGTTGTATTAAAGTAAATAAATACAGAATAAGGTTGTGGCGCTGAATTAAAGGTCCATTTTTTTTCTAGCTCAGTTATCTCCTCTTAAAGGAATATTCGTTAAAGAGTCTCCAACCATATCAACTTTTCCTTTCTTAAACATTTCTAATCACGTCCATGTAATGTCGCACCTCTCGAACATAATGGGTTGGTACTCCATCGTGCTGAAACGATATACGCCGCTGGATGTGTGTGGGCACATCTTACTACAAGTCTGGCAGTACCTCTAGGAGAAAAGCAAGGTATTTTTCCCCTCAATGCGTTCTGGGAAAAGATACGGTCGTATTAGGTTGTCACCGACTATACCTGCCCAAACGTTGATGGAGAAGCGTCACTGATGCTCGTGGATTTGCATTCGCCCACATATATTTATCGTGAGTGTTAAATACACCATCATGTGCGAAGGTACACTTAAATGTGTAAAGTACAGTTTCTGGCAAAATCTGGATGCACCGCACTCAACTGCAGGACCCAGCTGGCGAAGTCTAGGCGACGATGATAATCCGTTGCAACCGTCCATCCAGTGCTTGGATGCGTTGAAAATGATATTGGTGCAACCTTTTATCCTTCAGAACCCGCTATATCGGGGATTGTGATACAACAAAGATACGTCCCACAGCTCGTGTGCTTGCACTTGGCTGATCTGCCACAGTATCAGGAATTTTCTGCTCCAAAACTGCCGTTTTGGCCCTACTCGCACAATCTGCATCCGACCAGAATTCGAGAAAGGATCCCGTTTCCCACAACTGCGGATGCAAGCGCTAAAATATTTTAGAATTGGACAAACGGCGATAGGGAAAACGCTTCCCGTACAGTCGTGTTGCCTCTCTGCTATGTCCGTTTGCAGCTCCTTATATGAAATGAATATCGGCCTTTTCCGTATTAGTAAATTGCTCCATCCTCTGTTACTGAGGTTAACGGTCGCACATTGGTATAGCCTCACAAGGTTGATGTCGTCGGCTTTTATTCACAATCGCGTACAGTTGCACACGGGTACTTCTTCTTCCCCAGACAGCATTCGGATACATGGTAATCTTTTTTCCCCGGTAACTCACAACAGGAATGACGTTTTAATATTTGCGGAGCGGTAGTTTCCAAACATGCTAGCACCTTTGGATTTCAAATCTGACCATGCCTTATATGATGGAAATTGTTTGTTTTGGTGCGTACCACCACCTCTTAAAGTTTATCCCATCTTGTTTGTATACCCTGTATATTTTGCGAGGTCACAAATCGAAATAACTGACAAATAAGCGAATTATGAAAGAGCACTGAAAACATTTATTGTCAAGGTAGGATCTATTAAATCTCTCTAAGCGGCAGCCCCGTATGTTTTCGTTTTACGAAAATATTTAAATTAGCTTAATTAGCTTAGACAAAAATATTTTAAACAAAATAAGATATGACTACTAAAAAGGTATATGAAAATCACGTTCGCAGAAGACTGCGACAGGGAATTTAAATTAACTTTAGTTTTATGAACATTTAAATGAAAATGTAGGAAATCCCTCATATGTTCAGTTCATAGTGTAGAACACTGCTAAAAAATGCTTCATTTACTAGCTATACATAATTGTACCTCTAATGAATTTGTATGCCTATCGTAGATGCATAATCTCCCATTTTTTGAAGACAGTTTTTTAATCGAAATTTAATATTTAGCCATTTGTGAAGTTAAAGAATTTAATAATTTTGTAATAGAAATATTACCTTTATTTAATAGTAGCAATTCTGCAGTTAAATGAGACGAAGAAACTTTGTGAAAAAAAAAATGCTCTCAGAAAACTGGATAATTTGGCAGTTGTAGTCTATATCTAATCAAAATATTAAATAATCAATAACGTACATTTCATAACAGAACAGAATACGCCGAAGGTGTTTCTTTCCCATTGGCCATTTGATTAAAATATCTGAAAATATCTGAAAAGTAATGTACGAATTTTTCAAAACATAGGGGGGGGGGAACTTATATTATGATTATAGAATAAATCACCTAAAAGTTTGTGCCATAATAATCTTTTATAATGAAATATAATTAAACAGTGTAATTAAGCTTAATAATTTTTGTATTTAATAATTTATTGTAAAATTTTAAATATACAGTTAATCTATTACAGTAAAAAAAAAAACAGTTAATATATTTTAGAGACTAAGTTTAAACTACCTTTAAAAAAGTAAACAGTTACTCTTCAATAAATAGGATAAATTTTGAATTAACTTTTTGTTTGCATTAATTTTAAGCTAGATTGAAATGATTATGAGTATTGTGATTTGAATTAAAGAGACTAGTTCTTTATAATTGGAAACTTCTGTATGTGGTTTTCATGTGATTTCACATCATCTTTAAAAGTTGAAATAAAAATATTAGGTTGTGTACGCAGGGAGATCTTTGTAATTTAATTTCTCTTGTAACTAATACGACGTACACTTGCAGATGAAGCTACATACTTCATGAAGAATTTATTTTATAGAAATTTAAATGCAAGGAATTAATTTAAGATCTATAAATAGAACTCAGCAAATGAATACACATCTACTATTTTTAAATACTGTAAAGCTTGTGAAATCAATACTGTGAATAAAGGTTACGTGATTTAAATGGAAAATTCCATAGTTCGAGGGAAAAGAGTACAATACCATTGTAGCAAGTGAAAAAATTGTTCTAAATACGTATCCATGGGAAAAGCGGAATTATTAGAATATTTCAATGGTGAGATCTTACATGATAAAAGAAAATTCCCCAATTCAAAACACTATTTCAAAATCTTTAACATTCTAGTGTCAACTGTAAAAAACACTAATAACACCAATTCGAATCTTTAAAAAGCCAAAAAAAAAAAAATCATTTTCTTCCTTCACAACCTATCAGCAAAGAATTATTTATGAAAAATTATTTATGACAAGCATTTATCCGGAAAAAATAGGAAACTGTTACAACGCTGGATAACATTTGGGTATTATATTTAAATAGGTACATGGCATTTGCCGTTTTCGACCTGATGCCATTTCGATGCCCAGCAATTTCGGCCCCAAGTCAGTTCGGTCTCCCCGTGCTGTAACTTGGACTCTAATTGTCTTACCCCTACCAAACGTCGTATGGGTCAACATCATTAGGGGCCATTATCCCTTTTTATAAAGCCCCTAAATTTTATAAAAAGCTAAATATAAGAGTGTGAGAAATTTAAACTTTTATAACTTGTGATTAAACTGTCACAGCGCGCTGGAATTTTGTGAGAGTGAAGAACGTGATATAATTTTAGAGGAGACATTGTCTGTTTATTTTAGCGAATTTTTAGAACAATTTAGTAATCTGCGAACATAAGGACTCAATAACCGCAAACAGTTTAAAGTAGGATTAAAATTGTGGGAGCCCACACAAATTTCGTTTGGTTATCGTAATAATTTTAAAGTGGATTTCTGTAGATTTTTTATTGAAGCACCTTATATTTTAGTGTATTATAAATATAAGGTCCTGACAAACTAAAACTCTTGAAACTGCAGCTGTAATTATCTTAGAACACTTATATTTTGTATGATAAATGTAGTTTTTGTAAAAGGGTACTTTGTGAGGTTTTTGAATCAAATCCCCTCCCGTATTATGGTATAGCACACATATAATTAACCGATAACCACCAGCACCTATAACACGAATCTAAATTGTCACAGACCACAAAAATGTCGTATTGTAAACATAATCTTTTAATGAGGGGAGGTCTATATGTATTTTGTATAGAAGCCCCATATTTTAGCGCTTTAAAAATATAAGGTCCCGACGACTTAAAAAAATTATACCTCAAGCTGTAATTATCTTAGAACTCTCATGTTTTGTATGATAAAGGTAATCTTTAAAAAGGAGAGAGCTTTGTCCGTTTTTTCAACCGAAGCCTCCCAAATTTTAGCATAGCGCGAATATAATGTCCCGACAACAACATTTATTATAATTTTTATATACACTATTTATATTATAACATTATTTATAATTTGGATTGAATCGAAAATGTCGCAGCCCACTCCAATTTCGTAATCGATTTAAAGGAGGAGGGGGGACTCTGTGAATTTTTATAGAAGCCCCATAATTTAATGTACAATAAATATAAGGTCTATAGAACTTAAAAGAATTATAACGCGAGCTTTAATTATTGTAGAAAACACATATTTTGTATGGTAAACTAAATATTTGTTTATATTTGTTTGCTTCGAAACCTTTGAAGAACTATACAAAATGTCACTATTGACCACAGAACACTTGCAAAGTAAGATCAGAGAAATGAATTATGATTCTCGTCGAAAAATTTATTATTGCTCGAATGAAACCTATGGAATTAATTTAATTATTATCTTTACAAATTTTTGTATGAAACTCATGGTTATTTTTTATAATAAAAATTTTGTTTTACATTTTTATAGATTATCAATATTATTTAATACAAGGGTTTACCACAAAAAAATTAAACTATCACACGATTAATAAAATTTGTTAATCATATTCGAAGAGGTGGGAGATTATGTTTATTATGACATTTGATTGTTTCATATAAAAGATAAATAAAGTTTTCAATATACAATAAAATCTTTCTACAGTGAACACCTGGGGATTGCCAATTTCACTGCTATTCGGAGGTTTTTGTCCCAATAATTGTTTTTCTTCCGATTCACGTAGATTATAATAAATGCGAATGTTAAAAATCGATACTATTATTAATATACGAAACATTCTAGAGACACAATCAATTTTTTCAATTTCTTACAAGAACAATCCGACATTCACCCATAATTTATTTTTACATGTAGATGCATAAACTTTTCATATATCCTTATGTAGCTGCTGCCATAGATTTGAAATGGAAGCAACGGGGGAAAAAGGATCTGTCAAAGCTCATATCGTCGGTACTATGTCAAACTATCCAATGTGAAAATAGCCACTTTTCAGGAGGGCAAAAAAAACTGTTTTAATTGTGGATTCAAAATCAGCGCCAAGCAGCAGTAAACAATTATTATATTTTTTGGGTGCTGTTTTATATCCTATTTAAGCATGCTATTGAAAGAAATCATTTGCATAAATTTACTCACCAAAAAATCACATTGGATAGTTTGATATGGGATGCTTATTTGTACGTTTTCAATTTAGTTGAACTTTTTCAGCTTCAAACTATCCAATATGCCACATTGGATAGTTTGACTTGTAAAAATTTTGTACTTTTCTCAGGTTCGCCATTCCATAGCAGCGAATATGCCATATTGGATAGTTTGACTTGTAAAAAGTTTGTTATTTTCCCAGATTCGCCGTTTCATAATATCATATGTGTCGTATTCAATAGTTTAATTTGTAAAAAAATTAGTATTTACATATTCAATATAAAACTCTTAAAACTTCTTTAATAATTTTAATAACGAATATACAGTAAATTAATTAAAAAAAAGCTTATTTTTAATATTAAAAATATTATAAAATATTATAAATTATAAGAAAACAAAAATATCTCAAATAATGGGGTGGGCAACAACAGGTACTTCATACCCGTAATTAATCTTCGCGCTATTTATTCTAAGAAACTCATGGACCGCTTTCTACAACTAATTTCGAATAGAAATCTTTGATTTATTTAATCCTCCATTAAAAAAAAGGAACAAATGACTTTGAAGAAAATTTGGAAGAAATTCATAATAGGCTCTTTTAATAGAATAACTGCAAATGTTCTCCCGAACATGGGGAGTGATAATGGGGTAATCAGTTTTTTCAAGACTTTATTGATCGTTAAAAAGTTTTTATGACTTTTGCTTTACTTTTGTGTCGTCTCACCGTGCTCTAACTCTCGTAAATATACTCGGATTGCCATATAACTTATTTAAGTTTTTGACGTTTACTATGGCATGTGCGGTACTGAAAATGGAGCGTGTAGCATTTATAGGTCCTTTACAGGGACACTCAAAAGAATCCCGTTAGATTACGCTTAATGGGGAAATAAGGGTTTGTGGTTTAGCTTAATTATTTTACACTATTTCAAACATAATGAAATTTATATACATTATCGAGGTGCACAGCAAGATGTCTACGTTAGAATATGACGTGTACAGCAGTTATCGTTTATTTACAGGATCACAGAAAAGATTTCGATTAAAGTGCAGTCTATAGCGATAATTGCTGGAAATGCGTTTTATATTATGGTATGCGTTTCAAAACTATGTGCATACTACGTGGCATGTATAAATTCTATAGATTGTATACAGGACTACCTAAAAAATTGCTTTAGCATTACTAAGTATGATTCTGAACTACTTAAACGTAGTTTTTAATTGTATTATGCATTTCAATGCTGAAATATAGTTAGTATATGAGATGTTTGTGAAATATAAATGAAATCATATACAGGGCCTCTCAAAGAACTAGAAACATAGGCAATTATGGATGATAATTTCCGGAAGTATCATTTTAGTAGTTTTAAGCGTCTTTTAGCTTGCATTAAATTGTTAGCTTATTATGTGGCATCTTTAAAAATCCGTAGGTAATATAAAGGGTTGTACAAAAGAAGTCAGTTATGCTCGTCTATTGGTAGAAATTACCGAATCTGAATCTTCAACCTATTATACTTTTTAACACTTTCCAACAAGGTTGAAAAGTGTGTATGAATTCCGTTTGTCTCTCTACGTAAATACACTCTAACTCACGTAAATATACTCTGATTTTCTTGCAATTGAAAAGTGTTAATGGTGCTTACAATAGCATGTTCGGTATTGCATACAAAATGTATAACATTAATCTTTCACTCACAGGGGCTCTCAAAAGATTTTCATTACATTATGGTATATGAAGAAAAATCGTTTGGAGAGTATTTTTTATCACATTTGTCGCTTGGACGTTACCATTTGGACACACAAAAGAAATGGGTTACAGTACTGTCTTTGAGCAATAATTGCTGGAAGTACGTTTTTGAATTTCGGTATGCGATTTTAAATTTACTTTTTTTTTTTTTTTTCATGTTGTATAAAAATTTTATACTTCGTATACAGGGCTGCCCAAAAGAATTCACTAAAAAGCAATTACCGTCCATAGACAGAAAAAGTACTCGAATCAGTTTGTGAAGCCCTGTTAAATGATCTATAGATTTGTATATAATCCAGATAGTATGCGACAATTTAGTTTAATTAGAAAACGCGTAACGCAATTTTGCTTTTCAACCATTAGTAATTTCCGTGAATAAACGGAAATATACTCGAATTTCTTGCATTGCCCTATATATTATCTACAGATTTTTATACATGTTACGTAATATGGTAAAATTTAATTCAAGCAAAAAATCGTTATAAACACACTTCCAGAAATTACCAGTCATAGCCGGCAATCAGTTTTTTTCAGTTTCAGCTCTTTACGTAACCCTGCGTAATAGGATTTTCTAATAACATATTTTAGTATAGTAAAAATAAATAAAAGTCCGAAATTGCATAACTCAATTAAAAAACTCCTTTAAGAAATTCATGCCCATGCAAAGTAATGCTTACAAATTTTTTGTATAACCCTGTATATGATCTATAGAATTTATACGCACCACGTAATGTTCAAATAATAAAAAAAAACTTATACTATAATTGAAAACGCATTTCAAACAACTATCGCTAATAGACAGCAGTGTAACTGAATGTTTTTGTGTGTCCCTGTAAATTAATGATAACTATGATACATGTTATATTCTACAGTAAGCAACTTGTAATGTTGCTGATGTCAGTTTCACTTTGCTTGGAATATTTTAATATCATTAAAATATGCTTCAAACAATTGTTTTTTACCATGAACCATTATACAACAAAGTTCTTTTGCATGAACCTGTAAATAATAATAAATGTCTTGCGAACCATATTCTGCATAAAACATGTTTTAATACACTTGATGAATCCATATTAATTTTATTATGTTTTAAATATTGTAACACCATTAAAAGACACCGCTCTTATTCCCTATTGAGTGTAATTTAACGGAATTCTTTTGAGTATCCCTGTAAATGAACTAAAAATTCTCACATTCCATTAACAGTAGAAAACATATGCTATAGTAAACGTCAAAAACACATGTAAATTGCGTTAAATTTCAATCCATAAATAAAACAGTTTTTGTCTTCGTAATAAAAAGACTATATTCATATTGGATAGTTTGACATGGTACGGATGCTTAGAAAAAGAAAAATATCCAAACATTTGCGGCAAAGGATCGAATATGCCATATTGGACAGTTTGACATTGTAAATTTTAGAAAAAAGTGCATATTGGATACTTTGAAACAGTCATTATCTAAATTTCTAAGCAAGCTAAAGACGTGACGATTTTGATTAGTACGTATCATGCACAATACAACAAAATGGCACAAAATATGAAAGATGCATTTTTTCACATTGGATAGTTTGACATGGTAGCGACGATATGTTGTGAAGGAGGAAAATTTCATTTACATTGAAAGTGTTGAGACCTAACTAGGCCTAATACATGCAGTGCCAAGGCTAAAATTTTCAATAAATGCAAAACAAAATTGTAAAATAATGGTTTTGCTAACTCAAAATGTGCAGTAATGTATACCAAACTAGGGGTATTTCACAGGATCTGAAAACTGTAAGATTAAAAAATGCATTATAAACCACAATTTGATTTAAATAGAAAATAAAATATGCAATCCCATTTAACATTAACCCAAAAAATCTATGATCCTATTTACCTTGAAAGTTCTATTTCTGGGGTAATTAGAATCATGCAGATTATTAAAATTATGCTTCGTCTATTCCAAAACACAACCATTTCCTCTAAAAACAATCTTTATCTAATTTTAGATCCATAGCTATATTTCAATGTCCCTACAATATTTTACATAGGAACTTTTTGACTAAAACATTCTCACTTTGATGGACAGCGATTTTTCTTTGTGTTCTGGGAAAAACAGTGAATACTTCACAGGAACATACATTTTCACTCCAAAAAAATTGCACATGTAGAATATTAGTGAGACTTCATAATTATCATGGTCAATTTTTTAACCATTTGGAAAAATGGTTATTGTCCTCTGTCAGGGTAGGAAATCAAAAACATATCTGAAGCGTTTTATTGGTTGAATCCGCATTTTATTCGTTTGAGATTGGTCTATACAGTAATCTGTATTTTCCTTTTACTTTCAACAGAGACTGATATTTCTGTTGCCACTATGACAAAAAAATAATAAAAACTGCAAAAGAAAAAAAAAAAAAAAAAAAAAAAAACTCAGAAACAAATTGAGATATAGCTTTCAAACAAATTGCATTTAAAAGTACATTTTTTTCTCTATACGACGGTGTAAAAAGTAATATTGTGGGATGTTTAGTAGTTTAAGAATGAAATTTCATTTAAAATTGGTCGTCAGATTTCTTGGAAATCTGACGGTGGAAAAGCCTTTTCCCGAACAGCCAATGAAATGCTTGGATAATACGCAAGTTTCAGGTGGCTAATACGTAAGTTTCAGGAAATCTGACGAGTCGCAGGCGATTTTTGTCGCTTGCAATTTATATGTGTAATAACACTATTAATGTTTAATTCATGGCGTACGTAATATATGATCAACTACGTGCGATTTTTATGTCTTAAATTTTAGTCTTTGAAAAAATCATTTTCCAAATGGTCGTTGTAATTTGTTAAATTGCTTTTTTGTTTTAATCTGTTACGGATTCCCCCGGAGTGCCCCTGATCCTAATTACCTCCATCTTATCTTTATGTATTAATTCTAATAAGAAGTTTTGAATCTCGTGTTCAAATTCCTTCAGAATAAAAAACACTACCATAAGAAGTTTGGCAAACAGAAAGATTCTAATGCATGTTAAAAAATTACAAATATTAGAATTATTTAATTACATTTTAGAATGAATTTAAAAACATTTGTTAATCAAAATTGTAAAGTAAATATGAGAACTTGGTAAAACTATCTCTCTTTAATAGCTACACGTACATTTTGCAAACTTCAACTGATCTTTTCTTATTAGAAGAATATGATCATCTGATTTACTTTGCGAATGGGGAAAAAGTACTACACTTAGTGAAAATTGCTCTCAAGAGGATTTAGTTTCATAAAGGAAATCATAATTTAATTTCTTTTCTTAAAAGTTCAGTTTCCGCGTCATTTCCTTTTTACACCATAAAACAAGCCTTTGAAAGAAGATCTAAAAGACTTTAATGGGAATATTCTCAAATGCGTTTCTCCTACATGCTCATTAAAGGTGTTGAACTTTATTGTACATTTCGCGAAGTATTACACAACTTAAAAGCCCTACCCACTTCCGTTTCTATATGAGTTTTAAAATTTAGAAAAAAGATAAAAATAACGATTTTTCATACAGCATGAATTTCCAACATATGAATCTTTGAGTTGAAATTTTCGAACTGGGCGAAAAAGTCCAGGCCAGGTTTTGAGAGTCTCTTGCCTGAAGCTTACAATGCTCCGCGACCAGCTGAGCTAACCCGGACGAAAGTTTTTTTTCGGGCGATGCTTTTGGCCCTTTTCCTAGAAGTAATAATACTTTAAACTGATTTTACATGTATTGTAATTAAGACGTTATGGAGTTTTTTCGGTTTTCACAAAACCACTCTTTATTTCCACCCCTTGGTCCGATTTTGCCCATTAACGAACTTGACCGAGATTTTATGCCCCTTGATTTTATGTATCAGTTTGGAAATGATTTTTGCAGAATTATAGAAGTTATCGTGTTCATAAAAAGTAATATATATTATCCTAGCATTTTTAATGGTACTCTCTTTATCAAGTAAAAGGTAATTTT
This sequence comes from Maratus speciosus, assembly GCA_963932465.1. Lineage (NCBI taxonomy): Eukaryota > Metazoa > Arthropoda > Arachnida > Araneae > Salticidae > Maratus > Maratus speciosus. The sequence continues at coordinate 404,283,549 of OZ010791.1, forward strand.
AGCTTGGTAATTATTATAGCTTAGTTTTAGCTGTTTAATTTCACTTTGCTCATTTTAATTCTCTTAATACATGTATTCATAGCTGCAATAGCGCATTTTCATGTATTTTCATGTATTATCTCCATTAGTCTTATATTTGTTTTCATCTTGTTGATTATGTACCATTATTGCTATCTCATTCACTTGAAATCCAAATGTATATACTTTAGCATTAACCATTCAGTTAACTATATATAAATGTTTGTTTGTTGTCCCTTCTTTCTAAAACTATTCTCACTCTCTCTTACCTTTTTTTTTTTTTTTTTTTTTTTTTTTAAACCTATTGCTCTTTGTAAATTTAGCTTTTTTATATACGTTTTTTCTTTCTTAAATTAACTTGTTATTTCATCACTTTTCACCATAGTCCTGCCATATACTTTATAATAAACATATATTATCTTATATTATTTCATCTCTTAATTTTCCATTATATATGGGAAGGTTTGTGATTTTTTCTGCGTTTTTTATGGGTCAATTATTATTCTGTCTGTAGCATTTGTCTATGTTATGATATGTTTTAATATCATTTTCCTATTTTGTAGATTTTGGTGAGGTAATTTTGTATATTAATTTACATTTAATCTAGTTTTCATGCTAGCAACGTTATTATTTATAATTTTGTTCTGGGACATGGTTTTTATGTTATTCCAGTTAAATCTTTTTTTATATTAATTACGTTCTTCATTAAATTTTTAATTCTTTATTTTAATGATATTTACAACAGATCATATTATTTAAAATAAATATAAATCTATTTTAATTATAAAAAAACAAAAACAAAAAAAAAAAAAACAAAAAAAAAACGAATAAAAATATTAAAATAAAAAAAAATAAAAAGTCCAGATACATTATTACTTCTGATAACTATTTTTATTTTATATATATATATAATCTAGATTGTATCTTTCTCAATTATTTATCTTACTTTTTTCATCTTGTTCATTACATGTTTAATATTATGTCTCCTTATTCTTCATGGCAGTTCTTAGTAAAAATTTTAGAGACTGCAAATTGGGCTTTGATAACTCTCAGCGTAATGCCCGGTACATGGTTAATTATAGGCTTGACCATGGATCGTCATCCAGCTACCTATTCTCTTCTCCCTCATCACATTTACAATTTAGCAAATGCTCATCTCCTCGCTGCTTCACCTGCCCTCACGCAGATCCATCACAAATTGTTCACAACACTTCCCATATTAATTTTTGTATAGCTTTTAATGTTATTTATCGTATTAAATGCAATTTATGTAACATGCAATATATTGGTCAAACTAGTGGCCCAATTCATAAACGTATCAATGGACATCGATCTGCCATCAGTAATTATAAATGTTCTCGCAATCCTTTAAACTGCAATGTTGAGTATAGGCACTTTAAAAACCACAATTTTAGTAATATTACTATTCATATCCTTAATATACAAAATAAATTCCATGAACGTCTTTTTCTGGAATCAACATATATCAAACATTACAACACACTTTATCCATATGGACTAAATCAACTCTCATACAATAAACCTCATGCCGTATATTCTACATCATGTAATACTATCAATCTCTCTATCTATCTCTTAATCATAAATTATATAAACAAACCACACGTACAAAAAGAGGGAAATCATCTACTACTAAACATTCATCATCTAAATTAACTAATACTCATATCAAAAAATTATTAATACGCCTTCAATCTTCTTTCAGTAGTAATTACAACTGGATGTCTCTTCGTAAATTTATATTTGCAATTCCTAAATTTCATATTAATCAATATCATAAAGTTTTCACTTCAAACACATTCAATACTCACTTTAGTGATACATTTTTTGATTTACTCCATTATAGGCTAACTGCTCTTAATGTCAATATTAACAAAAACCCACAAAAATTAAATAAAAGTAATTCACATTTAATCGTTACCTTTACCAATCCTGTTTTTAATAAAATTAAACTTAGTCAATTATTTCACAACGGGCAATGTAAATTTCCACTTCACAGTGTTAATATAAAAAGCTCTTTTAAATATCCTATTAGTTTAGGTCGTAAAATTTTCAATTATAATAAGTTTTCTAAAAATTTCAAACACACTGATACTTTTACATGTAAATGCAATTATCCCCATCTAAATACATATATTAATGCCCATCATGGACATGTTATAACTGGTAATTTAGACATTGTCAATAATAATCATTTAAGATCTCTGATGCGTCATGACACTAAATATCGTATTCCTTCACAGTGTAATATACAGTCCATCATTAAACAATTCACATACGATTTAGATTTCTTCATTTATAAAATTGCTATTAACTATAATAAACCTGCTGAATATTTTGTAGATTGCAAGCATTATGCCATCTTTCTTTTGAAACAACAATTATTAAAACTGAATATTGCCAAAAATTCAGTTTCTTTCTCCACCCTTAAACCACATTTTGCTGCACTTCAAAATAATTTCATCATTACATATGTAGATAAGGCTGCTAACAACTATGCTATCATCTGCAAATATTACTATCATCACCTTCTAACTAAAGCAGTTACTTCTAATAATATTTTCAAAATTCATCATGTTACTTTAAAGGAAAATAATAATAATATATTAAGCTATCATAAATTACTAGGCATAAAAAATAACAACCTAAATTATCCTTATGTAGTCATGATTCCAAAATTTCCCCAAAATCCTCTTAAATTCCGCACTGTCACTGTAGGTTGTAATACATATAATACTAGTGCTAATACATTATTTTTAAATATCTTACACAAATTTATGAGTTATCAGTCAACAAAGACAACACTCACTGCATTAAAAACAGTTTTGAATTGGTGGATAAAATAAAGCCATTAACAAATGTCAATAATATTATTACTTTAGATTCCAAAGACCTATTTAATAATATCATTCTCAAGGATTTACATTCTATTATCAATACATTATTTATAGAATATTTTTCTTTATTAAATTTACCTGATAACATTGATACTGACTACTTCACATCTTTTACTAACTTTCTACTACTCATAATTTTATTTTCCAAGACAATGCTTTTTTTTATTCAAATACAGGGTATCCCTCAAGGAGCTGCTTCATCAAGTATGTTATCTGACTTATATCTTTACTTTTATGAACGTAAATTTATTAACAATAATATCTTGCTATACAGAAAGATAGATGATATAATTATTCTTTCTGTTAAAGATAATAATTCTATATCTCTTCCTGTAAAGTACCCTTCTAATCTAGAACTTAGTACTACTTTTCCACATAATTCTAGTATCAATTTTATGGATGTTAAAATTAATATTCTCCCTAATAACACCCTAACATTTAATATTTATGATAAACGCAATGTATTTTCATTTAATGTAATTAATTTTACGAATTTCAATTCCTGCTTACATATTTCAGTATATAGAAATATTCAACTTAATCATTGTCTTCGTATCAAACGTTTATGTTCCTCCCAATTCTTACAGCCTAACATTTTTAAATTAAAGCAATTAGCATTGTCTTATAATTATCCCATCTCTTTTATATCTGCATGCCTCAAATCTTAATATTCATTCTTTTCTATTATTTTCTACTTTTTACCAGTATAGGCATATAATATGTATTAAAAAAAAAAAAAAAAACTAAAAAATAGAAAACACTATTATGGAGGGTGGGTTGTGGATTGCTGAAAAAATTATAAAAACATATACAACAAAAAATTATATATATAATATATGTATATGTAGATTTATATATAATAATAATAATAATAAAAAAAAAAAAAAAAAAAAAAAAAAACATATAAATACCATTACGGAGGGTTGAGGTCGGGAATGGTAAAAAAAAGTTTAAAACCTTATATGTTTATATATGTGTGAGCCTGTATATGTGTACGTATATTTGCTTATATATTGTATGGATATATAAAAAAAAATTAAATAAAAAAACAAGGGGTATCATGCATTTAACATCATACATTTCTCAACAATTTTCACATATTGCTTCATAATACAAGGATATATTTCACTATCTCAATATTCCTCATTGTTTTTTAAATTTTTACATTTAGTTAGATAATACAAGGCTATATTTTACTATCTCAAAATATTCTTCACTGTTTTTTTTTGTTATTTATATTCTCATTTTTTATATTATAATATTTTGTCTTTAAATTAGTTAATTTAATCAATTGCCCTTCTATTTATTTATTTTTATATAATTCTTTATTTTATTTTTTATTAACTTATTCCTATTCTTTATATTATTTTTGTATTTACTCAGTAATATCAAGTTTATTGCTATTTTTTCATTCTACTTCAACTAAATGTTAATCTAAGTCATTTCTTTATTTTTTCAATCAATTTCATTCTTTTTTTTGAGTAAAGATGGCAGCACCAAACATTATTGTTAATCATCCAGTTTCAATTTACATTTTTTCCTTTCTCACACCAGATGGCAGCAAAGTTATGGGTTTCAGTCAGCTAATCAACTGTAGACCCACATGTTAAAATAGTCCTAACTCTGTTTTACCATCCAGTCATGCTGCAGTTATGTTTCCTAGTATGTAATTTAGGTATTTTGCTCTATTAATTTTTAATATCCTGTGTGAGGTGTATCTTTTTTAGATATCTTGGATTTTTATTATCTATTTTCTGTTATTTTTGTGTTATAAGGAGCTAAATTTTGTCATTTTAGGCTTAATGCCGACAAAATTGGATGAAATAACGCATCTTCTATGAATGAACTCACAAGCTCCTCTGAAGATTCTGTGAGTTATTCATAGTTTCTTATTTTACATACTGGTTTCCTATGTGCACTTCTAATTCATCTTTAGAACTTTACCAATTTATTCATATATTTGTGATTTCAATTTTATTATATATATAATATATATATATAGTTTTGAATTGGGGGTGGTTTTAGGTTCTAGGCGACATTATCGGCGTAGATCTGCAAAAAGTTTTCAGGAATTCCAACATAGGGAAGAATGTAATAGATGGTATTTCTTACGAAATATACCTAAAACTAAACGTCCATACATATGGCCAAAGGTGTGTCGAGGTTAATGGTCATCCGAACAACTCATCTGCATCCGAGCACGCTGTTCTGTAAAATCTCGAATCTTCTCTCATGCCATGCTGTAAAGTTCCTATACTGCAAGGCTGGCCGTCCACGAGTGGGTGATTTCTGTCAGATGACATGTATGCCCCAACAGATTGCTTTAGATGTGGTGTGGTGCTGACATATATACTGTCGCTCTGAGATAAATTTAATGATCAAAGTAATATTTTCAACAATAATTTTCCAGTTTACAAACTACAAACGTCGTTTAAAAACTATCAAAAAACGAAGGAATGATTTGTAAGGGATTTTGTACGTGCAGTGTTTCAATCAAAAGGCAAATTATAGAAACTAACAATGAATAGAGTGATTGATGATATAAGTAATATAAGTATTATAACAACTATATTAAAAAATAAAAATAAAAAATAATTTGACCTGTAATTAAAAAAAACAACAACATATAAGCGAACAGGCTGTGCAATACAATAGCAAAAGAATTTAAATCTATACATGCGTTTTCCTAAATGTATAGAATGCTATTCTTTAAATTAGAAATTTAGTAAACCACAATGTGTACCTAATATTAAAAAAAAATTAATATAATATTAATATTTATACCATTTTAAAACATTTATGGTGTTACTAACTACAGTGTAATTCATAAACATTTAGTTTTTTTAAAAATAAAGCTTTTTTCGAATACATGTTTATTTTAAGTTGACATATACACAAATGAAGAGGAAAAATCGTACTAGAATTAAAGATCAGTATTTTTATTTTATTTAATTCAATAACTCCTTTACTTTTATCCCTTAATTTATTATTCCCTTTTCGCCGCGGTGAAATATTGCATAATTAAGATATAATCGGCGTAAAGAAAAAAATACATTTTTACTAACTCTGCCACAAATCATCGTATAAAAATATGACTGGTACTAATCGATTAGCAATATCGCCTATTAAATAATGCTATACTTAAATTTTGCTTAGTTGTTTATCTACATATAGAAAGTGTAACACACGTTAGAATTTCATTATTAACATAAAAAAATTTAAACCTAAAAAAATATATAGTTTTTAACTAATTTTCAAAATAAAATATGAATCTATCTACCTCTATATATCTATCCATAAAACTATCTCTTTTTGAAATTTTCCTAGTTCGGTAGCCTTGGACAGATGGTAAAAATGGCCTCGGAGAGAGAAGAAATTTTGGTAAAATATTTTCCAACGATCTATTCACTGTTCTAACGATCTATCCACAAGCAAATTTTTGAATAGTTATACTTTATATCTGTTTTTATATGTAAACAGAAGTAAATTGTGTAAAAAAATATATATGTATAAAAGCAAAACCTTTATGTATGCAGTGTGACCTCAAAAATCTGGCATTCGGAAATCTGTCAACTTCAAAAATCCGGCATCAAATTCATCTCCTCCTCCTTCTTTTTTTTATACTTCCAACTTACAACAGAAAGAAAAATTGCAATCGTTTACGTATTAAAAGTAATGAACATTTTGCAGAGAGCGAGATCGCTGACGCTGCGCTAAATGAAACTATGCATAACGCTAGTCACAGCTCAGAGGATGAGGAACCAGCAAAAGAATAGGTTTCAATGGAAAAGTGCATAAATTTGACTAGAGAAATAATATCTTCTTTAGAGAAACAAAACTGTCGCGCCTAAATAAATATTTTTCACTTGCGTGAAATAAAATCAAAACTTGTTAAAGAATGGCTAAAAAGATGAAGCAGATAAAATTGGAATGGATGGAGACTACATAAGGAGAAGTCATTCAACTTAGTCTAGGCATTAGGTGCTCAAAAAGGACAAATAAAAAAAGGTTTTGTTTTGTTTTGATATTTGGTGCCTTTTTTGGGTCGCGGACCACGAATCTGAGTTTTGTCAACAATTTTCTTTCCGGGAAACATTTTTTTTTTTTTTAAGTGTAAAACCCTCGATTTTTCTTTGTTTTTCAAATTAATTCTAAAACTATGCATTTTACGTAAAAGTCGGTAATACATAAAGAGGATAAATTTCCCTACATTTTACGTATTAAAGGTTTTTTTTTTGTGATCAATGATTTACCCGTGATAGGCCCACAATAATGGGTGTGAAAAGCAAAAAATTCTCTAAAAACGCGAATTACGGAGCTGTGCGTCGATTTAACATCAAAACTAACCATTTTACGCAAACTTTGACTATTAATGATACTAAAAATGATATGATTGACTACATTTTACAATTAAAATAACACGGTGATTTTTTACAAAGTTTTGTTATTTTAATTGCTTCAAATCGCCAGTTTTCGGTGCTGTTTAGCTACATTTTACAATGAAGTTGCTGATAATAAATACGACAACATAATCCTTATGAATCATTATTTAATTATGAATAAGTATGTACATTCGTAGTACATTTTCTTAAAAAAAAAAACAAAAAATACTATTTCCGCCTTCTTTTACATGAAGGTCCCTATTTTTCACCAACATCTACAACATAGAAAATAGACGCATGGAATTAGTGATTGTTTTTATTACTACCAATATTAAAAAATAAATGTTTTCTTAATAGTAAGTATTTGGCATGATGTGGCCCTGTGGCATGACATTTTCCTCTTCCATTGGGTCCAAGGGTTCATTGGTTGGCAATCAATTTACATCTCGGTTTCAAGGTCTAGCTCGTCCTCCTCGTCTTGACACACCTGTTGTTGCACGTAGTTATGTTAAAGCAAGAAAGCCCTGCCTCCTTGCACCCACAATTTCGTTGGAAGTTCTTTCTGCTCTTGCAGGATACAAGCTTCAACAAATCAGAGGTTAGTACAGTGAACACAGGCTGAAGGTCATAATTTGTTTTCTTCCACCTTCACTCTTCAGTATGTTTTCAACACCCAGCCATTGTTGGACCTCGTTATATACTCTTAAAGAGAGCTGTTGGGCTGCAGTTACAGATTGTGGTAAAGCACCAATGTTCGAATTGTATCTAAAGCTTGGATTCTTGTACGAAATTACGTTAGGTGGTTTAGCGAAGTCCCACTAGTTTGTCCCACTATAATCTTAACTACCTATAACCACTATATATTAACCCACTATAACCGCTATAACTCTTCAGTATGTTTTTCAACACCCAGCCATTGTTTGACCTCGTTATATACTCTTAAAGAGAGCTGTTGGGCTGCAGTTACAGATTGTGGTAAAGCACCAATGTTCGAATTGTATCTAAAGCTTGGATTCTTGTTTGAAATTACTTTAGGTGGTTTAGCGAAGTCCCACTAGTTTGTCCCACTATAACCATACAGTGATACAAGGAAACGTTCCCCACCAGCTGCAATCAAGTCCTGAGTAGCGTTAAAGTCATTGAATACTTTAACAATGTGAGCAAGATAAGGCTTCTTCACGAGAGTTCTTCTAGGAACTTCATTTTTCTTTGCATAAACAATGCTGGCGTGGTATTGCAACCGCTCATAGCATGTAGGAAGAGGATGTTTTCTGAAACAGTTATACTCACAGCATTACTTGGAGAAAATATCAATGGAGAGTTGGTGTCCTTCCCTGATTTTAAAAAGAAAACGTTTTCGTCTTTGCAGAAACCTATCAAAATGACCAAAACACCTACATCCTCCCCAACTATAATTACCGTCTCATTTGATGGAGCCAAGGACAAAGCAGTGTTTATAATCAAGGTGTCTGCGTCTTTTATTGCTTGTTTGCATGTAATATTTGCTAATGAGAACTTGTCAGTCATCATAAATATTAATCGACCTTGGTCTTTTGTAAATAATTTTATGTGTTTGTTTTTTGTGTTAACAAGAAACTTTTCTTTGGAAATGGTTGGTATCATAGTTTCGTCAAACAATATGTCAGTTGAAGTGGCACGTATACCGATCGCTCGTTCCCAAGGGGTTAATGCCTGATTCTGAAGACATATTGCAGTTAATTCGTCCGTCAGTCAAACCACCAGTGCTTATTGGGTGTAAATAAGGGTTTTCAGGGAAAGGAGAATCTGCAGTAACCATTCGTACATCTTGGTACCATCCATGTTGCCCATACAACTGTAGAATCTCTCAGGCCTGCATGCTATTCTGAACAGTGAAATTAAACACCATTGTAATTTTCTATCGTTTCAAAAACATGAAGGAAACAACGAACGTCAGATCCATAAAATGTAGTCAATCATATAATCTTTCGTATCATTAATGGTCGAAGTTTGCGAAAAAGGGTTAATTTTCATGTTTCATCGACGTACAGTGCCGTAATTTCCGTTTTTTCACAGTTTTTTGATTTTATCACGCATTTTGCAGTATTGTCACGTCTAAACCATTGATTGGAGAAAAAATTTTTAACACATAAATTGTATGACATTTTATTCTCTTTAATTTATGTATTGGCGACTTTTACTTAAAATGCATAGTTCTGAAGTTATTTTGAAAAAACAAAGAAAAGTCCGTCCTTTTGCACGTTTTTTTAAAAAAAAACGTATTTTCCGGGAAAAAGTTTGTTACAAACTTCAGATTCGTGTTCAGTGACCCAAAAAACATAAAGGCACCAAATATAAAAAACTATACCAAAACTTTTTTCTATTTTCTATCAAATGACTTGACTAACTGCTTATTGGATTTTTTTTTTTGTAACGTAGAAAATATCAATTAAAGTAAGTTTTTTAAAATATTTAATTTTCTCTTTTTCTCACATAGTTATCACTTGGCCATGAATTAAATTATGACTAAAAGCCACATCAAGGATATCGGAAGTACTTTTGATATTCTTTCAGAAATCCGGAGTTTTCAAAAATCCGGCTTAGGCTTGGTCCCGACGCCGCCGGTATTTCGAGGATATACTGTATATATAAATTCCTATATTAGCAAGTTTTCATATCTGTTTATACCATTTGGTAACAAATCTCAATTTTTGTAGCCCAAATTATCCCAAGCTTTAAAAAAATGCCGCAGCCCCTATAATAGAAAAGTACCATTTTTTGTTCGCACAAATCGATTTATAGAAGATACAAATATGCGAATCCAAAATTACAGCTCATTCCGCCAATTGCATTTTGAGTTATAGTACATAAAAAAACTACCTGCATTACAAACTACTTTGCGGCGATTAAAAATGATGTAATATAAAAAGTTGTATACTAATTCTTAAGTTAATTGACCGGACGAATTCCCGTTTAATGTTTGACTCTAACAGTTACCGAAGACTTAAAATATAATATAAAAATTGATTGTTAATATTAGAAATGAAAAAACTTCTTACAGTTTTGATGCATAAACGACCTATTAAGCGAAGTTTAAGTATTGCTTTAATTGTAGACCTTATTACCAATGGATTGGCACTACTTCCCTTTTATACGATGGTTTGTGACAGAGTTAGGAGAAAGTTCTACTATTTTTATTAAATAATATTAAGACTAAAACTGTCAGAAAATGTTTCAAAGTTAATATCATTCTAAATATATTAAGCTTTAAAAGCAAAGAGAATTTTTCAAGGATATACGTAACATTATTTTAAGGTAATATTTCATCAAACAAAAAATTCTTTAAAAAATAGTTATGTTACATTTTACTGATTTTTAGGTGCATCCGTAATTATATAAATACGAGGCACCTTTAGTCGTCTGGTCGGTCCGTCAGTCCGCATATAACAGCGTAAATACTACCCAACCGAATGGTTTAAAATTTAGTAATCGTCGTAAAACTTTTCCTTTATTTTAATAATTATACACCATTTCAAACACAACGAAATTAATATACATTAGTGAGGTGCACTATAAGATGCCTGATGTAAAAAGTAGTGCACATGGCATTTATCGGTCATATACAGAGACACAGAAAAGAATTCGGTTAGAGATGTATATGTTATGTCCTAGCGATAATAACTGGAAGTGCGATTTCAGTTGTAAATAAGTGCGAGTAGTAAGTAAAAATTACGCCCATTTCTAATCATATCATAATATTAAAATATTTACTTGCTTAAAAGACGTTATAAAAACACATTAAAAGTAAATTAAAAACTCTTTATTTACATGTTTCAACTCATTTTCAGAGTCGTCGTCAGAATGTATAGTAGAAAAATTACAAATGCATTATGAAAAATGGAAAAAAATCATCGAAAAAAAAACAAGTAATCATGATAATAAGTAAGTAATAATTAACATGATAAATGATCATGATAACAAGTAATAATGATTACTTATTTATTTTCGATGATTTTTTTCCAATTTTCATTGTGCATTTGTAATTTTCTACTATACATTCTGACGACGACTCAGAAAATGAGTTGAAACATGTAAATAAAGAGTTTTTAATTTACTTTTAATGTGTTTTTATAACGTCTTTTAAGCAAGTAAATATTTTAATATTATGATATGATTTCAGTTGTGTTATGATTTGTTTAAGTTTATCTAAAGTTTTGCATAGTATGTTTTGTGTAAGTATTCTGTTGATCAAGTAGAGTGATACACAAAATAATGCTTCAGTATGCCTATTGTCCGGAATTTCTTAAGGGTGATTTGTAATTGTGTTATGCGTTTTCCGACTAAACTGTATTTAGTTTAGTACCAAAGGACGTTTGTGAAATATAAATAAATTCACATTCAGAGCTACGCAAAGTAATGAATACAATTGCGTTTGTGTATGCTGGAAGTGTGTTTTTAGTTGTGTTATACGCATTTTTTAAACCACAATTAAGTTTAAGTTTAATATGCGATATATATAAAAGTCTGTATGCAATATACAGGTCTGTACAAAAGAATTCCAGTGCATTTCTGTCTCAGTTAGAAAACGCATAACAAAGTTGAAAACTTCCTTTTAGTAATTTTCGAAAATAATCTTATGCGTTTTCTAACTGAAATGAGTTTAAACATGTTATGTTGTACCTATATTTGGAACTCTACAGATCATATGCATGGCTGCACAAAACAGCTTGGCTATTTTTCCGACACTGAATGGTAAATGCTGAAACTAGGTTTTAAACTGCGTTATGGAGTTTCTATACTGTTTAATTAACTGTATTATTTTGCCGTATTTAACAAGTAAAGTTTTTTTAGTTATCTGAATGTGATGGAAAAGTTTACATTATCTATGCTTGATGCATGATTTTTCAAAGAAATTAAGATGGAACTGGTGTGAATGAATAAGAACTAAATTAACCGCATGATGTTTCGTTCTTGTTTAATCTTATACAAGTAATTAAAAAATTACTATAAATGCAAAAACTTAGAAACCTTGCATAATATTGAGAATTAGAAATAATGCTTCATATTGTTAAAAAAGTTTTTTACTTATCGTTAAATCCATATTGCCTAAAAAAGCTGTTTATTTCATTAAAAAATATTAAAAGCGTTTCAAAAATATTGCATGTAACTCTAGGAACAAGTTTTGAATCTTTAGTATTTAATATGCTCTTTTATGTGAACTTTCACCAAACTTTAATAATTAATATGCCTATTAAATAAATAATGGTCATAAGAATGCTTAATTACGTATTAGTAATGAACTTTCAAAATTTTATTAATCAAACTTCAGAAGTGATTTTTGAAACTTTCTTGAGTCTACTGCTAAGGATTAAAGAGTGCACTTTTCAAACTTAAACCAGTCATTCATTAATAAAAGAATATAAACCCCTAGATTACTTCAAGAACAGGTTAATGCTGCTAAACAAAGTGAAACATTTTCTTAGTAGAATGTAGTTTTTAAAAGAATTCACTATTAAAATTTTCTTTCTTGCTTCCGCTTCATTTCCTTTGCACGAAATAAAATTATACTTAAATGAATAATTATTAAACTAGAAATATAAGAAATTATTTATTTTTACTTCTACTTCATAAAATTAAAAGCCTTCAGGCCTTTAAAAGCATATTCTTTCACAGTATAAAAGCCTTTAATGAATATCTCAGGAAGTTTTCGCAATTAAAGCAACTTCCAATCTTTTTACTACATTTTTAAAATCTGAAAAATAAATAACAAGCTATTCTGCTGCATACATTATTGTTGTCACGTGAAGCTGTTTCGGTTTAAAATAATAATAGTAATTAGTGTCTAATTATTCAAAGAAAAACAAACATAAAACAAACAAACCCGGAACGGAATCTGATGGTACGGTTACCGGAATTGAACTAAAAAAAATATATATAATAAAAAAAAACCTGAATCATAACAGAAACTTTTTGTTTTAACTGCACTGAAAGGAAAACCGCAATAAAAAATAATGCGATTCGGTTTCCTAAATTAAAGTAGAAACTTTTATTAACTTTCAATTTTAAGCGACCTTTTAGACCGATATTTATAAGACAAGTCGGTATTCCTTTATACTGCTTTATATGTTGTAAGGAAACAATGTTCCGTTAAACAAAATACAATTTTTAACTGTACAAAATTTAAAAATAAATCAAACTCGTACGTGTCCTAAAATTTCACGAACAGGAAATTATTCGGTACCAGTATCTTCTTATAGAAAATCTCGTCTTAAATAAGGCAAAATTTTGCGCGAAAATCCAGATTTATATTTCTATAAAAAAATACCGATATTTGTCCTGAAAAATTCCCTGAAGCGTACAACCCCTGTAAAAATTACTATATACTACTGACATTTTAAAGAAGAACATTTATATATAGGAAATGAAGTAGGGTCAATCCATTTCAAGTGGTCCAGCACTGGTTGCTCGACCATTTAAAAAAAATCTGAAATTTCTTGTGCAGCAATCCTAACATGATGGAAGTTCAAAATGACTATTATTTTAATTTTATTAATTTTTGTTTGTGCATGGCGGCCATCTTTGTTTCATCGTCTGCAGCAATTTTCTCACATGAAGGGTTTACGGAATTGTAAATATTTCATCGTTTATTTCTCCAATTAAAGTGCGGATTAAAGAAATTTGTACAGTATACATTGGGCTAAAAATTGTGTAATAGAGTAGATTCCGAAACTGTTTATTGGTGAAATTTATGCATAAAGTGTCAGTTTTTTTTCCAAAATTTGTCCGTTTGCAACAGGAAATTTTTCTAGCAAAGAAAACTGTCAACATGATATAATTTGTTTTACAGTTAGGACGAAAGTACTTGTACTCACACGCCAAGTTCCAGATCTGGGACTTGCTTTCTCTTCGCTAAAAAAAATCCCAAATTTTTCAAAAATGTCAAAAATCGCACTTTGTAGGCTTTGATATCTCTGGTGGGGCACGAGATAAAAATCTGAAGTTCTAGTTTCTGAGACTACTGTATGGTAGTGTTATGAACAAGAAATTTCAGGATGAAGATTTGACTACAAGCTGAGATATGGCAAGGGCAACATGTCAAAGCAATACTGCCAAACTATTGTTTTGTTGTAGTCACAGGTAAGTATTTATCTCAGAGTGTCATTTAAATTTATTTTTTTTCATTATCTTTAAATAATAGTAACCAAAAATAAAGCCTTTTGCAAAGCTTAGCAATTAATTTGAAAAATAATTATGCCTAAGGCCACCATTTTGTATGGTTTCACTAATTTTTGTTGTAAGTAATTTTAGTAACCGAAAGAAACCCCAGCACTTTTGCATAAAGAAAAAAAAAATATTTTTATACAAGACCGAGACAAAAACAGAATAGGAAAAGAGAAAAGCTGTTAATGTTGGCATACTTGTTAAGACATGGTCAAACGTGTCAAAACACATTCCTGCTTGTTGGTTTAAAAACCACAATTTTAATGCTGCTTGCCAGTCCCTGAAACTTGTTCCTACCATAAGTATGTTCCTGTAAATTAAACATTATACGATGTTACCATGCATCAGCCTCAAGTAATTTTCAGAAAGTAAAGGTATCCAAAGCCCTTTCAAAATTTATACTGCAGAAAAATGACATTTTTGCATAAGAAGTAAGCTAAGAATTATTAATGAAGTGAGACTTGCACATAGTGATTTCAAAGTTTATTTCTATGAGCCAGCAGGGCCAAGATCTTCAATCAAGTTGTCAAGAGATGACAAGACTTGGTTCCTACAAATAAATTTTTGAGAACGATCAAAATTGTGGTTTTTAAACCAACGAACAAGAATGTGTTTTGACACGTTTGATCATATCTCAACAAGTATGACAACATTAATATAGCTTTTCTCTTTCCCTATTCTGTTTTTGTCTCAAGTCTTTTATAAAAAAAGTTTTTCTTTATATAAAAGTGCTGAGGTTTCTTTTAGTTACTAAAATTACTTACAACGAAAATTACTGAAACCAAAGAAAATGGTGGCCTTAGGCATAATTATTTTTTAAATTAATTGCTAAGCTTTGCAAAATGCTTTATTTTCTGTTGCTATTATTTAAAGTTAATCGAAAAACAAAACAATAGTTTGGCTGTATTGTTTTGACATGTTGCCCTTGCCATATCTCAGCTTGTAGTCAAATCTCCATCCTGAAATTTCTTGTGCATAATAGTACCATACAATACTGTCAGAAACTAGAACTTCAGATTTTTATCTCGTGCTCCACCAGAGATATCAAAGCCTAAAAAGTGCGATTTTTGACATTTTTGAAACATTTGGGATTTTTTTTTAGCGAAGCGAAAGAAAATCTCAGGTCTGGAACATGGCGCGTGAGAACAAGTACTTTCGGCCTATTTTTTTAAAAAAATTATGTCATGTTGACACTTTTCCTTGCTAGAAAAATTTCCTCTTGTAAACTTACAAATTATGGAAAAAAACTGAAACTTTATGCTTAAATTTCACCAATAAGCAGTTAGTTTCGGTAACTACTCTATTACTAAATTTTTAGCCCAATGTATTCTGTACAAATTGCTTGAATCCGCACTTTAATTGGAGAAATAAACGACGAATTATTTACAATTCCGTAAACACTTCATGTGAGAAAATTGCGGCAGACGATGAAACAAAGATGGCCACCATGCACAAACAAAAATGAATAAAATTAAAATAATAGTCATTTTGAACTTCCATCATGTTAGGGTACAAAAAATTTCAGATTTTTAAAAAAATGGTCAAGCAATGAATAAATGATTTTCAGGACCACTTGAAATGGATTGACCCAGTATTAATAAAATAATAATATGTATTAAAATGCACAAAGTTATTCATGAAAGTAAAATGAGTGCTGAAGTTAACAGGAAATAAATACGTTTTTTCTTTCCGCTGTCCAAGAGACCTACCGGGCAAGAGTGCTTAGCTTAACAGAAGAAGTAAATACCCTTATGTGTTTGACGAGAAATTTAACATTGTTTAGAGTTTGGAAATAAATATATCATGAATATATTGTAAACCTCTTAATAACGACAATTCGGGATGCCTAATTTATCAATTATTCGGAGGTAAAAATATGCAAATAGTATTTATTTTTGGATTGAAAAGGTGTTCGCTAAATAGAGGTGTACTCTATTCGGGAGTGTGTTAAAGAACGCTGTTTAAAAGAATATACAGAAAGTCCGATAATGGACGCTTTAACGCTTTCGTGTTTGGGTCATTGCAATAATACGCCACACTGTCAGAAAATCTAGTCTTTATACACTAAATTATTCCTCATTTTTAAACAAATAATTTCCGTACAACTAAAAAAACAGATTTTTCCGTTAATTCTTGCGGAAAATCTGAAAAATAATAAAATTTTTCGTTTATTGCTTGCAGGCATACGTATTAGTTCTTACTAATGCTAAAGTTTGAATTTATTTTTTAAATTTCAAATCGAAAATTCAACAAATTAAAATCGAAAATTTACTGGGTGTCCCAAAAATGACTGATGGATTTTAAAATTCCGTGACTTGCAAATAGTGACAGATATTAAAAAAATTCTTGCAGGAGTGTTATGTAAGATGCCAGGAGTTTTTATTTTGCGATGCTCAGCTTTAGTTACAAATAGCATCGACAGATGGCGCTGCAAGCAATAACCTCTAAATCCAGGCTCTATTTTTCGGCCTTTCTCTTATTCCTTGCTAAAAAAGTAGATTAAAATGTATTGAATGGATCCCAAAGTACCAAAAAACCTGTCTGGACTGAGCACCTGTTGCTTTCAGCGCCATCTATTGTTTGAAATTCGAACTAAAATCAAGAATCACAGTACAAAAACTACTGAGATCATGCATAACCCTCCTGCAAGATTTTTTTTTTAAATATCTGTCGCAGTTTGGAAGTTATTGAATTTTAAAATCCATCAGTCATTTTTGGAACACCCGGTATTTAAAAACAAGCAAACAAAAATAATGTTTTAAAAACTGCTACTTTATTAAATTCGGAAATTTAACAAAGTAGCATTTTTCTCATTCATTTTAAATTATTCGCATCTTAATTTTAGAGTATTTTTAAAGGTATTTATTAGGGGTAAAAAATAATAACAATTAAGAATCTGAAATAAAATTCATAATATTTCATAATTATTTCAGAAAAAAAGGGTTTATTTTTTTTTATCTAATAACATTTTTAGGAAGTATGTAAACATTTTTTTGACTATGTATACTGTAATTAATAAAAAAAAAAATATTAACTTTTAAAATATATTCTAAACGAACACATTATAAAAATTTATAGTAGTTCATTTAACTTAAAAAAGAATCGATTTTACTCAAAAAAGCAAAACATTTCTTCTCGAATTTTTAAAAACATATAATATTCACATTTTCATATAACAATCAAATCATTTATTAAAAATGTACCTAATTTAAATTTTTATCGTCTATTATTCTATAACTGTAAAAACCACAATCATTATACCATAACGTCGAAATCTCCCCGCAATTAAGTTTAAATTTGCGAGATTTCTGAACAAAAACTTACCTAAGCCACCAATTTAACAAAACCTATATTCATTTTAAACTCAACCTATAGCAAGCAATCCTTTGCTTAGTGGTTAAGATAGTGGATTTGAAGGTGTCTGTCCTATGTTCAACGCCAAGGTCAGTTGCAGAAGAAAGAGAGTGTTTTTTTTCTTTTAACTTCTTTGTTGAAATTAAAGAAAATTTTTCTCCTACAACGGAAAAAAAGAGATGAAAGTTTCTTAAGTTGACGGATATTTTGTCTCTTGTCACATAGAAAAAAAAAAATAAAAAAAAAAACAAAAAAAAAAAAACGGACATCTTTCAGTTAACCCTCTCGCTGCGTAATTGTTTTATCAAAATAGCTTAAAAAATTATGTATTTAAGATTTTTTATTCTTTTGTCACCGGTTTTTCAAAACAAAAATTTTTGTCTAATTTAATCGGGAAAATGCTCCGATTAAATAAGGCAAAATTTACAATAAAAAAATAACTGGTGGGAATAATCAAGGAGGGTTAATTAGAAGGAAAAATGCATTCCCGAGGAAATCTCGGGTTCCGCAGCGAGAGGGTTAACGGAAATATTCCCGTAACAGTGCGCCAGAAATGTTTCCATAAATTGAAAGAAATATTTCTGATATTGCATGAATTACATTTAGGGGCAATCCAGAAATGATGTCACGCTTGGAGGGGTGGGAGGGGGGTTCTTGAAATTGTGGCAGTTTGCGACAAGGGGGTGAGAGGGGGTAAGAAGAAGTGTGACATCACACATTTTGCTTAAACATTAGAGGGCTTATTATCCCCGAGGATGAGAGTGATGTCAAAATGCCTGTGTACTCTATGAACGAGCATATATCTTCCCTAAGGGAGGAAGAGTCGTAATAATAAACGATTCAGAATAATTTGTATTTTATGATTTAATATATAATTTTATAAATGTTCATATTAATGTTACAAATGAAATGTGATGGCAATTCCAAATAAATAAAACTAATACTGAGAATTCTTCTTCAAAATCAATCTGTTTTAAAGTATTTTGTGTTTATAAAATAAGTATAAGATTTAAAAACCAAATATATTAAATTCGATTTCAAATTCTAAAATACTACTCTTTTCAATTGTTCTTTCCTATTAATATTTTATTACTATTGCATATTAATTATGCTTTTTGTCGTAAACCTTAATCTTATTTCATACAAAATAGGTACACGAAATATTTTTATTGCTATGCTCACAAATGCCATTAAAACCCATAGTTAAAGCTCAAAAATAAAATTTGAAATATGACCTATGACGTAGTGCTTTGTTTCTGAACTGCAAGTATAGGTTTACGCAATATTATAGCGTGACATGTGACAAGGAGAGGGGAGGGGGTATGGTAAAGTGTGACATTTTGTGACAAAGAGAAGGAGGGGGGGGGTCAAAAATATTGAAAAAAAGTGTGACATTATTTAAGAATCGCCCCTTACTATTATTTTGTCTTTACAATTATTCCCGTTATTAGCTGCATATACTATTGATATTCTATGTAGTTAGATTTTCTACTAGAAAGATTATCAACAAAGTAAAAAAAAAAAAAAAAAAAAAAAAGCAATTTAACAAATTACAACGACTATTTGGAAAATGATTTTTTCAAAGACTAAAATTTAAGACATAAAAATCGCACGGAGTTGATCATACATTACGTACGCCATGAATTAAACATTAATAGTGTTATTACAAGTAAAAATTCCAAACGACAGAAATCGCCTGAGACTCGTACGTATTTTATCCACCTGAAACTTATGTATTATCCAAGCATTTCATTGGCTGTTTTGGAAAAGGCTTTTCTATCGTCAGATTTCCAAGAAATTCTGA
Source organism: Maratus speciosus (assembly GCA_963932465.1). Classification (NCBI taxonomy): domain Eukaryota; kingdom Metazoa; phylum Arthropoda; class Arachnida; order Araneae; family Salticidae; genus Maratus; species Maratus speciosus. The sequence continues at coordinate 404,303,225 of OZ010791.1, forward strand.
CGACCAATTTTAAATGAAATTTCATTCTTAAACTTCTAAACATCCCACAATATTACTTTTTATATCGTCGTATAGAGAAAAGAATTGTACTTTTAAATGCAATTTGTTTGAAAGCTGTATCTCAATTTATTTCTGAGTTATTAATTTTTTTTGTAGTTTTTATTACTTTTTTGTCATAGTGGCAACACTTTGTTGTCCATCTCTGTTGAAAGTAAAGGGAAATACATATTACTGTATAGACCAATCAGAAAACGAATAAAATGATGATTAAACCAATAAAAACCTTCAGATATGCTTTTGATTTCCTACCCTGACGAGGACAATAACCATTTTTCCAAATGGTTAAAAAAAAGAAAAAAAAAAAAAAAAAACCTTTGAAAATAATTTTTTCTGTTGCGATAATTTCCAGTAAGCCAGAAAGAGCCATTTAGTACATATAATTCTCTATTCAAAATAGAAAAATGTTTTTTGTTTCTCTGGGAGCTGCTAAACTGCTTCGAGATATCTAAAATAGATTTGCATTCTACCGACCCACAGTGAAGTATCTGAAGCAAAATCCTGGCCAAATTTATTTTTCACAGTTAAAATTTTTACAGTTTACATTTTTAATTATTTATTTTCACAGTTTTGCAGTTAAAATCATTGCTGTTGACTTACTATTAGTAAATACACTTAATCAATGTTATATACACATAAAAGTATGCATTTAATGAAAAAAAAATATATATAATACAAAGTTTACTCAATTTTTTGCTCTTTATAAGAGGAAAGTAATAGTTGATACACTTGTTTTACTTTTATTTACCTTATAGATTATTTTTATAAGCATTTTTATGAAAATGCAGGAAAGCCCTCAAGGCGCTCAGAGGTTTAAAAAAATTAAACATAATAAGAAAGTTGAAACGTAACAATAAAGCACTCCTCCTCGCAAAGAAACCTCCTTCCTCTTCAACTGAAGCTAGTAGATGCCGGAAATGATTCATACTTCTGAAATAGCCATAAATCGATGCACCACTCCTTATGCTATTAAAAATAAGCTTTTTACGATTGTTGAGCAAATTTAAATTTTTGCATTTTTGACCATGGTTATGGGTCAAATATTCCACTGTGCGACCAATGCACTCTCACTATTAAAACCTCGTATACTGTGTCCCCACTAGAAAAAGTTTGCACTTGTTTTGCAAAAAAATGATGGATTGTACACAATTTTAGCATAAAAAGTGAACACTTTTGAATATTTCAAAAGTACACACTTTTTGTGCAAATTACCTGCATTTTTTATACGTACAAATAAGTGCATATTTTATGTTTTCAAAAATTGTGCACATTTTTGTATAAAATAAGTGCATATTCCATGTTTGCAAAATATGTGCACATATTTTTGAATAAAATAAGTGTACATTCTATTTTTGCCAAAACTGTGCATTTTTATGAACAAAAATGTATGTAGAGTAATACCTCTGAATAACGGACACTTCGTGAGTGCGGAATTTGTCCGCTATTCGGAGGTGTTTCCTATACAGAGCTAAAAATGTACAATTATGTAAATATTGAGAATAGAAAAATAGAGGCGTTCGATAAGTAGAGGTGTCTGCTTTTCAGGAGTTTGCGTTATGGAGGTTTTACTGTGTATTGCAATTTTGTAAGATGTAAAATATAACTTCTGTTTATTTTAATTAACTTCTATTGGGGTGTGGTTAAATTATGTGAGGGATTTAACTTCTATGAGCGTCTTCTAGGGTGGAGGGCCCCCAACCAACCCCTATTTATAAAGGACATTTTCTTTCTTCTTTTTCTTAGAAATTAAATATTTTAAATTACTCGAAAAAAAATGCAGTACATCTTTACAAAAAAACAGAGAAAAAGGAAATTTCGTTCATTAAAATTTAAAATTCGCGGGGAGGGATGTTACTGCCACCTGGATTCAAGACTGTCTTAAACCACCTATTTGAGATAAGTTTTCAGAGATACGTTTAAGATAAAAGAATCAAAACTAAAAAATTAATTTCCATAGTGGATATAATAAACGACGATATTTTATAATCCAACGGAAATTTTTAAACTGATCTTCCTCGTAGTGTTAAATTATTTTAACTTACTTGAAAATTATAAATTTTCTATGTCTTTCAAAATGGGAGAAAAATAAAATTTTGTTTATTAAATTTCAAAAGGTGGGGTAAAAAGGTGTGTCACCGTCACCTAAATTAAACACTGCCCCTTGAACACGTTTGAGATAATTTTTTAACACATAAACTTAAACAAAGATTAACAATTGATTTCTATGGTGGATTTCAAGGGAAACCCACCACCCCGAAATGAAAGAAAATTCATAGCTTAAATTAAAGATTAAATTTACTGTTTTTATTAAAATCAGAAAAAAAATTAATTTGTTAAATTTCAAAATCCTGGGGCGGTAGATTTCTTTTGCGGGGTATTACAACGTAAATTCAACAGATCGACCCGTTTTAGATACAATTTTAACGTATAAATCTAAAAAAGAAAATACTGAAAATTAATTTCCATGAAGGATTTTTAGAAAAAAGTGTCCCCCTCCTCCCCCATCGTAAAATTCTTAGCTGCTCTTTCTCTTAGTGTTTAATTATTTTAAGTTATGTAAAAAAATATTGTGTTTTTCAAAATCGGTCAAAAAGAAAATTTAGTCAGTAAAATTTCAAAATTCAAGCAGCGCTGTTTCATTTAAGAAATATGTTCATAACAATCAAATTGAAAGTATGTACAATTAATTCTGTCCCTCCAATAAGCACTAAAGGTTTAAAATCTTAACCCCCACCTGAAATTGATAATGTCTATCCAAAATGCACTTCAAAATTGTTTATTTCTCTGCAACAAATAATTCAGACTGTATTCAAACCATTCATTAAGCAAAGACAATTCGAGTAATGAATTATATTAATCAAGCCATATTCTAATTATCCATTAACCATAGAAACTCCCTTATAATAAATTAAACTTATTAAGTGAAACTTGGAGGAATTATTAAAGCATCGATAAATTCACCCTCTACCTTATAAAAATATCAAGACACAGCAGAATCAGCTTCATTGCCCATTACCCGCACTTAAAATTGTTTACAAAAACGACCCCATAGCAACGTAAGTAGAGCGTTCGTTTCCCAAACCGCAGGTTTATGAGGAGTTCTGTCCTCCGGAAGAAAAAACCCCAACATAAATGTCCCTAACTAACAAATATAGATACTTTGGGAATTCGCCAATGATGGCGCCACCATCGTCTTTTTTTCACTTTCTATGCACAATTCAGTTTGCACTTTTTATACACAATTCAGTTTGCACTTTTTATGCATAACCATAGGTGCCAAATACGTTCAGATTTTGTGCACTTTTTTTTGTACACTTTTTTTGCAGGCTTTTTCGCTTAGCGTTTCCAATGATTGATTCCTAAACAGTTAGCGTTAGCGGTACAGTTCTAATTGAGCAAATATTTAAGTGTGCTTTTCCCATCATACTTCAAACCATTTACGCCAAAATAGTTTTATTTTTTGTAAAAATTACGAAATATAATTTTTTATACAGTATCTGGTTTCTACAAGTTACATTTAGGAAACCTTTCTCCATGCTCTATAAAATCATTTTTGTGCTAATAAAAATAAAGGATTTATGATACATTTAATTTTGTCGTTTTTCAGCTTTTCTCAATGGCCCTAAAAACGAAAAGACTCGTTTACAATTGATATAGGAAACGGTAACAAAAATAATCTTGCACAGCAGTCTCCGTTATTCGCTCTTCCTGAAAGCTTCGAATTGCAATTTATGTGCAAGTGGATACAGTTTTGCTAAAATATTCAATTACATGTACGCATGTAGCTGTGCTGCTAAAAAGAAGTCTCCATTTTAGTTTTTGAAACAAATAACGTGTACTTCGGAAACAAAGTGTTATGTGAAATATTTACTGACAGTTACAAGTAACGGAGTAAAGTTTTCTGAAAGCATGTAGGTTATGCATTTGCTGTCAAATTAAAAGAAACTAATTTTTAACTTAATAAGAAAATTATAATTTAATTCAAAACTTTGTTATAGTCAACTTTTTTGACATTTTCATTTTTGGACAAATGATTTTTTGGAAATTTTCGTGAAATATTTGTAATTGTGTTACAGGAAAAGTCATTATGTCATATTGTATCTATTTTCTACATATTTATAAATCTGGAATGTAAGACAATAAGAAAATTGTTATTACGTCATAAATGACTATGATATTGAAGTTGATAAAACCTGAAATAAAGTATACTATTCTTAAAGGTAACGATTATGAATTCTTATAGTGTGTTGCATTGCAATTTTTCTTTAACACTTTCGAACAAAGTTGAAAAGTGTTTATAAATTGGGTTTGAATGTCCATCTGTCTGTCTGTCTGTCCGTGCACTAACTCGCGTAAATGTAGTGCGATTTCAATGAAATTGCTATATGTTATTGAAGTTGACTATGGTATGTTCGGTATTGAAAATGAACTGCGTAGCGTTTACGTTTCATTTACAGGGAAATTCAAAATAATTCCATTATATTACGGCCTATGGGGAAAATCGTTTGCGGTGTATTTTAAACGTATTGAAAATTATATATATGACTGAGGTAAAATAGAAGCGCTTTCTGAAAAATCTGGTGTGCATAGGATTTATTGTTCATTTACAGGGACAAAAAAAAGAATTTTTCTACGGTACTGCCTATGAAGAATAATTGCTGTCAGTGCTTTTCAGTTGTAGAACGCGTTTTAAAATTTAACTATATTTTTGAATATTACTTGGTGTGTATAAATTTTATAGATCATATACAGGGATACACAAAGTATATAGAGCACATTTCCGTTTATTGACGGAAATTGCTGAATGGGAATTTTAAACTGTGCTATGAGTTTAATTAAACTAACTTTTAGCTTACGATGTAGTATAAGTACCAATCTATAGATCATATAACGGGAGGAACAAAAAAATTATGATGTTTTTCCAACTATTGATATACAGTGTCCTGAATGTGTTGGAAAGTGTTTCATAATCTATATTGGAGGCTTGATTTTTCGTTCTTGTTTTATTTTGAATTAGGGAAAAGACATACACTATTTGGAAATCTTTCCAATATTATTTACAGAGATCGTATTCGTCCTGAAGTTTGAAGACTAGGAAACTTTTCGGTACTAGTATTTTCTCATAGAAAATCTCTTTTTAAAAAAGGCGAAATTTCGTGCGCTTAACCTAGATTTATTTTTATATAAAAAAAAACTGATATTTGTCTTGAAATATTTCCTGAAGCTTACGACCCCTGTATTTACTGATTTATTTATTGTTTGTATGTGAAGTTGTTCAGGAGGAATTTGCTTGGGAACTTCGAAGGAAAGGTTTCACAATACTTTTTGATGAATTAATTCAAGATGCATTCGACAATATTAATATTAAAATGGAGACATACCCAAAAAATATTCAGTTATTACAAAAAAAGAAGATCCTACAGGGCTCCTACTGGTCCGTTTTTTGAATACGAATATTTTTGAAGAAAACTTTTCGTGGCAAGTTTTTACAATATACGCAAGATAAATAGCAAAAAAACTTTCTGGGTAGGTTTCACAAAATTCGCAACAACAAAAAAACCTCTTCCAGGTAGCTTTCTACAAGATTTGAAAAAGAAATCTAAAAAGAAAATATTTGTTCGATAAAAGTGATGTTCACAGAACGACCTAGTGGGCAGCCTTGCTTTAGCTATTTCGCATTCAGTTTTTTTCTTAGTTGCAGTTGCTCTGTTAGGTTTCAACCAGGGTTAGAATTAAGTGATCATTTTGAGTATAACCACATCAACATGCATGTAACATGACTCAGTTATGTAAAATTTATTATTAGCTACTGTATTTGTGGTTAAGTACCTTGTTCCATGGTTCCTTTTTTGACCTAGCCCTTTTTTTTAATACATTTTTGAAGAAAATTTGCCATGGTAATGTTTTTACAAAATACGTAACAACAGCAACAAAAAACCTCTTTCGGGTAGGTTTCTACGAAATTTGCAAGAGAAGATAGTTCTAATTTCTAAAGAAGGTAGTTCTAAATTTTATAAAAAGAAAATAGTTCTTTGAAAAAAAGCTGCAGTCAAAAAACGGCTCAAATAGCAGCGCTGCTTTAACGCTTTCGCATCCAGTTTTATCACAGTCGCAGTTACTTTGTTAGGTTTCTTTAACCAGGGCTCCTACTAGTTCATTTTTTGAATGCCAGTATTTGTGAAGAAAATTTTTCATGGCAGGTTATTACAATATTCGGAAGAACAATAACAAGAAAGCCTTCCGGTTAAATTTTTGCAAAATACGTAACAAGAACAGCAAAAAAATCTCTTCCTGGTAGTCTTCAACAAAATTTGCAAGAGAAATGTAAAAAGAAAATACTTCTTTTATATAAGTGATATTCAAAAAACGGCTCGGATCGCAGCCCTTTTTAATGCTTTCCCATCCAGTTTTATCTTAGTCGCAGTTACTTTGTTAGGTTTCTTCAACCAGGGCTCCTACTGGTCCGTTTTTTGAATACCAGTATTTTTGAAGAAAACTTTTCGTGGCAGGTTTTTACAATCTTCTCAAGAACAGCAAAAAAAAAAAAAAAAAAAAAAAAAAACCTTTCGGGTAAGATTCTAGAAAATTTGAAAGAGAAATCTAAAAAGAAAACATTCCTTTGATAAAAGTGGTACACGAAAACGGATGAGTGACAATATTACTTTAAGTATTTCTCAAAGAAAAGTACGTATGCGTGTGGCATAGCGGGAGCAAAATACTTCAATTTGAAAGTAAATGTTTTCGAACCGTAATTTTCGCTTTATCTAATCACAAAATTTCAGCGAATAAATAAGATAAATATTATACTAATTGGAAAAATGGTGCTCAAAAATCAAAATAATTACATAGGATGCTCGTCGCGAAGAAGTTAAATGAAAATAAATCCCCGTCGGCTCGGCCTACAAGCACAGGTAGATTTAAAAGTACTAATTTCACCAATAAAAACTAAATCAAGATTAAAGATAAACCGAGTTTAGCAATTTTATCTGCCTGCTTTTGACGAGTTTTTAATTTCCTTTTTCTGTAACAGTTGGTTTTATCAGAATATGTTAATACGATAATTTTTTTCAACTCCTATTTTTTCATCTCTTGACAATATTGTAGCAATATCATTCTTTAGTAGAGTTAATCTTATCAAAAACTTGTTACTACAAAAATTATAGATAATATTAAGAATATTTATTTAATAAATTTAAACTGTGTGGTGATTGTTTCATTAAATGAACCACACATTACATTTTAAATTCTGACCTTCTTTTCATAGACGCACACGATTTTTAATAATGCAAACTTATATACAGCATCTCTGAGGGCTGCCAAAGATTTTAATGACGCCAATGATACTTTTTTATCGCCTTAGCGGCGGATTAGCGGAAATGTGATTTTTTTTCTTCTTCAACCCCCCTCTCTTATATATATACTAGGGGGCTATGCCCCCTGTAAGCTACGCTCGTCAACACCCGTTCAGACAACGCAGAATATAAAAGCACGCTAATTTGATAGGTTTTTAAAAGATTAGAGAAGATTGAAATATAATGAAAAAACCTATAACGATCTCCCTGTAAACGGGTTTCCATTCAATTCCCTTTGATTGCAAAAATTTAAGGCCGAATCCGTTGCTGTTAAGACATCCAATGGTTGTTTTCGTGTTTGATTAAAGAAGATCAGTTAAACATTTGAAAAGAAGCTAAAATAACATGAATTCCGTAAACAGAGTCTTTGCGGACCGGTATTTTTTAACAGCGTTATAAAACGATTGACAATATACAATTTACTACAATTACTACAATTTACTGCTTTAACCCCTTCAAGGGCGGTGGTTCATTTTTGGACCACTTAATTTTAATTCTTAAATGCCACATTGGCACCAGAATATTGGAATGAAAATTTTCCTTTTATTAAGTAAATGAACACTTTCCCTGCGGCTTTCGATTGAGTTTGACGCATTTTTTGCAGCTCCGCCAAAGTTTCCTATTTAACTGGTAATTATTCATTTTTTTGACTTAGTAGCACATGCATGTTTATTTCCTATCAAATATTGTTCATTTCTATATTATTTTTCTGTAATTTGCCTACTTTAAACTTATTTCTTATGACTTTGTAAATTTTTGTTCATTGCCGAGGCCTAATTTAGTGCTCGCGGCATCAGTTAGTTTGCTATTTCATTTATACTTCTGTTATTTACGTTTATTTTTAATTATTTTCAAAGTTTATTACCTTCGGCTTTCAATTAGCTTCAGTCTGTTGTATTTTCTTTATTAGTTCCTGATTAATTAGCGGTTTATTTTGGCTTTTTGTGTCCGGTGGGCGTTTCTCGCTGCGTTTGTTTTGATCGCCATCTTGCTTCATTGTAGAGTTGAGCTGTGTCATGCTACTGTCGGACTAATATTTTGTAGTGTGTTGGAGATTTTGTATTATGGAGTTAGCCTTGTTTAAATACTTTCAATTAACTTTGTTATTTTAAACTGTACTTGATGTAGATTTTATTTGTTGCTGGGTTACGCACTAAGTTGTGTAGTGTGTTGGAGATTTGGTATATGGAGTGAGCCTTGTCTAAATGCTTTAAATTTAATCTGTACTTGTTTTAGATTATATATTGTTGCTGGGTTACGCTTTGAGTTCTGCAGTGTAGTGGAGATTTTGTATTATGGAGCTAGTCTTGTCTAAATGCTTTACATTTATTTTGTTAATTTAATCTGGACTTGGTTTAGTTTGTGTGTGGTTTCTAGGGTACGGTTTGAGATTTGTAGATTATTTGGTCATTTTTATCACATGTTCTGTGTATTTGGCGGTTGGCAATTTGGGTTTTTTTCCAGTTTTAGTAGTTTTGCTTCACTTTGGTTCATTTGTCTTTTTGTCGATCCAGCTGGGTGGCTATATATATATACACTGAGAGTTTGTTCCGTTTGTGACCGGCTGCTTGTCCTTCTACGTCATTCTGTGGTAGTTTTGTCTTTGTAATTGTTCATTGGTGATGGGGAAGCTGGAGAATTTACTGGAGGAAATAGAGGAATTGGAGTTTCCAACCTCTATTAGAAAAGTTCAATCATTTCTTTATGAGACTTTGGAGAATCAGCGGAACAAAGGTGGGAAAGTGACTGAAAATATTATGACAACTGTCAGACATTGTTTCGACTACATTTCTGAAAGATTGGTTAAGGCTCACAGAGACTGTGTTGCCAATGAGGTGAAGATGAAAACAATGGTCACTGACAACAAGGCCTATGAGGCCCTTGCCCAGCGTTTCTCTACTGTTAGGGAGGTTTTGGATGACACTCATAACAAAGCTGACGTTGTTAAAACTAGGCACGGGCAAGACTCTGACTACTCAGTTATCATTACGTTCTCTGCAGATGATTCCATAGACAATGTTAAAAAAGAAGTAAAGAATATCTGGCGAGGAATTACAGATATCCCGACTCCGGGAGATGTTGTGGTTACAAAGGCTGGACAATTGATTTTAAAGGTTAAGTCAAAGAGTGATAGCGAAACATTGAAGAATTTGCTTGTTGAATCGGAAATCAAGGACAAAATAAAAGTGGAGACTCCGCGTAGGAAAAGAGAAAGATTATTGATTGTGGGTGTTGATTCTGTTGTTGATGAAAAGGAGGTTGTGAGATCGGTCAGATGTGCTTTGGAGGGATTGAGTGTGGATGCAAAAAATTCAGATAGGACTATTGAGGCTCCTGGAGATATTTTTGAGGTTGTTAGGAGGATTGTGATTAGAGCGGGCAGACATAACTGGCTATTGGACATGGATAAGGAAAGTTTTGATTATCTTTTGGCACGTCGTAGGATTTGTATAGACATGGAGAGGTACCGCATGGTTGAGTATATACCAATCGTGCGATGCTATAAATGTCAAGCTTTTGGTCATGTTGCAAATAGATGTGCTGGGGATCTAAAATGTGTAAAATGTGCAGGAAAGCACATCATAAAGGATTGCACCGTGGACACAGTTACTTGCAGTAATTGCTTTTTTCAGGATGATGAAATTGATCATTCCCATCGTGCCGATAGCCCGAAGTCCGAACTGTCCGTCTTTTAAGGCTTACAGGGATGGACTTTTAGCCAAACGATTGTGATAGTTGTCTCGGGCTCTTCGGCTGATGATTACGGATTAAATTTTGTCCAGATAAATCTTCATCACTGTGCGGACGCCACTGATGCTCTTATTAAATACGTATTTTCTTTTAACGTACATTTTGTATTTTGTCAAGATCCATATTTGGTTAACGGTTGTTTTGTTGGTCTTCCTCCTGACTGGGTTTACTTTATTTCTTTTGGTGGTACTGCAGCTATTATTTCAACTTTGTCAGGACATGCATGTGTGAAAAGTTTTGAATCGAGAAATAGTATTTTTGTAAACTTGCAAACAGCAAAAGGTTTCATTATTATTGGTTCAGTGTACTCACCACCTTCTGGAAATTTTCAAGATGACATGGACCCATGGACTGACTTTTATCCAGATTTTTCCAGGCATGTGATTGGAGGAGACTTCAACGTCCCGCTTAAGATGATGGGATATACTTGCGACAGTAATAGGGCTGAGCCTCTTTTGGAGTTACTAATGTCTCACAGCCTATTTATTCTAAATGACCCAGAGGCACCTCATAGTTACGTTCAAGACGACCGAAAGGGCCGTCCAGATCTTACGCTGGGCGGTAACGAAATTGTGCAAGTTTTGGATGGTTGGTCTGTAGATGATAGTGTCTTTTCATACAGTGATCATCGCTACATCAGGTTTCACCTGGTTCTTGATCCCTCATTTAAGACTTATACAAGATATAAAACAAAAAACAAGAGTTTATATAATTTCAACAAAAGACTCTTGGAGTATCTTCCTCAGTTGATGAACACTTTACGTAGAGTTTTTAGTCCTGATGCACTAGAAGATTGCATGACTAATTTTTATGACCTTTTGCATGAGATTATGAGTGCTTGTTTTAAAAGAGGTTCATTATCATATAAACCTACGACAAAATGGTATACAGAAATTCTTAGGGTTGAAAGAAACAAAGTTAACGCCTTGTATAAGCGTTATAGGAAGAATCTGAATAGAGAAGATTACAAGGATAAATATCTTACTGCTAGAAGACAATACAAAAGTAATTTACGTCGTGCAAAACGACAGGGTTGGCTATCATTCTGTAAACGCACTGATAATGCCTATGGGTCTCTATACAGACATGTCTCAGGTAAAACCCTGAAACATAACGACATGATCTTTACTACATTAGAAGAATCTTCTGTGTTTGACACATATGATAGCGTAGCACATAGCCTTATGTCTGGTCATTTTGACGTGGATTATCGACCTTCTGTCCCTTATGAGTACATTAACTCATTCAATTATTCCTCATCACCTGATTTTATTCCATTTAAAGAAAAAGAACTCTTCCATGTACTGCGCCTTCAGGACATAAATAAAGCTCCAGGACCGGAAGATATTGATGGAATAATTATTAAAAATTTGTGTAACAGATTTACAACTCTTATGTTGACGCTATTTAATACTTGTCTTTCACTTGGTCACTTCCCAAAATGTTGGAAACGAGGAATGATCATCTTTTTTCGAAAACGTAATAGGACAGCTGAAAAAATTAATTCGTATCGACCTATTACTCTTCTCCCTATGATGGGTAAGTTATATGAAAGACTTCGAGTTATTACGATGCTGGAGTCTTCTAATTATCTTGATGATGGACAACATGGCTTTCGTGAACGACGGAGCACCTTGACAGCACTTTCTGCGTTAAAGAATATCATTGGAGAAACACTATCAGTATATAAATACTGTGAAATGATTTCTTTTGATATCAGTGGTGCCTTCGACGTTTTGGATTGGCGTATTGTAGCCGATATCATAAATATCTTACCTATTTTTGATTACATGAAGTCTACACTTAAAAATTACATGAGTCATAGGCTTATTTGTTTTAAATATACGCATGGATTAACATGGTTTCATGTATTCCGTGGCTGCCCGCAAGGGTCATGTCTTGGGCCATTTATCTGGACACTAGTTGCTGACAGGATTTTAAAGAGTTGCAAGCAGAGAGGATTACTGATTATTTCTTATGCTGATGATAGCGTTATTATAGAGGGCGCAGATACGCGCTCTGCGCTAGAACATAAAATGAATACTAGTGTTCATCACTTTTCGGATATCTGTTCTATACATCATTTGCAAATTAGTGCAGAGAAGTCAGCCGCAATGCTGTTTGGGAGCCACACTCTTAGTAAAAGAAGACCAATTTTTAAACATAATGACAAAAGTATCAGTGTAAAGGACAATATTATTTATTTGGGATTTCTACTTGACAGCAATTTTCGCTGGATGGATCACCTAGATATGATTAGAACTAGGCTTAACGATTTCACGTGTAAAATGCGCCAAATCAGAATCCGATATAGAGGTCTTCCTTCTATTTATCTTAAAATATGGTACAATACCGTCTTGAAGAAACGTATTTCATATGGGCATGAGATCTGGATGCCTGACTTAAATCAACATGGAATAACAAGATTACTCTCATGTCAACGTCTATGTCTGCTATCTGTCTTAAAGGCATATCGTACGATTTCTAATGACGCATTGTGTGTTTTGGTGGGTGCTCCACCACTTGACATAGAACTGAATTTGTCTTCTAAGCGTTATAATAACATTTATGGAAATGGTACAGTCTTGATTGACAATATGTGTTTTAAAGGTGAAGATTTTATGAATAAACTGAGGACATATAATTATCCTTACTTCTTTGAAAACTTAAATATAAAATTTGTTAAGCCAGTGGTTGATACAGTACCAATGGTGAATCATCCGATATTGTATACTGATGGTTCTCGAATGATGAACAGTGTAGGAGCTGCATTTACGGTTTGGTATAGGGATTCTTTTATGCTAGACATGAGATTAATATTACATGACTATAACTCTGTTTTTCAAGCAGAATTGGCTGCGATAGACGAGGCTATCAGTTGGTGCATCGGCTCCCCGCATGATAAATTTCATCTTTATACTGACAGCTTGTCATCAATTTACGCTCTTCAGCGCTTATTTCCATCTAACGGTCAGCTTTTTAATATCTTCAACTCTTTGCGCCTGTTACATAATAAAGTCATATATATTGGCTGGATAAAATCGCATGTTGGAATATCAGGAAATGAAAGAGCGGACATGTTGGCAAAATCAGTTATTATAAATGATTTGTATGATAAAGTTCTACGCATTCCTGCACCAACTTCTATTTTAAAGCGTCATTTTAAAACACTTCTACATGATCAATGGCAGGTTTCTTGGGAAAATTCGGAGAAGGGAAGAGATACTTATGCGATATTAAACAAGGTTGACGATTTATTTCTATGTGAATCCCAGGTCATAGGTTATTTTCTTTCTTTACATGGAGCCTTTCCACAGTATCTGTTTAAAATAGGAAAACGCCCAAATAACAGGTGCAACTGTGGTGATGTAGGAAGTATACAACATTATTTGTTTGGACATTGTCCGTTAATGCCTTGTACATTTAAATTCAACAGGAATTGTACACTGAGATGGAACATTCGAAACGTTCTCATCACCCTTTCAAACTATAGAAAACTGTGTGCTATGTACAACGCACTTAATAGGGAAACTCATTTATTAGGTATAAATTTTGATAATTTTTACACTTGGAACTATTTACTTCTATCATACTGTTAATACTCATCAGTGGTTCGCTACGGACATTACGTGGTTTTCTGACACTTCATCAAGGGCTCAACATTGTGCCTTTTTTAGTAAGTGTCCTTTGTCTGACATTTTTGTTGGCGGGGATTTTCTCTTGAGGTCTGAACATTATGGGGATTCTTCAAGTTATTTTTTCTTATATAAAACTTTTATGAACATTTTTCTTTCGAACACTGAACTCATTTGGACATTAGTGAACAGTGAACTCTTATGAACATTTACACTTCATAATCTTGAACAAGGATTTATAGTCTTAACTTTTGTTATACATAAATCACTTCACTTTTGTTTTTATTTTTATTATTAAGATGAAAGCAACATCAATTGTTTTGTAATTTTACGATTTATTATGTAAGTTCGTCAGAAAATGTGCCTTTTTCCTTGTTATTTTGGGTGCTTTCCGATGTCCGGCATCGGTGATTGTTGTGAGGATTTTCCACCGGAGCGTTACATCCTATGCCATTCTTTGGTTGGTGCTCCGGTCGGGTGATCAAGTAAATGAACAAACAAAAAATGTTGGAAACGACGAATGATCATCTTTTTTCGAAAACGTAATAGGACAGCTGAAAAAATTAATTCGTATCGACCTATTACTCTTCTCCCTATGATGGGTAAGTTATATGAAAGACTTTTAAAACTTCGAATTATTACGATGCTGGAGTCTTCTAATTATCTTGATGATGGACAACATGGCTTTCGTGAGGGACGGAGCACCTTGACAGCACTTTCTGCGTTAAAGAATATCATTGGAGAAACACTATCAGTATATAAATACTGTGCAATGATTTCTTTTGATATCAGTGGTGCCTTCGACGTTTTGGATTGGCGTATTGTAGCCGATATCATAAATATCTTACCTATTTTTGATTACATGAAGTCTACACTTAAAAATTACATGAGTCATAGGCTTATTTGTTTTAAATATACGCATGGATTAACATGGTTTCATGTATTCCGTGGCTGCCCGCAAGGGTCATGTCTTGGGCCATTTATCTGGACACTAGTTGCTGACAGGATTTTAAAGAGTTGCAAGCAGAGAGGATTACTGATTATTTCTTATGCTGATGATAGCGTTATTATAGAGGGCGCAGATACGCGCTCTGCGCTAGAACATAAAATGAATACTAGTGTTCATCACTTTTCGGATATCTGTTCTATACATCATTTGCAAATTAGTGCAGAGAAGTCAGCCGCAATGCTGTTTGGGAGCCACACTCTTAGTAAAAGAAGACCAATTTTTAAACATAATGACAAAAGTATCAGTGTAAAGGACAATATTCTTTATTTGGGATTTATACTTGACAGCAATTTTCGCTGGATGGATCACCTAGATATGATTAGAACTAGGCTTAACGATTTCACGTGTAAAATGCGCCAAATCAGAATCCGATATAGAGGTCTTCCTTCTATTTATCTTAAAATATGGTACAATACCGTCTTGAAGAAACGTATTTCATATGGGCATGAGATCTGGATGCCTGACTTAAATCAACATGGAATAACAAGATTACTCTCATGTCAACGTCTATGTCTGCTATCTGTCTTTAAGGCATATCGTACGATTTCTAATGACGCATTGTGTGTTTTAGTGGGTGCTCCACCACTTGACATAGAACTGAATTTGTCTTCTAAGCGTTATAATATCATTTATGGAAATGGTACAGTCTTGATTGACAATATGTGTTTTAAAGGTGAAGATTTTATGAATAAACTGAGGACATATAATTATCCTTACTTCTTTGAAAACTTAAATATAAAATTTGTTAAGCCAGTGGTTGATACAGTACCAGTGGTGAATCATCCGATATGGTATACTGATGGTTCTCGAATGATGAACAGTGTAGGAGCTGCATTTACGGTTTGGTATAGGGATTCTTTTATGCTAGACATGAGATTAAAATTACATGACTATAACTCTGTTTTTCAAGCAGAATTGGCTGCGATAGACGAGGATATCAGTCGGTGCATCGACTCCCCGCATGATTCATTTCATCTTTATACTGACAGCTTGTCATCAATTTACGCTCTTCAGCGCTTATTTCCATCTAACGGAATCTAACTTCCATCTAACGGTTTTTAATATCTTCAACTCTTTGCGCCTGTTACATAATAAAGTCATTTGTATTGGCTGGATAAAATCGCATGTTGGAATATCAGGAAATGAAAGAGCGGACATGTTGGCAAAATCAGTTATTATAAATGATCTGTATGATAAAGTTCTACGCATTCCTGCACCAACTTCTATTTTAAAGCGTCATTTTAAAACACTTCTACATGATCAATGGCAGGTTTCTTGGGAAAATTCGGAGAAGGGAAGAGATACTTATGCGATATTAAACAAGGTTAACGATTTATTTCTATGTGAATCCCAGGTGATAGGTTATTTTCTTTCTTCACATGGAGCATTTCCACAGTATCTGTTTAAAATAGGAAAACGCCCAAATAACAGGTGTAACTGTGGTGATGTAGGAAGTATACAACATTATTTGTTTGGACATTGTCCGTTAATGCCTTGTACATTTAAATTCAACAGGAATTGTATACTGAGAACTGAGATGGAACATTCGAAACGTTCTCATCACCCGTTCAAACTATAGAAAACTGTGTGCTATGTACAACGCACTTAATAGGGAATACTCATTTATTAGGTATAAATTTTGATAATTTTTACACTTGTAACTATTTACTTCTATCATACTGTTAATACTCATCAGTGGTTCGCTACGGACATTACGTGGTTTTCTGACACTACATCAAAGGCTCAACATTGTGCCTTTTATAGTAACTGTCCTTTGTCTGACATTTTTGTTGGCGGCGATTTTCTCTTGACGTCTGAACATTATGGTGATCTTTCTTCAAGTTAGTTTTTCTTATATAAAACTTTTATGAACATTTTTCTTTCGAACACTGAACTCATTTGAACATTAGTGAACAGTGAACTTTTATGAACATTTACACTTCATAATCTTGAACAAGGATTTATAGTCTTAACTTTTGTTATATATTTAAGTCACTTCACTTTTGTTTTTATTTTTATTATTATGATGAAAGCAACATCAATTGTTTTGTAAATTTACGATTTACTATGTAAGTTCGTCAGAATATGTGCCTTTTTCCTTGTTATTTTGGGTGCTTTCCGATGTCCGGCATCGGTGATTGTTGTGGGGATTTTCCACCGGAGCGTTACATCCTATGCCATTCTTTGGTTGGTGCTCCGGTCGGGTGATCAAGTAAGTGAACAAAAGAATTTTCGTATTTCGAAATTTGTTTATAAATTCTGGTGCCATTCCCTGATTTCAACATTTTACGAATAGAAGTACCTTGCCCCTGAAAGGGTTAAACGCATATTAATGTATTTATTATCTTAAAGTTTCCTTTCTCTTTTATAATATTCACGTGTAAATACAATTTTCAAGACATAATTTTCAATATTTTCCTGCTTTTAACGCGTACACATTTAATAGTAATTTTAAAGATTTTTTTCTGTTTTAACAGTCATGCGTAAATAAATTTTTAATCGTTAGGAAATGTTATTCTTTGAGTGTTGTTAGAATTGAAAATAATCTCTATAATAATAGCCTAAGTCATGTGACTATCATCAACAGTTCCTTTGCTTTTCATAAGAAAGATTTCCGTTTTTATTAAAGAATCAAAGTTATTTTTTCGAATAAAACTACATAAAAGTTGCCATGATCGCAAAGAATTCTTGGTACTTTTATGTTAGCCGGGTTCAAATCTCGCCAATAGCTTTTTTTTAACTCGCCAGTTAGCATTTTTTTAAAATTTTTAGTGGTAAATTAAAACGGTACTACTTGGTTATCCCATCGATCAAAAATCTATCGCCATACTATAAGATTAAATGCCAATAATGGTTGATCGTAAATGTCACATTCACTTGATTTTAAGGAAGTTACACGTGTTTACGCCATCAAGTGATTTTTATTTTGACGCTTTATTTGTATTTGTATTTTTATACTAATTTATTTGTTCTTTCGTTATTTAAAATAAAAATTACGTCAACTTGTATGATTTGGCGAGTGTTTTGGTGATTTATATAATTTAGCGATATTGCTCATTTGCTTTGAATTTGAAATTAAATGTCACGATTTGTTGCATTATTTAATATTTAACACAGATGTCATATACGGGTTTGGCGTGATTTTTTTTACGACAATTTGGCGAAAACTTTTTTTTCGAATACCGGTTACATATGTATTTTTAAATTATTTTTTAAATGAAATAACAATAAATGAAAAAAAAATTAATAACTATAGAACAAAACAATTTATAACCTTTTTTTTTAATAAAAAGAAAATAAATGTAAATAAACATTTATTAATAAATAACTATAGAACAAAACAATTTATAATTTTTTTTTTAAATAAAAAGAAAATAAATGTAAATAAACATTTATGAATAAATAAGCAAAAATATCTGGGTTATACAATGTCAGGCAAAAAAAGCCATTTTGGCGCCAATTAGGTTACCCGGTGCGTACATAACATCTGCGCCTAACATCTTTATTTTCGTTTCGTTTAAAAAAAAAGGAAAGAAATGAAAGCCATTAATTTAAATGTTTCAAATTTAAATGAAAGTTTTGTCTTAAGTAAAATGATAATGAAAAAAAAAGCATTGTTCTTAGCATACATTTAATGGAGACCAAACTGGTCGCCAAATTAGTCTAAAATAATAACCTTTTCTAAACTATGAAAAAAAATATCTGTTATGATTAAAATTTGAGGTGCCATCATTACAGAAAAGTATTTAAAATTAGTAAAAAATTAATATTTCGAAAACTAATTCGAATTAAAAAATTCTAATACCAGTTTTGAGATCTTCGGATCAATACGGATTTTTGGTGTTATTTTCACCACAAAGTATTCCATATTTTAGGAGAAACTTCCGTGAAACATAATCAGTTGTTTAATCAGTCATTTCATAGAATCGTTTCATAAATTCGTTTCATTTCAGCCGTTTCATACATTCGTTTCATTAGGATTTTATATATACAGGGTAGATATATATATATTCTTTGCTGTAAGAGTTGGTCCTATCAAAAAACGTGTCAATATAAAAGTTGTATATAATATTAAGAAGATTTATAATAAATTTAAGTGGATTTGATATCTTGTGAATTAACGAAGTTACGAATTTTTTTTTACTTAAAAATCTACTTTTTTTCGCCCCTTGAGGCTATTTTAAATATCAAAAATCTGACATTCATTAATTTTTTATCCGTTTCTTAGAAGTAATAATTTAAACTGATTCGATATGTATCATACTTAAGAAGTTATGGGTTTTTTTCCCGCTTTCACAGAAAACTTCTATTTCTACACCCTTAGTCTGATTTTGCCCATTAACGAACTCGACCGAGATTTTCTGCCGCTTGATTTTATGTATCAGTACGGAAGAAATTTGTTCAGAATTATGGAAGTTATCATGTTCATAAAAAAGTGATATATATACAGGGTGTCCCAGAAGTAATGGGACAAACTTTAAGGAGAGGTAGGGGACATCACAAGGATTCAGATTTGCAAAGCAACCCAGGTTCGGAAACGCTTTCCTGTCGCGGTAGTGACGACACAAAACACAAGAAAGAAAGGACACGAACAGGGAGAATGCCGGGACAATGCTGGAAAGTGTTGAGGAACTTGTTGCACGCATCGTGGCAGCTGCTGGGGAAGTCCGGGGCACTCCCAGTATTTTCGAGAACATTAGATCTTCCATACGCCGGAGATGCGCTTCCATGCATCACGGCCCGGGATCATAATTTCGAAAACCTACTTTGATGACGATTGTTGTCCCTTTAATGTTCTTTCTTCTTAGTTTTTTGATGTACTAAGGATAATAAACATGTTTTCTTCTCTTATTCGTATCCTGTCTTTCTTGTGTTTTGTGTCGTCACTACCGCGCCAGGAAATCGATTCCGACCCTGGGTTGCTTTGCAAATCTGAATCCTTGTGATGTCCCCTACCTCCCCTTAAAGTTTGTCCCATTACTTCTGGGACACCCTGTATATAACGAGTGAGAAAGAAAGAGAGAAAGCTATCAACTGGGGGTCATTTGGGGTTCTAGGGGTCATGATCGGAATGTATCATGATCGGGAGAATGTAATAGGAAGTATTTCTTACGAAATCTACATAAAAAAATAATATAAATTATCGTAAAACGATATTTCTTCAGATATGTTTGAAATGCTTTCTAGCAACTTGTAACTACATGCTCTCGTAATATATTAATATAGTGAATAAAACATTCCAATTGCAAAAAATACTGATTTTCTGAAACTTTTATAAATGAACAGTTTGTAATTCAGTAAATAACAGTTTTAATTAATAATAGTTTTTTACTCTGTTCTATAATCGAAATAAATGTTAAAAGTCAACGCATTTCTTATTTAAAATCCTACATTATTTTGAGAAAAAACTCCAAACGTACTCTATTTATATAAGTTTAAAATTAACAGATACCGAGAAAAAAAAGTAGTAGTTCCTCTTTTATTTAACCATATATATTTTTTTAAGAATTAAAACAATCTACGCTATTAAACTTAAGTAATACCTTCTTTTAGCGCTTTTAATTTTCAGAAATATATATACATATACATACATATATATATGTATTAGCAGTTTTAAAAATACTGACAGCTGTTTTCGACACACCAGAGTTAAAGACCATTTAATTAAATGATTTTGAAAGAAAGACATTAAAAAAATATATAATACCTTTATCGTAAACGAATAGAAACGGTATGAAAACCTATAACACTCACATGACATTTTTTGTCGATGTTTTTGTTCCCGGAAGAAAAGATTTAAATTGAAAGCAAATGCTATTTTAAAATTAAGTCACTCTTTTATTTATTGAGTAATAATTACTTTGTGAGCTGGTTATATAATTCATTCTAGAGAGTGAAAAAGTCTGTTTTAATTAGCTGTGAAGCATAAAAAAGTGTAGGATTTGTTTAAGCTTTGATTTTTAAACGGATAGAATTAACTGAAATAGTTTTCAAATGCTTCTTTAAAATAGAATTTATGTACGGGGTGATCCCGAAATCATGGTACACACTTTAAAGGTTGGTACAGGACACTGTAACAAATATTGTATTGTATAGGAAGAAATACAAAGAGTTTATTGACATCGACGTTGACAAGTGAAATGTATACAATAACTCATATTAGATGTAAATTTCCAATTGGGCGAAAAATGTACGGACCAGGATTCGAACCAAGGATCTCCTGGCTGAAGCCGCCAGTGCTCAGCCATCTGAGCTATCCCGGACGAATCTGGTCGAACTTTTTCACCCAGCTAACCTTAATGATTATAGCATCTGGTCTGAAACCTGGTTCAGCTCAACAGAATAAATCACAGGTAATGGAACTCCAGAAATCGCTAGATACGAAATTACACTAGATTAATTTTAACACAATTATTCTAATTGATAAATAAATCATATTAGATGTAAATTTCCAACTGGGCGAAAAATGTCCGGACCAGGATTCGAACCAGGGATCTCCTGGCTGAAGCCGCCAGTGCTCTGCCATCTGAGCTATCCCGGACGAATCTGGTCGAACTTTTTCACCCATTCACCATTGTGTTAAAATTAATCTAGTGTAATTTCGTATCCAGCGATTTCTGGAGTTCCATTACCTGTGATTTATTCTGTTGAGCTGAAACGGTTTCAGACCAGATGCTATAATCATTAAGGTTAGCTGGGTGAAAAAGTTCGACCAGATTCGTCCGGGATAGCTCAGATGGCAGAGCACTGGCGACTTCAGCCAGGAGATCCCTGGTTCGAATCCTGGTCCGGACATTTTTCGCCCATTTGGAAATTTACAATGATTACAATCTAATATGATTTATTTACCAATTAGAATAATTGTGTTAAAATTAATCTAGTATACAATAACTGTTCAAAATTGCCTCCACCAACAGTGATACATGTAGGTAGCGTCGGTGGAGTGATTTGTGTACACTTCCATTGACGCCAGGTATTTCACTGCAGAAGCTACGGTTATTCGAGCAATGAGATCCTCATCTGTGTCAATTGGAGTCCCAAAAACAAGACCTTTTCGCATGCTCCCATAAAAAGTAATCAAGACTCGATAAATTGAAAGATCGGGATGGGTAAAGGAATGGTCCAGCACTCCAAAGCTGGTAGTTATTATCGTATTTTTGTGGAAGAAGGTTTGCCAGAACTATTTCAAGGTGACCCGACTGCTTTCCGTAAACGACTCTGATTTCAACATGATGGGGTACCAGCCCATTGCAACACTGTTGCGAACAATTATCTGAATGCCCCTTACAGGCGTGTTGGATTGGGGGTGCGTGTTTATGCGACTCCAGGAGGATTTCGTCGCTCGAATATCCGTTTCTGCTGCACGTGTGATCGAAATACCTTGCATTTTTGAATGTGTACGCCAATCGCTCTATCGACACTGCCAGACATGTATTACTGTTGGTTGACTCAATTTTGAACACTTATTGTAAACATAGCTCAAGAAAAGGACGCTGTCAATAAACATTCCTTTCATTCTCTTTCCCGTGTGTGTCCCGCAACGTTTCACTGGCACCAATATATTCCTATTCAATAAATGATTGTGACAGTGTCATATACCCCTTAACCCATTGGGGACCATGGGTTCATATATGCACCCTCAAAAAGAGCATACAGAATTTGTTTTAGGCACCAGTAAAAAAGAAAAATAATAGTTAGTTTCTTTAATTAGAGCATTTTCGTGATTGTTTAAGTAAAAGAAACTTTTTAAAAAAGAGTGGTGCCAACTGAATTAAATTTGTGTAAAAGCCATCAGTCCGGAAGGGGTTAAAGTTAGTACCATGAATCACCCCTCGGGATCACCCTGTATCTATATTCTTAATTTCTTTTTACATAACAACCGAGAATGTTGAATTAATTTAGTTGTTTTAATATTATTTGTTTATTGCAAGAAGATTAAATCCTATAATTCTTTCTTTAAAAATCATTTCAGTAATAAGTTGAGGTGAGCATATCGCCGTAAAGGCTAAATCAAAACGATTAGAATATAGGCTTAACACGTTCAATTTACAGTTCAAATACAATTTGCAGTGTTTGACTATAAGATTAATAGGATGAGCCAAGCGTTAGGGATATTTTATTTTCCATCATTCTGACCTATCAATTTATCGTATTATCCCACACAGATTTAAAAAGGCCTCATACTAAGACTAGTCCAATATCCATCGACTGGTCGCCGTTGCTCAGTTTTTTTATTTTTGTAGGGACGCTTTCAGTGTGACATTTTGATTAAAAACTGACTCCAAACAAATGGTTGCTATGATTAATTTCTTATTAAATGTAAACCGTATAAAATGTTACCACTGCTTATAAAACTATTAAAACACTTAGGTGTGAGATATAGCTATAATATATAGCTATAAAGCACAAACAAAGTAGAAAATACCTACAACATAGCAACCATTTCTTTCGAATCCGTTCCGTACTAAAACGTCAAGACTGCCGTCACGACTGAAAGCGCCTATTTTAAAGATGACGATGATGACTAGTGTTCGACCGAAACTGAAACCGAAACCTAATTTCAGTAGTCTAACTAGATTCATCCGAAAACGAAAGAGTTCCCGAAAAATTTAAATTAATTAATGCATAAATATATATAATTATTAATTGATTATACGTATAATGAAAAACATTTCTAACAAACAAACATACATATATGTATACATATGTGTGTTTAAGTTTCAAACCAAAACGAAACATAAATAATAATATTACTTAAACTTTTATATTTTATTACTTTATAACATCCAATAATCATAGGCATATATCAATAATTAATTAACTATGTGGCTAAAAAAAATGGAGAACAAATTCAATAATGGATGTTTAATTAAGTTGTTATAAACATATAAAATGTTGAAAAACTAATATAATTTAAAAATAATAAATTTAAATAATATTATAAAATTAATAATCAAATTAATAGTCAGTGTTATTTTTTCCTTTTATGCGAAAACATATGTGCGGATCTTTACAACCGGGAGTGCCATTTGTGAAGGTTAGTGTGGGGAGTTGCCCCATCAAAGAATATGATTACATTGTATCAGTCATTATAGACCAGATTTAAAAAAATACACAAAAGCGAAAATAACTTGTTAAATTTGACTAAAACAGGAACATTAGCATTTAGCACTTTAGGGCTAGCAGAGACAGCATTTTAAGGCTAGAAATTGTTAATTATCAATTTTACTTTCCATTTCAACGTTCTCAAAGTGAGATATATTTAACTTAGATATACACTGATGTGCAAAGCTTAAGCAACAAGCATAAAATGCTAATTTTCAAACATGTAAGTACTCAAAAGTAAATGATATAAACATCAGGAGCAACAAATAGGTATTATATCTACAACACACCTAGTTGATGTGACACCTCCTTCATGTCACACATGGCCACAAGTGTCACAGTCACTACGGAGAAACAAAATTTGGGATCTTTCATTCGTCTCATGATTACTGTAAAATGATCCTCATATGGTTATACTACTAAGAAGTCACTCTGACTGAAGACTGTTGCTTTGTGATGAGCCACTAGGCGACATTACAACTAGGTCACCTTGTGATTCTCATGTGACTGTCATATGAAGACTCTGTTTTGATGTCATCGTGAGCATTTCATTGTGTTGAGTCTTCAAGTAATGTCCCAATGAGGTCACATGGTGACTTTCAGGGGGTCGTATATGTAAGAATAGAAATGTATCAATTTTTTCTCAGATGTGCACAACAAGATTAAAATAAATATTTTCTCATTCTCTCCCATAAAAACTTTGTAAATCTCCAACAAAGTTTTGAAATGGGGGCTCTGCTCAGAAATGTTATCTCCGGGCCACACGTTGGCTCTGCTGACTAAAACTTTTTATTTTCATATGAAATAAAATATAATTAATTCATCAACAACGCAGAATAATTTTCTATTTATACGAATTTCATCTAATTAAAAAATATTTTACGTATACGTATCTCGATTTTTCTTTTACAATGATTTTTCTAAACAATCTTTATATGTTTACTACACCTTTCTCAGAGAGCATTCGAAACACTTCTGCGGTTTCAAACAAATAATTTTCTTTTATTATTAAGTCTGCAGCTTTTAATGAGCACGTGGAAAGCGTCTTCAAAGTTTAGTCATATATGGATTGCTTGATATATAATTTGCACTCACGTCTTGAGTCAGTGATAATTGATAATTATAAAAAGTGAAGCTCATAGTTATAAATAAAGAGTTTCTCATTTGAGCTTATACAGCTCAAATCAATCAGTAACATTGAAACTTTTCGAATGCAAAAATGTGAATTTTGGCATACAGATAGTTTTGGCCGAGTTTCGGCTCCGGTCGAATTTTCGATAGCATTTTCGCCAAAAAGAATGTTCGGCGAAACTCAGGTTTTGAGCGGAAAACGAAAACAAAATCGGCCGGTCTCTAATTATAACCATTTCTTC
Organism: Maratus speciosus; assembly: GCA_963932465.1. Lineage (NCBI taxonomy): Eukaryota > Metazoa > Arthropoda > Arachnida > Araneae > Salticidae > Maratus > Maratus speciosus. The sequence goes on from OZ010791.1 coordinate 404,328,507, forward strand.
AATGAGCAAATATCTAACTTTCGAACTTGAAAATTTTAAGCGTAATTATTAAACATAAATTAAATTATAATATCATCTTTCTGTAATCAAACTTTGTTTTTAAGAATTGCAGTTAAAAACGCTTGCTGACAGACTATTTACTTGCAGAAATATGCATAAAAAGATCATACATGCAATCTCTACCCACTTTTTTGTCAAATGAACAACGCACATTTTATTTGTTGCAATCAAAATGTATATTTCAAAATGTATCACATTACAAATCACATTTTAATTGCAACAAATAAAATTTGAGTCGTTTACGACCATCTTCCTAATTATTTTTATTCTTACAAAATCGTTTAAGAATTATATGGCAACATTTTCTATCATTGATACGGGTCAATATCTGAAAACTGGACAATTTCATTCTAAAATTTTTATTTTTTAAAATTAATGTACCAACTATTACATACAATTATATATTGTAATACATGTTTTGTAATTTAAATGCTGTAGTGTTTTGAGATCAAGGATGTATATTTTATGCGTAAGATGAACTTTTATGGAAGAAAGTGTCTGTTAACATCATAATCAGTGTCTAATAAGTGGGACTGAGATGATGGGGACTGAGGGGATGTTTTTGTCTTAACAGCTGCACAGCCGTTTTCTTGAATCATTTTGTATACATGTAAATTATTAAATATGCCATGTGATATTTGCCTGTTACATAAATAAAGTTGCAATAAGCTTTCTTTGTGTAAATAAAAAGTTAGATACGGGGACATGAATGATACTATAAAAAAATACTCATTCCTATTCAGAACAAAAACAAAATATTTCTAAATATGAAACAAGAGAAGGACAACTTATCATCATCCATGGTGGCTAGTTAAACTTTAGTTGCTTATATATATAAGTATAAATATATAATAGCAAAAGTTAATAATATTTATAGAAATTTTTACAGCATACATTTAATGTTGGATATTTGCACCTGGGGATAGAGACTGAAATGATGATTTACTTTGTTTAAAGCTTAAAGTTAATTATTTATGCATCATTATATGTCCATTTATTATTGGCAATTGTTATAACAAACGTTAGAATATATTACATTTTTCAGTTTTTGGTTTTAGTATAATTGATGAAATATTATTGGCAGTGGACGCAAATTGTCCAATTTTCAGATATTGACCCATACAACATTATAAGTAAAATATGCATAAGTTTTGTGTTTTATAAATTAAATTTCTAAACCAAAGTTAGATAGATCAAACGGTGATAGAAGAAGAATAAACAATCTAACAATGTTTAGCATTCGAAACGTAATCAATATTTTTCGTCTAAACAAAAATCAATAAATAGACAGAATGGCTTAAGAACGCCAGGAAACATTCAACTATATTTCTTTTAAAGAGAGTACAAAGATTCTAATTAAAAAAATTCACGTTATCGAGAACAATAAAAGAAGAAAAAATGCCAGATATTTATTTAAATTGTTTAAATCAATAAAAAGCTAATTAGTGTTTTATTGATTTATTAGAAAATATTCGTGCTGATAGTTAACGAATCGTTTAGATAAATGATTTTTTATGATAAAATTAATCCATACGACAATACAATAGAATTCTTAAAATTTAAAGTTCTTAATAAGATAACCTTTTCTTTCTGAATTTCATGGCAAAAAAATCTGATTGAAACGAAATTGTAACAAAGAAAAGTTTCTTTACTGCTGATGCGCAATCAAAATTTCATCCTCACATAGTTGAATTATTTTTTAATGGATAAAAAATATGTTTTGCTATTAAAATAAATTTTAAAGATTTATTAAAATGCATTTTAATTGTTAAGAACATATAATGGCAAATTTTTAAAGATCGTGCATCTATACATATACTAAGCACTAAAAATTATTAAGAATAATTAAAACACTTTTTGTGATAGGTATATTAAACTTTGGATTCATTAGACAAAATTAAGAAGTAAAAATAAAAGTCAGATTTTAGTTTAGATAGAGTCCTGTACACCCCACCGGAACCCTGGAATTTCATTTTAATTCAAAATTCAACCCGCAACTCGACCGGAATCCGATAAAAAAATTTCCTCGACCCGCAAACCGACCCGAATCCGCCAAAATAACTTTAGGTGACCCGCAACCTGACCCGAACCTACCAAAATATTTTTAGGCGAACCAAAACCGTTAGTAAAGTAAATAATGTCTTAATACACTAGTGGTAAGTAATCCACAATTATATCCTGAAATACCAATTTTATCTTTTATATAGAAAAGCACAAATCTATATTTTTTAATATTCAAATATAGTAAAATCACTGACTACGGACACCTCGGGGTCGTTGAACTGAATTCTGCATCGGGCCGGGATGACTCTAATTTTTTATTATTATTTATTATAATAAAAAATTATTATAATATTTTATTATAATTTATTATAATTTTTTATTATGAGAAGGTTTTAAGATATAACACATCGTTCTACGTAGATTAGTTATAGAATTATGATGGAAAGTTCTGTTATTTTGGGCGATAAGGTTACCATTTTATTTCTTGGCGAATTTTATCGTTGATGAAAAATTGAAACGGCTATTACACCTCGAAAAATAAAAGAAAAAAACTGTTACTAATTTTATTTAAAATTTAAAAAAAGAAAATAATAAATGAGTTTTGACGAGTGATAACATTAAAAAATAAAAATATGTAATTTAAACATGAAAGGGAATGTTCGTAATGCTTAAAAAATTACGCAGTTGAAATATTGCAATTAAAACAGGATTTGGCGATTTATCTTTCTTTTGCGTTAGGTTAAGAGAAATGTTCTTCCTAAGCGCATACTTAGAAATACTTAAAAAATATATAGAATATTCTTCTCATGAGGATATATATATTTATTTAAAAAAAAAAATCGGCAGAACCTCGATTTAGCTTTAATAATAATAAAAAAAAAAAATCCTTTTTTTGCGATTTAACGCTGGTTGGCGACGCAATAAAATTTCAAATAGCACTATGATAAATATTCTTTAAGAAAACTTTTTCAAATCTCCATACGAAGTTAGTTTAAGTAAGTTTAACTTAAATAAGTACATTTTTATGACTGTAGTTTTGTCATGTACATGTATGTGTATATAATGAAATTTAAAGATAGTAATTATGTCGTTTAGAACAAAGTTTAAATGGATTAAAATTGTCTCAAACTCAAAATTAAGGTCCTATTCTGAGCTTTGGCAGTTTGACTCAGAGACAACAAAAGGAAAGTATTGTTGCCATGGAAAGAACGACTTGATATCGAAATTTTTAATGACAGCATTCTTAATCAAAATACACTTAAAACTTATCCGGCCGAGGACAATGTATAAAATTAAATAACTATAGCAACACGCAATTTGTATAGATTATAAAAGCTTACAGAAAAAATAATAAATTAATTCATCTTTTAAGTTTAAATTCGTTGAGTAGGCATTTAAATATTTATTTAACAAGTAATTTATAAATGCATTTCAATCTCTTGCATTTGGCCACGAAATGTTTTGGTTCACCAAATAGCGTGATGCGTTCGTCTTTTGGCGCCAAATACTTGAAAATATTATATTTTTTTACATATTTTCTACTTGGATTCTGCCACTACATATGACTGATCTTTTTTACATACATGAGTAATTTAATTAGCATTTCCTTTTTCAAAATATTTTGAGTATGCTCTTTAAGGAGACCTTCCAAATGAATAACAGTTTTGTTTTTGATTTGTTATTTTTTCTTATTTACTTTTTTTTATTATCTAACCCTTACAGAAAAAACTAGCAGATTTTACTTTTGTCGCCAAACAATTTGATTTTAAACCAAAAAGGCGTAAACCTGACATCAGCCCCAGAGATTTTCACATTATAGGTGATTTTTAAAGCGTAAGACAGCATTGTTGAGCAATTTTTTATAATAAAATTTAAACTATATAAATAGCAGTTAAAATTATAAAAGTGGAGTTAATACTTACATTTTAGTTCAAAAGTCTGCGCCCCCCACCCACACACACATATTGTAAAATATTTTAATTTCAGACATTTAAAATATTTTTCACATACTTTAGTACGGAAAGATGCTGGTTTGTTTTTTCCAAACTTGCGACTTTTATAACATCGAACGTAGATCAGCGAATATAATCCACTCTTTTTTTTTTAACACATACGGCCAGTTTTCCTTTTATAAATGTCTACTGCTTCAAATGGTAAGTACTAAAGATAATTCTTAAGAAAATTTATGCAATTATGCGTTTTTAATACCACAAAGAAAACATTTTACAATAAAAGTTGCTTACTGAAATAAATTTTCGATAATCTTTTTAATTCGTCATTCTCTTTCATTTTTTTTTTTTTTTTGCATATCTTTTCTTTTTTTTTTTAAGGTTTTTATAAAGATATTGGATTAATTTTCCGTAATCAGGTTACCCGCTAATTAGCGTATTTACTGTACCGTTGGATGTTTCTTTTTATATTTGAAAGAGACTTTCGACAGTGAACCCGATTGCTGAAGATTACATGAAATTTCTACTTAGCGATTAGTAAATTCATGATTCTTCATTATTACTGAAATTATTGTGTTTCATCATGAAGCAAACGAACAAAAGAGGTTCTGTTATTATTTATTCTTTATCTCAAATTGTTTTACCTCATAAAAAACTATACTTTCAATGGAGGAAGAAAACTTTATTATTCCAATGGTGGCAAATGTAACAATATCTGTCAACTTAACATTTTAGGCTACATAGGATAAACCTACCTCAAATTTCGATCATCATAAAGCATATTGTCCTGACGAACACCCTAGCAGCTAATCGTAGCAATAAATTAAGAGTTAATTTCATAATCTGGGTTATTTACACAATAGACGGAATAATAAATTACACTAGATAATGTAAATATCAAGCCTATTTATTTCTCCGTGTTAATAGGCTCTTTAGAATAATGCAAAATAAATCTTCAATCCGTATTGACCAAAATGCATATTGCTAAAAATTTTGTATAACTAACTTTATTTATCGTTGTCAGTCCTATTTAAGGTATTGAGATTTGTTGGTAAAATATCTATAATTGAGTCAATAAAAACTGCACTATTTATTGGAACGTAATTTGGCGGTAATTTTGATTTGCAATTACCTCTGGCGCATGTGTAACAATATTAATGCATCACTTTTAATGTTTGTCCCAACCCTCACAATGAGGTCGATCATGGATGATTAGGAATATTTCATTAAATGCATGAAGTTTATTTTTCTAAGTCGTAGAGTTTCCTCCCGGGTTAAATGTTACATGATTTCAACTGGTCTACGAAATGAAAAGGCAATGAAAATGACATTATTTTAATTTTATTCAAACGATTCAGATTTAAAAACATACATTTTTATGCGTCACTTTTCTGTTACAAATGAAAGTTAAACACTCCTTTTTGTCTGCAAATCATTTAAGAAAGTACATGCAATCATCTTAATACATTTTTGACGGTATTTACTCTACTGGAATTTCAAAGATGGAAAAAGTAGTAATAGAACAGTCAAGAGAGGACATTTATTACGAAGTATAACGTATAATTCAGTGAGATTGTATTTAATCTACCAAAACCACATATGCTCAAGCTGAGAGACCAGGAGTTCAAGAACAAGCACACAAAAGTTAACTATTCTAACATTATTCCTATTCAATGGTCAATCTCTGTAATCATTGTAATGCTTTCTAATTTAATAGTGTCAGATTAGAGAACATTTTAATTCCTGTTGCCATAATGGCCTCATTTCCCTACTAAAATGCATTGCAAAATAATCAACTGAAAGTATTGCTTCTTAATAGCTCAAAATGTCTGCAATTCAGCGGTAATATAATATCGCAATGCCGTTCTCCTCTTTTTCAGCATTTTGTAAGGATATACCCAGGTGAAGGTCCACATTGTTTTAAAATACAAGGTCAAATTCACATTTTGTTTGACACTTGGTTCGTTTGGAAAAATCGACCAGCGTAGCGGGCGTAGCCTGCTAGTACTTTAATACAGCTAAAATATACACTACTATTTCCCATGAGAAGTATGATGCTGTATTTTCCCTACGAGATGTGAAATGTCTGGTTCAATGTTCGAAACATGTATTCGCAAGTCTGTTTTGACATTCAATAGATTTCTATATTTGTTTTTCATGTGCACAAGGCTGGAGAAAGTCTTTTCACACAAATATGTTGTACAGAAGGGAAGTAAATTCTGGATAATAATGCTTCTAGTTATGCATACGTATTTCTCACACAAACCAAAAATTAGGAAAGCTATTTATTCACTTGGAAAGCAATTTTCATGGAACCATCGCTTGATAATTCCGCAAGTTGTTTCTGCTCTAAGATTGTTAAGGATTGCATTTCACTAATATCTGTGAATAATTTCACTAATTTCACTAATATCACTGAATCCCTCACCCGTTCATTTTTTGATTGTGCGGGAGGATGTCGAAAAGCTTCTTTCAAGTTCTTAAGGTGTACAATGAAATTCTGAACAATATCAGGGGAAATTGTATCGACAGAAGTTTGTAAGAAATCGAATAATGTTGGGAATGTATCCAAATTATTATTTTCGAGTCGATTTGTCCATAAATCAATGTTTTTATTGTTGCATCTACGTTGTCCTGTCCCGGAAAATACGTATTGATGTTCCTTGTAAGCCTAAATTCAGCTCATACTAAATATATCTATCAAATATGCCGTCTTGACAAGCCAGGAAAGATCATTAAAAGATTCTTTCGAATGGCATTTGGAATCCAATAAAAATAACTTTACTTCATTACGCAGTGCAAAATAGCGATTTAAAAGTATTTCGCGGGACAGCTACCTAATTTCTGTATGCAAAAGTAACTGCTTGTATTGACTCCCAATTTCTTCCCACAGAATTTTAAAAAGGCTCGAATTCAATAATAGTCCTAGATTATATATTCTAGTCCTGCATATTGTCACAACTACAGCTACAAAAATTCCTGCAGAAAGAAAAAGGTCTGAATTCAATACTGGGCTTGAGGACCCCCGTCTGTAAGCTCGCGGACCCCTGGGGGACCACAGTTTAAGAAACGCTGCTCTAGAGTATAGAGTATCTCGAAGTCTGTACGGGTTTTGAAAAATGTGTGTATTATAAGGTATCTAATGATAGTTTATTTGCAATAGAGGTAAAATATGTAAAGGGAATATTTTGTTTTACTACAGCCGATATGTTGTCTGTGGACTTATGAGGTCATTTTCATTAGAAATTTCTTCAGGAGTCCACACCCCATGTATGGGTTGTTGGGCTAGATGGCTTTTTATTTGAGTTTTAGTTGACATAGACAGTTGCAATTTTATTTTTCAGATGTCAACCTTTATAAAGAAGAGTTTATAATGTTTCATGAAATCCTACAAATAAATGATTATTCGTAGTAAATTGTCTGATTTTTTAAAACCATTTTCTAGGGAATAAATAAACATATTTTTCTATGTCTCATCACTTTTTTTTTATAAGCTTAGTATCTATCATGCAGGTCCACGTTTTAAATAAGACATTTAACCCGAGTCCACTTTAATACGATCCGTTAAAATCAACTAGACGGACAGACATGTAGGCTGTGGAAGTAGAACCTGTTGATCAGAGTCAACTCTTTTTTTGCGCTACACCTGGCACTTTTTTCCCTTTCCAAAATTTTCTAGAAAGGAAAACATAGGTAGAAATAATTCTTGTGCTGGAATCTACAACTAGCGAACATCTCTGAACATTAGCAGTGTATTAGAACAATTAGCAGATTATTCTGTAATTTGCGATTTTGACCATTTATAAAATGATAAAAAGTATTATTATAGCGCATTTATTCAGAAGAAATGGTATTATTAATAGTGTTTTTCAGAAGTCTTTTCAGCTTAGACTAATAGGCGTTCTTAACAATTTAAGTCAATGAAAATAGATGGACAGAAGATCTGTAATTGCCGTTCGGTTTTATTTATCCATTACAAATGGGCATATAATAAAATACGGTGGGATGTCGAAAAATAAGTTTATCTAGGCTTGTAATGGGCAGAGCTTTTATTTAAGACAAGCAACAGACTGCGGACATAAAAGAGAAGATTTACTATAATTTTTCTATATAAACACTAAGGATATTGATGTGTTTGTTACCACGCTTGAAAAGTTTATAAAACACCGTTAAAAACTGCGTATACTCCATACGAAAGATTTCGCGGCTGTTTTCACTGCTTCCTTATTGCCAAAGTGCTTTTCTCTAAGGGTTTTCTTTAAAGCCAGAAAAAGATGGATGTCACTTGGCGCAGCTTCTAGTTATAGGGCGGTTGAGAAAGGTGATCTCAAACGAGGGTCGGTATGACAACTGAACCATACACTTCTACGAGACTTTGAAATATTTCAGCACTCTTTGTCACAAATATTAATCGTACCGCTCAACTGTTTTGGCTTTCTCTGTTGTTTGCAATTGCAAAAGAAGTCTTTTCTCTACATCTGCCGGCAACTGATTAAACCGGTCGCCCGAGCATTTTAGTAACAATGCGCCATCGACATTTCGAAGATTTGAGTCGTACGTCACCAAATGATGTACGGATAGTTCTCGCACTTAGTCGATTGCTTATTTTCTTTCATTGTCTTACGATTTCTTGTGAGAAAAATGCCAGAATACTTATTTTCCATATTTTCCGAAATTAAATTTTAAATTTATTATTAAAATATTCGCTAAACACGACTAAATTTATTCAATATAAGTCTTAAATTTGTAAAGCAATCTTACCTAAATCCCATTATTGATCATTTGTTTATTCACTAATTCTAATAATATGTGTCTTTTGTAGAAACTTTTCATCCCCTTCAAAATTTCTTTCCACTTTTATGTGTAATAAATGTAAATAAAAAGAAAACAGGAAACAATTGGGGTTTACAAAAAAAAAAAATGTCTGTGATACTTGGATAATTAAGTCAGAACTTCAGAGTATTTATTATTGCATAATATCAATTACTACCATCATTTTTTAAACATTTGATTTAATTAATTTTGATTCTTTTGTTTTAAATTATAAATATTAATACTACGTGTATTCATATTTGCCAAAAAACAACATTTTAAAATGTTTTTAATATTTTACCAACTCATTTATTCCGAACGTATACTATATGACACTCATCGATAAATAACTATTTATTGAAATTTTCATTAGATAAAATTCGCGAGAGAATTAATAGAAGTTACTTGACTGGGATGATACTATCATTCTGAAAATTATTAGTTTTCACTTTGACGTAAATTCTGAAAAAAGTATTAATGCACTGGTGTTTGAAGGGTGACATATTATAACTAGAGGTGAAATATTATAATGACTCAAAGGAAACTTTTATATAATTGCAAATATTTAAATTATGCGAATACTTGTGCTCTTCCTGGAACATAGGAGACTTTTAATATCCGCTGGATATGATCGCCTTCATTTTCATCACGATATATATCCTGGAAAGAGACTGTTAATATCTATTTGAATTGTTGATCTTGAAGCAAAGTAACAGAATCGTCAACGAAAACGTTAATAACGATATTCAAATATGCTAGAGATTGTATCATCATAATCTGATCTTCTGACAAACCAGTAATTAATGAAGATAGTCTGTAGATAAATGTTTTTCAACATTTCTTTATCTCAGAGCAATTCTGAATGTATAGTTAATGCTTTTGCGGCGCACTTAAATTATGATAAGATTTTTAAATAAAAGTATGAATAATCATAATATGAGCCTCTGACAAACCACACTGTAAAAAAAAAAAAAATGGTAACGTTCCATGTAAAACCCCAGGAACGTTTCGCCTTTTCTCAGGTTTTCAGAATAATTTAGCTCTTTCCTGTAAAATTCTGGTTTTCTTATCTGAAACGTTCCTGAACCAAAAGTTGGAAACAGCAAAACGCTGCGGCCGCCATTTATTATTTTTTTGCTATAATCCGTTGCTCGCGCGCGAGTGTCGAAAAAGAATTCCTTAAATGAATCCAAATAAATCAATAGACGACATAATCCTTTACGTCTCTATTGTCAAGACAATTCAGATGAAAATACAATACCTACGTGACATCGCTAAGAGATTATATCTCGTACTTGTCTGTGGAATGTTTAAGGAGCAGACCGTGTAAAAAAAATACACCTATTATTTGGATCTCCATTAACCAGGGGACCATCAAACATGATTCTCACCGATTTTGATTAATTTAAAGTATGTTTTAGAGTTCTTATCTCTAATTATTCTTGTGAAAGGATTTCTTCAAATGGGACTTAGATTTTCAGAAATTAGATGCCGAGGTTTAGCATACGTTTCAAATACCCATTAGTTTGCAGCACTCAACGTGTCTTTCGTGGTGTGGACGCAGAAAGCTCGCACGCCACCCGTACGGCCCGAGTTCGATGCTACCTCTGGACTTTTTTTTTTCTTTTTTAATTAATTTTATATTTTAACACTTTATTACAATTTGATTTAAATTTGATATATATTTGACACTTTGAATTGCTGCAAATTTGAATTTTTTTTATTTTCGGAAAAAATATACAATTACGTTTAGGTTTTTTTTTTTTTTTCATGAAAATTTATATTTATTTTATCTAACTTGTAAACTAACATAATTACTAACGAAAATCCAAAATATTTTATGTCTAGATTTTTTTTCTAATTATTATTTACATTTATATATTTTTATATTTTAAGCAAAGTTCAGAAACAATATATCATATATATATATTTACTGTATTGAATTTTAACTGAAAATTTATTTTTTCGTGTAAATTATAAATAATAATTTTGATGTCAATTTCAAAATATTTTTTCATTCTAACAAATAATGATAATAAAGCGAAAATTGTCAACTGGAAATGTAAAAATCGTCTGCGGATCCCGCATGCTGTGAAATGTCAGTATTGTTTTGCTGTCAACAGAAATATTCCTGGTATTTCGCAGGAAACTTACTGGCATTTCTGTAGAAAGTTTTTAACATATACAGTAAAGTTCCAGTCATTTTCAAGAAATGTTTCATGGCAATAATGGGCAACTCAGCTGCCCATTTTTTCCCCAGGAACGTTGCGGAATTTTTTTTACAGTGCAGTAATTTATGAAGATAGTCTCTAGATAAATGCATTTTAACCTTTTACATATCACGGCACACTTGAATGCATAGTTATACTTTTGAGGCGCCCTCTAATTGTGATAACAATTAAAATAAAATTCTGAATCATCATAATATGAACCTCTTACAAGCCTGTAATTAATAAATGATTAGTTACATAAGTTATTTAATTTTTTCCCCATAATGCAATTGAATGTATCATATCCGGCGCACTTAACCCTTACCGGTACGGAGTAATTCTCTTTATAAACTGATGAAATAATGGACTAACACCGCAATTTCTAAACGAATTTATTAGAAAATACGAACTTGCTTATTTTCATGTACATTATAATAGGAAAAGTTTAGTTAAATATTCTTGGTGCCGTTTGTCAGTTTTGGAATTAAAATTAGGTGTCCTTTTTTAAGGACACCGCGCCGGAAAGGGTTAAATTATGATAACATTTAAGATAAAAGTATGAATCTTCATAAAATTCGCTTTTGCAAACGCTATAGAAGATAGTCTCTATAGATCAGAGTTTTTCAACTTTTTTATGCAACGGCATACTTGAATGCAAACTTTTGTGTTTCACTTCAATTATGATAACATTTTAAATAAAAGCAGGAAAGGATTATACATTTTTAAAATAAGTTTTGTAAACAAAAACAAAATGGATTGATTACAGCCATTGAAAATCTAATAATTTATCATAACATGTATTTAAAAAACAACAATTACATTTTTGAAAATATTATTTTGTACTTTTACCTTTATTAGATATTAGCATGTAATGAGGTTCCTGAGCGTGATATATTTAGAATATATACTTTACAAGGTCTAAATGTGATAAAAGTACTGATAAATTTCATACAAAGGTTAAAGTTCCGATGTATGTTTGTTATCTAAAATATTAATTTACGAAATTCTCGCAAATACAATGTTGAGAGGAAAGATATTTTTTCAGTAGTACGTATTTTAAAATTCAATAATAATAAAATTGATAATATACTAACAAAATGTAATAATATTTGTTGAATTTTTCATTCCTGTCATATGCCATTTATATTTGTAAATTTTTCCTCATTTTTTTGAAAATAGATTAACTTGTTTACGAACATACTCATTTGAAACAAAAGCAATTTTCATCTAAAATAGAGAGCATATTTCAAAGGTCATCAAAATTTGTGCGCAAAAAGCGTAATGATTGCGAAGTTTATTCAATTTTCACTTTCTCACTATCTCAAATATTTCTACTGCATTTCAAATCCTTTTCCATCCAAATCAATAATTTTTCTTTCACGATATTAATTTTATTCAAATCGCGAGAATACGTTCGTGATCTCACTGCGTACTTTTTATATGGTTATTCAACCACTACTGTAAATCATATTAGAATTCTAAATATCATCATACAGTAAATTGCATAATTTCATAAATTGTATAATGTCGCTTTTTTATTTCATAAAATCTTGACAGAATGCTACCAAAAATTTTCGCGGCACATTTGACCTCGTAGGACACAGCAGTGTGTCGTGCCGTACTGAGTGAAAACCACTGCTCTAGATAATGTTAGATTTTCAATAATAAATGGATGTTCTAATAAATATGTTTATTTAAGCTAGACTTTACGTAATTAATGTCACAAGTTAAAACATAATTATACACATACAAGGTGTCCACTCTCAACGGTGTCCAATGGCTAATGAAATTTAATCTTGATCGGATATTTGAAAGTGAGTTAAAGTTCGAGTACAAATTTTGAACTTGAAAAACATGCATACGATTGTTGAAGTTAAACAAAAAATTATAAAAATAACATAATTTTTATGTTAAGAGAAATCATGAAAAGAAAGTCTCAAATCCTTACAAAATAAAACATAGGTTATAGTCCAGGCAAATTAAAGTAAATACACCTTCAACCCGAGAAAAATTGCAATAGAAGCTCTGTTAACTGATTTTTAATCCGTAACCATTACTGAGAAATATAACCAAAATCAGACAAAATCCGATCACGGGAACACCCTTAAAAACGGATTTCAAAACGGACTAAATCATATGCCGTTTTGCGTTGTTGTGCTGTTGTATAGCTTTTAGTTGAGACGGAAGACGACAGAGGGCAGCACTAAACAATTTGGACTGCAAATATTCATTTTTATCGAACAACTGACAACCAATAATGCTTTTGGAACAAGATAAAGTAAAGTATCTATAACTCATTCTAAACTGTATTACTACTAGACCGATCTCCTAACAGTCATCCGGTATGCGGTGAGTTTTTCAAGCTCCGGCGATGGGGAGATATATCTCCGGCCTCAGGCAAGCCCTATACTATATTTTCTTTCTACATATTAAGTTTTCCTGAACATTTTAAGCCCTACCGCATGAAAATCGGTCCAGTGGTTCGCGAGATATAGTTCTTTTAAATTTCTCTACTTTCTGTTAATCCCGTTCCTCTATCTCATGTATCCGCAATTGCAACTAGCTCCGAATCGATTCCAGTGCTTATAAATGCTAGTTGTGCATAACTTTCCCAAGCATCGGAACATTTTTAATAATATGCTTTAGGGAATTTTTCAGGGCAAATATCAGTATTTTTTAATAGAAGAATAAATCTAGCTTAAACGCGTGAAATTTCGCCTTATTTAAGAAGTAATTTTTTATAAGAAAATACTGGTACCGAAAAATTTCCTGGCTATAAAATTTCAGGACACCCACGACCCCTGCATTTATGGACATTTCATCACCAATTTACTTTGTTAAGGAGACTTTAAGCAAAGATATCGATATTTTTTATACATGCTGTGCTGTGATTGTGATCTGACCAGAGTAGTTTGTCATGTCAGTGTTTTTCAAGATTATATTTATGGTGTTAAATGATTATTTAACAGAGGATTACTACATTATTTGTGTAATTTGAAGCTTATACACCACTAGTGAGTGAGTTTTAGATTCTTTTTATAAATTTTAGTATTTTAATGAGCCTCTGAAAAGTACATGCTTTACCATTGGCGGCCATTTAATAATGCATCTCTGTGGAGATAATTGTAATGTTAACCTTTTTTAATTAATCTCTAACCTCTAACGTACATAATAAATGCTATAAACAGCTCCATACTGTGCTTTTTATTAACGTAAGTGTATATATTTTGCTCTGTTGCCAGTTTCAATTCAAAATATCAATTTTAAGTGTACTAAATGATGTTTTGAAAATAGTTAAAAATTGTGTTCTATGCTAACTTTTAGCTTCAAACTCCCATAGGAATAACATTGGGAGTGTGTAACTTTTATAAAATTATCAAAAATACCTATAAGAGACAGCAGACAGAAGAGGAGCAGCAATGACATTTAAAAAGTGGCCGATGTACTGGAACACATATCGCCATTTCATTCTGATTCTACTCTACGCAAAATTGTTACAGGCTTAACAGCTAAAAAAGAAGTTGATGTTGATGAGTTGCACTTATTTGGTATGATCATCATCTCCAAAATGATAGGGAAGGATATATTTAGGTATTCGTCTAAAAGGTCAAAGAAAGTGAAAACTCTAGGATCTGCTGCCGCCATTTGTAGTTATAAAGATGACTTAGATATACAAATAGATCCAGCGCTCCTCTTCCAAAGAATGATGATTACTGGCACTTGTGGTGAAATGAATCTCGGAGATGTCATGCGTTATGAACCGTGTGCTTACCCTGCAGCATTATTTGAATCACCAAGTATGATGAGGAATTCAGACAAATCTCAGTTAACTAAAGCACTAGTCAAACACATTAAAAATTTACACAATGAAAAATATGACAACGTGGAAAGTACAGAAAGGTACATATTGGATGGAGGATCTTTCTTGCGTCGCATTTCCTGGTGTAAAAAATGATACATATGAAAACATTGCTATGTCTTACGCTGATTTTATTGTCAAACAATATGGAAAACCTATCATGGTTTTTGATAATTACATTGGGTATCCAACAATCAATGATGTGGCTCACAGATGACGCTACAAAAAAAACGTAGATATATTAATTTCAGCCCATACGTGAAATTTATTGGAAAAAAGGAAGAGTTTCTGGACAATGAAAAAACAAGCAAGCAATGACTTCCCTCATAGGCAAATTGCTTAAGAAGCAAGGCTGTACTGTTCCCAACACAGATGGGGATGCCAATATAGACATTGTTCGTGCTCCAGTCTCATCTTCAGAACATGCACATGCACATACCACTGTAATAGGTGAAGATACCGACTTGCTGATTCTCCTTCTTTAACAGACAAAGGATAATGGCTTCAAGCTATACTATCGCAGTGACATAAGACGAGGATCATGTTCCAAACCAGTCTATCATATCCTCAACATGCAATCTCTGTTAGATCGTGAAAATTGCAACTTCCTTCTGTTTCTGCATGCTTTCACGGGCTGCGATACAACATCCAGAATTTTTTCGATTGGGAAATCCTCATCATTTCTCAAACAGATGAACAAGACAGAGCTCCGTTCTATTGCAAAAATATTTTGTTCAAATTAAAGCCTACATTCAGATATGGCTGAGGCTGGAAGAAAAGCAATGCTTCTGTTTTATGACTGCAAGGCACTGGATTCTATAGACAAACTACGTCACCAAATGTTGGTAAGGAAAGTAACTACAGTAAAATCATTTATTACACCTGAACGTTTGCCTCCGACCGATTCTTCTACAAAATATCATAGCTATCACACTTACTTACAAATAAATATCGGAAGAAAGAACCAAGCCAGCAGAATGGGGCTGGTATGTAAAAAAACACTCGTGCTACCCAATACTCTGCGAGTGACTACCAGCTACAGATTATTTACTTAATATGATTCCATGTTCTTGAAAGACAAACTGTGCTACTTTACGATGCTGATGCAAGCGTAATTGATTCCCCTGTTCTACAGCTTCTGGGGTGTGCCAAGTCAATGGATGTAACAAGAACTACCTAACTTCTAACTATAAATATGATGAAAACTATTGATACGTTTTTTTTTTCACTGGAACATTTCTGTAAAAATGAACTTAAGCAGTAATTTGTCAGAAATAGTAGACTTTTTTGTACTGTTTATGGTTTTTGACTATACTTCAAAGTTAAATTATGAAAATAAAGCGATATATTTCCGTAAGCGATATATTCTCTGCCTTAGTTCCAGAAAATCCCCTCCGCCATTTTGAAATCCGTATATAGGGGTGTTCCCGTGCTCAGATTTTGTCTGATTTTTAGTATGCTATTAAGCAGTAGTTCCTGATTGAAAAATTCTGTAAAAAGCTTCTATTGCAATTTTGCCCATGTTCAATCACAAAATGCCTGGACTATTAAAATACAATTATTTTACCCAATCTGACACTTAATAAAAGTTAACTCAGTCGTAATACTTGTACGATTTTTTTAAAGCCCAGATACACATGAAATAAGTTCTTTGAATGCTTTAAGCACTTGATATATGACCCCTTAAAGCATGGCCGAACTCATCTGTGTCCATATGCAGAAAAGTGGTATAAGTCATGCATTTTTAAAATTCCATAACTCTGTCAATTTTAGTGTTATATGACCTGGTCTTTTTTTTTTGTCTTACTAGTCAGTGTAATAGGAAAATTTTACTAAATATAACTTATAGGACCCGGGAACCATATAGAAATTTAAATTTCGTAATTTTTAACTAAATGTTTTCATTGACCCAAATCGATTTTAAAATATTTCTTTATCTCATTTAAAACATTTTTGTAATTGGAACTATATGTCTGTGACTAACGGTTTAGAAATTAGCCATTTACCACCGCTGTGAGTGGACTTCCTGTTTACTGCACTTACAGTATCTAAAAGCAAAGATCTTGTACAAAAAAATAGATGCCAATAATGCGGTTTTTTTTAAGTGTGCGAATTTTTGAATGGGACTGTGCTTTATTTATCAGGTACATTTTCGGAATTTTTCGAACCGTATGACCAGTAGAATTTACAGTTACTATTTCCTGGACAACGAAAAGTGATCATTTTCGACTACTGTACGTTGGAACATCATAGTATGTTAAAACGTTTGAAAATGTTCTTGAATAAATTGTTTTAGATACAAAACATTTAAAAGGCTATATAAACTATTGAAATGACTAAGCAATTACCCCACAATATAATTTGTCTACTCGATTAAATACTGATTTTTTTAACTGGACAAACCTCGATAGCACAAAGTTAAAATTGAGTTATCTTTTTTCAGAAGCATGATAATAAATTTTATTTAACGTCTTTCATTGTTCAGTAGTCAGAAGCAGAATTAAACCTCAGTTATCATTATTTGTTATTCTACAACAGTGGTAATTATTGAAATTTTGTAAGAGCTGAAATATGATAAAGAATTATATTATATTTTTATTTTATTATATTTTTTTATACGTATTATATTTTTTGCAGTCATGTCTCTATATTATGTTTAAGTACTGTTATATATCAATTCTTAATACTTAAATAATAATTTTGACATATGCTAACAATTTATTATTAAATGAGAAGAGTTCCAATAAGGTTATAGGGACCATTATATATGGGGTCCCTTAAGATATAGGGAGTTTCCTGATGATGAGATGAGATGCTAGAGACCAGACTTGCAACATTTTACAACAAAATTGGGGTTATTAAAATTATTATTTAATTATTAATAATATATATATATATATATATATATATTATTAATTTAGTTTTATTTTGTCAGACTTTGAAATCAATCTCTAGGTCTTTAAAAAGTATGAAAAAAAATATATGTACATGAATATCTATGCATATTTTTTAATTATGCGCCCAATTTGCGTGGGTCGTAAAAAATAAAATTGGAGGCCACATACGATCCGTGGTCCACGAAGTGAGTACTACAGATCTATAAAACCTATCTATGATTATAATAAATTTATAATCATAATAGCAAGAAAAATATTACAATTATACAATTAAGGAGACATTTTACTATTTCAGAAAATTTATCATGATGAAATTACTATCGGTAACCAAAGAATTAGTAAGAGGATAAATGCGTCATAATTTCACTTTTTTGACATTCTAGAAAAGTGATTTTAAAATGAACGCAGCTTTCTGAAAAGAGAGAATACGATTGTCTTAGTTTATAGGAATTTGTTATTCTGACATTCTATCTGAGGACGTATTTGAACAAACATATGTTATTCTTCTTTTCGTTCTAAATAACGACTTATCTTGAAAGTTAGAGTGGTTCGACTTATCAGAGAATAAAAAAAACCCCCAATGATCAATACCTAGAGTTTAAGTTTATAATACTCTTAATATACTCTTGCATATTTTATATAAAATATATTTATAATACATATTAAAATAAATTAAAAATATTGATCACATCTTTGAATACACGAAGATATGTTTTCTAAAAACTCTAAAAACTTTGCCTATTGACAGAAAACAACAACAACAAAAAACAATGAAAATCTTTGTTAAAAAATAGAACAGACAATTTTCGAAAACAGTTCATTAATATCTCAAAACTATTATCATGGTATGTTTTACTATAGTGCAATCATCTTCTTTTCATTATATTTTTACTAAGATAATTACGTATAAATATCAGAACAATTTTATAACTTTTCAAAAATTAGTAGATAATATTTATTTTATTTACTTTTATCAATTTTTAAAAATAAAATATAAAATTCAAAGAGTTTAAAATGTCTATCAGTTAGATAGTGTACATAACAGCGTTTTGCAAATTAAAAGTAATCTATATCGCGTTGTTAAAACGCTGTTACAGTAGAGCAATCTGTTTTGACTTCATTTTAGAGATGAAAACGCTATGAATTAATTAAATTCCCTTAACTATTATTAATTTAAGTATGATAAATTAATACAGATTAAAAAAAATATGTATGTTCCTTTAAAATGAATTCATTATTTTATACGAATTATAACAATAACCATTTCGTTAGTTTTAGTTTGGAGCTCAATTAAAGTTAATGTAGTATAAAAGTAATCTGCTTTAATTAAATTATTTTGATAAAAATTAAATTTAAAAATTCTCTATGGAGATATGAAATATTACAATTTTAATGTATCTACCTTTCTACCTATATTATAAAGAAGAATCGTGCTCGTGCGTAACGCTGACGTCAGTGGCACCAGCAGACGATTAAATTTACCTTTTATTGCAATTTTTTAAAACTTCTAAACAACTAAATCTACGAATAGGGAAAAAAAAATTCTACATTTATATAAAATTTATTTGAAAACTGTATCGCAATTCCATAAAACAGTATCGCAGTTTACTCGCTTTTTAATTGTTTTTAAAATAATTTTAAGCATGCATTTTTAAAAAATCAATCTCTATCGAGTGCAGACGATTGCGAAAAATAAATCCATTTTCACTTACATTAACATAAAAAGTTCAGCATTTGTTACCAACTTATATTCCATAACGAAATTAAAACTTCACTAATTTATTTGAATAAATAAAATACAAAATATAAATAAATCACAAATTTAATTCAAGTAATTGAACTCCGCGCTTGAACCACTGAAATGATCATAATAAAAAAGGCTGTTGTAAGTATCTTTGGTGATTTCTTTTTCTTTGAATATTAACTCCTGGCACGAGGCCAACACAAAAGTATCGCTTTTTATAAATTTCAAAACTTTTTTGAATGCGTAATTCATGTTTTTCAAATAAAAATGATTTTTCGTATTGTTAGTATGCATTCGGGTTTATCCCCTTCTACTAACAAAAGAATAATCTTTTTGCATACAGAGTGCTGCCGAATTCGATTGAAAAATTCAGATGTGTAATAGTAGGCATCCAGAGGATGAAAAATTACCGTAGAACATGGAGTAGCAAACTACTTATTTAGTCAAAAATGCAGGGTACTTCACGCTAACTGAAGTCAACTTGACGGTAATAATTTTGTGAGAAATAAAAAGATTGCGATAAAAATGTAACGATATGTACAGTCGTGGAAAAAAAAAGTAAATACCCCCTGCTAACTCCTCAACAAATTATCGTAGACCAAAGTTACTGAACGACTGGAAATAAGTCTACTTTCAAATGATGTATATAAAATTTGCTTAGGGGGGCCCATCTACATATTAAAGCGAATACAAACTTCATTTTTTTTCAATAGCAATACCCAATTTTAACGCGATATTTCAAAACTTCGGTTCAAACTATGCCTAGACACCCAATTTCAAGTCATTTGAATGATAAGTTTTTGAATTATAAACATTCAAAATTTAGTGATTCTAATGTTAAATTACATTTATATTTTTATTTATATCTCCTGAAATTATGCTCCTAATGTGCTAATATTTTGTGTAGCAAAAATACTGATATACCAAAACATAAATAAGCTGAATTTGCAATTTTTATAATTTTATGATTTGAATTATGAATTATGAAATTATTCGAAAAAATTATGAATTGCAATCTACAATTTTTTTGATGGAATTAGATTTATTAAGTCCTGCTTTATGGAAATCCAAAATTTCACATTTTTCTTCCAAGTAGTTTTCACATTATTCTTAAAAAAAGGCAAAATGATGGTTTAAGGGGCCGTCTATCATAGAAGTGACTAGGTATTTTGAAATTTCTTCTACTCTTCTGTAATTTAGCAGGCTTCATTGACTCCTTGAGTGGCGCTTAAGATGCCTTGATCAAGAAGGGGGCTCTCTCGGTTAACAATCGAGTACCGAATTTCAATTTGGATACAGACCTTAAAATACGCTCGTTTTAAATTAATTTCTCGGAAACTTAGGTACGAATTGCATAAAAGTTTGTTTTTGGGCTAATTGAAAGGTCTAGAGTTCATTTATGCTGTCAATTGGGTATTTCCATTGAAAAAAAAATGAAGTTATGGTTCGTTTTAATATGTAGATGGCCCCCTAAACAAATTTTATATACATTATTTAAAAGTAGACTTTATTTCCAATCGTTCGGTATCAGTAACTTTCTTCTTCGATAATTTGTTGAGGAGTTAGTAGAGGGTGTTTGCTTTTTTTTCCACGACTGTACCTTGTTTCGTATGAAATGTGATAACATCATAAAAAGTTCTGGAAGTACAGGATGCTCATGCAATCGATGATACCTTATGAACCGGTAATAAAAATCCAAAATGTGGAGCGTTAAGTGCATGCTGCTGGTGCTAATAAGGGAAACTTCTGCGTCTTTTTTTCGGTGTTATCATATTTTCAACAAATGTGAGCATGTCTATTACAAGTTTCATTATAATGTACTCCAGTTTTTCTGAAAGTTATGACAGTCATCCAAAGTTGAGTTAGGGTACAACACCATGTATTTTTGATAAGGCGGGAATAGTGTAACCCTTAAATGACTGATTTTTCAAAAATCATGTTAATAATGTTTTTCGGCTTTTATTTTTTAAATAAATCATGAGAAAAATACTTTAAAAAATCATATTTTGTTTTAAGTATTGTTTACGGCTAAAAAACAGTTTGTTACTAATCGGCAATACTGGTCTTTAATTGCAAAATAATTTTATCTGATAAAATTCTACAATATTAAACACACAAGAATTTTCTGTACTATCATAAGAAATAAATTTGACTTGCTCACTGCAGAACAAAATAGGGTATTTCGCAAGCTTCCAAACAATACAAAAAGAACATGTAGCAACATTTGAAAGAAAAAAAAAATAAATCTATCTTTATTCTTAAACAGCACAAGTGTTGCCATTTGCATGTTGAATATCTATTTAATAATATTTTTAGAATGTATTTTATTGGCAACATTAGGCATTATAGCTTAAATATTATTCTAATGGTATTTTAGAAGCCTAAATTGGGTATTTTGCCAAAAGGCAACACCCGGCATTTAAGGGTTAAACTCATCAAGTTAACCTGAAAGGGGGGGAGGCATTGGTGCACCATTGACTTATGATATTAAATCTTGACTACGCCCGCTTGAGAATACAGTGGAACCCGGTTAAGACGCTCACGGTTAATACGCGATCCCGCTTAATACGCGGATTTTTTCCGATCCCTTGAACATCGTCTATAAGGCTAATGCAAAAATATCACGTTTAATACGCGAACGGTTAATACGCGATCCCGCTTAATACGCGAGAGATTTCTGAACCTTTAAGGCAAAAAATCACGCTTAAGACGCTAATTCATTGATCAAGATGCGAATTCCTTGCCTGCTTTCCAGTATTGACAATTTATCAGATTTTTTATATTAAATTGAAAAACAGCGAATTCAAATAGTAATATTTACTTTATTTAATAACAGATTAACTAAGGCGAACATTACTAATCGGAAATAGCGGTAGATATTTGAATTTTAAAAAACCCGCTAAATTAGAAACACTGGAATTCTTTGATCCCGCGTCCTAACTTTCTCTGTTTTTCGCTTCGTGTATGTTTTCACTGTAGAGAAAGACGAATTCAGGGTACTCAGATATGTCATAAAATTAGGATTAAAGATGATTATACCTATTGTTAGTGAGGTTTTAAATGTAAGTTATGTACCTAATGTATTTTATAATGCATATTAAAGGTAAATAAAAATAACTAAATTAAAAAAACCCGACTGCGTAAAAAGCGAACTAATTAATTATTTCTCATCACTGTGAAGCTATTTTTTATATCACTTACCTATTTTTTTATTTACTTGTATTGATTACATTTAAGTTATGTTTAATTGTTAGTTCCTATCTATAAACACTGTTTTGATGAGGCCTATAGATGTCTATGAAGGTTAGAGTTGCAGTAAAGCTAGAGATCCTACCTACACAACTTCGAGGTTGTGTAATATTTAAACGGAGCTTATGACTGTAAAATAGTCAATGAAACATCGTCTTCATTTTGAAAGACCTATCCAATGTTATGCCACTCAATATGGAGCGTAAAAATCTTTTTTCGTCTTTACCGCCATTTTTTATTTTATAAAAACAAAACCTAGCCTATAACCATCAGACGGTTAAGACGAATCGATAGAGAACTCATTCATTAAAATCCATCCAGCCGTTCGGATGTTTCGAGGGTATAAAGAAATCCACTTACCCAGATATACGCGTGAAACACATAACCTTTCTTGGCAGCCGGGTAAGAAAAAAGAAACTCGTAAAGATTAAATAAATACGACTGATGTATTTATTGTATTTATTGTATGTATATCTGTAGAATATTTATATGTACCTTTACGACTGAGGTTGTTTAATTCTTTTATGTTTTCTTTTCTTTTTGCTATGCTAACAATATATTTTACAAAAAGATTAATAAGGATAATTTTCTTTTATAATGAAAAGGATAGATTATAATGGCACTCATTATCTCAAGTTAGTACTAAATATGATTTTAACAACTGGGTTGTGCTTTCAAAAGTTTAATATTTTAAATTTTTTACCTCTGCTATTAAAAAAAAAAAAAAAAAAAAAAAAAAAAAAAGGCTAGCTTGAAATTAATTTTTTTATTTTTGGTTGTAAATTAGTCTAGCTTGAAATTATTTTTTTTATTTTTGGTTGTAACGTATTAATCTACATTAATTTTTTTTTTTTTTTTTCAGCAGTTATTCTTAGTCGCTCCTAAAAAAATAATAATGAGTTAAAGTTGAATACAATTAAATTTCAATCTAAATATACCTAAAAGATAAAATTTTCAACCGTAAACATCTAACCGAAAGCCCTAAAGTTCATTTAGACGATTAGATGTGTAAATAATCACAGTTTCTGCAACATTAAACAAATCACGTTTTATACGCGATCCCGCTTAATACGCGACTTTTGTCCACTCCCTTGAAACGCGTCTTAACCGGGTTTCACTGTATAATCATGGAAACTGTAAGACCGAGTCCGGATTATTGGTTTGGTTATGTTGATGATGTCTTCATTATATGGACTCGCAGCAAAGATGAAATATACCCTTTTCTAGATAAAATCAATATGTTATACAACAAGTAAAATACAAGCTAGAAATAAAACAAAATAAAAAACTTGCTCTTCTGGATGCCAGCTTATCAGAAATATAACTAAACGGAATCTTTACTGCGCAGTTTTTAGGAAGACTAACAGTTCTAACTATCACTTTTCATTGCAGTTCATCTATAAGTTACAAATTAGGATCATTTAATTATTATATTACACTGGTCATAAAAATTAAAGGATAATGACAGAAATAAAACGTAACTGATACTTAATGGAAAAGGATTGATTGAAATTTATATATATAAATAAAAAAACATAAACAATTAAATTAAAAAAATCAAAAAACCCGACTGCGTAAAAAGCGAACTAATTAATTATTTCTCATCAATGTGATTCAATTCCTATACATCATCATCAATTCCTACTATTAGCTCACACTCTCGCTATATATATCTTGTTCAAAATTTTAATCGTTAATAAAATACCTATTATTCATACAATCAAGCTCAAATAATTTTTTTTAAACTTGTAGTGGATGACACTTGATGTTAATTCAATTTTTTTCAAATATTAATTCATTAATTAAATTAAATTAATTAATTTTCAATAATCCAGAGAGCCCTCTGCCTGTTAAAGGTATTTTAAGACCGAGAGAGCCCTCTTCTTGATCAAGGCATTTTAAGCGCCACTCAAGAGGAAAGAAGAATGGGAGAAAAAATTTTTCTCTTATTGACCTAAGTAGGAATTGACTTAAAATGTTTTTTTTATATTACTTGTTTATATTACTTACCTATTTTCTTTATTTACTTGTATTGATGACTTTTAAGTTGTGTTTAATTGTTAGTTCCTATCTATAAACACTGTTTTGATGAGGTCTATAGATGCCTATGATGGTTAGGGTTGCAGTAAAGCTAGAGATCCTGCCTACACAACTTCCAGGTTGTATAATATTTTACCGGAGCTTCTGACAGTAAAATAGTCAATGAAACATCGTCTTCATTTTGAAAGAAATATCCAATGATATGAAACTGAATAGGGTGCGTAATTTTTTTCGTCTCTACCGCCATTTTGTATTTTACGGCCGCCATTTTGAATTTATAAAAATAAAATCTAGCCTATAACCATTGGGCCGTTAAGACGAATTGATAGAGACCTCATTAATTAAAATACATCCAGCCGTTGGGATGTTTCGAGGGTATAAAGAAATCCACATACATAGATATGCGTGAAATACATGACCCTTCTTTTCAGTCGGGTAATTAGTTAATATAAATTACAATATTTTGTAGTTGATTATTCCCAAAATATTTAAATTAAACCCAAATTTATAGAAATTGGAAAATGATGGAAAAATCAAGTCACCTCTTATGGAATTTTTTTTCTTCAATATGGTGTATGGTCATCTCGGACAGACATGCATACCTCATATCTTGATTTCATAGACTTTATGAAAGTGTTGATAAAATCTTGCAGAATTGCACGCCACTCTTCTAAAAGTGCACGTTTCATCTCAAAGAGGGTCTGGGGAGGAAATTGGCGCGCTGAAAGTCGGCGCCCTAAGGCATTCCACGCATGATCAATCGGGTTCAAGTCGGCTGAGTAAAGTGGCCAATCCATTCGAGTGATATCTTCTGTTTACAAGTATTCTGACACCACATATGCTGGATGTGACTGAGCATTGCCATCCATTAGCAAAAACTCTGGCCAACAGAACCCCTAAATAGTTTAACTTGGGGTTCCAATACCACCTCCACATATCTTTGAAAAATACGTAGCTCGGTGCGGCCCTTTGTCATGATTCTCTCCCAAACCATTAAACCGCGGTCGCGGAAACAGGATGTTTCACGGACAATGGCAGGTAAGTTTCGTGTTCATTCCTCTCTCCAGATCAAAACACACCTAGAATCAGTGTTCAAAATTTATCTGGACTCGTCAGTAAACATTACCCGGGACCTGTCTTTTTGGTTCCATTGAAAGTGACGGCGGCACCAGTTTAAATGGGCTCCTTTGGAAGCTGGGGTGAGTGGGACACAAACTGTTGTTTTTCTCGTATACAATCAACGCTCTTTAAGCCTTTGGAGAGCAGTAGAACAGCGAATTCGAGTTCCTGTGGCAGCCTGAAGGTCTGAAACCAAATCTCTTGTAGTGACTTCTCGGTTTCTTCGAGCCGACAATGACAGAAAACGGTCTTCAGATGCAGTTGTTGCTCTTGGTCACCCTTTACCAGGCTATCTATCAACGGATCAAGTGCTTAAAAAACGGTTCCAAGCCCTTGATATGACGCTTTGAGAGATATTCAAATCTTGGGCGACCTCCATTTGTGTTTGGCCACCCTCGATTCTACCAAATTTTCGCCACTTTTGTCCTTCATTTAAATGATGCCTTTGAGCCATAACTAATGAATATTGATCACTATCAGACGCCACATTAACTTTAAACAACACTATATACCAGTATTCCAACATGCGTCCAGCGCGGACCAGATAGTCAATCACCGAATTTGCATATTTCCGGCGCTAACATATGCACTGAAGTGCAATTTTATGTTCAATTGTATTTAATTAATATAAATAATTGCAGCATATGACGTTGGTTACAACATTAGTGACCATATTTTTTCTCATTATCGTTTAATTTTGATGACCAATTAAAAAGAGCATTTGTGGTTTGTTCAAGATATCTCCTAAAAGAAGTATTAGAAAAATAACAATAGAAAATGCAATTCCACCCCGTTTTGTTTAAAAAATCATGAACAAGTTTGAAGTGGAAGATTATGAAAAAGGAAGCGCAGTTCTAGACGAAAGATTTAAATTTTGTAAAGTTACCTACATTGCAAGGCTTTTTGAAAATATGAGGCACACAATTTTTAAATATGCTGTAAAATTAGTCGCAGCTCCTCCCCAAACTTAAAAAAAATCTGTTAAATACGAAAATTGATCCTTCCCAAGCAATAAATAGATCAGGAGTTACATATACCTTTAAAAACTTTCAACAAACTAACATACAACAAACTATTATACCTTTCAAAAATGATGGTAAAGATTTTATTTATGTAGGTATGACAATTAGATAAGTTCGTAATAGAATTAAAAGTTATTATCTCAGATTAAATAGACCCCACACTGCTTTATTAAGATTAGCTCAAACTCAACCTGTAAAAGTAGATTTTATAAATCCAAGATTATCTTTCGCATTATAAGAGTATCTATTGAAACAATTGCTAATAAAGATACAGCTTGTAGCGATGCACTATCATACTATATCCATGGAGTTTGGAAAGAACTGCTGCATAATAGATGAAGGCTTGTGTTGTTTGAAATTTGAATACCTTAACCTGACATCTTATCTGCCGTACAACTCTTAAATTACAATGATATCCTCTAGACGATTCTCGAATAAGCGCAAAGAAAAATAACAGCGTTTAAATCACGACTGATGACGGTCGTGTGATGACTGTAAACGTTTTGGATGTTTAATGTTTTTAAATGTATTTTTAACATATTTCTAATATATTTTAAATAATTTTATATTATGTGTATGCACGTGGAAGTAATTTAAGTACATTAATTTGTGCTTTTTAATATGAATTTTAATTAACAAATCTTTCTGAAGATAGAGTTTTAAACAAATAAAAATATAAATGCAAGGGATAACATTATGACATCTTATTTAAATAAATGATGTCAGAACCATAGAAAAATAACGAAGAATTCTTCCGAATAATAAATAATCTGTAATCTCTAAAGGATTAATATAAATTCAATATCAAAACAAAGAAATAACGGTTTATATTTTTCTTGATAGAAAGGAACTATTTTCCTTCATAACATTTAAAATGAACAATAAACATAACGGATCGGCTTCCTGCATCAAATGTAATTTTTATGCATTATTTTAAACATGATATATGCTATCTGGTATACGTAATTCAGCCTTAAAGGAAGATAAACAAATGTAACTCAGCTTCTGACTTTTTACTTAGAATCTATGATTTTCTCAAGAAAGCAATATAACTTAACTTTGTCTGGGGAATAGAATAAAAACTGAAATACATTAAGCTATATTTATTAGCATAATTTTATTGTATAATTTAGAATGTAGAAATTTGAAGTAATTTTAAAATATGGCAGAATTTTATTTAAAATAAATAATTTTTTCCGGTCAAAAGATAATTTAGAAAGTAACAAAATAGTCATAAATCGAATAAAAAAAGAAATTTAAACATATTACTATTTACATACTAGCATATATAAAGGTGCATGTATGGGCACTATGTATACAGAGTATATATATTTAAAAAAAAAAAAAAAACTACGTTCAACAATTTGATAATGAAAAAAAAAAAAAAAAACAGAAAAAGACTGAAGCCAATAAACATGGTTCAGTTGATTAATTCAGGATTAAATAAATATCTGATTGTGGTGAAACATCAAAAATGGTTCAGACTCTTATGGCAATATGTTATAAACCAGAACCCATGCTTCTATATTTACTGTTTTATTCCAATATGCGGCATTAGGGCAAGATGAAATCGGTTTTTTTGTTTAGTGGTTAAGCACTGTGTAGAAGAAAAAGTTCAAATCAGGGTTCTAATTAAGATTCTAATTAGGTTTATCAGTTTCTAATTATGATTCAGGTGTCGATAGTCATAGTTTCGGTCTTCACTTTAAGCATACCTCTCGGGCTGATTAGCCTTTGTTTTCAAAGTACTAGTCATTCTATGATTCAGCACTTTATTAATTCATGTTAGAATGAATTATCAATATCATATAATGACAGCATATCTGGCGTCATGCTTTGGTGAAATTTCAACTAAATTTTAATAGTGTATTTATGAACGATATTTACATACACACACACAAAAAAACATAGCTGGCAACAGATAAGCAGCAGTGAACGTTAGTGCTTGGATTTGGCGTAATGCATCCATTGAATAGTCCCTATATTCACTTGATTATCACCACCTTCTTCTTATGGCAGGCTTTCAAGTCCACTGTGTGCGAAACGTCCTTTACATCTAACACTGATCTACTGTCAAGAACCGCCATCACCGCTTCTAAAATAAGTGAGACTCCTTGTATCTTTAAAAATGCTTGACAATTAATGTGAGGCATGACAAACTGTAAGAAATCCAAATCAATATTACAAAATTGTATTCTGTGTCTACGAGTTGTATTGTAAAATTTTTTGTCTAGTAAATCTCTTTACACTAATATCTGTCTTGTGTTATGGTCTGACTTTTCGACTTCATGCAGGTGGTATTTTTGGTCATATTTTACTATTTTCTTACATTATAATCTTTATTCATCACAAATTTAAGAAATTATTTAAAAATATGATAAGTTTTTATGTAAAAAGAGCTTATTTTTGAACAGGACAAAAAAAAATAAGGATTTCTATATGATAATTTCTCTTTTAAAGTTTGCTAAATTAATAAAATATGGAAATGTTTTGATTTTATCTAATCACTTATCACTAAAGAAATTTATTTCCAAATATAATATATCCTTCTATAGGTAATTTGTTAATTATTTTTATAAAAAAGTAATAAATGCAATATGTTTTGTTTGAATAAATAATGGTGCATAAAACAGTAAAACTATTAGATACTGCCCTGGCCCTCTACAGGACATCACAAGTAGATTTGAACTGAGATCTGGCCGATGCGACAGAACTCCATCCGAAAAGTAAGGACGGGGAAACGATTCCTTAGCTTGGTTACTCTGCCCAGGTCACCCCAGCTACCCTACGGCGCAAGAACACCTATAAAGGAGTCGGGTCCAGAGGCCATAGCCAAGAATCCCCAAACGGAAGTTAATTTACAGAATCTTTCCAAGACCAGACATAAAAAGCATTTTTGCTCCAAAACCAATAGAAAAAATAAGGTGGAACTAGTGGAATAAGGTGAAAACTAGTGGAACCCCGTCGGGCTTTGCTCATTCTCTGAAAGCGATGCACGCGGGTCATCGTGGATTCCGGACACTTAGAAGCCACTCGTGATCCCGGAAGAGTTGTGGTAACTCTCTTCCAGGAGCCCTATCCTACTTCGTGGTATCCCGGAAGAGACGCACGCGGGTCGACTACGGGGATTCGAACCACACTAACTTACGCTCAGGGCCGCCCTTGGTATCTGGACACGAATGTCCATTGACCGTGCAATTGCGACCGCTACCAGAAATAATGAAGAACCACTAGCCATCAGTGGAAGCTGTACAAAAGTCCCCCAAGAGAGTCGGTGAGACTTTCGGCTCAGGATTTAGCAGCGTGAAAGTTATGTTAAGAAACTGCTCACCCTCATCGTTTGCCGCAGTAAACACCAACAGCGCATAGACATGGAGGGTTGATTGTTCTGGGGCGTCAGTTTCGGTCGAGCGCTGCCGCGAGCCACCGGCCTGTTCTCAGTGTGGACGGAAGCAAGTAAGTGGACCTCCGCCCGCTTGGGGTCGTCTCACAACTACTCCAGTTGCAGGAGACTCAGGTGGATGAGCCACCTGACAGGGCTGGAAGGCCATAAGACAGTAAAGCCAAATTTTCTCGAAAATAATTCTTCCGCATAATTAATTAGTAAAGTTGTGCTAAAATGTATAATTTTTAGACATTATACACTGTCTAAAAAATGTAAATTTTACCACAACCAAAGTGGTAATAGGTTTTAAATGGTAAAAATAATAGTAAAAAAAGTTACCACTTTAATAATACATAACAATACAGTGCTGCGCCATTTGAAGTTACATTAGCGTTCCTATACAGTAAAAATATAAAAATGTATATAAAATGTATATAAAAATTTAAATTATGCGATATTTAAAAGTGATGTGTGAATTAAAAAGTATGAAACCAGTCATTTAATAAGCGTTCAAAACTGCCCTAAATATTTTTGATGGCTACAAAAATGTTCGTGATTAAAAATAAAGGACTTCGTCGCTAAGAAGTTAAAAATGTACAGTCTATTTCATATAAAAACAACCTTTTAGTGCCTTTATCTTTAAAAAGTTTCAAATTTCTAATTCTTGTATGAGGTATATATTATCGTCACATTAGAATAACTAGATTTTAACTGAAAATTTCGCCTAAAATAAGATTTAACCATTCACAGACTATGTCTTCCATACAATTTCAGCTGCCACAAAAAACTTTTCAACGGATTTTTCGAGAGTTATCGAAATGAAAAGTGCAACTGCTATGAAAAAATGAACCTATCATCCGCATTTTAAAAAAAGTGTTGTTGAAGCAGTTATAACTTTTTCATCCTAACACAATACCGTGGAAATAAAATAATAAGGAAATGCATTTGATGAGCTTATTTGTTATGCATACTCAAAGTTTCTTTTATCGATGAACAAAACTACTATTTTATCAAGACTAGAAATTGCATTGAAAAAGTACCAAAATTGTCTAAATTCTACTAGAAGCTTTTAAAAAGTAAATTTCGCTCCAACCCACAAAAAATAGCAAATTTTGAAGGAAACAATTTGTAAATTAAAAATTTTTCTTTCTTTTTATATTCTTATATATATAAGGGGGAAAATGTTATATTCTCACTATATTGGTATATAGGAGAAAAAAAAATGTATGGGCCTGAAAAGTCCCTTTTTTGGTTAATGTGGATTTTGCTACCTCCTTTCAGCTTTTTCAGCCCAAGCTTGGCGAGTGTAACTCTGAACAGTGCTAATGTTTTCTCTCTTTTTTATCCTTTTATAGTAGTTTTATAACTGCAGTTAGACCATTTTAAATATTCTTTATGATACTTTTCACTTATTCATCTTAAGTCTTAACTTAATATTAAACTAATTTCTTTTAAATTCTTAACTATTTAATCTTTCTCTTAATTTCTTATTTTTATACCTTTAGTAGTTCTAATCTACAGTTAAATTTTTCGAAATGGCTCACAAAACATAAGATAATTCAATTCCTAGTCTGGGTGTTAAGCTGTCGTCAGCTAGGAAACCCCCCAATGCTGCTCACCTGTACAATATTAAAAATAATATTAATTTTCTTTAACATTTATACAACTTACAGAATAAGCATATTGTCTTCGTGTTAAAAAAATGTAAAAAAAAAAAATACTATGATTATTTTTCCTTAAAAAAAAAATACTATGATTATTTTTCCTTTTTAAGGCTTTTAATTAGTAGTCACGTAAAACAAATCGTATAAGTTTTGAAACGAAGCGAAATTCAGTACTAAAATAATTTAGAAATTAACTTAACTCTGGCACGGTAATACTAAAATATTCAGACCAGTACTTAGGAGTATGTTGCAGGACTCTGTGCTCGGATCTTTGAAATTTAAATTATCTAAATATTTAACATTATTTTGGCTGTGAGTTATTTATTTGACGATAAAATGTGTGCATTTAAATATGTTTTGAAATGCAAAATGTTTTTTAACTATAAAATGTTAGGCGCAAGGTAAAGGTGCTCGAAGGCAAAACAAGTGGTTCGTCGCCTATGCTGGACCTGTAGGCACTGTTATAACTTGCTGGCACGCAGCACATGAAAAATCCCGGTAGACCCATGAATGGAACGTAGACTTTATAAAAACTGCTCTGTTGATGATTCTAAAAAGCGGCACTATTTTTTAATGACTATTCGTCAGTATAATAACAGTTATTTATTGTTATATAAACTGAAAGACATTTTAGCATTAAGTTGCATATTTTATTACTTAATAAAGATTTTCCTTTTCACACGAATATCCCTAGATAGCATGAACATTAGCAGGAAGTTTGATTTTTTCTGACATTATCTTGCAGTGACAAATTTGAATTGAGAAATTCAGCAAATTTCCCACAAGGTATACCATCCTCCACTTGCATGAGTAGTTTGTTATGAAACTGATGGCAAGACTGTCTTTAATTCACGAAAGTTACGAAAGCAAAAAATCCCTCTGTTGAGAGAACACAAAATCAGCACATACGCAGAAATTTCAGAAATTTTATTTGGTTGGCACCGCTTTTTCTAAACGCTATAATTCTCAAATTACCAAAAAAAGGCTCGTATTGATAAGTATAAATATTACCCTAGCTTGTTTATGGTGATGAAAACGATGCATGCACCGTCTGATGGTGTGTTCGCATCAAAGAACCTGATCACAGTGTTGCCAGATTGGGGACTTTTTTAATTCAGATTATTTGACTCTCACCACTTTTTTAAAATAGTATGATTCGCATATTTTTCCAAATTTTTAATCTATTTTTAAATAGGTCGAATACTTCTCTTTCAAAAAAGCGGTGACAATCAACAATCTGGGGACAAAAAAGTCCTTAATCTGGCAACACTGCCTGATCAGGTCTATGAACCCCTCCGAAGGGGTGAAACTTATAGTGTAACAGTTGTAAACAGATAGTGGGGCGTGGAATGATCAGTACTTTGCGGTAAGTTTGCAGTATATTTGATTACCTGTTTGCCATTAATTTGCAATAGGTTTGATTCAGCATGAATTTAACTTCCACGACAAGTTAGCTGCAAGTTCAAAGTGCGGTGACTTCGGCTTTTGCGTTATCTTGCTGCAGTCTTGTTATGAACTTTCAGTCTTGCCATGCTGAGCTTACTGCAACTTTGTAGATTTTCAAAGCAAGATTGCTGCAATTTTTCTGAAAATTAAAAATGCTATCTAGGCCCCTGTTTCAGTCCACATGCATACTAATGCCATATGCGTATAGCAAAATTTAATTAAGTTGTGGGAAGGAGTATTAGTCAGTTTGGAAGAGAAGGGCCCCGATAAAGTCTTGCACACGTTTTCCCTTTTCCCTGGAAAATGATTTGAGAAAAGGGGATCCTTAATAATTCCTTGAGGATCCGAGAACAATTTGTCAACGCCCCTTTTGGGAAACTAAAAATTTCAGAAAAATAACTCTCTGAAAAATAAAATAAAATAAAGAAATAATGATTATTCATTACTAAAATCGTTAAATTAGCTAGAAATTTGGTAATATTTATAATAATGACATACTTTAAAATATTTCTAAAACAGAATTACGCGGGATGTTTTGTTTTCCGTAATTTAAAAATAGTTTATTCTCCTGTGCTATCCCTAGCATTTTCAAACTTATTTCTTATATTATTGTTCATATATATGTAGATTATACAAGATATTTTTTTATCGTTTACAGGAAGCTGCTAAAAACAGATAATTTTAATTATGAACTATGTAATTGGAATTTACGCATGTATAAAGTTTTAATTACAGAGATGATTTCTTTTTTATATTAAATTATTTTTTTTAAATGTTTTAATTTAAATTCTTGTATTTGAAATTCAGTCTTGCGATAAGTTATTTATTCCGATTTCTAAATACTCTATATTTCTTTTGGCGGTTTTTTTTTCGTACTTTAATTAGTTGGTTCTAGTTTTGTTTACTGTCAAAGCGTTTAGCTATTACATTATCCATTTATGAGATGAAAATATTTAATTACACTCACAAAAGTAACATTTAAACATAAATAGAAATTAGAGTGTATAATTTTTTATCAAGAGCATTTTAAAAATATAGGCATACCTTATTGCTATTATTTTTAATGCTAAATAATTTTGCACATTAATTGCTTCAAAATTCGATAATGTTAAATCTTTCTACAAAGATGAAAAACAAACATTTAAAAAAACCCGGACACTTTTTATTTTAGTCTAAATATCACTTGGGCCTTTAATTATTTTCTAATTAAGGATAATTAGGTAAAGTATAATTTAATGGTTTTTATCTTACAGAGTTTTAAGACACATCTAATTAAATGCCTACGTTATAGGGTCAAGATTTCTGTTGAAATACTGAAAAATTAGTTTAATTAGGAAAGTTTTAAAATATTTTTAATGATAAATTATTTCTTTTATAGTGTAATTTAACATTTGATCTTTTTTAGTTCTTTCTTTCTAAAGAAGAAAGTATTGCACTCGAAAGTTTTTTCAGCTTCCGGTTTTTGACGGATTCACATATTTTAGTGGTTAAAGATCCCGAAAAACATGTTTATGCAAAATATCTGTCCGTAAGTATGTACGTATCTCCTTTTGTCCGTATGTATGTATGTCTGCTTTTTATCATCGAAAAGTATATGAAGTTATGCATAGAACTGAACCAATGTCATGTGCATGTTTTATGTTCGTGAATTTGGGGACATTCCGCCTGAAGGGCGCGCTGTAATAGCAAGTTTAGCGTCATTTTCAGTATTGTGTTGTTGAAGTGTGAAGTTATACATAGAATTTAACCAAAGTTAATGTGTATGTTTTTGGCTGTAGTCAGCAGGTCCCACATAAATTTGAGAAAAATCCGACCGAAATGGGCGCTATAATAGCGATTTTACTTGATTTTTTCATAGTTCTGTTGTACATCGGCTGTTCATACCGCTACTAGTAATTCGCATCTATCAAATTCGGCGATTCTCAAGTAGCTGATGTACAACAGAATAACGAAAAATATTGATTTAATTAAATATTATGTTTGAGATTAACTCGTTTTTACTCCGATTAGTAAAATAAAGAGAAACTTAAGATAAAAATCAAAGTTGGCGTAGTATTGAAAAAATAACACTGAAGGATTAACATGTGTAACAACTTTTGGAAATATTAACATATAATGAGAAAGAAAACAATTTAGGGAGTAGCATTTTCGACTAGTTTGGAAATAAAAGTAGTTTTAAAACAACATTCTTGTATTCAAAGAATTGAAGAAATACATAGTCACAATCAATTATAGTTTTACCTTGATTTATGCGGTTTCAGTTAGCGCGACTTTCAGTTCGTGTGGTAAGTGGTTTCCAGATGATTGCACAGAGTAAGGCATGAGTGATTCCATTTTGCTAGTGAAGTGGCACCGAAATGTTGTCAAAATAAAGTAAAAAGTCGACGAAATGTGACGTATGGAGCAACAATCAGGCAGAAGATGCAGAATTGAAGTTAAAATCAACATTATAACGTCTCTTGATTGTCACTAATTGAATTAGTTAATGAAAATTATGGTTGTCTGATGTATTTATTTAAAAAAAAAAACCCGGAAGATTTCTAGTCACACTAGCGGGGCCGGTGCAACCATCGGGCAAATGGGGAGGGGGGGGGGGTCAGCGACCCGTGCCAAATGGAGTCTTGATAGGAACCCTAGACTCTAGATACAATTCGAAATAACTTTACCTGTGTAAAATAATGATATTATTGCTTAAAATTTGTCTTTAAATGTTTTTTTTCCAGAAAACAGTTAGTCTAAATTTTATTTCTTACAGCCAAACAAGTGACAATTGCCTGGAAATGTGTAGATGTGAGGATCCTGAACGCAATCATGAATGAAACATATAAATATTAAGAATATTCTAAAGGATAGAATATATTTAGATATTAAAAATAATTATACAGAACACATGTGAAATAATTTGCATGTTATTTGTTCATACATTTTATGCTCTATATCATAAACGCAAGTGGCTCGATTTCTTGAACTCTGCCAAAACTATTATGCATAACCAAGTTTTGATTAGTTTCAAATTAGTTAACATATTTTAACATGGTTCGTTACTATATGTAAAATAATGATATTATTGCTCAAACTTTTCTTTAAATGTTTTTTCCAAAAAAAATAGTTAGTATAAATTTTATTTCTTACAGCCAAACTTGTTGTAATTGTCTGGGAATGTATAGATGTGAGGATTCTGAAAGTAATCATGAATGCAATAAATAAATACTAAAAATATTCTAAAGGATAGATATATTTAAAAATTAAAAATAACTGTACACATTACATGTGAAAGAATTTGCATGTTGTTTTTCATACATTTCATACTCTATATTATAAACAAACGCAAATGGCTCGATTTATTGAACTCTGCCAAAACTATTATGCATAACCAAGTTTTGATAATGTGATATGCATTGGTGTTATTTAAGAATTGAATAAATATTTTAGTAAAGTAAAAAATCATAATTTGACAATCATCATGGATATTGCACAGTTCTCTAGATATAATCTTATTTTACATTTCCTTAATATATGTTCTATCTGTCTTAATCCCCTCTGTAACATTACTTTTAAACAACATTCGCTCGGAATGCACAGCGTGATGTTCCAAGACAGCTCAGGTATAGATTTTTTTTAAAAATGGGCTACCTGAATAGAGAAAATTGGGAAATACTAATTTAATGGAGTCATGGCGATATAGTTTTGGTTTAGAGCAATGGTTCTCAAATTTTATTGGCCACACCCCGCCAAAACATCTGCAAAATCGCTATGCTACATGTGCAATCTGTAATTTAGAACTCTCATTCTTTAAACGGTGAACTCTATTTACACAATGGAAATGTAATAAAACCTTATCAATAACTATTCATTTCACATTTTTTAACTTATCAAAGAGATGAAGGTCAATCCTTTGTCACAAATGTGTTTTTAGTATAATTCTATAAATGAAATGAAACTATATATATTCATGACTGTGACCGCTTAAGGAAAACTGCTGAGACATGGAAACCTGGTCCGTAGAGCATAGATGTTCACTCCGGATACCTTTATTAAGGTCTTAAAAAAGGTTACATTAATGAGTCCACAGACTGAAGTCGACGGAAAAGAAAACGCGAGCAATGGTGACTTTCAGAAACATAAAAAATAAAATACTTAGAGATGTTACAGATTATGGCCGTAGACCAGATCGCCATAAACGCGACAAGGAGCGATAGTAAGTCCAAAGCGAACACTGTTTAAGGTACGAGTTATATAAGTAATTGTTAGATAGGTCCATTAAAAAGCTAAAATATTGTTTTAATTTTAAACGAAGTGCTGGACGGGATAAAATATTACTTAGACAATGTATGGTGATTGATAAGGGGCATCGAATATGCCAGCGTGGGGTAAGTGGGCAAGAGTAGTAGTAATGAGAGGCACTTGCTAAATCGTCACATTCGCATGCAGAGAGCTTGAGCAATGGAATTTATGGAGGTATTTCCTAAATGGGCCATGTCCTGTGAGGAATGCGGTAACGGAAGGAGAGAGGGAGGAAGCTCTAAGGAGACCTTTGGAACCATATCATCTATATAATAAAAGCGCAAGGCATTTGACTGTCATCAACAGTTCCGGGCTGACCGCTTCAATTTCTAAATGCCAAGCGGCCCTTTCGGTACTTTTATGTTAACAGAGCGCAGGTAATAAATCGCCAAATAGTGTTCTATCGCCATCATTTCATCTATATAATAAAAGCATAAGTCATGTGACTGTCATAAACAGTTCCAGCCTACCCGCTTCACTTTTTATATACCAGGCGGCCAATTTGGTACTTTAATGTTAGTCAGGCGCAGGTGATAAGTCGCCAAATATTATATAGATTATTATTATAAATCGCAAAGCATTTGGTTGTCATCAACAGTTTGCAACAGGCTTTAAACTGCATAAAACTTACACTTTTAGAAAGATCGTATTCAAAATATTATAATGTTTGAGAGATTAGCTACAGTCAAATATATATTTATTCTGAGATAAGTTTGGTTGAAATGACATTGATATGTGTTTCCACCAAAGTAAACACAAAAGATTCATTATTCATTGAGCGAAAAAAATATTAATTTATGGAGGTAATAATTCATGCAGACTCTCCAACAATGAATTTTGTGCAAAAATAATTCACGCCTGTAAGTCAATCAAAGTTCAGCATCTCATTCTGTAAGGTAAACTTCTGTACAATTCAACTTCTTTCACAATGTTCTTTGAAAATCAAACCAAACACATGTAATAATATTTGATGAATCAAATTTCAAATCGAATCGTCAGATAATTTGGTAGTTATGTATTATCCGTGCCAGGAGGATAGATCACCGTAGATGATTGTTAATCGCCAATCATATTTACCATTGACAATATCGCATTGAAAACAGTGATTTAATATACTTTTATTAAATTAAATCATTAAAAATGGTAAATAATATTGAAGAAATCTAAAATAATATGAAGCAATAATTTAGTATACATTTATTAAACAAAAATTAATGATCATGACGTCACATTCGTTCACATGTTTGTCACGCTATGAAGTGATTTTTAATTAGACATTTATCTGTATTTTTAACGATGTTTTACATATTTATTAGTTTTTCTCTAATTAAAATAGCAATTACGTCATTAAACGGTGACGTCATGATATTAAAAGAGTACAAGCATTAAAAAAATTTGATGATGCATTAGTACAATATATCAGTTTCAACATCCGTTTTAACTGAAGGTGTCCATTTTTTTATTGGACGTTTGGCAAATAGTTTGGCTATAGTTTTAGTTTTTTTTTCACAGGGAGTGATCGACGGGATAATGGAGAAAAACTCTAAAAGGATATTAGTAACGATATTCTTAATGTAAGTGTGGATATTATTAAGGGCTTTTCACAAAAAAATCCATTGACCAAATCCTATTAGCTTAAATACGCCAATTGGCTAGGGAGCCAATTATTTACTTAATAGGTTTAAAAATCTCCTCATTAGTGAACATATTGCAACTTATATGCAAACGAACAAGAAGCATGAATGTCTAAGTGAGCTAAGAGGTTTTTTCAAGAAAAAAAAATACAACTCAACTAAAAATATCGAAATACTGCGATGATCGCGAAGTGTTCTTGATTTCTCTATCTGAATATCCCGATTTGGCGAAGAATTAAGCATATAAATTAAATTCTGAATAAAAATAACATGTTGCAATGCTTAGCATACATTTAAGGGAGACCAAACTGGTCGCCAGAGGCGGCTAGTGATATATGGGTATCTTCCCTTTTCCGAATAATCCCAGTGATCCTGTCACTGATTCAACAGTTTTGAGCGCAAAATGTTCTTAACATATGAGTGCGGAGCTGGCAGAGAGTAGTCTACTACGGGAAAGTTGGTTGCGTTTTTAGCAAGTTTATTTGCATATTCATTGCCAAACATCTCCTTTGTGCTGAGACATGACCAAATGAGGACTTGTGTAAAAGTTGTTTTAGCTAAATTTTAATTTCCAAAACTTGTGGGTTTGTTGATTTCGACGCGCTAATAGTCTGTAAACTGGAAAGGCCATCAATATAAATTTTAATAAATTTTTTGGAAGAAATATTAGAAGTCCAATCGAAAGCTTTGTGAATGGCAAATAGTTCTGCTTGAAAAACGGTGTTATTGTCATCCAGTCTACAGGACCACTCATGGGTCACGACTCCAACTTCCGTTGTGCAGAAAGCTACACCAACACAGTTTCAGTACTAGAAACATCAGTGAACCCCGTAAGTAAACTGCTTTTGGGCCAAAAAGAGTTTTGTTGCACTTTTTCAACTTACCTTAATATTCAAGAAAAGTGTTATACAGTGTATACTTTTATCGTCCCAAAATATTTTGAAGGGAGGTTTACATTTTGCATTAGAATTGATAACGTTCACACACTTATTCATTATAAATA
Organism: Maratus speciosus; assembly: GCA_963932465.1. NCBI lineage: Eukaryota > Metazoa > Arthropoda > Arachnida > Araneae > Salticidae > Maratus > Maratus speciosus. The sequence continues at coordinate 404,368,888 of OZ010791.1, forward strand.
GCCATTATTCCTTATCACAACACATTTTCTCTGTTTTCCCTTTTCCAAATTTTATTAATTGTCTTCCATCTGTTATCTGATTTTAAAATTTAAAACTTAAAATGTATATATCATCATGTAAATTTATTTACTGAGTAGGATGCCACCACTAGAGTCATAGATATTTACAATCTACCCATTTATTTTTCTAGTGCTATTTAAAACTTACAAATTTTCCAAAATTTGTAGCACCTCGTTTAGTTATACATATTTTTTTTTATGTTAAATATGTTGAAGCTAGTCAGGTTTATATACAGTGTTTCAGCACAGCGTTTACAAAGTTTCGGGAGAGATGGAAGTTACCTAGTCAATGGGAAATCACATAGCAATGCATGGTTGGAGACGCTTTCCTGGCGCGGTAGTGATGACACAAAACACAAGAAAGGAAGGACACGAACAGGGAGAGAAAACATGTTTGTTATTCTTAGTGCTGCAAAAAGGTCGGAAGAATGCTGTAAAGTGCTCAGGAAATTCTTGCACGCATGGTGGCAGCTGCTGGTGAAGTTCGGGACACGCCTGATATTTTCCAGGACATTAGATCTTCCATGCGCAGGAGATGCGCTTCCATGCATCACGGCACGTGTTCGTAATTTCGAATACCATCTTTGATGACAATGGTTGTCTCTCTTTATGTTCTTATTTCTTAGTTTTTTACTGTACTAAAAATAACAAACCTGTTTTCTCACCCTTTCGTGTCCTTCCTTTCTTGTGCTTTGTGTCGTCACTACCACGCCAGGTAAGAGTTTCTATGCTATGTTTCTATGCCAGGTAAGAGTTGCTATGTGATTTTCCATCGTCTAGGTGTACCCTATCTCTCCTGAAACTTTGTAACCGCTGTGCTGAAATACTCTGTATATTTTTAAATAGCTCCATGTATATTCTTCCTGTGGCATGTAGCAGAACTAATAGAAATAGAAAATGTATTGAATAAATAATCGTAAGCTTTACACAAATAATAACATACAATCAGCATTAGAAAAATTGTAGAAATTTCTAATACTAAGAAATATGTCAAAATATTTTCCAATATTATTCGTATAATCTTTCCGGTATTGAATCTATTTTAAACTATTGATTGGATTTTTTTAATTCAATTAAATAAAGCCGATTTTTTTAATTTTGCTTCTATTCCATTTATGTTTAGTCTACAACACCACTTTTACAAAAAAAAAAAAAAAAAAAAAAAAAAAAAAACAAAGAGCAGACAAAAGAAACTGATAGCGAATGGGCGAGTTAACAAACGGGCAAATTGACCTTAAAAAGCTGCGTACGCCCTACGTTGGGAACCATTGGTTTAAAGTAATTAAAATACAATAAATTAATAAAAAAATTCCACTAGAATTGTTTTGTTAATTAAAAAATTGCAATATTAAATATTAAATCTATTTCAAAAACTTCAGATATTTTAAAAACTCATTTGGTAATATCTTTTGCACTGTCTTTATGGGTTTAGTATTTTCAGATTTGTTAGAACATCTAAGTACAATGTTGTTAATATTAAATAGCATGAACTGTAAGAAATTAAGTTAAAAAAGGCATAGCTAAAAATTATTCAAATCGTAATATATTTTATTTAACTGTTTAAAGTCTAAAGGGACATCGAAATTAAAACTTATCGTAGAAACTATAATATAAGGTATACAAAGATCAGCACTGAAAGGGTTAATAAGTTATTAACACTTCAAAAGCATTACTAATAATTTATCATATTTATTTTTGTTTATTTATAATAAAAAATTGCATCTATTACATTTTAATAGACTGCTTGCTATCGCATATTTTTTGTACTTTTTTCAGTAAAATGTGTATATAAATATATATGTCTAAGCAGTTAACAATTTAAAAAAATTCTCATCTCTTGCTCTTCCTCTTCGCAAAGATATTACTTCAAAGACCAGTCTAAAAAATAAACATTTTGCCTCCAGATCAAAAGTTCAAATATTCTTTGAAGTCTTTATATTTCTTTCATTTATCTTATGTCGAAGTTGGTAGTTTTTTTTTATCATCATTTGTAAATTTATGCACAGATTAATAAAGATTTTTTGTTAGCTTTAAGCTTTGGTAAAACAGAAATCGTAATATTTAAATCTCTATTCACTTGTTGTTCTTAAGAAACATTTATCAGCTATTGATTCTAATATTGCTTTAAATTTTAATATTTCAATAGAGATAAAACTTATTTTTTATGATAATAATATTCTATTATAGAAAATTCTTTCTTTTTTTACTTTTTTATTTTTTAAAAGTAGACCACTGCAATTATCAGGTGATAAGAGTAGTGTTTTCTGTAAATTTTTCGCGAAATTTAATGCACATAAAAAAATGAAAATTGTTTTCTTAAAAATGTCTACAATAAAACTAAAGGTTCATTCTAGTAACCTTAAGTAATTCTATGTAAACAGTTTATTATTTAGATACTCCAATTGGCCGTCATTCGGAAAAAAAAATACGACAAGTTTTTTTAGGTAGATTTCGTATGAAATACTACCTATTGGAATCGTTCCTATGTTGGAATTTCTGAAAACTTTTTGCAGATCTACACCGATCATGACCCCTAGAACACAAAACCACCCTCAGTAAAAAACTTTATCTATCTATCTATCTATCTATCTATCTATCTATATCACTTTCTTCTGGACACGATAACTTCCACAATTCTGCACAAATCTCTTCCAAACTGATACATAAAATCAAGGGGCATAAAATCTCGGTAAGTTCGTTAATAGACAAAATCGGACCAAAGGGATGGAAATAGGGAGGGGTTTTGTGAAAACCGAAAAAAAACCCCATAACTTCTTATTTTTTGTACATATGAAATCAGTTTAAAGTTTTTATTACTTCTAAAAATAGCGCCAAAAATTTATGTATCACAGATTTTTGATAAAATTAAAAATGGGCTCAAGGGGCGCAAAAATAGGGTTTTTGGGAGAAAAAATTCATAACTTCGTCAATTCTCATGATATAAAATCCAATTATTTTTATTGTATATTTCCTTAATATTATCTACCACTTTTATATTCACAAGTTTTTGATAGGACCAATTCGTACCGCAAAAAAATTAAAAACGAAAACGAAAAAGGGGGTTGAAGAAGAAAATTTTCCATAACTCCGTCAATTCAAAAGTTATAAAATCCCCATGAATTTATCATATATCATCTTAATATTGTCTTCAACATATATATAGACAAGTTTTTGATAGGACCAATTCTTACAGCAAAAACAAATTGAAAATACATAGCGGTTGAAGAAAAAAATAATGTTATTAAGGGTGTACTCAAATCCAAACTGCTTATTTTCTTACTCATTTTTAAATTCATTTTTGCTCTCAAACGCATCCAATTGGTAGATTTTCTTATTCAGACACTATATAATGTACCGTAAGGATCGACTGTTCGATAGAGGCAGAATATATTTCAAAAAATGATGTCAAAGTGGGCATTTTGAACAGAATTTCCTGAAGCGATTGTCTTAGAAATGAAAAATATTGCCCTACTGAGAAAATAATTGTTTATTAATCAAGTTTTAATTAATTGAACGAAAAATAAAAACACAGGTCGCTTATAAATCTTTTCAAAAATCAGGTCAGCAAATTTCATATTTTTTTCTATTAAAAATGAATGTGAAAATGTACCAGAAAATTTCGAGTTGTTGAGCATGGAAAAGTATTTTTTTTTAATACCGCCTTAACATGATTCTGACAAAACCAACTATTATATAAAAATGAAATAAAAACTTGTCAAAAGCGGTCAGATAAAATTGTTAAAGTGGATTTATATCTAATCATGATTTAGTTTTTGTTGGTGAAATTAGCATACTTAAATTCGAAATCTACCTCCGCCTGTACGCTGGACCGGCAGGGATTTTTTTTCTTGATGTAGCTTCTATTGCGGATTATGGAGGAGGTAAGAGATAGGTGGAGATGAAGTGTTTTGATTTGTCCTTCGCGTGAAGTTAAAAATACAACCCTGAAACCGTTTAAAACCGGTCAAAATTAAGTCCAAATACTTGTGGTTCCACAGAGTCTGCGTGCTGCTGGGCCGAATGAGGGCATTTAAATTTGAGCGATAACCGCCTTCATATCGTAAACCGTTTTTAGGGCATATTGCATCTCTATTGTTATTTAGAACTCTTTGTGGATTATAGACATTTCACAATATTGTTATTATGAAAATTATGGTCTATTGTTCTCAGGAATGTTATTTATTTATTTATTTATTTATTAGTTTTTATTTGCCTTGGTCATATCTCGTGTTTCAATAAAGGAAAATTTTAACATACCTGTTTTTAAAACAAGTCATTAAATTACATAATAAATAAATAAAAAGTGGATTTAATTAGATCGATTTTATGAATTTATTCGACGTATTCATGTAGGTATGGTAAAAGAAGAAAATAATACTTGAAATAATAAGACAGAGTTAATATTCTCCAGAACCAAGAATCTGAAACAGTATACGGGTTATAATTATAAAGAAAATATTTTTTTATTGGCGTATTTTGTTTTAATAATTCAGAAGAATAAAAAGTGGTGCATTTTGCATATTTTTCGATTATTTATAATGCTCCTGACCGACCAGTATAGCAGATTAAGTCTCGAAGGCGCAGCGCAAGAAGGCTCCTATTCAACAGGCAACGGAAAACGACAGGCTTAGTCTGTAAGTTTTCTCACAATGTTGATTTTTATTATAACAGGTAGTTGTCCTCTCACTAGCGTCTCATTCCTAGATGGTTCCCTATGGAAGAACGAAAAGTGGGAAAGTCCGGCTTCTTAATTGGGGTGGGGTGATGTGCAGAAGGGGGCCATGTGTTGGCAAAATTGAAGTTTGTTTCAAATTTTGTTATAAGCTATTTCGGTCTGAATAACAATATCTCTGTGGTATGTCTATTGTCTCCTATTCGGTAGATCGTAAGACCGAATCCAAGCGGGGAGAATTTGAAATAATTGGAATTTTTTATCTTTTCAATATTTATTTAAATTCTAAAAAAAAGTTTGAATAAAAAAATCCAAAGTTTCTGTTTTTTAAATTTTAATTAATTAATATATATATATATATATATATATATTTAATCATTGAGCATTTATAATAATGATTCATAAATCATTTATTTAAATGGTAAAAAATAGTTTGAATGAAAAACACAAATTTTCTATTTTTAAAAACTTAATTAAGTAAAAACAAGTTGGATGTGCCAGTCCCAAAACTTTCTTCTATCTTATGCATCTTAATATTTAAAAAAGTAGTTACACATGTTAATACTTCAATATTATTAGTTCAATGCTATACCAACTTTCATTTTCTTCTTAAATTTCTGCTTCAGTCAATAAACGGACTAAAAACGAGTTAATCTATATCATGATATTAGTTAAAATTAATAGTTTTTCCTTATTCTGTTGATATCAGCTGTTTGCGAATAGCCGGCTTAGCAGGAAGCGTGTTCCCGCCGCTGCGCGAGCCGTCGATGGACAATAGAACTACGAAAAATCAAGAAAAGTATACATAAATCGCTATCACAGAGCACTTTTATCGCGCAATATTTTCAAATTCAAGGAGTACCTGTTAGACATATCCAAAATTATGCACAAAAATTTTGGTTCAATTGTATGCATAATTTTATACACTTTTCGATGGTACAATAAAGAAAATGGCACAAACATCGCTATTATAGCGCCCCCCTTCCGGCGAATTTTTTCCAAATTCAGAGAGGACCTGCTTGCCATAGCCAAAAACTTAAAATAAAAAATTGGTTCAATTCTATGCATAATTTCATACACTTTTTGATGGTACAATGGCGACAGACAGACGAACAGACAGACATTTTCTATAAACATGTTTTTTGAGATATCTGACCCCTAAAACGTGTAAATCCGTCGAAAACCTGAGGTCGAAAAAAATTTCCATTACAATACGTTCTTCTATTGAAGATAGAAGAAAGTAAAAAATAATTTAATATTAAAAACTCATTTTTTTTTTAGCACAGAAGTATGGTGCAGCTTCTAGCGATATGATCCGAAGAATTGGAAAAGAGTGCAGCCTCCAAAACACTTTTGCTTCGATATTGGTGATATGACTTATCATCAATTGCTTTTAAAAAATTAAATAATTTAAATAAATTAAATATTTTAATGCATAATTTCTAACCCTAAAACTTTGTTTGCAAAGAAAAGAAATATATGTGTTGTAATGTTTACGCAAGAACCAAAATATTATGCCATGATTTAGAAATATAAATGAAAAGGTAAAAATTATTTTTTTTTTAGGATGAGCGAAGCGAATCCTCTACTAGGCTACACAAATTACATTTTGTCGTACACTTTACAAAAAAACTATTCAGTATTTTGAATTGAGATTAAACATAAAAATAAATAATGATCTGTAGATTTGCACAATATTTTTTATTTATTTATTTATTTATTATTATTATTATTATTATTATTATTATTTTTTGCAAAATAACCTTAAAAAATTATTATTTTAATTGATTTATTTTGCATTTTTTCCATTAGGGACGCATTTTTACAACTAAAAAATGAAACACGTACATTTCCAGAAGAAAAAAAAATAGTTCATGGAGTTAGTAATTATAGATAGAATCACGATTAATTAAATAAATAAAATATATTTTCATTATTCCGCCAAGATATCTCAAAAACTGTTTTTTAAATTTACTTAAGGAACGAAATATTTTTTGACTTGATAAAAATAAAATATGATCTGTAGATTCTGACAATATTATTTTCTTATCGAATGATTTAACAAAAAACATTTCTTATTATTTTGTTGAATATATTTTTCTATTATATGGATTTATTTTTGTAAACGATAATGAAGCCTGTGTATTTCTTGCAGTAAATAAAAATCATTGAGTCAGTAAAAATAAATAAAGTCATGAATGATTAAGTACGTGAAATATTACCGTTATTGCATCAAAATTTCTCATTCTTTTAAAAATTATTTAAATAAAGAAAGGAACCTATATATCTTCTTTTTGCGAAGACGAAATATGTTAAATATTGAAAATAACTGCAGAATGTATACTTTAAACCGTAAACGAACATTACATTTTTTATATTAAACATGTATGTTATTTGAGAGGATAATATACATTTTAATAGAACACTTTATTAAGATTGGTTGGAAATGACGCATATTTTGGTGTTCATTCTTTTTAATTATATAATAGTTTCGCGATTTCTTTTATGAAATTTTTAAAATACATTTTTCCTATGAAAATCATAGCATATTTTTAATGAATTAAAATTTTTGAAAATTCAATTTTTTACATTCAATTATAAAAGTATTTTTCAGTGTTAAGAATTCAAATACACAATTTATTCATATTATGTGAAATCATCTGTGCAGATGATACTTACACCTTTTAAAAGAATTATATTATGATTTCTTTTTTGTAAAGTGGCAACAAAAGAATTTTAAACAAATAAAATTAATTGTTAAATTCGTTATATAAAGTGTTATTCGAATTCGAAGGTTGAATAGTAACAATAATATAATAAGTTAATAAGTCTTAGTATCAACGAGAGCAGATTTCAAATGTTTTTCCAGAAAATAGGATTTTGAAGAAGTAACTTTCTTCAAGCTCGCTTCGATTATATTATTCTAAGATTGCTATCAACGGTTATTTGATGTGACTTACAAAGATTGGAAATATACCTATTTCAAATCATTTGAGAAAACACCAAAGCATATTGCAAATGTAAAAACATCTTTAAAAGAGCTTTTAGTTGAAAATTTAAAAATATTTTGTAAAATTTTGCTTCAAAAATATTTTTATTTATACCAGTCTTATATCATAAATAAAAAACTCCGAGATAATTCTTAGTTATTTGGCTGAATTTACATTTCTAAAATTAAAATGTGCCAAAACATAAAATAATGTTTTTGCTTAAGAACGATACAAAAATATAAAAAGATATTGTTACTTTCAAATATTTATATTATTAAATAATGCTTCGCGAATCCAAACAAAGCATGGCTTTTGCTAGTTTATAATAATCAGATATAAACAATAATACCAAAATATTATGCCGTGATTTAAAAAAAAATATATAAAAAATATATTGTTACTTTCAAATATTTATATTATTAAATAATGCTTCGCGAATCCAAACAAAGCATGGCTTTTGCTAGTTTATAATAATTCAGATATAAACAATAATACCAAAATATTATGCCGTGATTTAAAAAAATATATATAAAAAATAAAATGTACAATATTTTTAATATATGCATTTTGATTTAAATAATTATATGGCATTAAAAATATAATTTAATAAAATATTTTAATAAGTATTTATATAATGATTTCTAAACTTTTTATTGAAAATTCTATTAATTGAAATTCTCTAAAATTAAAGCTGGTGCAGTAATTCTGTCGACAGATATGTCTCTACTTCTGCACATCACCCCAATGAAAAAAGTGGACTTAACCAATTTTCGTTCTTCCAGAAGGAACTATCTAGGTATGAGACGGTAGTGATCTTTCTGTTCAGCACTTTTCTCCAGAGATATAAGGCAGGATATACGGTGGCGTATGTCGTATATCCTCTGAAATTTTAGGGAACTTCGTAAACCCAGTGTTTCTCAAATAAAGCTATCGCGTATACTCCTTGCCTATAGCGTATACATTCTGATTTCTATACGGCTAAACCACCTGCTTCGGTTTATGATTACGAAAAAAAAAATGTTAGAAATGGCTGAAACATTTATATAGATGTAAAAAAAGGAGAGGAATATCTTGAAAGTACCTTTTGGTTTAAACACAAAGGCGGCAGGAAACTGCATTCATTATTATTAATTTGTAAAAACTCACATTATCATCGAAGGTAGAATGCAGGTAATCTTTACTCCTAATCTATAACAAAAAATGATATTTTAAATTAGTTGAAAATAATAAATTATCATCTGTGCCATTCCGATATTTTCTTTTTTTGAGAAATTTACCAAATAGATGCAATTTAAATATAAGATGCCTTCCAGAAACAACGAAAAAGGATTAAACAGATTTTTACAAAAAAAGTGTGTTTAAAATTTCAAGTGAAAAATTATTACCATACTTTTTTTTTTATTCCCACTTAATGCTAATAGTTTATGAAGAGTAAGCCATTACGAATTGTTCTCATATTTAAAATAATTGTTTAATTATTCGAATTTATGGGCATCCAATATACCTGTCGATAAAAATACTGGGTAATCAAAAAGCCAGTAACAACTTTAAAAATTAATAATTCGGAAGCGAATAAAGATATTAAGATCGCCTTGCACCAAAATGATGCTAAAAAGTCATATTTTTATGACGAAAGCAAATACGAATGCTTGACTAGTTTTTCCCTAATGGCCTACAAGTGGCAAGTCACTTACAAATTATAAGTGAGAACTTAGATCTGTTCAAAGTGTTGTCCGTCATTCAACAGTACAACTGTCATACGATGCACAGCACCATCCACAACATTAAGCAACATTCCTTGACACGCGAGTGTGTGGTATGGCAGGAATGATGGCGATTTCAAGTATATTCTTCTTTGCTCATGCATTTTTATTTATCCAAGCATATATTTCTTCTTTAGCGATCATAAAAAATCCAGCTTCTTTCATGTGTGTTCGGTACAAAGCCCATCTTTTTTCGTTTATTTGTTTACGAATTAGTAATTTTCGAAGTCATTTCCGACCAAATCAAATAAGTTTGATAGTTAAGTCAAATAAGTCATTTAAAATATGTTTTAATTACTGGTATGTAATGAATTAAGATACTATCATTAAAGCGGACAATACACACATATAATTACACTTTAATACTCTTAAGACCTTTCGAATATATAAAACTCGTTGAAATTATATGTAAGCTTATGATTTACATTTCATTCACTTGAAAAACGTCATTTGATTTGCCATTATAATTAAAAATAAAATAAAAGTACAGCTTTTAAAGAGAAATGTTGTGGCAAATGTTTATTAAAGACATTAATGTCAAAGTTTTATTTCCGAATTAAACAAAAAGTGAAGCATTTACGTTTCTAGCTATGTCAATTCAGTGCGCTTTAATAGAAATAAAAGAGAGTGAGAATCTTTATTTTTACTTTCTTCTATGTTCATAAAAAGCAAGTGTTGGATTCTTGAAAGTTTGCGAGTTTCGATTTTTGGTATTTGTGATTTATATATCTTTCACTTGAAAAAACGTCCTTTGATTTGTAATTATAATTAAAAATCAAGTAAAAGTACAGACTTTAAGGAAAAATGCTGTGAAAAATGCTTATTTAAAGACATTACCGCCCATGATTTATTTCCGAATTTAAAAAACGAACCATCTACGTTTCTAACTATGCCAATTCAATATGATTCAATAGAAATAAAAGAGAGTGAGATTATTCTCTATTTTTACTTTCGCATATGTTCATAAAAAACAAGTATTAGATTCTTGAAAGTTTATGAGTTACGATTTTTGATGGAATTAAATGTTTTGGGATGCCCTCAAGAGAAATTTACTGTTTTTGTACCAAAATTTGCGAGGTGTCTAATTCAAGAGTTAAGGCACATAATTCCACGGAACTCCATATTTAGTTAGTACTTGACGTGAATTGGTATTGATTAGATTTTGGTCTGTATTGTTCGACAAGGTATCTTCCTGTTTTACCAAGTTAAGAATGATAGCTATGTATCGAGATATATTTGACGTGGTCAGACTTTAGAATTAAGATGCGTATTATAAAAATCTATCAAGATTAAACTTTTGTTTTGATCACGCAATAAAGGACGCTATTATATTATCTTTTTTGCGGTGACATTATAGCTGTATCTCATTTATTAATGTCTAATAACGTACCAAACTTTATATTCGATGTCATTAATGTAAATTACATATCAATATCTAACTGCTGCTGTCAATTTTCAACAGATGGTGCTGTTGCGCTGGATATTTATTTTATTCTAAACTAGCGGACTTCGCCTGTTACTTTAGTCGGTTTCTTCAAACGAAACTTGAGTCAAACGAACTATATCGGAGAACTAGACCGTGTATTTTAAAGCGGTATGGATTTTTATCTGGAATGTCCTGCCGCAATGCTGAAAACGATATGAACGCCAATGCGTTGCTATAGCCAAATGTGTCAGACAAAATATGGGCTATAAAGGTTTTGCTTTTTTAGCTGATCATTTACAGTAGTATTCCGCAAAGAACGATAGAACGATATGCAATGTAATTAAACATACCTGAAAAGTTATCCAACTAACAATGCAAATCTAATCAAAATATTTCCAGTAGAGTTTTTTAAAAAGGCTAAACTTTCATAACACTTTCACCTGTTTATAGAGCTTTCCCCCATAATTCTATAACTAAGGACCATATAACAACATGTTATGTATTAAAATCCTTCCTGTAAAATTATCTAACTAACAGAGTACGTCACATCGAAATCCATTCAGCAGAATATTTCAAAAAGGCCAATTTTAATAACTGGGTTCATCTGATTGTAGAACTGACCGCTATAATTCTATAACTGAGCTTCCGTAGAACAATATGTTATGTATTACAATTCATCTTGTAAACGTAACTAACACTGCAGGATTCATCGAAATTTATTCTGCAGAATCTTTTAAAAAGGCTAATCTTTCATAATCAGGCTCATCAGATAATAGAATTTTCTCTCATATTTCTATAACTAAGCAACGTAGAACGATATACTATATACAAAAACCTTCCCTGTCAAACTATCTAACTAACAGTGGTAGTTCCATCAAAGTCCATTCAGCGGATGTTATAAGCGGCCGGGACGAAATTCCCACTTGAATTTTATATATGAGGACCTCAGAAGCCAAGGGATACAAGTGACAAAATTTAGATTTGGAAAATTGAGTTGAAAGTTGGACCATCAATAGTAATTAACTGAATTAAAATATGAAACTGTCGCTCATTTCACAGGGGTAATTGAACTCTTATCCTAATAACTGTTAAAGCAATGGAGTACAATGTTTTTTTAAATTTAAGTAGAGATTAAAGAGTTAAGTAGTTAAGTAGTTAAGTAGCTTAAAGAGCTTAAGTAGTTGACCTATAGAGCGCAGTGCATAATTAGAAAATTATTTACATTTCTTTCCTTTCATACAAATAGCCTTATTTCCTGATAGCCTGTGTACTGATCTCAGTTTTCAATTTTGTCACTTATATACCCCTTGACTTCTAGGATCCTCATACACTAGGAGATCCAACCCGGACTTCTCGGGTTAGAGAATGTTGGTGAAAATCATTTTTTTTTTAAACTGAAAATTCTGATAGATTTTTTCTTACATTTAATATATATATATTTGTATTGCCCATTAAACGCACCAAAAAAAATTTTATATGGAAAATAGCAGTTATGTGTTTAAATAAAGTTTTGAAATTTATAAAGGCCATACCTTTGTAGTGGCCTCGTGCCTGGAGTTAACAGCCGAAGAAATCGTGAAAGTTCTCTATTTACAGGAGCCTGTTTGATTCTGATAATTGTTTAACATTTTAGACGCCAGAATATTCTAAGAAATGTTTTAGAAAAAAAAAAACCCTCGCTACTTTGCATTTTCATTAGAAAACAAAATTTTATTAAATTATTCTTGTTGCCATTTGTCAGGTTTGGAATTAAAATTAGATGACTAGGCCCTCTAGCCACCGCCCTTGAAAGGGTTTTAAATGCATAGGTCGATTACATGTCTTAAATTTGTGTTTTATTTATATCTTATTAATTAACTTCTTGGTGAAATTTTGATTTTAGCTATGGAATATAACCCGAAAACGAACTACTGAACTATTTATATTAATTTAAAGAAAAACGCATTTCTTTTTCGTAATCGCCTGTACGCAATAGAGATAGATAATAGAAAAGTCATGCTTGAAAATTAGTTTAAAAAAAAGCATATAAAATGGATGTTTGTGTAAGTATCGTCTGCAGTGAGTCAACGTTCCATTTCCTTGGCTTCGTGTGCTCCGAATCCATGCAAGTTTCTTTTTCTTTCTTGCCACGTGTAGCAACACTCTGTGTTTATTTTGTTTTGATTCTTGTTGTTGTGGAATGTAAAAAATGATAAAATGTAGAAAGCCGTGTGATGGCTCGCTTATATTTGGTGTAAAATAAAAACGCGCTTACAGTCCAATCTGTTGTGTGTAAATGTACGAACCAGCAGTGTGGGTTATTAGTTTAAAACGCAAAACCATTTGTTGAAAACTTGTATTTGTAAAATACAGATGTTTATGTAACACTGGCTGGAAGTCATTTATTTCACAAGAATGTGAAATAAAATCTTTTACGAAAGATAGTTCTATCTCTGTGTCATGTTTGGGAACATTTAATACTGTGAGTAATGGGGAAGTTGATTTATTATTCACTTTTCACTTCAAAAGTGATTTCAGAGTATCAACATCAGCATTCGTGATGGATAAGGTGACAGATAATATTCCCTATGTGTCTTTGCCTTCAATCATTTGCAATAATTTCAATGATTTAACAATAGCTGATCCATTATTTTACAAATCACAAAAAATTGACATTTATTTGGTGTAAATGTATTTATGCATTTAATGACTGGTGAAACTGTCAAATGTGAACCTGACCTTCCATTTGCCTTAAAGTTGAGACTTGGGTGGATAATTTCGGGTACAATAAATTTTGAAACGTTAGCAACCGATACGGTATGTGTAAATCATTTAAATACAAAAACTGATGAGTTACTAAATTCATTCTGGGAATTAAGAAAAAAATCCAAATGTGCAACCTTTAACAGTTCAAGAAAAACTTTGTGAAAATCATTTTGAGAGTTCTCATTTTAGAGAAAAATCAGGCCGCTATTCAGTCGCATTACCGTTCAAACAGGATCGAGATATTTTAGGTGATTCTCGCGCAGAAGATTTCTTTATCTTGAGAACAGAGAATCCATGCCAAACTTACAACCATGTTCAATTTATGAAAGAATATTTATCTCTGGATCACATGGACCTTGTTTCAAATACAGATCGTGAATTAGAGAATAAACATTATTACATACCACATCACTTCGTCTTGAATAGTTCTAGTGTAAATACCAGATTAAGATAGTTTTTGATGCGAGTGCTAAAACAACAGCAGGTGTTTCTTTAAACGACACTTTAATGTAAATAAAACAAAAGTGCGTTTACAATCCATTTTGATGTGTGTAAGTGTATGAACCAGCAGTGTGAGTTATTAGTTTAAAACGTACAACCAATGGGTAAATTGCGATACAGCTTTCAAATACATTGCATTTGAAAGTACAATTTTTTTCCAATTTGACAGTGCGAAAATTAAAATTGTGCAGTGTTTAGAATTTAAAAAAAAATGCAGTAAATTAAATTCGAAATTTAATCGTGTACTGCTGTAAACTTCAAAATGATGTCAGCGTTACGGAAAGACACGTTTGTCTTTTGTAATATAGATAGTAAAAGAGATCATTGTATATTCATGTTAAATTCTCTATAATATCCAATAAAAAACATTTAATTTTCCCCTTCCCATTACAATATACTTTTTAAAAATTTTGTTTCCTTAGAAAACCGAAACTTCATGAAATATATATATATTTTAAATATAATGACGCGTAGCTTGAAATGGAATATCAATTTCCTATTCGGCTTGTGCAATCTTTCTTTTATTCTGTTCGTTACGTTGTAATAGTTAAGATATTTCACATCTGTCTCTTTACATAGAATTTTATGCAAATTCAAAAATGAAAATTCAAATTAGTTTTTAACTTTTATTTTATGGAAATGTTGTAGCTTTTATTTTATTTTATTTTAAGTTTTGTGAATTGAATTGGAAGACGAAATTTATTCGAAAAAAGAAACAAGACAAGTAATCTTGAAAAAAATTGTACGTGTTCCCTTTTCCATGTTTCTTCTTGTATATCGTCTTAGACAGATAAAGATAAAGAAGATGCTATCCATCTTACTTTTTTTATTTTGAAAAATTATATTAACTTCTCTGAAAAAATTTAAGTTGTTTTTCTGTCTGTTATTGTTTATATAACATTATAAAGATAAAATTATTGTGTATTTCTGTGTATTATCGTAATAAAAATATAGCGCATATCGAAAAAGTGTCAGGACCAAAAATGTCCTGATTCGCAGAACAGAGATATGTAATAAAATTTTGTGTTAGACATCGCAGTTATTTGAATTACTTTAAACACACTTGCAAGACAAACTTATGTGAAAAATATTTTATCCAAAACATAAGTTTCATATTTATATACTTTTAATCTGTTTTATTATAATTTTTAAATATACTCCCTAATCAGCTCAATTGGCACAATTAGACAACTTGATTGCTATTCAGATATGTTAACTAACTAACTTCTGACAGTTTTTCCAGGATCCTGGGGCCAATGCTCCACATCCCCGAGAATAATACTTTGGAAACACTAACAGGAACTGAATCATGGCAGTACTGGAGAAAAAACTTAAAATTTAGTGGGGGGGGGGGAAATAAAAAACAATTCCTGAGCTCATATGAAAAATAAATAAAAAGAAAGATGCTAAGTTACTAAAAATAAAAAGACTAATAAAAAATTTAAAGTATTAAAATTTAAACTAGAAAACAACTAACCATATGGAGATATGTTACATTCTGATTTTGTTTATTTTCAATATTTTATATCATAAATTTTCCGGTGTGCGTTTTCAATATTTATTTAATAAAAAAACAAAAATAAGTCCTTTTGATCGTCTTTATTTTTGTTGTACATTTTTCAGTTTCTCTTGTAGAAAAGAGACTATTTTTTTCAATATATATAATCCTTCCACTGTACTTCTTGAGTGGCCTCATATGTTGCAGACATTTCGAACTAGGCTAGCACACAGGGTTGTGTTCAAGAAAAGTTCATTTCTTTGGATATCAACGTTCGAGATAATAAAAAAAAGCCATCTTAAAGCTTTTTTGGAATATAACTAATAAAAAAAGGCCATCTTAAAGCTTTTATGGAATATAACTACTAATGTTTCGCAAAATGTGAACTTTTTTAATGAGGAATATTTTTTAAGGTATTGTTTGATTTCACAATGTATGTTTTATCTAAAATGACAAATTATTAATGCTGTTTCATATTTCACATTTGGATTTAACCTTTCTTAGCAGCATTTTATCTTAAGCATTATTAAATAGTACAAAAAATATACTTAAAAGAAATTGTGCCCCTCCTTTTTTATCTAGATTTTTATATATAGCGGTGGCCAAAATTGTGGACACTTTTGGAAATTTTTGTGTTTTCTAACTTTATGCGCTTATAGAAAAAGTTATGTTTCACAAAATACAAACTCTTATGTATCATTTTAAAGAGAATGTAATACTGATTTCAATACAAAAAACAAAATTCAAATATTTGCAATACAAAAAAAGTTATAATTACTTTAATCTGAAAAGCAAACGCAGCGACGACGTGGATTGTAATTTCTAACTTTCCTGGCTAATCACTGTCCTTGTATCGGAACCAATCAAATGTTAGTAACTGCCAGCAGAAGCTGATATCACACTTAAAGATGGAACAAGTCATTATTGTGCTTTGTTCTGTAGAAGGAGGACTATTTTTATGTAATCAAATTACAAATAGGGATTTTTGTTAAACTTTTTAATATTTCAGTAGGAATTTTTGTAAATATTTTTAATATTTAGTCAAGAAGCAATGACATCAAATAAAAGAGTAGACTAGATACCTATAATGAGAACTAAGATTATTGTGTTACAAGAATGTGGTCTTTCCTAGGCTGAAATTGAAAGACAGTTGGTTGGTTCATTGGTTACATCTGGTGTTCGAAAGATTTGTTTACGATATCAAGAGACAAATTCAATACAAAAAACAAATGAGGAAAAGGCCGAAAAAGGTGCACCACATCTGTTGATGACAGACGAATAAGAATACTATGCCTCCAAGATTGAAGAATGTCATCAGCGTCCATCAGAAGTGTACTGAATCATGCTGGTGTTTTTGACAGTTCAAGAACAATCCGGAGAAGATTGTCGTACGTTGGAGTAAAAGGCAGAATTCCACGAAAAAAGTCTTATCTCAATTTACAGCAGCGCAAAGAAAGGCTACTGTGGGCAACGGAACACATTAATTCAACAGATGATCAGTGGTCACAAATTATATGAAGGGATGAAACTAAGATATTGTTATTCGGTAGCGATGGACGAAAATATATAAGATGTAAAATAGGAGAAGAGCTACATCCTGACTGCATTCAGGCAACTGTGAAGAAACCAGTTAATGTTATTATTTGGTCATGCATTTCAGCAAATGCTATTGGTCGCCTTCATGTAATTTATGGGAGACTGAATGCAAGAGAATAGTACATTGACACTATTCTAGAACCAAAATTTATAATTTCCATCTGGTATCTCTTTCCTATCAATGATTAATTTATTTTTCAACAGGATTCTGCTCATTGCCACACAGAAAAAATATATGAAGAGTGGTTTAATACACAGATCATTGAATTGTTGTCATGGCTAGGAAACAGTCATGATCTCAATCCTATTGAGAACTTGTAGCACCGTTTGAAAACGATGCACGAATGAGGCGCCCATTAAATAAAAGGGAGCTAAATGACGCTATAATTGTTTCCTGGCATCATGTAATAATGACGGAAGAGCTTAAAACTCTCGTCAACTCAACGAAATATCAATGTGAACCTGTATTAAAAATTAAAAGCTACCCTACTGAGTATTGATAACTCACTGCAATCATCAGTATCTAATGTATCTCGATAATTATCGTCACATTTGTTTTTGTATTGCAAATATTTGAATTTTGTTTTTTGTATTGAAATCAGTATTAAATTCTCTTTAAATTGATGTATAACAGTTTGCATTTTGTAAAACGTAACATTTTCCATAAGCATACAAAGTTAGAAAACATAAAAATTTCTGGCAGTGTCCACAATTTTGGGCACCACTGTACATATGAATTTGTAAATTCATGACTATGTTTTAAAGAAACATAACGGAATTGAGAAATTTTAAGGAATTTTTAAATTCCACTGCATGGTTTTCTTTCTTGTCATTGATAAATAGGTATTTTCTAAACTGTTAGTTTTACGGCGGTAGTTGCGATTGCGAGTTTTTTTTTTTCAAATTCTGGTCATTATCATATGTAGATACATAAGTGAAAATCGTTAGTTTTGTAAAAGTTACCAAATTTATTTTTTTTTGCGTTCTCTGACTGATAGATATATTTAAGAACTTTTTCCACGTGTTCTAACAAGTAAAACAGTAAAATTTTCAAATTTATACGACTCAAACTTATCATATTTTGAATTTAATAAATGTTTGATGTTTTCTGGCAATTTTTAGAGACAGAAATTGTTGAAATATATATAAATTGTTGAAATGTACATAAATGTATCGCACAACAAGTTAATGCTATATTGGGGAGAGGTAGGATTTACCTACGAAGCTGTTTGAAAAATTAACACGTCATTTTAGATGATTTAACAAGTCATTTTCGATGAAAACTTTAAACATTATTTGATGAATTTTCCATTATAAAATACGCATTACTTTTATTATTATTATTATTATATGAGCCCATTTCTCTGGATTAATTTAATCAACCTTAGTTTTTATAATGTGTTCGATATAGCTTTAGTCTTTTTAAATAAATAGAGCTTTAAAATTTTGATTAAGTTGACAAATTCATGACCTTATGATATTACAGTTTTGTAAGCGTACATTGAATCAAATACGTTAGAAATTGTACATTTCCAAGTATTTATTGTTCTTTATCAATTTAAAGAAGCTAATTTTGTACTCAATTAAACCTTTAGTGTGCAGCTTTGCATATATGCAAATCATAGTGCTTTGAATTTAATAGATTTCTTTTATTCATATATACCTAATTCACATCATAAAATTAAAATAGCAAAATTTGCTTTAATTAATAACAGGCATTCCGTAATTAAATAAAGCGAAATTAACCCCTAAAACTTTCTGGTATGAAGTCAGATTCTCTGGACTACGTATTTTCTTGAACGTATTCTATCATGGGAATTAAAGGGTTAAACGTTAAGTTTTATAAAATAAATTTTTATATAAAATAAGGTATTTGGAGACATACTTATTAAAATATTTACTAATTTGTAATATTTTTGCGTAAAACAACCACACGACAGTAGTTTTTACTTGTATTTCAGATGTGCAACAGAAGAAAAGATTGACGTATTATATGAAAAATGTATATCTGATTTTTTTCATTATTTTTCTTGTGTAATAAGCCTTTCAGAGAATCATATATAATTATTTCGAAACGAAATGAAAAATCGCGCATTTAAGGGTTAATAGTACAGAACAGAATGTGCTTTTTCCGAAAAAAATGTTGATTAATATTACTTAAATGTTGTGTATTAATATTACTTAATCAATATTCAATAGATATTCAATTGGAAATATTTGCTAAATTAAGAAATAATTATTAAGTATCAACTATAGTGATCATATATAAACTTTATAAACAAAAAATCATTAATTATCACATAGTCAAACAATAGACTTACGATTATTGTATTAAAATATTGAACTTTGTAATGTTTATTTTAACTTTTCAGCTACATTAGTTATTAATGGATGAGGAATGTATTTTGTCCCAAGTACTAAGTCACCCTTTAAAGTTGAAACAGAACTTTCTTGAAAATAAGATTTATAACTTATCTTTTGTTTTCAAAGTTTCTTGTTATTAAAAGATAAATGTTACTATTTAATTGTTCAATATTTTTCCCTTTCAGCCCACAATCTTCAGCATTTTACCATTTCTTAATTCAAGGTTTTACCAGTTCATATTTTAATATTTTACCAATTAATCTTTGAACCAGCGCAAGTCTGTGTTCCAACCGAAAATAAAATTATCGTTCAATATTTTACCATTTCATGCTTTATGTCAAGTATCAAATCATGGTAAAAATGTTTCTCCGTTTTTGATTGCAAATACTACAGTATCAACATTAGGCTGAAACCAATTCGACAAAAACATTTTTTTTTGTAAAAAACTAGTACCGGAGTTTCAGAATAAAAAAATGCATTTGGTGATCCACGATGAAGTGATCAGGAAACCAGTATAAAAATTACAAAATTGCAGAAGAATGATTTTCCGCGCATGTGTCAGTACACTATGCTATTTCTGATATACAAAATTATCAAATCTTTGATTTGGTTTGGTGTAAATTGTGTAACGAGACGCCTGAATTTATAAAGTCCTTCCGACCTGTGCTGGGAGTAAGAGGTAGCTTTCACATTCCTTATTTTTAAAAATCCAGCTTATATTATTCAAACACACGATGCTCAAATTAGTGGAATCAGATTATAGAAGATTTAATACTAGTTTATGTAAATACTGAATTCTATCAGAATTTCGCGAAATAAGCTAGCTTTATCTAAGCTGGTTTTACTTAAAATGATTTATATTTGGTCGCCAAATTCGGCAATATCATGAAGTGCCCGTCGTTTCAAAACATCATGATGGGTGAAGCTAACCAATGAACCTGGACGAAACCTTAGTAATTCCTGTGCATATGCCAACATACATCGAAATCGGTTGATATATAGGAGTGCTGTCGCAGGCAAAATATCAGATTTTTCAAAATGTCACAAGCATTAGAAATTCAAACTGCTATATCCTAACCATTTTTTAAGATAAAGACAAAAATATGCTCAGGAATCCTTGTATCAAGGTAAAACGCTTAAGAAAGAAACTCTTTTCAATTTCGAATTGTATTGTACCTCATTTTAAATGTTATATATTTTTAAAATTTTTTAAGTGGCCGCCAGTTTGAAACAAAATAGCAGATGATGCTGGCCAATGAACTTGGTCGAGACATTGCTATATAATATCGACATGCCTTACATCGAAACAGGTTAATAAATACACGTGTTATCGCGTGACAAATATCAGATCGTTTCAAAATGTCAGCCATGCTAGAAATTCAAAGTGTTATAATTCAACAATTTTTTTTAGATATCGACGAAACAAAAAATGCTCCGGAATCTTTGTAGGAAGATCAAACACATAAAGGAAAATGTATAAAAATTTTCTAAATATTTTTGTACCTAACTTTAAATTTAAAATTTAAAAACCAAGTGTAAATGACCGCTACTTTGAAACAAGAGGGCAGATGAAGCTGGCCAACAAACTCGGTCGAGACATAGGTATCTACGATGTACAGTCGTGGAAAAAAAAGTAAACACACGAACTAACACCCGAAGTAACTCCCGAACAAATTATCGTAGAACATAATTACTGGTACCGAACGATTGGAAATAAAGTCTACTTTTAAATGATGTATATAAAATTTGCTTAGGGAGCCATCTACTTATTAAAACGAATCATAATTTTGTTTTTCTCAAAAGCAGTACACAATTCTGACAACATAATTGAACTCCACACCCTTCAATTAGTCTAAAAACAAATTTTTATGCAATTCGTACCATAAGTTTCTGAGAAATTAATTATTTTAAAACGAGCTTATTTTAAGGGCTGTATCCAAATTGAATTTCCGTACTCGATATTTAACCGAGACAGAGCCCCCTTCTTGATCAAGGCACGTTAAATACCTCTCAAGCAGCCAATGAAGCCGGTTGGATTACAGAACAACAAAAGAAATTTCATAATATCTAGTGACTTCTATCACAGACGGCCCCTAAAAACATCAAGAAAAATGTGAAATTTTGGATTTCCATAAAGCAGGACTTAATAAATTTGAATTCATAAAAAAAACTGTAGGTTGCAATTCATAATTTTTCGAATATTAATTTCATAATTCATAATTTATATCATAAAATTATAAAAATTGCAAATTCAAGGTATTTATGTTTCGGTATATTAGTATTATTGCTACAGAAAAAATTAGCACATTAGGAGCATAATTTCAGGAGATATAAATACAAGCATGAAAATGTAATTTAAAATTAGAGGTAATAAATTTTGAATGTTTTTAATTCAAAAACTTATCATTCAAATGATTTGAAATTTCGTTTTAATATGTAGATGGTCCCCTAAGCAAATTTTATATATGCCATTTAAAAGTAGACTTTATTTCCAATCGTTCAGTACCAGTAACTTTCGTCTACGATAATTTGTTGAGGAGTTAGTAGGGGTGTTTACTTTTTTCCCACGATTGTACACACCAAGTTACATCCAAACGGGTTCATAAATGCGAGAGTTACAGCATGACAAAGATCATATATATATATATATATATATATACTAGGGGGCTCTGCCCTCTGCAAGCTACGCTCGCAACACCCGTTCAGACACCACAGAATCTGAAAATCTAAAAATCTAATGGGTTTTAAAAATATTATAGAAGATTAAATTATACTGAAAAAGCTGTGCAGATCTCCCTGTAAACGGATTTCCATTCAATTCCATTTGATTGCAAAAATTTAACGGAGAATCAGTTGCTGTTAAGACATCCAATGGTTGTTTTCGTTTTTGATTAAAGAGGATCACTTAAACATTTGAAAAGAAGCTAAAATAAAATGAATTAAGCATTGAGAGTCTTTGTCAACCGAAATTTTAAAACAATCTCTATAACAATAGCCTAAATCATGTGACTATCATCAACAGTTCCGGGCAGAACACTTTTCTTTTTATACTCTAGGTGCCATTTTGATACTTTAATGTTATCCAGGCACAGGTGATAAGTCGCCAAATATTATTCTATCCCCATCATTTCATCTATATTATAATAGTTCAAGTCATCAAATGCCATAAACAAATACGATCTGATCCCTTCGCCTTTCATATGAAAGTTTGGAACAAATGTCATATACGATTGGCGCGATTTTTTTCCAACGCCAATTTGGGGAACGCATCAACAGCATAAACAACAACATCCAGCTTACCATATCAAGCAAAATAACAATACTTTGGCGCCAGTTAAGTACCCGTTGCGTATATGACATTGGCGTCAGAAAAAAATCGCGCCAATATGGGGGAGTATATGACATCTGTGCCGAAAGGAAAAAAAGCCTGATGCAAATCTCGCCAATATCTTTTTTTCAACTCGCCAGTTAGCATATTTTTTATTGTTCGAGTGGTAAATTAAAAAATTGATTTGAAGTTGAAATTAAATGTCATGGTTTGTTACATAATTTAATATTTCGCCAGATGTCATATACGCGCACCGCATGTTTGGCATTTTTTTTTTTTTTTTTTTTTTTTACGAAAATTTTTTTGAAAGCCTCGTCTTCGAATACCAGTTACATATGTATTTTTGGTACTGCTTAGTTATCCCGTCGACCAAAAATCTATCGCGAACTATAAGATTAAATGTCAATAATGCTTGATCGTAAATGTCACATTCACTTGACTTTTAGCAAGTTACACGTGTTTACGTCATCAAGTGATTTTTATTTCGACGTTTTATTTTTATATTTATTAATGTTATACTAATTTATTTGTTCTTTCGTTATTTAAAATAAAAATTTTGTCAATATGTACAATTTGGCGAGTAGTTTGGCGATTTATATAATTTTCGAAATCGGGTGACGGAATAACTACTACATAGTACCGTATTTTTTAATTATTTTCCATTATTTTCAAAAGGAAATAGCAAAAAAGCCTCTGTAGTATAATACATGTCCGCTGACAAGATCTATCTTCTCTTCTCCTTTTCTTCTTACTTCACATAATCCTAGGCTGTCCCAGTTGATTCTTTCTAATTCTTCTTCTTCAAGTTCCTGTAAACGATTTTCCGAAGATTGGGATCGTCCATTATACGTAGCCAAGGTCATCAACTTATGGCAGCTAAGCCGAGCCCGGTTATTCTTAGCACCCTCTGTCTTCATGTCTTTCTGATCGCTGCCGTAACAAGGAACATTCAGACCGCCGGTAATTAAGGACCGTGATTTGTTTTGTGAATTCATGGTAAAATAAGGGGAGTGGGTGGCCAAATTCCTCCACGCTGGCCAAGCGGGTTGGAGGAAGCCCATCCGCGCTCGTTCCCCATGCACAAGGCAAGGGTACTAACATGTTGCACCAGTGGAAGGTGCGGATTGGATATTACGTCTCCGCTCCCATTCGATTCCTTTAAGTCCTCCTCGAAGGCAATTAAAGGGTCTTCTCCTGGTTAATAAGCAGAGGCTATTAAACAGCCCACATACATACACATATATATTAATATATATATCAACATTTGAACGGAGGTTGGTTCGGGGTCTGGGGCTTATGATCTGTGAAAATATACCAAAATTTTTCGAGCTTTTTGTAATGAAAGCTGCCTAAAATATATTTCTCATAATCAGTTTCTATGTATTTAACTGTCTGGGCGCATCAAATGTGCTTTTGTAAGAAGAATATTTTAAAATATGAAATGAGATTTGCTGATTAACGTTATTGTTCATAATTTGCAAATGAAAGTAATAAAAAATAGAAAATTTCAAAGATTTATGAAACAAAAAATAGTTTCACATTATTTTCAATAAAAAAGCTTTTATTTCTTCCCTTAATATACAATATCAATTTAAAATGTCCTTCATGTATCGTAAATTTCACTACATTGCGACACCCTGTGCTAATATCTGTTTATAAGGTAAAACTACACTTTCATAAAATGTATAAGTTGCAATGAAAATAATAAAGATTATACTTTTAAAAAATAAAACATTATAACAAACTAATGATTATTTTCCCCCAAACTATACACTTATGCACACCAAATATACACCCTACTACATTTGTAACATTTTATTGCTCAGTATCGCTTTTACATTTAATACACTGAAACAGAGGTCACCAAACTGTGGTCCGTAGACTAGTAGTGGTCTGAAAAAAAGGAAAAAATCTGGACATTATTTGCAATTTTATGTTTTATTAATAATAAATCAAAAATAATATTTTTTATTTACGAAATTTTAAATGTTTAGTTTTAAAACTTTCAATTATAATTAACATAGATAATTATGGTAATAAATGTTACTTTTATTTACTCGTAAAACAGATATACTTTTAAAAGGACAAAGAGCTTTAACATCCTATTTTATATATTATACCTGAAGGAAAACTATACATCAAATTGTCGCTAGGATATACAGCACTTAAAAACAAAGGATTATGGTACATTGTAAAAAAAAAAAAAAAAAAAAAAAAAAAAAAAAAAAAAAAAAAAAAAAAAAAGGCTAAAAAACGGAGATTCAGCTGGCAATCTAGACGCCAGCACTATTACCGTTTTTTAAGGAAAAATTTCCCCATAAATTAGAGAACAATTTCTGTTTTTCTGATTAAAAACGGAAATTTTTCTGTAATTTATGGGGAAAAATTTCTGTAAAAAAACGGTAATAGTACTGGCGTCTAGATTGCCAGTATAATCTCCGTTTTTTAGTGCTTTTTTTTTTTTTTTTTTTTTTTTTTTTTTACAGTGTAAGCTTAAATATTCCTTTGAGAGAAATTGTTGTTATTGGTCCTTCTCTAGGCAATATTCCATGAAAATATAGGTGTTTTTGAAATTTTTGAAATTTTAACTTCGAATCATTTATGCTTTTGATGTAGTGAGTAGATGCATTTTATATAAATAAGATAGAAATTTGCTAATCATTATTGCATAAATGTATATATATTTTTAAACAAAATCATATTAGCGGTCCGTGGGATTTTAGTTTGTGAATTGAGAGGTCTGTGGGATTTTAGATTGTGAATTTAGTGGGTCATGGGACCCGAAAGTTTGGCGATCGCTGCACTAAAATGTATTGCATGTTTGAAATGTAAAATTAGCGAAATATCAAACAAAAATAAAGAGTTTGGGTTAAATTGAAAGTTGAAAAACTGGATTAATTCCACATCAGCATTAAAGTATAAATAAAAAATATATTCATGGCGAAAACTTACCTATAATATAATACTGTTTCATTTTTATTGTGTTATTATTAGATATTTTTTTACCTCATGTTATTATACATTCATAAATTGAAAAAAGAAAATAATGAAACGTGTAATAAAATTTTATATTGTACATTTTTCTGTATTCCTTTATTATTGATGTGTCGAGCAAATATGACTTCTAATGGAATCGAAAATAGACTTTCATTAATTTTATTAAAAGAAAATTTTCTCTTTCTTCCTTACAGAAAGTATGGAATCGAAATCAAATGTTCCTTCGAGTATCGTAGCGTTTAGCATAACAATCTACAATGCGGCATTTAACAGACATTTTCTATTTTATTGCCCATTTAGAAGATAAATCTACAGCTATAAATCGAAATATCAGCTGCAATGAGAGTGATAAACTTCAAACTGTCCAGAAAAGGCTATATGGTATAACAAAAGAGGGATTTCTCATATAAATGTCTCTTTTCTTGTATATTTATAGCTTTTCGTAGTGTAGTTCTGTTTTCTCCTAATGTTAACACAATAAAACAGCAATCTTCAAATCTAAAGTTGATGAATGATTAAACATTTTAAGGAGTATTTAAAGCTAGCTATTGGTTTTGAACTAAATTAATTAATCGTGAATTTTTGTTTAAAACATAAATATATTTTATGATACTTAAAGTGAGTGATAATTTTTTTTTATAATATACTGTTGCGTTATTTAAAAAATAGAATATACTATAATTATAATATACTACTGTTTCATTTTAATTGTGTAATGAATGTATATATTTTTTTAATTGATTAATCATGAATTTTTGTTTAAAACATAAATATATTTTATGATAGTTATAGTGTGTGATAATTTTTTTTATAATATACTGTTGCGCTATTTAAAAATTATAATTTACTATAATTATAATATACTGCACTTATAATATATTACTGTTTCATTTTAATTGTGTAATGAATGAATATATATATTTTTTATTAATCATGAATTTTTGTTTAAAAGATAAACGTATTTTATGATACTTGTAGTGTGTGCTAAAAACATTTTTATAATATACCGTTGCATTATTTTCAAAAAAATCTGAGGAAAATATATTTTCTCATTCACGATGTTTCACATACGTTGAGTAATAGTAATATCGTAAAATGTGAAAGGTATTTTTAAGTTCTATGCTGTTCTATGTTCCAAAGATGGAGATTTTTTGGGATTATGTTGCTAAGCATCGGCCAAATGTTGTCATATTGCTGTAAAAAGAACATCTTCCCCGGGGACTTTAAAGGAAAATCGCATGTATTAGCGTGCTTGTATACAAGGAAAACCATGAAAAAATTGCATAGCCAAACCACACAGACGACGCCGGTTTCGAATGCGCGAAAATCGGCCCAAGCATCTTATTTTGGGCCCAGCATTACTGTGCTTAGTGGGGAATTGTATCCAAAAGATGAGGCATTGTATCCAAATACAGTAGTACTTGCAATATTGTGTATGTTAAATTGGCACTAATCAATGGATGTATGAATACAACCCCTCATGTTTTGCTACATTTTGGGAATAACGGATTTTGAGCTTATTCTATAAGCGATTATTATCAGACTTTTCAAACTATATTTTTGAGATTTTTACAAAATTTGCTCTATACATATAGCTAACACATTATGCACATTACGTTTTGATTGCATTCCCGCATGCGCAGTGAAATATTTTTTAGTAAACGTGCTCATTTTTCATCCAATTTTAATTATTTTTAAATTCTGACTGCAGAATATTGTGTACAATGTTGTTCGTCATATTTTCTGAAAATAACACTTTTTTTTATATTAAGAACTCTGCAAATTATAAGCAAAAAACTTGGCGAAATTTGGGACAGTTTTTATAAAAACCTTAATTTCTCTACGAGTATACAAATACGTGCTATCCTCATAAAAATGGACACAGTATATTACAATAAGCCACTTATTAATAATCTTGAGTTTAAACGCTTTTGCTACATTAGATTTTACAGGGGTATCCAAAAGATATTCGTTCTTTTTCAATTTTTTGATGGTCCCCTCTGGGGTTTCGGGAAAAAATCTTCGCGGAAATATATACCTAAACTATATTGTTTACACACCTGCAGTTTCAGGTTAATGCCTCATGTATTTTTCTAGTTATTTAACAAAACGTCAAAAATCGCAAGTGATCAGTCACCTTTGGCCATATAGTGTATATAGCGGTTATGTAACCGTTATCTATAAAAAAGGTCAAATAACTGGTAAGTTTGCTGCTCAGATTAATGAAAAATGATTAAAGTCTTCTTTCCTATGTGTTTGAGGTTTGCTGCGAATTTTTAACATTGTATTTATCTGTCAGGTTGTCAAAATTTAGTTCTGATTTCGCAGATTTCATACTCCAGTGAGCAGAATAAAGTTATATATATATATATGTGTGTGAGTGTGCTACGGTCAATTTGATTAATCGGTAATTATTAATAATAACTGATTACTAATAATTACCTAACAATGCCCAAATAAACCGTTTAATATGATTAATTGATGAGAATTTATCAAATTAACTAGTTATTACTAATAACTACCAATCAAGTTCTGTCAGTGTAATAAATTTCAACTCGTATATGTTAAATTTAATTTAATAGAAGTCAGAATTTAAATCTTTCTACTTATGCTGCATTTTTCTTAATATTCTTTGCTAGAAGTGCTCATTTAAAAACTGTATTATTTATTCTTTCATTATTTCCGTGTTTAATACTTTCCCCTGATTGATTCATTAATTATAAAAATAATTATATTTAACGCCTTAGGCCTTGGTGTCCTATTAATAAGACGCGTCTTTTGATTGGATATTATTGTCTCTTAATAATTATTTTTGTTATTAGCTTCATACAATAACGAAAGTACATGTAAAGGACAGGACATATTCGTTATTATGCTTAATTAATCACATTGACCAAAACACACTGGTAATTATTAATAATAATCGATAAATGTGATTAATATGCAATATTTATCAAATTACAAATATATGCTTTTATTATTAACGATAACCGGATATTATTAATAATAACCAAATTTATCAAATTGACCGTAACATATATATCTCAAATTCCTATGTTGAATTATATTTTTTTCTCTAAAAATGAGTAATAAAAAAGAATTTTTAATCAAAAAGTACGTGTAATGTATGGGTACCACACAAATTCAGAATTGCATCACAGCAACAAAAATTCACCAAACATTCGATATCCTACAAATACCAATTCATCATTTAGTTAACTTTAACTTTCAGAAAAAACCTTACTGCTTTTTTGACAATTTTATCAAAAAATAAGACCAACTAACGTATTTGCTTGTTTCGAAGGTATCATATCAGACAGTCCGAGAGATGTGGGACATTTTTCTATAATTAGGTGAACTCTTTTAGATTGCAATAAAGCTGTTACGACCTATTCACCTAAAATCTAGCCTAAAACTGTACTTTCAAATACGTGTAACTTAGACTGGAGATGAATATGGGTATTGTCGGGTTAGAGTCCTAAAAAATGCGTTTAATTATTTCGGGACCATGGGTGCGTATATGCATATTCAAAAGATGCTTACAGCACCTGTTTTTGGTACAAAAGAATAGTAAAATTTTTCTTATTTAAGACATTTTCTTGATTGATAAACTAAATTTAATTATTTGTAAAATAGTGGTGTCAACCGAATAAAATTCATGTAAAAGCTGCTGGTCCGAACGGGTTAAGCAACGCCCCCTAGATAAGGAAGAAAGTCATGACACACTTTGTTCTGACGTCACAAAACGTCACATGAAGCAGAGAGAACAAAGAAAACTGGCATGTGTCGATTTTGTTGCCTCGTGGAATTATTAATTATTATTTGCTAATAATAATTAATAATTCCACGAGCCAGCGAAATCGAAACATGCAAGTTGTTTCAATGTTTTAACTTCGTTTTCCCTGCTTCCTGTGACGTTTCGTGACATGAAAATAAATCCCGTCACGGCTTTCTCCTTATCTAGGAGCTTTAGTTTAAGCCACAGCCGAATAAAAATGAAGTAATATAAAGAATTTTTCAACACCATTTTAGAATTTTTGCGATGTAAACATTTTTTATAGAAAGTAGTAAAATATCTCACAATCGAACAAAGAGATAGTTAGATGTGTATAATTACTAATAAATTTATGTTATTTCAAGTAGCCTTCTAATATTCGTCTGAATTTGATTTTGAACAAGCAAGAAGGAAAAAATGCAGTGAAAACTCATTTATGCCTTATAAAATATAAACCGTTTAGTGCTTAAAATTTCATATAAAAGTATACGATTTGCAATGTCAAAAGGATTCGTCTAGAAATTAAACAGAAAATTCGATGATAGTCCTTATTAACTGAATGTTGTTATTATTTTCAGTCGTGGTAAAAATATCATGCCATGTTTGATAACAGTACACTGATAATGGAATGAAACAATTTTTCAGACGATTGTTATGCTGTGGATTGGATTATGGAAGATTCCTTATTAGCTACAGTCGTTGTTATTTTTATTTGTTCACAGAATTGCTGTTATATTTATTACATGTATTGAACAATGATCGTGGAAAAGGAACTTAATAACTTTTATTTTGAGGATTTTAAAAATGTTGCACTATTAGTTAAAAAAATTTCGAGAAAGGATTTAGTATGTCAAACTCTTTACGTAGTTCTGTGTGTAAAAACACA
Organism: Maratus speciosus; assembly: GCA_963932465.1. Lineage (NCBI taxonomy): Eukaryota > Metazoa > Arthropoda > Arachnida > Araneae > Salticidae > Maratus > Maratus speciosus. The sequence goes on from OZ010791.1 coordinate 404,399,489, forward strand.
GAAAAAGAAAACACACAGTTTGCACTGTCGTAGCAAACTTACAGATAAGTCATACAATTAAACTGGTGCACATCTCTTACCGCCAATTTTGATGTAGAAATCCTAAATTGTTTTAATTTGGATCATATGTACGAATTTATGGTAGCTTTTAACAAAGAACGAAATTTAAAGAGTATTTAAAAATATATTTTAACATTTAAAAAAACATATGATTTGTTTATTTTTAACATTTTGTTATATCATACAATTAAACTGGTGCACATCTCTTACCGCCAATTTTGATGTAGAAATCCTAAATTGTTTTAATTTGGATCATATGTACGAATTTATGGTAGCTTTTAACAAAGAACGAAATTTAAAGAGTATTTAAAAATATATTTTAACATTTAAAAAAACATATGATTTGTTTATTTTTAACATTTTGTTTCTCTATAAAATCTGGCACTGTAATTTTCTATCTACTCACGATAATTTTTACTGTTTTTTAAAATGTCTATATACAAAATTTATGAACCATCTGATAAACTACGCTGTATATATTATATTGAGACCTGTATAAATAATACTGAATCTGTTGCTTGAACAACGTGTTTTAATATTTTGCTCTGTTTTACATTATAATAGCTAATAAAAGTTACCACCAATAAAAATTCGAAATAAAAGTAAATATAAATTTTTAAATCGTTTCCTTAAACCATTGCTTTATTACAAATTCAGATCCTTAAATCAAGAATGCGACTGTGTACTTATCGCACATATAGCGTTAATAATAATTACAAATGGAACATTTTTTTACACATAATAGTTCTAGCATTTGATTTGCTAGGTAAACATATTTTTTTCTAGATTTCATTTACGATCAGAGTGCTCATGATATATTTTAAACATCTAAAGGGCAGTCCATAAATAATGTCACACTTTTTTTTCAATATTTTTGACCCCCCTCCCCCCTTTGTTGCTCAGTGTTACACTTCGCCATACCCCCTCCCCCCCTTTGTCTCATGTCACGCTATAATACATAAACATAAACTTGCAGTTTAGAAACAACACTATGTTACAGATCACATTTCAAATTTTATTTTTAAATTTTAACTATGTGTTTTAATGACACTTGTGAGCATAACAATAAAAATGATTCGTGTACTTACTTTGTATGAAATAAGATTAAGGTTTACAAGAAAAATCATAATTAATATAAAACAGTAATGGAATATAAATATGAAAGAGCAATTGAAAACAGTAGTATTTTGGAATTTGAAATGGAATTTAATATATTTGGCTTTAAATCTTATCTTTACTTTATGAACACAAGATACTTTAAAACAGATAGATTTCAAAAAAGAACCGTCGAAGCGTCAATATTAGTTTTACTTAAATAAAATTGCCGTAATATTTCATTTGTTCCATTAACATGAGCATTTATAAAATTATATGCTAAATCATAAAATAGAAATTACTCTGAATCATTTACTATTACGACTTTTTGTCCCATTGAGAAGATATATGCTCGTTCGTCAACTACACATGCAATTTTGACATCCATCTCATCTTCGGGGATAGTAAGCCCTCCAATATCCCTGTCGTCTTCAATCTGCAAATCCCACATTTTTGGTTCAAGCAATTGCAGCCATGAGTTCTTGTTTCTTGCGCTCAGCTATTCGAAGCGGTCTAACTCTGCCTTCTGGTTTACCCTTTCCACTGATTTTATGCACACCAATGATGTGTTTTTTCAACATGACAATGGATGCAAAATAGAAACCAAAATGCTTGTAAACATGAGTAGGAAGCACACTTTGCACTGAAGGACAATAGAAGTCACATGTCTTTGTAATTATTTCCCCTTGATTGGGCATCTGCTTTCAAAATTTGTGAAGCAAAGAGAGATTGAAATTTATAATTTTCTGAGTCAGCTCGATTATTCGGTGCTTTAAGACCTTCTTCTGTCTGACACACTGGAATTTGAGTTGGTAAAAATCTTGATGGCACAATATTGAAACATCAAAACATTTGACTATTTAGGTGAGATACTGGCTTGTATATAAGTGTAGAAAACCATTTATCATTCACCTTTTCCAAAATCTTCAGGTTTAGCTCCGACTTTTAGCCGAAATATACTGGACTACAGTAGGGTAATTGTCTAAAACAACAGCAGACCATACTCCTGCCGTACACTTCACGGCATATTCAAATTTTTTTTATTTCAACTTTGAATTGATTGTGTTGTGTTCCCCTGAGCATCAAGATGACTTCCATATTGTTCATGGGGCAGAATGAGCCCGGACAACTCTTTACTTAATGGGGCCAGTCTTCTTTCTACCTTCTACCCTATTGAAGACACTTCACCCAGGAGCATTAGCTGCAATATATAGTGTATCAAGATTGTTCTGGCGGAAATGATGCACTCTAACTTGAATAGTTTTCTGACGTCTTGTATTTTCCTCGGGACTTTAATAAACCACAAAAACAACTGCAGGTTTGACAGCATTGTCGAATTTCATTATTTTACGAAATTCTCGTTATTCTTAGAAGTCATTCAAAATCTAATCCATGAGAATAAGCAGCTGATGTTGTATAATTTAAGAATGAATGGCTACATACGTAGGACAGGAGTATCCAACAGCTTCTGTCCTGTCGAGCCCTCCTTTTTGGATACCTATTCCGGCATAAACCGGTGGGATCAACTTATGTCTTGCTGCAGCAATTCAGTCATGGTCTAGAAGTAAAACTTTCTATTCCACGTGCATAATAAAAGGGGACTGTTTATTAGCTGCACTTAATCCAATTGACACTCTTGCCTGGTCGTCCTGGCTAATTAAACAAACTTCTAATGGTCCAATAAATGATGAAAATTCCTCTAATCGTTTAATGTTCACCACACAGAACTGCCCATCTATATGTTTCAGGTGGGAATCATTCTGAGCACGAATTAATTTGACAGGTGCTGTAACGACATGTCTTTCTCCTTAAAGTGTCGATCTCTTTTTGCCAAAAGATGAAGATGTACTCCACTTCTTTATACTGAAAATCCTCCCAGTTTCAGTTGCGCAGTCAGTTCATCCTACTTTTACTACGATAGACGACATTGTCTGTTTTCATGTGCAGCTGTTCCATAAATCGCAATATCAACAATTGCATTTAATAACTCAGGCTGATTTTCTTCTACTCTCGGCGTGTCACACTTCTCTCGAATTTCCAAGGCTTACTTTACATGTGGATGTGCTTCACATAGTTCATCTAATTTTTTCTTCTTTTCTTCTCTGCACATTTTTTCCTCTTCTGGTCATTGATTTTCTTCTTCAGTTCAGCTTCCACTTTCCGTTTTTTGCTTCATTTTCTTTTAAGTCGGTTTCTTGTTCTTGAGTCAACATTCCGCTTGATTTTCTTTTGTAATAACCAACTAAATCTCCGTTGATCACATCCAAGTGTAGATTAAGTTCCTCTTGGACCTTTGCTTTCTTTGCAGGCTGCCCTTGTGGGATGTCTTCATCAGGTGCTTCTAAAAATTTCACCTCTTCTTCAAATTTAATATTAATTTCCTCAGCTACTGAGGCGGATGCTTGGTGAACTTCTTTTTTCACCATAGGTTGTTTTGCCCAAAATGACATTAAAACTCCTTTATATCTTAACGCGAGTGCTTCGTACTTTTTTATCTGCAAGGCCGCCTCGTTTTCCATATTATTGGATTTTTTGTAATCAAATTTCACACTTCAACAACACATTTCTGACAGTCTTTCTTTTTTTTTTAAATTTTTATTTGGATAAGTTTTTATGTATTCTTGAAATAAGGTTTCATATACCTTTATCTTTATTCATTGTGTAGATAAGAGAAAAATGACCAACGTTCGAAGATATGAAATCGTAAACTGGCAATTTAGTTCTTAAGAGAAAGTCTCTGCTAGTGCATCCTCAAACTCACATACAAGCCCACTCCTTCATCATGGATTTCAAGAATCCATTGAACATATAATACCTGACTTTCTTTGGGGGGAGGGGGTAAAAGTAGACTGTACAAGTCACCATAAAACTAAGCAAAATAAAACAATGCTCAAAGATAAAGTTGCAGATACTTGAGAACTGAAGAATCCTTGTAACATGCCCCCTTGTCAGTGTGATATATGTGGGGAGAGATAGGAGTATTGTTTACATTCAAATTAGGAAGAATTATTTTCATTTCTACCCCATAGTCAGTGATAACCCATTTTCAAATGATCTTTTCAAAACATGTTATCCTGTTGTATACAAAATGAAAGATCACCTGTTTTTGCCAATACCAGTTCTACAGCTCTCCCAGGTGAGGCAACTTATATTCTGTTGGATATTTCAAAAGTGTGGCAGGAGGCGGTGTCTTCTAAATGAAGAATTTTTGCTGTTACCATATTCTCAGAACCTACACTGAATGCTTTTTTTTTAAAAGAAAGGAATATAAGTGAACACAATTCACGTGAAAGTTGTTTTAACCCTGATTAAAAAATATCCTGAAATTCTTGTAATTTCAAAATAACTTCGAAATTTAATCTGCTGATTTTAAACGTTTTTATTTTAACCAAAATGTGTGATGTCACACTTCTTCTTGCACCCTCCACCTTCTTATCGCAAACTGTCACAAACTGACACAACTTCACGAACCCATTCCCCCTCCAAGTGTGACATCATTTATGGGAGCCCCTAAGAAGGTATTTCAATTTTCTCATTACAGTTCAGTTTTTATTTTTTTTATTTAAACGTTTTCTTTTACTGGCGTATGTGCAATGTATAAATGCATGTACAGTCGTGGAAAAAAGAAATAAACACCCCCTACTAACTCCTCAACCAATTATCGTAGAAGAAAGTTACTGGTACCAAGCGATTGGAAATAAAGTCTACTTTTAAATGATGTATATAAAATTTGCTTAGGGGGCCATCTACATCTTAAAACGAACCATAACTTTGTTTTTTTCAATAGCAATACACAATTCTGACAGCATAAATGAACTCTACACCCTTTAATTAATCTGAAAACAAATTTGTATGCAATTCGTACCATAAGTTTCCGAGAAATTAATTATTTTAAAACGAGCGTATTTTAAGGGCTGTATCCAAATTAAAGTTCGGTACCCGATTGTTAACCGAGAGAGTTCCCTTCTTGATCAAGGCACCTTAATCAGTCAATTAAGACTGTTAGATTACAGGATAGCATAAGAAATTTCAAAACATTTAGTCACTTCTGTCATAGACGGCCCATGAAACCATCATTTTGCCGTTTTTTAAGCATAATTTGAAAAATACTTGGAAGAAAAATGTGAAATTTTGAATTTCCATAAAGCAGGACTTAATAAATCTGAATCCATTAAAAAAAATGTAGGTTGCGATTCAAAATGTTTTTGAATATTAATTACATAATTCATATCAGAAAATTATTAAAATTGCAAATTCAAAGCATTTATGTTTGCGTGTATTAGTATTATTGCTACACAAAAAATTAAAATATTAGGATCATAATTTCAGAAGTTATAAATAAAAATATGAAAATGTAATTTCACATTAGAATAACTAAATTTTGAATGTTTATAATTCAAAAACTTATCATTCAAATTACTTGAAATTTGGTGTCTATGCATAGTTTGAACGAAAGATAAGAAATATCTCGTTAAAATTGGGTATTGCAATTGAAAAAAATGAAGTTTGGATTCGTTTTAATATGTAGATGGCCCCCTAAGCAAATTTTATATACGTCATTTCAAAGTAGACTTTATTTTCAATCATTCAGTACCAGTAACTTTCGTCTACGATAATTTGTTGAGGAGTTAGTAGAGGATGTTTACTTTTTTTTCCACGACTGTACATTCATACTAGTGCATTTGAAACTGCTTGGTTGAATTTATGGCGATGTTAGTTCTTCAGATGATCATGCTATTTTATGTGCATGATGAATAAATACACCAATAAAAATCATTTTAAGTTTAGACACTTATTTATTAACAGCCAAAACTGATATTGAATAAAAATCAGTTATCCAACTAGAATTCAGCCCCATAGCCACTAGTTAAGGTCCAAGGCGTTTAGGTAACGAGACATATTTACTTTTTAAAAATGTACAAAATAAGACGTTTATACATTTTACAATATATAATAATATTAATGTAAAATATATTAAAAAAGTTTTACGACAAAAGAAATAACCTTATTCCAATAAAAGAAAAGATAATGAACAACAAAATTAACAAATAAGTAATTTATAAAAATTCTCTGTTTCTATTTTTTTTTTCTCATTTATTCAAGCGACATAGGGTAGTCCGATCAATAAATGAACACTTAAGCACATTTAAAAAGGAAATGATTCATTATATTTTAATAAACAGTACCTATTGGTGTTTGACAGTGCAAATACATTTGTTAGTTTACAAATGATTAAAAAACAACAAAAGGAATTTTATATTTTACTTGTTTGTGATGCTAGGGGTGTCTTAATGGAAATCGATACAAAAACCAAGTAAATGAACAGTTGTTACCAGTGAATGAACGCAATATTTCCCAGTGCATGAGCAGGCAGCAATTTAAAAATATTTAAATTTCATAGTTCTTTTTTTTATTTTACAACTTATACAAATAACTTATAACATGTTTTTACTGAATTACGGTTTTTTTAAAACCCAGAACGACAATTAATTAGCTTGAAATATTTTCATTTTTAAATTTTGAAATTAATCATAAATTACAGATAAAAAAAAACGAAGAAAAAAACTAATTATATTTCCTGAAATCATTGGCTATGTACTTCTCTATTTCAGTAATAACTCAAGACGAACGGGGGGATGTTGCAGAAATAAGTTCGTGTTTTTATTATGCCTTTCATAAGATGCTTTAAACACCAGATCTTATACGTTACTGCAGGCCATTTCCAATTCCACCACATCTGGACCTGTGGTGCACATATTGTTCTGGTGCTTCCTTCATATTTCCAACCTTTCATGCTATTTAAAAAAAAATGAGTCATCTATTTCTCTCCTGGATGTTTGTCTATAAATGGATTTTTCCTTCCTGTTTGTTGCATTTCATTGTTAACATCATCTTTTACTCCATCCTTATGCATTGTAAATTAGATTTTCCCTTTCAACTATCCAGTGCTCAAGGAGTTTTTCTAATTCAAAAGGAAAACAGAGGCAATGTCTCATATGCTTACTTTCAGTTGTTATCCCTCGCAGTTTCACAGACAACTTTGTTTTAAAAATATTAAAATGAAGAGATGCCTTCTTCAAATTGAGCTGACTTGACCGTCATAGCTTGTACAGCATTTTCAAGATCCTCTGTAGAGTACTTGAACCTCCCATATTTCCTTTTTGTGGAATCTTCTTGGCCATCAGTAAGAATATTTCTATAAATCCTCTAAAAACATAGAAAATTTAAGATTTGAAAGTCATCAATAATTATTACCTTTAAAATTGTCTGTGTATGTGTTCTTTTGTTATGTTTTTATATCTGTTAACTTTTCATATGTTACCATTGTTGAAAAATCACTTAATTCAAAATATAGGAATAAAAGAAGCGACAAAAACATAAAGCCCAGAACAGTTCATTAACTAGGAAAAGTAGCCTAATGTATTCCCCCCAGTGAATGAATAGATGTTCATTCATTGGATTTTTAACATTTGCCTAACCAGTTATTAAACATCCCTATTCTGAAATTGTATATATTCTACAGTGGTTAAATCAATCAGAAATATGTCTATAATATATACATTTAATGTATGTAAAATAAAATTAATGCATAATGCAAATACAAACAGTAAATTCTTATGAAACATATGAAATGACATAGAACTTACCTTATTATTTCAGCATATAAACAATGTTTTTCTCAAAGATGAAAAATACAACATGTTCTCAAAGTAAAGTAATGTGACTTCAGTAACTAATCAGGAATGCAATAGCTTCCTATTGAATAGAATTATGGCAATGTTGTAACCCCATCTAGTGGGGATGTTTTCAAACCTTATTCTATTAAAATATATACCAATTGTTCATTCACTGGGAGCTGTTCACTTACTGGTCGGACTACCCTATCACTGCTTTGTCGTTTTAGTACACATTTCTCAATATATGATGAAACTTCAAAGTACTTTTAAAACTAAGCATAGTATCGAAAATCAGGCATAACATTTCGCAGCGTTAATAAATTGCTATTTTTTATTGCAATATAAAATGGCATAATATATATAGTGAGGACAGATGCCCCAGTTTTTCTTTTCTTCATGAAAAATGTACAATAAAGCAAAAAACAACAAACTACGTACAAGAAATCATTGATAAAACCCTTTAGAATCTAATTTCTATGTTAAACAAGTTAAGGCCCTCTTAATAAAACGGACATAATTATTTTCCCAAACGTCCTTTTTTAACATCATTTTTTAAGTGCTGGGTAAGATGCCGCATGGGGTCTGGTACAGATGCCGCATAGAGAAAAAAGCTATGCTGTTTATTTTTTTTTCAAATAAATCACATTTTTATTTCCTCAAACTACTTAAAATGAAAATAAATAACAGTAAACTTACATAAATTATATATATCACTAAATTGTGAAAAGTTTAACGAAATTGCAAAAGTGTAAGCTCTAAAAATAAAACTTAAGACAAAAAATAAAAATGAAACGAAAAACATTTGAATTTACGTGAATGGATAGCATAATTACTGGAAACAATAGACAGTATAATTACAAAAAAGATATAAATCACTGGTTTACATACAGGCGAACATTGCAGTTTGCTCTTAATCTAAACATTAGTTATATTCTATTTAGGCCCTAGTCTAATTTTTTGGCCTTTCCTCTCATTCTTTAATTTTCTATTTCCATTCGCCCACAATCACATCACACTTCCCGTTGCAAAAGACTTTGTCATGCAGCTATCGATTGAATTTGATGCACTGAACCTTGACCGCTTTAGACTTTGTTTCTTGATAAGACTCCAGACACAATCAGTACATTCTGAGTCATCAAATTCCAATCCAATACATACTGCCATCAATATCTATAAAAGAACATTTTCGCTTTTATCGGAAGATGACTCATATTTTAGTTTCTTCCTCAAGTAAGGTGTGTTCAAGTTGATATTTCCTTTCCGTTTTTTAAACATTTTACTTCCACCAAGCTGTCGTTCTTTGACGCTTTCTAGTTCCTTTTGCTTTTTATTTCATTCTTCTTTTTTATTGTTTATAAACTCTCTGCTTGTAATATTTGCATCCTTTTGATTTCTCTTACTTAGCTGTATGGGCCTTTTAACCATTGGGATAAGAGATATTTTGTTTAACAGTTTAAATGGTGAGACTTGTAAAGAAAGGGCCTATGTGTTCCTTATTCACACATGGAGAACCAGCATTGTTACTGAGAATATCTTGATAAGTAGCAGAATGCGCTAATATACCTTCATTTAAATGTTAGTTATACTTAAATCGCAGTGATGAATTTATTGAACCGAAAAACAAAAATATATTTTGCGGCATCTGTCTCTCAACCTGTGTGCAGCATCTGTCCCATAGTAGAGGGTAAGATGCCGCGCCGCCATTTTGTGTCATGTGAGCGACGCGTGAGAAAGGCAAGCACATGCCTGTATTCTACGATGATCTATTCTACAGTTGCAATTGGTTTTGGGATGAAATCTCTGCTTATTTGGCTTAAAATATGCAATAAAACTTTGTTAGAATAATTTTAGCAACTTTCCATGCAGGTTTGAAGCATAAAAGCAGGCAGAAATATTTGAATAGTAATAGTTAAGCAATGGAAAAGCATACAACACAACAGACAGCACTTAGGCACACAACGAAATTCTTAATTTAGCCTAGAGAGCGCTAGTGTCGGCAATACAATCTGCGACATCTGTCCGACCGCGGCGTCTGTCTTCACTTTACTATACAGTGTTGTAAATCTGTTGTTATCTTTAGTAACTTTACAAAGAGTGATGTATTAATTTTGGTCAAAACCATGCGTACAATCAAGGCGTGATTTCTGATAACAAGGTCTGAATTTAATCATAAATTTTCTTTTCAGGAAAAGATTGTTTATAAAACGTAGCTTGGGGGTAATTTTCAGACAAAAAGTAAACTTTTGCAACTATTCAGGAATCGATGACCATTTTTTCTTCTTAGTGAAATCCCTCTTTGTAAAATCATCACATGCCTCATGATTATTCTGTAGCATTTTCAGATAATTATCATTAAAAACAAAAATAAAATTAATAAAATCCTGTCTGAAAAAGACCCCATGGTTTGGGGTAATTTCTAGACACCCAACGGTTAATTTCGAGACATCTATTTAAGGGTATAATTTGAAGACCAACTACGGTAATTAAGAGACACGATTGTAAAATGTTACGACACAAAATGGAGTATTTTTTAGACCATTCTAAAAATAGTAAACAGGCATGAAAACGCAATTGTAACTGCACACTTGAAATCCATTTATATTTTCACGAATCAAATGGTACTTTTCACACAAATACAGTTTAGCTACGGTAGCTATATTTGTTTTATATGCATTTATATAAATTAGTAAAAAAATTTTAGATTTTTTAAGCAGATCTGATGGCTGAAAAACATCAACATTAAATAAGAACATAAACCCGACATCAATTTCGTTTTAAAATCTATATATATTTTAGAAGCCTAACCTGTTTTTTCACACTACAATAAATGTGTTACACTGCACTAATTTCGGCAGGCCTAATCATTGTAGTTTCCTTCGACAGTAAAAATATCACTGTAAAATTTTTAACAATATTGTACAGGTCTTTCACATTTTCAATTGTTTTAACATGGAAAGGATCAACGGACTAAGTCTCAATAAGTCCAAAAGACAAAAAGGACTTGGAAACAACTACAACTTGATCTTTCTTTGGCCACTAATATCAATCATCCCCAAGAAAGTTTACAATTTTCATTTCAACTTCCAACAGATTTTTCTCATAATCACCTTTGGGGAAGAACTTTTGACTTGTCCCAGATACAATGCTTTGTCATAATATACAGCATATATATTTGATTCTGAAATGGCATCTTGCAATTCTTCATAAATCGCTCACTTTCATCATAAATCTTCCATTTTAGCTTAAACTCCACCAAGTATTTTCGTTTTAACTTACAGATGGCATTTGGAAATACAACTCTTTTTAAGTCACTAACAATTAATTTACAATTTAGGATCACTCAACACATTTTGTAACACATATTAGATCCCGGAAATTACCCCGAAGGCTGTTTGGTAATTACCTCGGTGTTTCTTAAAAGCTACACTTTTTTTAAGTTTCAACTTTTTCCTTAGATGGACATCCAAATAATGTTACTTCTTTGTTTCCAAAATGATAATGTACCCTAGTATGCAAAAAAGAAGTAGCAATTCGGGTATTGCTACACCCGAAAAATGAAAATTTGAATTCAGAGAAGCAAAAAGTTAAACAGTAATTTTTTTATAGCATTTAGGAAACCAATTTTGTACAAGACAGAGTAAGCTGCTAGTTACTAAGAAAATGCTAATTGAAAAAGAAAAATAGTTGTAAGTAAAATTAAAACTGTTTTAGTTAGATTCCGATTAGTTTGGGAGTATTACTGCTGTCTGTTAATTACCCCACATTCTGCTGTCTGAAAATTATCCTAGGCTACCCTAGATTTTGTGAAAATTAAAAAAAAAAGATTTACACTCCTTAAACAAATTATGATAATACGGATCATTAATTTAGCATTAGGGAAATCTCAAAAGCTTTTTTTAGCAAAAGTTTTAAACTAAATTTTAGAAGTTAGTTGGAACAACTGCTAAATATTTGCGCATACATTTCAGTTTGTTTATTATTGTTAGTAGACCAAGAACATCTGAGCTCTTTAACGAATACACTAATGACGATAAAGTTAATAAAAGTATTTCTCAAGAGTATGTAATTTAATAAACTAAATTACGATTTATTTTTCTATTTTTAGATTCAGTTTCGTGTCTTTTTAAACAATTTTCGCACCATAAAATTAGTTTTTGAAAAAAAGACGGAAATATTTGCTTAATGAGATATTCTTCCATAAGGACACTTTTAATTATTATTTGAAGGACCTTAAATAAATATATAAAACAATGTTATGCAACACATCTGTGTTTTCCCGTTACATTTAGTTCAGCTGTATTGCTCATTTTTAATTGAAAATAAAAATAAAAAATACACTTAAAAAAATTAATATTTTGAATAACGCAAAACTCTGCTAAAGTAAAGTAAATGCATTTTTTATAAGTTCTACATAGTTTATACAAACACGAAACACAATGGTGTGAAATAAAATGAAGAATACATTACACTGTATATTTTTCGTAATATTGTTTAGTAAACCCTATGCTAAAAATGTATGCCCGAACGTATTAAACTGACACATTAAAGACTGTTTTATATTTTATTTTTATAAATATAAATGTTAGATTGATAACAATAACTTCCGTATCACAGGCATTCATACTCGAGTGACAACCTGTTGAGACATCCTCACCTCGTATAGACAACCTCATACTCCTTTGATAAGACATTCGCACACAAACAACGACGTCCCTTGTGAGACATCACTTTTTTTAAACATGAAAAACAAGTGGTATACTAACAAGGGAACCACTTTTGGTGTTGCTCGCACCTAGCATCGAGACCTGGTGCGTTTTGTAGCCCTATACATAAAAGTTAGAGAACCGAAAAAATTTCTCTGTTAAAATCATATTTTATATACTTTTTTATACTTTTAATTTTTTTTTATTACATATCTATTTTTTTATTTCACGCCAAAAGTGAGTTAAGTCGCCAAATATGGCGCAACAATTTTCCGCCGGTTTATCCAAAGAGAAAATGTACAGAATATATTACTAGAATTATATCAGAATGCGATTTTTTTTATAATTGATAGCATAAGAAACAAATATTAGGATTTTTTTTCTATGCAGACGATAAATATATAAGTAATAAATATAATTCTATAAAAGCTTTGAAGATCATTGAAAACTATTTTTTAGTGAAATACAAAATAAGCAAAATATTTTCTTTTGAAATCGAATGAAATAAAGTTTCGAATGTTTAAAATGAAATGCTGCTGCATTAAATGGTCCTTCGGTAAAAGTAATCATAAAGTAAATTAATATTTTTATACAATTTAGAAAAATTACTGCGGCGAAATAGGTCCAACATTGCAATTTCTAGCTATTACAAATTCAGCTATGACATTTGGCTAGGGTTGCCGGAAAGCTCTACTTTTGAAAATAAACGCTAACTGTTTCCCCGCCAAAAATATGAATATAAAGTTGCAATTTTTCAAAATCAAATTCGTGGGTTTTTGAAGGAATTTTAAAACTTTTTTCAATATTTTATACTTATTATTAACTAATTTTTATTTTTAAATGCTTTTCTTTTAAAAAATTCAATGTTAATAGCCCGATAAGTTGTCTCGAAAATTGCATTTTCAGAACGTTATGCTGCTGTATAATCAAGAAATATTATTTTAACAGAAAAATTTTATCGATTCTCAAATTTCATAATATAGGGCTTTAAAATGCACCAGGTCTCAATGGTGCGAGCAACACCAAAAGTGGTTCCCTTGTAAGTTGTGTGAGCAGCGCCAAAAGTGGTTCCCTTGTAAGTATTACCTGAGAAAAAAAGCGTATTTGTCTAAGCTTGCAAACAATGCTTACCTGATTGTTTCATATTTTAGATGGGATGTCACAACGTGCAAACTTAGTCCATCCCCTTGTCACATTTGGTCACACTGTGTGGACCCATTTACCTTTCCTGAAATAATAATGGATGGCTCTCACACGTACTTTCATTTAGAAGATATTTCATCGTGAATTCTTGATTCTTCATTCTTGGATGATTTATTATTTTGAGAAAATATTTAACTTCAGAGTTGTTGTTTTAAAATCGGTTTTACCTTACGCTTTGATTTGTTATTTTGAAATAATATTTCATTTCTGAGTTTTTAAAAAAATCGGGTTTACCTTGCGCCTTCTTCCAGATATTATTCTTTTGCTGTTTTTAACAAGTCGGAAACTGTATGTCAAACGCGGCAAATGGGGTGCGTTCGTATTATAACTAGTTTTATAAATATTCAGATCTTGGTGAAATTGCTGTTGCACGTTTATTCAAAAATGTATGAAAACAAAATTTATTACGATATATATATTAAATTCGGTTATACGGAAATAATATGACTCCATCTTAAATATAATGTAACCACCATGTCAACCTAGAATCATTACCTATCATGGGATATCATTGAATTAATTACATATGATAGGATTTAATAGAGTGAAGAAAGCTTTTATTAATATCTTTTTAAGTTTTCATTCAATTTTCATAAAATTTGAAATGACTTGACAAAATTCTGCAACGGTTATATATTTTAAATTTAAAGCCATTTGGTTGAATAGTTTTTACGCTGCTATATGCGGACAGATGGACAGACAGACGGGCAGAGCAGACGAGGATTACAGGTGCAACGTATTTATATAATTACGAACGCACCTAAAAGCAAACATGCTAGATTTAAAGTAATTTTAACAATGTGAAATATATTTTGAGTTATCACATATTCAAATTTTCTTTTATATTTATCAATTTAAAATATTTCACATTTATAAATAACATTCGTATTTGCATGTAATTTTTTATTATTCTAATTTTTTATATGTAATAAAATTTAAAAGAAATTAGATGAACTTAGAAATTGTTTTCTTTAAGATTCTTACAAATATTTAAATATCTTATGGTTTTTCATACAAATTCTTTTTTTTATTAAATTGTTTAAATAAAAGTTATTTTGTTATTATTTTCAGTTTTGGCATATTATAGAAGAATCAATGTAATTACCTTTGCTTTCTATTAACTAGCATAACACAAGAACGACACTTCCAGAAAAACAAAATAGTTTTTCTCGTTTATTAAACAAATAGTTCAATTAAAAAGTTTAACTAAAGGTTGAGATGTTCGTTTGCCACAATTTTTACAAACTGAATAACTCAAAAATGTAATTAAAAATTGTATACAGTTCAAATTTGTATCTGAGTTTTATTTCTAAAGATCTGTTAAAAATTTTGGGTGCCCAATACTTTCGACTAAAACTTCGTGTATTTTGTGAAACATGATTAGATGATTACCTCCATCTAAGTGTTTTGCATTTTTCTCCAAACTACAAGTTTTTATATAGTAAATTTCAAGATAAAATTAATAAAAGTATATTTATTACTTCGACATTTGTATATATATATATATATATATATATATATATATATATATATATATATATATATATATATATATATATATATATATATATATATATATATATATATATATATATATATATATATATATATATATAGATAGATATATATATTTAGATCACGGTTAATGTTACAACTTGTTTGGTTTCTTTTGGAAAATAAGAAAACATCTAAATAAACACGATAAAGATGGGGTATAGTCTATTAACATACTATATTAATACCGTATTAGTTTCAAAACCGTCTTTTATATCGAAGTGAATGTTAATAAGTTTCGTTTTTGTTACAAAATTGATTATATGGAAATGAAAGTTAAGAATAAGCTTCGTTTTTGTTACAAAATTGATTATCTTCATTAAAGATTAAAATCACTATGTTTAAAACGTAATTCAAAAGAGTTTTGATAGGAGATCCGAAAGAATGAATCGAAAAATCTTTTAGTTTGACAGATGTTAACAGTGTAAGAATATATTTAAAAATTTTCAACTCTTAACCCTCTTAAATCTTTTCTCGCCGTTTATTACTTAATTCAAACTGTAAATTTCAGGCAACTGTATTTTGTATTAGCATGGTTTCTACATAAATTTAATCTAAAAGCATGTTTTAATAAGATGTCAGAGAACGAACACGCAGTTAAATATTTCAACAAAACTTTATTTCCTTATAGAAAACTTCAGGGTTTTGAATGATAAATTATATGAGAATACAGCTAACAGAAATATATAAAGCTACATGTGGCTCTCAATTAAAGTGGAATACTAAAGCTGAAGATTAAGAGTTAAGAGTGCCGTTCATCATTCGAATATGTAAAATATTTTGAACTTCTGTAGAGAAATAAGATTATTTAACATGATAAATCAAATTTTTCATTTAAAGGAACCCGATCTTTGAAATGAACAAAAGGAGACGAAAAATAGCTTAGTTTGTTTTCCTACTTCTTAAAAGAAATTAACCAAAGTAACGTATGATAATGTATTTAAAATTGTTTTTCTTGAAAAACATTTTTTACAGTTTATACATATTTAAAATTCTTTAAAAAATAATTAAAATTCCCATTATATCTGAGGGCCAATTTTGATACATACTGCAACATATCTGTGCATCAGATTTGGCATGTTGGTTTATTAAATACCTGAAATAAGTGACAAGGTATATTAACATGGGAATTTTAAATGGAAATTCAATTTCGTGCTTGAAAACAAACTAACAAACAAAAATAACTGTCTGTCAGGTTAAAAATGGACGCAATAATTTTTTTAATAAAGTTCTTTTAAGTAATAATAAAAAAAATAGAAATATAACTTGAAAATTTAAATGCAAAGGCTATTTTTTTATTTTTAAAACTCATTCTTTGCATTTCTTTATAGATTTCAGATGAATATACCGGATGCAGTAAAAAGGACTGACTGATTTTAAAATTCCATAACGTGCAAAGGGTGACAGCTGTTAAGAAATTCTTGCAGGAGAGTAATGTATGATGCCAGGAGTTTTTTTACTGCGATTCCTGGTTTTAGTTCGATTTACCAGCAATATATGGTGCTCCGTGAAGTAGACGTGTGATAGAGGCAGAAGCAGAAATCACTCAGCCATGGTACCAACGAAGGAGGTCAAACGTATGGAGTGGGTCATATTCTTCGATACAATTTTGTTCTTAGGGACTCAATTTTCCACCTAGTGTGTATGATTCTGCATGATATTATATTTGAATCCAAATGTGACGCCAACGATAGTCGAATGATACCAACTGAGTTCAAAATCGGGACTTAAAACAAGATTATACAGGCGAATGAGACCCACTCCATACCTTTGATCTCCATTATTCCCATCATTGCAGGGTAATGGAGGATATTACAAATCTGGGTTTGAGGCTTAAAAAAGTCACGTGATACCGGTAATTTACCCAAGGAACTTCTAACTGATAAAAAGGGAAGATACCACTGCTTTGCCTCATGAACTGTTTCATTGGCTAGCGGGGATTTCATTGGCTAACGGGGACACGTCTACGGAGCCTTTCCTTCTTTACGATAGAAGTTTTTACCTTGACCAAGTGATCAAAACGTAGATGGAATATCCTCCATTTCTCTTTTTTCCTTGATTCAAGCGTCTATTGCTTTCAACGCCATCTATCGCTCATCTTAATCGAGGATCACACCAAAAAATCTCCTGACATCATAATCCACGAGCCAGCAACAGATTTTGATAACCAAGTTCCTCTCGAACGATAATTTGTAAAATGCTTCAGAGAGTTGTATCACGAAGCTCCGTGAACGTCAACTGCGGTTCCATGGGTGGGTTGAGTAGCGGTAGTCTCCCAAACACGTAAAAAAAAGAAAAAAAATAGTCATTTCCTCCCGGTTGAAAATTTGCCAAATTATAGCTAACCCAATATCTTGAAGTAAAAAAAAAGTCAGCTGATTATAAAGTGGTGGTTAATACGTCAGCTGGTCACACGAACATGAAAAAACTATACAGGATGCAAAGGAAAGTCCCTTTAACATGAAAATACTTGCGAACGGAGAGAGCTACAGCTATGGAAGTGAGGTAGCGGTATAGTAAAGTGACTACGGCCGATTTAATGCAAACGATGGCAGCGACCCCTAGTGGCGAAATTTCGAAGATAGCCATTGCAAATCGAAAACGAAAAGAGATAGAGCAAAATTTCAAGTTAGAAAGTTTTAGAGCATGAATTAATTAGTACGAAACGACATTTGGTTTACATGGATAAGATAAATCTTCGCCTGTATTCCCAAAAATGTCTGAAATGTTGATGCACTCTATTTTGTGTAAACGTTTGAATGGAATAGCCAGAAGTGTGAAGAAATATGCACAATTTATGGTATAACTACGTGCTTATCTCAATACATTTTGATAACATCACACAAAAAAACAAAAATTCTCACAGTGATAAAAAGTTAATATTCAGTATATTCGAAAAGTTCGCCATTGCTCACGATACACGTTTAAATTCGTGAGAGTAATTCTACATGCCACATTTCTCAGTATGGAACGTCTATTTCTAGCCTTTTCAATATGATCACCTAGATTTATCCCTTTCAAGGGCGGTGGCTAGACGGCCTAGACACCTAATTTTAATTCAAAAACTGACAAATGGTAGCAAGAATATTTTAATAAAATTTTGCTTTTGTAATGAAAGTGAAAATTAGCGGGTTTTTATTTTCTAAGAGATTCGTTTGAATATTCTGATGTCAGTAAATTACTTCATCAGTTTACGAACAGAATTCTTCTGCCCCTGAAAGGGTTAATCTAAAATTTTAAATGTATTGGAAATTAAATTTTTACAGACATTACAACACAGTACAACGTCACAATCTGAAATTGTGCACTGCTACATTTACGGAATGTGAAATATGTAAAGTAGAATCGTCGCTCATCGATTTCGGACATTTTTGGGTATACAGGCGACGATTTATCTTATCCGTGTGAACCAAATGTCGTTTTGTACTAATTAATTGATGCTCTAAAACTTTCTATTGAAAATTTTGCTCTATTTCTTTTCGCTTATGATTTTCAATAGCTATCTTTAAAATTTCGCCACTAGGGGGCGCTGCCGTCGTTTGCATTAAATAAGGCGTACTCATTTTACTATACCGTTTTCCATAGCTGTAGCTTTCTACGTTCGCAAGTATTTTCATGTTAAAGGGACTTTCCTTTGCACCCTGTATATTTGTTTCATGTTCGTGTGACCAGCTGACGTATTAACCACCACTTTATAATAAGATGACTTTTTTTTTCCTTCAAGATATTGGGTTAGCTATAATTTGGCAAATTTGCAACCGGGAGGAAATGACTGACTTTTTTTTCTTTTATTTTTTTTTACGTGTTTGGGAGACTATCGCTACTCAACCCAGCCATGGAACCGCAGCGGACGTTCCCGGAGCTTCATGATACAACTCTCCGAAGCATTTTACAAATTATCGGCCAAGAGGAAATAACAGACGAAACTTGCACCTGTCTCGGTACTACCATACATTACTCTCCTGTATGAATTTCTTTGACAGCTCTCACAGTTTTTAAGTTATTGAACTTTAAAATCAGTCGACACACTTTAGGGCACCCGGTATATTTTTTAAATTACTTAATGTATAATCTTTAAATAATTTTTAATTAAATCATAGTACAGAACACTTATTGGGAGACTTTTTAGTTAGATATCACAAATTAGAGGTCTATACGGGCCTAAAATTTTTGTCGGGCGATGACTGTACGAAAGTATTACTGCCCGACCCGCCCAGTACAAAAGTTAAAAACTAGATCAAAGTCCTTCCCTTCTCGTACGAAAAATGTTGTAGGTCAGGTCAGTCGAAAAAGCAAATAGCTTGGTGTGTCTCGTTTACTTCAACGAACTCTAAGGGACGGCTTAGCTGGTGCAAAAATCAAAGAAATCAGACCAGATCCGACCTGGCCAAACAAAACAGAATTTCTTCAATGAAATTGTAGGTATTCTTAAATTACTTTTATTATATGACTAGCAAACCCGCGGATTTGCTCGCGTAATAGTTGAAATATGCCAAGTGGTATTTGCATGACTATTTTTTATTAGAAGAACCCTTTTTAGAATAATTAAAAAATTATAAATTAAGCCACAGTTTGACTAAATTTCATTATAAAAGTGCAATAGACAGAAATGAGATTTTAATTAGTAAGAAGAAGTAAAACTAATTCCAAATAAATGATAATTTAGAAAGTATTTTGAGACTTTTATGCTCATTTCAGTATTCATTTGAAGTTCAGAATTTTTTAGAAACCATCTTAACACATTTACATCTTAAAATTAACCATCATGTCAAATTCCAAGCTGCTTGTCTAACAGTATACCATCTCTCTGGTGTTAGTGGCACCAACATAAAATGCCGAAACAGAGTTGAAATAGAATGTCTCGAAAATTGTTGAAACAGAGACTGTCACCATTAATTTGCCAACTTTAAACTTGAAATCGGTTGGTATTTCCTAATATTCTATAGAAAATGGAATTTAGATGTTTTTAACGGCTTTCTGGTTGTTACTGCCAACCAGGTGGTAGTGACACCGGCATAAAATATAGCCCGTATAGGATCAAGGACTATCACTCTTGATTCGCAACCAATAACTTCTGTAATCGATTTATTATTTCCTGAGATTCCAAAGAAATCGTAATTTAGGTCACTTTTAGAATGCTTTTTACTCCTTCCCTTCGCTTCACCCTTTTTTATTTTCGAATTTATTTTCGACTGTTCTTAGAGGACTTTTATATTTTATAAGTAAGTACCGTGCTATATTTAAAATTTCTAGCCTCTTCAATCCCGCAGAAATAGCAATTTAGATAGTTTTTTGCTCCTGCAACCCTCTAGGGATTGTAGCACCGACATAAAATATGGCTTATGTTTGAGCAGGTTCTATCATCATCAATTTGCATCATTATGTTTGAAATCGGTTTCGTATTTCATACGACTGTATAAAAATCGTAATTTAGAACGCTTATAGAACGATTTTCGCTCACTTCATCGTTTTAAATTTGGAATTTTCTTTCGACAATTCTTAGAAAGCATTTGCATCTTTGAAGTAATTACCATTCCAAATTTAAAAAGTTACACCCCCTCAGTAACACAAAAAACGCAATTTAGAACATTTGTGCTCCTGTAACCCCCAGGTGGTAGTGTCAACAACTTAAAATATAGGCTAAGTTGAAGCGGGGACCAATTTGAAACCATTACTTCAGAAATCGATATATATTTCCTGAGATTGCGTGGAAATCGCTATTTTGAACGTTTTTAGAACTCTTTTCTTTCACTTTCACCCGTTTTTAATTTAAAAATTTTAAGGAACTCTTCTCAGAGAGCATTTGCATCTCATAAGTAATTACAATGCCAAATTTCAAGTTGCTAGCCCCTTCAGTGTCGCAAAAATCACAATTTAGAACCTTTTTTAAAATGCAGCCGCAAGTTGGTAGTGACGCCAACATGAAATATATCCTATATTGGAGCAAGGGCTGTAATCATCAATTTCCAATCATACACTTTTGAAATCTGAGATTGCGTAGAAATCGCAATGTAGAACGTTTTTCGCCTATTTTCACCCCTTTAAATTTCGAATTATTTAGGGAATGTTCTTAGAGATCATTTATATTTTATAAGTAACTACCATGTCTAGTTTCAAGTTGCTAACAACTGGAGTACTACAATAAAAAACGCAATTCAGATCGTTTTTTGCTCCCTCACCCTCTTTGGGGTAGTGGCACCGACATGAAATATAGCCTAAGTTGGATCGACGGCTGTCAACATCGTTTTTACACCATTATTTTTTAAATTGGTTCTGTACTGCCTGAGATATCGTAGAAATCGCAATTTAGAAAGTTTTTTAGAACGCTTTTCGCTCATTTTCACCCCTTTTAAATTTCGATTTTTTAGGAAATGTTCTTAGAGATCATTTGTATCTTATAAATAACTGCCCTGCCTAATTTCAGGATTCTAGGCCCATCAGTAGCACAAAAATTGCAATTTAGAACGTTTTTTGCTTCTGCAACCCCCTAGGTAATAGTGATATCGACATGAAATAGAGCCTATGTTGGAGCAAGGGCTGTCATCCTCAATTTCCAATCATTACTTTTGAAATGGGTATTTTATGTGCCATTGAGATTGCGTAGAAATCGCCACTTAGAACAGTTTTTAGAACTCTTTTCACCCCTTTTAAATTTCGAATTTTTTAAGAAATGTTCTTAGAGATCATTTATATCTTATAACTATCATTCCAAATTTCATGTTTCTAGGCCCTTCAGTAACACAGAAATCGCATTTTCGGACTTTTTTTGCTCCTGCATATCCTTTAAGGGTAGTGGCCCCGATATAAAATGTAGCCTGTGTTGGAGCAAGGGCTGTCATCATCATTTTGACACCATTACTTATGAAATCGGTTTGGTACTTCTTGAGATTGCATAAAAATCGCGATTTAGAATGTTTTTTAGAACGCTTGTTGCGCATTTTCACCTCTTTTAAATTTCGTATTTTAAAAAAAATATTCTTAGATACCATTTATATCTGATAAGTAACTACCATGCCAAATTCCATGTATCTGGGCCTTTCAGTAACACAAAAATCACAATTTCGAACTTTTTTTTTGCTCCTGCACCCCATTTAGAGGTAGTGGCATCGACATAAAATGTAGCCTATGTTGGAGCAAGGGTTGTCACCATCATTTTGACACCATTATTTTTTAAATCGGTTTGGTACTTCCTGAAATTGCGTAAAAATCGCCATTTAGAACGTTTTTTAGAACGCTTTTCTCGCATTTTCACCCCTTTTTAATTTCACTTTTTTAAAGAAATGTCCTTAGAGATCATTAGTATCTTATAAGTAACTAACATTCCTAATTTCATGTTTCTAGGCCCTTCAGTAACACAAAAATCGCATTTTTAGAACTTTTTTGCTCCTGCACCCCTTTTTGGCCAGTGCCACGGTCATAAGATATGGCCTATGTTCTAAGTTGGACTAACACCATCATTTTGATGCCATTACTTTTGGAATCGGTTCGGTAGTTCCAGAGCTTACCTCCTACAAATAAACAATTTTTACCTCTTTATAATATTAGTATAGTTTAAATCTTTTTTAAAGGAATTGGACACATTTATATGGAAAGATTTAAAGTGTAACAGTTATCAGATATTTATGTCTCTCAACCATAAAATATGGATTAACAATAATCGTCACTTGGATTTGACAATAAAAGGATCAATGTAATTTTTTGAATGCATAAAAAATGTTTTAAAAATATCAAAATCAGAATGAGATTTTTGCTGGTTCCAGTAAATTCCCTCTTTAAACAAAACTTTATCTGTATACCACCCCATGCCGAAAATTTTCTCACCCCCTATGCTTTCACTCGGCCAGCACACAAAGTTTAAAATCTTTCAAAGTCTTTAAATTTCGACTGTCTCTTCTCTGATTACGAAGTTATTGTACAAATAAATAATCAATCATCTAATCACTCCCCGATTCCTTTTGAAACCAGCCTTACCGAGCGCACAGTTTAAAGTCTTTAAAATTAAACATACCGAGATTATACTCATGTTTTATAAAAAATATTTTAAACCAGAGTTTTCTATTAAATTAAATTTCACGTAATTTCTATTTTATTTATTTTTATAAAGAAATTTCGGCTCGAATCAAAATATTTTCAATTGGAAATGACCGATTTTTAGTATATTTAGTGTTAAATCTCTTTCATTAAAAAATAAAATTCGCCTTAGTGTTTCACTGTAGCGGCCGTATATGAATAATTAATCAATTAAATTACTCCCACCCTCAAAATTTCTGATTCTTCTCGTTTACATCCCTTTCCCAGAATTTTTTAAAGTTTAAAATCTTTGAAACCCTTTACTTAAAAAAATTCTGCTCTTTTTCTTATACTGCTTTAAAAATATATAAATAATCTTCTAAATACCCATCACGGAATTTTCGATTCCCTCGTTCCCCATTGCCCCCATCTCATGGCAATAAAATTTTGATTTTTTTTAATTCAATTTCTGTTCTATTTTTCACAGTAATTTTTTTATCTTATTTCACTACCAACAATAAATAGTGAATGACCCAAATTCCATCGTCATCTATTCTTTATAAACTGCTTCAAGCCTTCGCTTTGATAGGCCTTTCAAAAAACTGAGGATTCAAAAAGTGTGAGCTTAAGGAGAAAAATAAACGTGTATGTAACTATTTGAAGATTTGTTCGCTTATACATTTATCTGAATATCCAACACTTTACTCAGATACCTAAATAAGATTTGAGTACGTGCAAGATTTTAAAGAAAAAATAGCCATTCATAGAGCTCTGGCAAAATATCATTTACTTGCATTACTAAATTATAAAACTATTTCAAAAACGTGAAAATGAAAATGAAACAAAAAAAATGTTATTTTATTGTTTGCTTTCTCTACTTTTTAAGGAGGAAATTTCCCCAATATTACCATAAAGAAAATCTCAGACCTTTACGATAGGCCAGACATTTTAAAATCTAGCCCGTCTTGGCTGAAATTGTCTGAAAAATGTAAGAATCGGATTGGGCCGGACTCAGGCATAGGCCCAGACGTCTAACGCAAATAATGAAAAATTATCCGTCTACTGTTCCCTTAATCAACAAGATCTTTATTTTTTTAATTTGTTGAGTAATAAATACGGATCATTTTAAACATTTGGGAAATCGTATCGCAAAATCTGTCAAGCCTTTTGTAAAATTTTTAAGGCTTTTTTAAGGATGATGACTCCTATCTTATTGTCATTGGAATACAGAGTTGTTTAAATTAAGTTAACACCCCCCCCCCCTTTCCTCCATCAAAATTTTATCTTTCGATCTGTCAGAGCCTCACTAAAGTAATTTCGCGAATTTGTGAATGTTAGAATACTTTTTGTGAAAATCAGTTGCCTTATCCCCAAAAGGAAAACATAACAACTCAAAATCTAACAGGAACTTACAGATAAAATTTTCCAGGATAGTATAACGCTTAAAATATGTGCATGGTAGAAAGAGTCTTTCCAGAGCCTCACAGACGTATTTTTGCTAATTTGTGACTTTTAGAATAAAAGGGGCAATAGTTTTTGTGAAAATCAGTTGCCTGATCCCCAAAAGAAAAACATCACAACTCAAGATCTACTCGGACCTTACAGATAAATTTTCCAAGGATAATATAACGCTCAAAGTATATGCATGGTATTAAGAGTCTTTTCAGAGTCTCACAGATGTATTTTTCTAATTTGTGAATTTTAGAATAAAAGGGATAATAGTTTTTGTGAAAAACAGTTGCCTGTCGCCAAAAGGAAAACAGCACAACTCAAGATCTAACAGGGCCTTACAGATAAAATTTTCCAGGATAATATAACGCTGAAAATATATGCGCAGTATAAGGAGTCTTTTCAGAGCCTCACAGATGTATTTTTGCTAATTTGTGAATTTTAGAAAAAAAGGGATAATAGTTTTTGTGAAAAACAGTTGCCTGATCCCCAAAAGGAAAACAGCACAACTCAAGATCTAACAGGGCCTTACAGATAAAATTTTCCAGGATAATATAACGTTCAAAATGTATGCGTAGTATAAAGAGTCTTTTCAGAGCCTCACAGATGTATTTTTGCTAATCTGTGAATTTTAGAAAAAAGGGATAATAGTTTTTGTAAAATCACTTACCTGATCCCCAAAAGGAAAACATCATTCAAAATCTAACAGGAACTTACAGATAAAATTTTCCAGGATAGTATAACGCTTAAAATATGTGCATGATAGAAAGAGTCTTTTCAGAGCCTCACAGATGTATTTTTGCTAATTTGTGAATTGTAGAATAAAACAGCCAATAGTTTTTGTTAAAATCAGTTGCCTGATCCCCAAAAGGAACACATCACAACTCATGATCTATCAGGTCTTTTCAGATGAAATTTTCCTGGATAGTGATTTCAGAATATAGGTGTAGAAAACGAAATTCCAAATCCACACCGACAATTCAGGAAGAAGAATTTTTACTTTATTTACAAACGAAATTGTCTGCTATTAAATAAAACAAAAATTACTATTATGAATTTCTGAAATAATTTTTGAATTTTTTAATAAAAAAAAAATTCTGAAATGCACGTTTTGGGTGCAAATGGATTAAACTACCCTAAACAAATATGCTTGGTTACAGCTTTCTTTGGGTCTTCATTTCAATATGGATTAAAATCATAGTTAATTTTTTGTTATGCGTGTGAAAATATTATTTTTAATCCTTTCTTGCATAAAATATTTTTAAATGTATAAAAAATGGATTATTAACAACAACTAATATTGAATTTTCAAAATATTACATTAATTACAAAATTACAAAACGACCCCGTTAAAATATTTATAAGCACTTAAAAACAAGCATTAAAAATTATCAAATATTATTTTTTTATAATTCAAACTTTGAACACTTTAACGCAAAGTATTATGTAAACATTTTGGCCATGTTTTGTTTAGATCCAAAAGCCAACATTATTTGAGAAAATCTTCTCTTGTGCAAAGCAACAACAAAAAAATATTGTCAAAGACTGATTATAAAACTGAATATTTGTAACGAAAATCGCTCTGTTATTTATAATTTAGATTAACATGCATTGTTGAGTTTCACTGTGATTTATTTGTGATTCAGAAATCGATATTATAAAGCAAAAACATGTCCTGACTAATGCTTACGCCATATTGACGCTGGTAACACCTGGCAAATAAATTCACTTTTGCTGCAGTAAAAAAAATCCAATGGAGAAAAAAAAAATTTCTTTCAAAAGAAATTTGTTTGAAAACGGTATTTCAATTTACTGATTTTTTATGATTTTTAAAGTAATCTTCATGCATGATTGAAAAACATATCGAATCGCCATCGCATGCTGTTGGATTAGAAACATGTTTGCAGTTAAAATACCGGTCGTTTCAAAAATTAGGTGCTAAAGTAAAACGTCATAAAAAATATCTATAAGTCGGAAAGACATGCACTTTGCAGATAAATATTCAGCGTGGTGCGGTGCTTTGTTTGACCACAGAAAATTAGTTCAATGTCTCGACAATAGAGAGTGTTATCTCAGATAATTCTGTGAAATAATTCCATATTGCTCACACAACACAAGTTTTGGATGCAAAAACATTGAAGTATACTGCATGTATACTTTTTTGTGATTCAGCAAATTTCGATTTCGGTTAAATTTGGTTTGTGATTTGGTTTAATCTCGCAAGAGTTGGATTCAAGAAGTGTACATGCAGTATCCTCTAATTTTTTTCTGTCCAAATTTTGCTTTGTGTGAGCAATATGGAATTATTCTATTGATATATCTGCATTAGCACCCTCTGTTGTCGAGATTTTGAACTAATTTTTTGTTGGTGTCATACAAAATCCCGTACCACGCTGAATATTTATCTGCGAACCGCATGTTTCTCCGACCCATAATTTTTTTTTTATCGCATTTTACTTTCGCACCGAACTTTTGAAACATCCGGTATATTAATAATTTCCTGCTAATATTCCATATCGAAATTAAAACTTCTTCAATAAAGAAATAAAATAAAAAAATAATATAAATAAACACAACTGTTACAGACATGTAATCGAACTACGCGTTTAAGCCACTACTGAAATAACCGGATTAAAAAAGACTGCTGGAAGTAACGAAATCTTTGGCGATTTATTATTTCCTGATATGCGGCTTATACGAAAGTATACCTTTTAATAAATTTCAAAACTTTATATGAATGCATAATTAATATTTTTCAAATAAAAATGTTTTTTGGTGTTGTTAGTGGACAATCTAAAAATGATGTATATTAGACATATATTAACATTAAAGAACCTAAAGTGTTTTAAATATGTGTTATGCGTTTTAAAGCGTCAATCAATAATTCCTTAACCATGTACAAATGGTTCTGCAACTAAAGAGGTTAAATTTTGCCTTTCTCTGCTGGTAAACATGTTTAACAATCACTCCAACGCTCGCGACACGTAATTTAATTAGGGATAATGAAATTTTATCATCAATCAAGGAATGAATGTTCGTCACATTTTGATGGCGTAATTAAAGGAATTTTATGCAAATTAGTTTCACGCAAATTAGTCAAATTTTTCTTTAAATACAGAATTTTAGTAAATTTCCGCTGTCTAAACTATAAAGTTGTTTTTATGTGAAAAGAATTGTTTATTTTGTATTTTATTTGCATTAACATCCAAGAAACTGCAGGGAAACGTACGCAATTATTAAAGGTTAATTTTAGATAACAGCTGTACAATATATTTCATCACAATTTGAATTTTTACAGCTCATTATTTTAAGGATGTTTTTATCAAAAATGCAACATGTAACTTCTTTTAGTTGTTAGTCATAATTAATATTCAGAAATTCAATGTATCTGTTATCACTACTTAGAGTGAACTCTATAGCTTGGCCATTATGGAAACCAGAATATCTTTCAACGTAAGCAGATATAGATTTACGGATGTTTTATATAGCATCAATCTTAAAACTGAAAAGCTGTTTACAAACTTGTGTTAAAATTACCATACAGTTGAATCTCAATTTGTGTCACAAAAATATACTTTCCTTTTTAATTTAAACAAGAACAAAAAATCATGCAGTACGGCATATATTATGAAACACTTTCCAACACATTTAGAATACTATAACAAAACTTCATAGTTTATTAAAGTGAAAGATGATGTCTAAATCACCAGTTTGAAAATGCATAACCATACCGTATTTGAAAACCAAATTTCTGCTATTACCATGAACAGTCAGAGAAATATACATTTTTTGTGTGCAGTCCTGTCTATTTATATGTATGTATACTAAATTGTATGCTAAAAGTTAGTTCATTTAAATACATCGTACAATTGAAAATTTCCATTTAGCAATTTCAGCCAATAA
Organism: Maratus speciosus; assembly: GCA_963932465.1. Taxonomy (NCBI): domain Eukaryota; kingdom Metazoa; phylum Arthropoda; class Arachnida; order Araneae; family Salticidae; genus Maratus; species Maratus speciosus. Next base: position 404,428,143 of record OZ010791.1, read on the forward strand.
ATGAATGTTGTTGCAAACTTTTGCGCAGTTTAAAAAAGAATTAAATTTACAAACGGATATCAGAACTGAAAACGAATTTCCATCAATTATTGTTCGTATGCTTTAATAGTTAATTATTGTTCATTTTCTTCTGTATCCAAACTCTTTTGGGTGTCCCTGTAAATGAACGATAAATTCTATGCTCACCATGCTCTATAGAAAGAATCTTGTAGTACACTTCAATGATAAATATCAATTTCAATATGTTTAAAATAGTGTAATACCATTAAAATACACCGCAAACGATTTTTCCCCATAGACTGTTATGTATAGGAATTTATTTACCGGGTTACAGCACGGACAGACGGACATACAGATGGATAGACGGACAGACAAACCGAATTCATAAACGCTTTTCAACTATGTTGGAAAGCCTTAAAAACATATGTAAAAAATTCCTCCAATTATATTTTTCTTCTATTTACGCTTATATGGTATGTTCGTTTCATTTTTCTCCAAACTGAATCATAAAAAATGTAATCTATATGTTTCATACATTAGTGTGAAGGATTACGGATTTAGAATACCACAAATTCCGAACAACAATTTTTGTTACATATAATGATAAAAATCTTCGATTGCTATTTAGAAATAGTTATATTCAAAATCCTTGACTGTCACCTCTTTAATACTTATTATAATAATTAAGAATCTGTTATAAATGACGATGAAAAGTGACGCAATTATTTTGGGTTCAATCATTCCAAAACAACAAAATCGATTCATCATTACAAGTAAATATATTATAATTAATATGGCATTTATTCATTTTAGCAAAAACATATTCAGTTGAATATAAAGAGTTCTGGAAATATTTTTCCAATGCTTTTTGTAGACTTAAAATAAAAGAAGATATCCTTATGTTTTTTTTTTAAATATTAGAATAAAAAAATAAAATAAAAGTAAAAGGTATGAATTCATTTCAAATTTAAGGTTAAAAAAGGAATAGAAACTGTTGAACAAATTTCCAATAATTGCAGAAACATTTTTTATGTGGCATTATTTGTGTTAATTACATAAAAGTACATACGCAATATAAGTTTACAAATTACATTGCATTTTTTATGCTTCTAATATTCCAGACAGAAAAATCGTCGTAACGCTTTAAAAAAGCAAAATAAAAGCTATAAAAATGTAAATTTTATAAATAACAACACATCTGACATATAAATTCTGTGTAACATAAAAATTTTATTCCAATATCTTAGATAATAATTCAAAAATCAATATATTTTTTCAACTCTTTAGAAACTGCGAATTTATGATGAAATGCCTCAAAGATATATTGTACATCAATATGTTTATTGTGATAAGATATAAAACACACACATTTATTCACATTCTAACACTAAAGTTTGATTGGCATTGAACTTGTATAGAGATAAACATTTAGGAAACGAAAAAGAGATTATAGCTCTATTTATTAAGGTCAGACGAAAATTCATGGAAAACATAGTTGTCGACATATAGGAAATGCGCTTTTCTCCCAATGCCCTCTAATTGATGATTAAATACAGTATGGTTTATCTCTATTTTTTTGTTGCAGGGGCAAAGTAAAAAGACTGAATAAAGCTTATTCATTGTTTCACTAGTTATAGTATTTTTTTATTTTATAGAACACAAATTCTTATGTAAATTAAACCTTACGCAGAAAAAACAAAAAATAAATTAATAAAGTTTTTCGTAAATAATTGAGCCGCTTATTTCTATAACAATTGTATTGATTTATTTAACTTACATTTCCATATACCATTAATCAGCGTTGGGGTTTTATCCGTAACATATATGGATACTTTTACGGATAAGACTTTGGGAAAAACATTAAAAGCCTGCTAAATACTATTAGCTTTTATACATTTATTATAAATGTTAGCTCGTTGTTCATAATTTAGATATGCGTTTTTTTTATTTAATTATAGCTAAGAAATTATTAATTTAAGAATTAATGTTACATGATAATTATTAGGTGCTATTAGCTGGTACATACACTCTCTAAAATAATTTACTTGAAAATGAGAACTTCCATGTACTCGTATTTTTTTTAAGTACAATTCTTTAAAAAAGAAGTGCATTGTTAAAAATAATCTACTTAAAAATGAGCATTTCTACGTACTCACATTTTTTAAGTACAATTGCTTCAAAAAGGAGCATTAATCTACTTAAAAATGAAAATTTCTTTGTACTCCATTTTTTTAAGCACAATTATTTCAGAAACGAGTACATGATATTTTGAAGTTGTGTATACCTATACTTGATTTATAAATGTATGCAGAAATGAATACATATATTTTGTATTTTAAAGTCGTAATATTCATGTTTAAATCCTATGTGCTCAAAAATATGAGTTTTCTGAAAAACGCTTTTCTTATACCTAATTGACAGTAGAGATTTCCAAGCTTTTATTTAAAGATATGTCTATCATTGTTATAATTTTTTATTTATAATACACACTTTTCAAATTTATTTACAATTTCATTAGAAATGTTAAAGAAGAAAATTTAGTTTAAAAATTGTTTTATTAGAAATTATAATATTTAAGAAATGGATAATTCATCTCTGCTGTTAGCGATCTTCCGTCGCTGATTCATAAAAGGTGTCATTTGGAAACAGCTGGTAACTGCTCTTATAGCACAGTTAGTACAATACTGATCTCCCACCTAGAGGACACGGGTTCAAATCACGGGGCGGCTTATACACAAAATTTGAAGAATTAAAATAGTAAATTCATTGTTCTTTACTCCAAAGATTGTAGATTTGTCGGTTCTCTGTAATTTCGCTTCTTTTTTTTCTTATAGTGCATGTGTGTTTCAATACATACTTATTTTCGAGTCCCTGTATGTACTCAAATAATGAGTACATGCGTTTTTCAAATTTAAGAGTTAAGTACTCGGAGCTATTTTAAGATCGGGAAGTGCTCGATAATTAGTACAATTTACTTATTTTTAAGAATAGTGTTTTAACAGTGTATACATGCAAGTATTTAAAGAAAAAGAATTACATTGGTGACTTTCACCAGCTATGTGTTAGTGATTAATAATAGCTAAGCTTTATTTGAAAAAAAAAGAACTTCATCAGAATATTAGGAAAAAATATTTTTACTAATAAAAACGATGAAAATTGTTTTTATGACTAATAATTATGACTTAATTTTTTTCAGATGTTTCCATAATGGATTTAGAAATAGGCTTTGTGTAAAAAAAAGTTGCAAAACTGTGCTTTATTTCATAATGATATTCAGAGCATAGGAATACATATATTGAAAGTCTGTATGTAACCAATACTTATTTTAACTTAACGCATTTTAAGAAAGTTACTAATTCAGTTCTCATTTTAAATATTACTAAATTATCATTAAGTTGAATTAGATGAAACTTAAATATTTGTGAATAGAAGATTTATGAATGTATTTTTTCTGGACAAAATTTTTTAGAAATATTGTATATTCAATGAAATTAAATTTTATAAAAAAAACAGAGCACTATGTTTTTGGCCAGGGTTTTTACTACCAGAAAAATAGTTACAAAAATAAACAATGGCAAATTATTAACGACCATCTTACCGTTCACACATTCACGACGGGAAACGAGAATTATTGTTTTCATTGAAAAAAATATCATTGACCAAGGGTGTGATATCATGTTTTCTATATTTTTTTAGATTTTAAAACATGTTATATTAAATTCGTACATTGAAAGATATTTATCGATGCATAAACTTGGGAAACCTATCTAGAAATCCAATTTATGAACAATGATATGAACATTGTTCGAAATTATCATTAAACGAGCATGTACAGGAATACTGAATGCCAATCCGAGAAGAAGAAACCGAAATATGCAAATTAGTTTAGTAAATAAACATACTTCGCAGACTAGGAAATTTCCAAACGTGATCGCAAAGTGAGTTCTAGAAGTATGGGTCGTAAAAGCGCTTTAAGTGGTTTTGCTAAAGAGAAAATTGTGGCTTTTAAGGATCAAGGATTTTCGTCCAGAGCTATCGTAAAAAATTTGAAAAGATCTCCAGGTGCAACATTAAATTTTCTTCGATTAAGAGAGGATTATGGTGCAAAGAAATCTCCGAGACGACCGCCAAAGCTATCCAAAAGGGGAAAAAAGAGCTATTATATAAAGAATGAGCAATAGGAAGCAACTTTAGGTGAACTTTTAGGAGATCCACTGATGGCAGTGTCAAAAACCACCTCGTCCAGAGTAGTCAAGAGCTAAGATGATGAGGTACAAGAAAGAAAGCCCCAACCACGTATGGCTAAAATACATCAGTAGAATCGTCTGGATTGGCCAAAAGATCACATGTCCTAAAAGTTAAAATATTAAAGAGCAATATTTTCCGATGAAAAAAAATTCAATTTGGATGTTCTGGGCGGTTTTTCTTATTATTGTTACGAGTTGCGCAAGAAACCAGAAATGTTTTCAAAACAACAGCAGAGTGGAGCTTCACTCATGGTTTGGGCTGCGTTTGGATTTCATGGTAAGATCAACGTTGCGTTTCCCTGTGTCAAAATGAGTGCATTAACCTACCAAGATCTACTTGAAGAAAACTTGCTGCCATTTGCTGAGGAAATTGGCGGACCTTTCTGAATGTTCCAACAAGACAATGCATCCATCCACACGACATACAGCGCTTGGGAATGGTTTTTTAATAATGGTGTACATGTAATTCCATGGATATATGTTTCTCCTCATTTAAATAAAATGGAAAATGTATGGAGCCTACTGGTTAAAGCTGTTTACGCAAATAGAACACAACACAATGCCACAATTTCAGAATTAAAAGCTGCTATCATCTTCCACTGGAATGAAATTGAACAAAATATATCAAAAAGCTGCATGCCTGATTACATTTTTATATTAATTATAAGATCTGGTGCATACACTGGCTATTAATCTATATTTTTGGTCCATGTTCATATCATTATGAAACACCTGGAAATGGAAAATGCAGTTTACTTTATGTATAAATCGCCGTTTCAATTATATTTTATTATAAAATAAAACAATTTGTTCTATTTCTAACATTGATTAACTTCAGTTTGTTTTGTAACATTTTCTTCTTTTTTATGCATGAAAAACTGGGTGTTCATATCATTATGAAACCCAGTGGAAAAATTATTAGAGAGTTAACCCAATAAAATATTCATATATACTACAATATTCTGTTAAAAATATTTATCTTAACTTTTGAGATCCTTTGTAGATTACTGTTTTATGAATAATATATTTTGCTTATCAAGAAGGAGCTTGGTGAAATATAATAGAAGCGTAAAAAAATAACAACGTTAAATCACCAAAAATTTTAAATTATAAGGATACCGGTTTCGGTAGCATATAGCATACTTTCCTCAGTGCTGAGCAAGGTTTGCTATGAACACTGAGGAAGGTATGCTATATGCTACCGAAACCGGCATGCTTATAATTTAAAATTTTTCGTGATTTAACGTTGTTAATTTTTTACGCTTCTAACATATTTTGCTGTAGTAAAAAAAAAAAAAATGAATGTGCTTTTGTAGAAATGGCAGAAATGATGACAAAATGGAGGTTTTCAAAAGATGGTAAAAACCATGAGGAAAACATGTCTTTGGGAAGACAGTGAAAAACCATGATAAACATCGGTAAATGCCATCAAGCTAACTGTGTCATTAATAGATAACATTTCGAATGAATGTCATAAAGATTTCCATTCTATCGATTGTACTGTACATGTTATCTTCAGCAGAGTAGTATTTTATGGCGATATGAAATTCCATTATCAATAATATATCTAACGACTACTCGTATATAATAGCATCAAGAAATCAATTCAGAAAATGTCAGAATTAATACTAATTCTACTAATTCTTTTACAGTAATTAACACTTACTTTTTATTACGCTGTTCGGACAGGATTTCTTTTTAATTCACGATACAATTTGTTTATGTGTGTTTTTAACTTTGTTATAGGATATTTATTAAAACTATAAATTAAGCGTATATTTATATATTTCCTGTTTAAAAATTTGTAAACACAAAATACTATTTAAATTACTTAAAGGTGTTTCTTATTCACAATGAAATACATTTAAATCCAAGTACTTTAAAGCATATTTGTGCGCATATTCAGGGTTAAAGTGATAAAAGCCAAACGTTGAGACCTTTAGACCAGATGGGCTGATCCAAATTCATAGTAAAAAAGGGGGAGTACTGTCGTACTGTTCCAAAGTTAAATCGAAGTGGGAGTGTTCAGATTATTCTCAGTCTGTACCAAATTTTTGGAAGGATGTACGGTAACGTATTGTGACAAGTATAATTAGAATATAGAATTTCTATTGACCTATTAATATTAAGTTTGGATAACTTGATAAATTCTTTTTATTTTAGTTCCTTTAAAATTAATCATAATTTCTTGTTCCTGATTTAGTTTAGGGATAACTGTCCGACACCGGTTAAGCTTGATATCTGCGATATGTTCTGTTAAACGGGCTTTAAATTTCCATGTTGTCATACGGAACGATGCTATTCTGAAGTTTTGCTTTTAATTCAATAAGAGAGGATGCGATTAAATTTATGTTGCATTTATTTAATTTTAACTTTAAATATTTAAACAAAACTGGAAAATATTGAAATTTGTGCAGCTTTACTTCATGAAATTGAAATTTATTATTGCTATTAATTCCAAATTGAATTTGGTAAATAAGTTTGTTAATAAATTTAACTGAAAAACCATTATCATTTGCTACATTTCTAATTATGTCCATTTTTAACTTAGTATATGGGGCATTCTCACAATCATTTGACTTTTAAGTCCCCAAATAATAATTTTAATTTTAGTACATATTCTTATGGGTTTTTTTTTATTTCATATAGTGGGCAACATCCCATTGCATGATTGCATAGCAATATTAACGAGATAAATAAGTTTTGGACGATGTTGGGGGCCCAAATACCAGGATACCTATACCGTCCCGTGTCCCTGATGCTGATTTTTAAGTTCGGATCTGTCTGTATAAAATTGTTTCAATAAAAGTAATTCGATGTAATTTTTTTCCAAAACTGGGACAGTTGTTTTATATAAATAGTAGCAAAAAATTAACCTGCACACATTTTTACGGTTGATATTATGTTTTGAACTCTGTCCCTGGGTTTTAGATCCCTTACCATCCCACTTGCTAAATTTATACAGGAAAATCATTGCAGATGTAGCCACAGAGTTTTTTTCAAGCTTTTTCTCTTGCAGAAGTATGCTAGAGAAAGAATGTCTAAAATTTTTGACAGGAAATGTACAGCAGAATTTAAATCAGCATTTAAATATCAATTTCAAGCATCGTGGCTTTATTGGTAGTCTTACCGCCCCCAAAGTTTATTCCTGCACTTTTCGAGGTAAATTAATTTTTTTCTTTTAATTTAATCCAATGCAAATAACTCTTTCTGAAAATCAATGAACATTGTGGTTATCACTTAGTCTTAACATAATTTACGTAAAAATAGTGGTAATTTTCCTTACCGTCCCATCCTACCACCTCTTTTAGACAATGTTATACCAAAATTTTGTACTAAAAATACTACATTGTTATTATTTCTTATTTGAATGTCCTGTGGGTACTATACAAATTCATTATAAGTAAAAATTTAAAGAAAACAGAAAGTTATAGTGGTACAATATTAAGGAAAATTAAATTCGCAAGTTTAACTTAAACCTCAGTTAAATAAAAAAAATCTTCGCTACTGACCATTTTTTCTTTATTTTGAATCAATATATCAATATATCAATATATTTATATCCTTAAGCATTCCTCTATCATATTAAAATGTTATTTTTGCAAGTTTAATTTCACCATATTTTTATTCCCGAAAGTCAAAAGATTGTGAGAATGCTCGATATATTTCCTTTCGAGTAGCAGTTTTAACATGGATAAAGATTTTTTTCATTATAAACAACAAAAGAAATTTGTTTTATTTATAATAATACTTTAATAGGATTAGAAATTTGTAATAAATTCTTCTGCATGTTTAAAGGATATTTCTGTCGCCAGTTTCTCACGGAGGCTTTAATTAAAAAGAGTTTCAGTTTAATTAAAAACATACAGCTTTTCTATGTCTATTACTCAAAATGTTTGAAGCTCGAAGCTTATTTTCAATACCAAACATGCCAAGGGAAACCCCAATAACATATATCAATTTCGTGGCAATTTGACTATATTTACGCGATTTAGAGCACGGGCAGACAGACGGACAGCCAGACAAACCGAATTCATAAACACTTTTCAACTATGTTGGAAAGTGTTAAAAAGGAAAATCCGTCTTCACTGTTGTTAAGTTCGTGATGATGTTTTCCCCTTAGACAACAATTCTATAATAAGAGAACTCATATCCTAATTCTCACGGGATAAATGGTTCTTTTATTAAATAAATGTAAAATAGCATAAAAATTTCAAAAGAGGATTTTGATGGTTTTTATAACATAACAAACGAATAATTTTATTGCTAAAAATTGAGATATTGTTAGTAATACTCCATGCACTAAACCTTTCGATTGAATGAGTTATACAATTTCGAGAGATTTTCTAATGTTTTACGACATTCATAATTGTTTGAGAAGATTACCATAAAGTAATACACATGAACAGTACTAAATCACAAAATATTAACTGATATACACTGTAAAAAATCCAGAAACGTTCCTGGAGAAAAAATGGGCAGCTGGGCTGCCAATTATACTATGTCCTACATAGCTGATTAATATATATTTCATTTAAATTAAACAGCTACCCTTGAAATCCCAGTTATACTAAAGTCTTAGAACTATCACGAGGTCCACATACTTTGCGTTTCTTTTACACGTGCTAGTGTTTTGCATTCCACAGAGGATGGTCTAGCGGCCAGAAGGAGTATTGCATTTTCACCTGAAAGGTTTCAGCAATAGAGATTGAAATTATTGTCCTCTGTCATTTATTTGCATTTCACAATGATTTTTTGACATTCATATAAGGAATACGTTTTCGACTATCGCACGACACACAGCAACAAATATTAATGGCGGGCGGCAGCATTATGCTGTTGCCAATTTTAATTATGAAACGTTTCAGATATCATAACCAGAACTTCCCAGGAAACTGCTAAATTGCTCTGGAAACCTTTAAAAAGGAGAAACATTTCTCGAATTTACGTGAAACGGTGTCATTTTTTGTTACAGTGTATGGAAGGAAGGTATATACACATTCTGTGTAACCTCTTAAAAGCCAGTGAGTATGAAAATATTTCTTTTACCTTATACGAAACTTTTTGACAAGAAAAAATCAGAAACGTTAAAAATAGTAACTTTGCGAAGTTTACAGACACTGTTCTGAAAAAAAAAAGTTCTTGATGGTGAATTTCGGAAATGATGTTTCTGCTAACATGAAAAACTTATTGGTTTTAGGGTTTGTTAATTTATTAATGTCCAAAGCATTTCTGAACATAAGGAAAATGTTTTCAAGTGGGTAAATACAAGGTAACACTCATTTTTTGAAACGTTTCTGAAATTTTTAATCCTTTATAAATTGCATCTATTTAATATATTTATATTTTCATAAAAAAATAGATTTTTTTTTTTTTCAAAAATTACATACTTAACAGCAATGCTTCTACATTATAAAACCGCCTATGCAAGATGAACTTTGTTTTGAAATTATTCATTAGCTAAAAACTAATTTTCAAAATCCAAATTTTATGGCTATTTTATGCACTGAATTAAAATTCAAAAATTGTAATAATTAAAGTGAATTTTATTTTCCAATTACTCCATTGATCCATCCGCACCAAAGAATGGGAAATGTTTTAATGCATTCTGGTTAAGATTACAATATGTCTAATGTAATACGAACGCTTTCTGAATTTGTAATGTTTATTCATTAATCAAAATTTCCACTTGGAAAATCTTATCTCATGGATTACAGATTCACTTCACAGTTTGTAATAGCATTTTGAATTAATATGGATTACGTTAACTAAAATTTAGATTTATTTATTAAACCGCTGCTTTTATTAGATTTATAGTAAATCCTTAAAAATAGGCTGATATATATAGTGTATGGAACAATTTGCTTTGAGTAACTTTTCGTAAACAGCTACATGTTTCTAGAGTCATAGCAATACTATATGTTCACAATTGTAACTATAAAAACTTAAATTATATTTAAAGTTTATCTTAAAATTATGGGAAATATTATTATCTTATTATAGACATTTTATGTAATATTTCAAAGTATTATATATTTAGTTAATATACAGGATGCCTATAAAGGAATGTTCCAGTTTCAATGGTATATTATAACAGTTTAATTTAGACTATTTAAAACAAATCATGCAACAAATTAAACGTAAACTAACAAAGTTTTTCTTACAAGTGTTTAATATGTGCACATTTAGTTATACGGCACACATCCAACTTAAGTCCAATTCTTCCCAATTTTCGGTTAAGAAATCCGGAGTAATGTAAGCAGTAACATCTTTAATTCTGTGTCTCAACTCTAGCAAATCATTAGGTAGCGGCGGAAAGTAGACACATTTTTATATAAAGTCCCAAAGGAAAAAATCGCATGGCTCTAACAGATTTTAAATCTTCAGCCTAGCAATAACGCTTTACGCTGAGGAGTCGCCATTTTGCGTATGTGGCGCTGCATATGAGTCAATAACAAAGCAGTGCTCGGGCATGCGCCTATCTAAAATTGTTTGACTTACTCTTTATTTGCGACCTTGACCCAACAATCTACAAAGCTTACAGTTGATACTTCTTTTATGGACAGCCTGTACTATGTGCTAAATTGTAACTGTGAAAACTTAAATTATAGTTAAAATTTCTCTTAAAATTACGGGAATTATTATTATCTTATTATGGATTTCTTATTTGATATTTCAAAGTTTCACATATATAGTTAATATATTTTATCTTAAAAATAGTCGAATTTTATAACAGTAGCAAAATTCGAAACAATTAATAGAAAACCATACTTAATAATAATTAAAACTAGTCGGATATGCCAATCCTAAAACTTTTTTCAATCTTATATATGTTAATACTTCAAAATTCGCTAACACAGCGCCAAAATTAAATGGCAATCTATGCCCAAAACGAGGTTTCTAAGGGTCAATCCATTTCAAGTGGTCCAGCACTGGTTGCTCGACCATTTTTAAAAAATCTGAAATTTTTTGTACAACAACCCTAACATGATGGATGTTCAAAATGACTATTATTTTAATTTTATTATTTTAGTTTGTGTATGGCGGCCATCTTTGTTTCATCGTCTGCAGCAATTTTCTCACATGAAGGGTTTACGAAATTGTAAATAATTCATTGTTTATTTTTCCAATTCAAGTGCGGATTGTTGCAATTTGTACAGAATACATTGGGCTAAAAATTTGATAATAGAGTAGTTTCCGAAACTAACTGATTATTGGTGAAATTTAAGCATAAAGTTTCAGTTTTTTTCAAAAATTTGTCCGTTTACAAGTCGAAATGTTTCTAGCAGGGAAAACTGTCAACATGACATAATTTTTTTTACAAATAGGCCAAAAGTACTTGTACTCACACGCCAAGTTCCAGACCTGAGATTTCGTTTCTCTTCGCTAAAAAAATTCCCAAATTTTTCAAAAATGTCAAAAATCGCACTTTTTAGGCTTAGATATCTCTGGTGGGGCACGAGATAAAAATCTGAAGTTCTGGTTTCTGAGAGTATTGTATAGTAGTGCTATGCACAAGAAATTTCAGGATGGAGATTTGACTACAAGCTGAGATATGGCAAGGGCAACATGTCAAAAGAATGCTGCCAAACTATTGTTTTGCTGTAGTCACAGTTAAGTATTTATCTCGGAGTGTCATTTAAATTTATTTTTTGATTATCTTTAAAAAATAGTAACAGAAAATAAAGCCTTTTGCAAAACTTAGCAATTAATTAAAAAAATAATTATGCCTAAGGTCTACATTTTGTATGGTTTCAGTAATTTTTTTTGTAATTTTAGTAACCAAAAGAAACTTTTATATATATAAAAAAAATATTTTTATACAAGACCTGAGACAAAAACAGAATAGGGAAAGAGAAAAGCTGTTAATGTTGGCATACTTGTTGAGACATGATCAAATGTGTCAAAACACATTCCTACTTGTTGGTTTAAAAACCACAATTTTAATGCTGCTTGCCAATCCCTGAAACTTGTTCCAACCATAAGTATATTCCTGTAAATGAAACATCATACGATGTTACCATGCATCAGCCTCAAGTAAATTTTAGAAAGTAAAGATATCCAAAGCCCTTTCAAAATTTACACTTCAGAAAATGACAGTTTTGCAGAAGAAGTAAGCTAGGAATTATTAATGAACTGAGACTTGCACATAGTGATTTCAAAGCTTATTTCTATGAGCCAGCAGGGCCAAGATCTTCAATCAAGTTATCAAGAAATGACAAGACTTGGTTCCTACAAATAAAATTTTGAGAAAGATCAAAACTGTGGCTTTAAAACCAACAAGTAAGAATGTGTTTTGACACGTTTGATCATGTCTCAACAAGTATGACAACATTAAAAGCTTTTCTCTTTCCCTGTTCTGTTTTTGTTTCAGGTCTTCTATGAAAATATTCTTTTTCTTTATGTAAAAGTGCTGAGGTTTCTTTTAGTTACTAAAATTACTTACAACAAAAGTTACTGAAACCATACAAGTATGGACTTAGGCATAATTATTTTTTTAATTAATTGCTAAGCTTTGCAAAGGGCTTTATTTTCTGTTACTATTAATTAAAGATAATCAAAAACATAAATTTAAGTGACACTCTGAGATAAATACTTAGCTGTGACTACAACAAAACAATAGTTTGGCAGTATTCTTTTGATATGTTGCCCTTGCCATATCTCAGCTTGTAGTCAAATCTCCATCTTTAAATTTCTTGTGCATGGCACTACCATACAATACTCTTAGAAACCAGAACTTCAGATTTTTATCTCGTGCCCCACCAGAGATATCTAAGCCTAAAAAGTGCGATTTTTGACATTTTTGAAAAAATTCGGAATTTTTTTAGCGAAGAGAAACTAAGTCCCACGTCTGGAACTTGGCATGTGAGTACAAGTACTTTCGACTTATTTTTTAAAAAAAATATGTCATGTTTACAGTTTTCCTTGCTAGAAAAATTTCCTTTTGTAAACGGACAAATTTTTGAAAAAAACTGAAACTTTATGCTTAAATTTCACCAATAAGCAGTTAGTTTCGGAAACTACTCTATTACCACATTTTTAGCCCAATGTATTCTGTACAAATTGCTTCAATCCGCACTTGAATTGGATAAATAAACGATGAATTATTTACAATTCCGTAAACCCTTCTTCTGAGAAAATTGCTGCAGGCGATGAAACAAAGATGGCCGCCATGCACAAACAAAAATTAATAGAATTAAAATAATAGTTATTTTAAGCTTCCATCATGTTAGGGTTGTTGTACAAAAAAATTCAGATTTTTAAAAAATGGTCGAGCAACGAATTAATGATTTTCTGGACCACTTGAAATGGATTTACCCCTAAAAATGTGAAATTCTATGCATTAATTCTTGAAATCGCTAAAATCATGCAAATCATGCAAAATACAGCATAGCAGCGCCACCTGTTGTAGTTTACACCAAAACGTAATCGGCAACAACTTATGTGAACGTCTAATGGGATCTGAAGTTTGAGGAAAATCCGTGTATCAGTTTTTGAGATAGAGCTATTGCAAAAATCGTGAAAAATACAGCTTTGAAGCGCCACCTATTGGGCGATTGACACGTAAATCAAATCAACAACAGTTTGTGTCAAAGTCTAACTGAATCTCACTCTGGATGAAAGTTAGTGCGTTGGTTCTTGAGATAGAGCTATTGCGGAAATTGTGAAAAATGCAACAGAGTATCGCCACCTGATGGTACAATATTCAAAATCGCACAAAAATCGCTGTTACAGCGCCCCCTACCGGCGAATGTTTTCCAAATTCAGGGAGGATCTCCTTGCCAAAGCCAAACACTTAAAATAAAAGTTTGGTTCAATTCTATGCATAACTTCAAACACTTTTTGATGGTACAATGGCGACAGACAGACGGACACACGGACAGACGGACATTTTCTATAAACATGTTTTTGGGAATCTCTGACCCCTAAAACATGTAAATCCGTCGAAAACCGGAAGTCGAAAAAAATTTCGATTACAATACTTTCTTCTGTTAAAGATAGAAGAAAGTAAAAAACGAAACCTGTGGCTGTACGATCCATGAAGGATCAGGCCCTACAGTGCCCAACACTGTTTACTTCACCTTGGGCCCCGAGGTGCTATGCAGTATGTGGCCCGGCCAGGTGGTCCCCGACCCCGGTCCAGGTGGGTCCAGGCGAACGCGAGACCCTCGGTGTTTAGTTCCCAAGCAAGCTTGGCACTCATTTTATCGACCCCGAAGGGATGAAAGGTTAAGTGAACCTTGCCCAGCCGGGAGCAGAACTCGCGACCTGTAGCTTGGCAAACAGGTGTGCTGGCCGCTACGCTACTGGGCTTCGTCATTTTGACTTACTTAAGGGGTCCGGGACACATTAAAAAAAAAAATATATTTATTGAGTTAAAATTTTGAATTTTTTTGTGATGATTAATCATATCATTTGTAAACAAAATCAAATGATAAAACTTCTCATAGCTTTTTAAAAAATTTTTTAATTTAAAATTTATGAAAAAAGTGATATAACTTAAAATCGTTATAACTCGAAATATTATTTGTAGAATTATATTGTTTTTAATTTAAATAAACAGAAATATATATTTTTTAATTTAGAGCCAGCATTTAAAAAAAATATTAATTTAAAAAAAATAAAATATTTAACGAAAAAATTACAAAAAAAAGTGGTGCAACTTAAAAAAAAAAATCATATTTTCAAAAGTAAATATTTTTTTCAAATATGCTGTCTCAAAAGTAAAGTAAAATAATTGAAAAAGGTATGTTCCGAGTTTCAACCCTGTATCTTTAACGGTTCTCGAGTTATAAGAATTTAAATATGAAAAATGGTGAAAAAACCTATCATGAAGAAAAACGCAATTTCACAAGAACTCGTTTCCCTGACAACCATAGCTTGAAAGGCAGAATTTGAAAACAAACCAAAACGAAAAAATTAATATTTCCAGTTCTAATTAAGATAGAAACATAATTTAAACATCATTTTAAGAAGAAAATGGCAGAGAAATTTTTAATTCAATAAAAAAAAAAATTGAAAATTTGAAGATTTTTGTGTCCCGGACCCCCTTAATCTAAATTTCAGTAAGCACTTCTTTTATAAGATTTTTTTCCAATATTTCTGAAAAGAAAATAAACATTATGTATCTTTCTCAAAAAACATGAGGCATTTTCTATAAATTTTCTGGAACACATTTCAAAATAATATCGAATTCAAGTAAAAGACCGAAGAACGGTTAACAGATACCTCTATGAAAAGTAGTACAATATTAGAAATACAGTAATGGACAAAAAAAAAAAAAAAAAAAAAACTGCATCAAAAAAGTGTGAAAAAAGGGAAAAGTGCGCAAATAATGTGTTTTACGTTTACATTTCATGTAAAATTAATGTTGATAAAAAAATAGTTTATTGAAACACCTAACTATGCTGAATAAGTTCTGAAAGAGAAGAGTGCACTATTTTATCAAAACGTGGAACAAAGTAACTAACCACAGAAGCAATAGATAATAATAAATTTTTCATAACCGCAGTCATGATACGTTAAGTGCTTAACTTCCTTGAAGCATTTCATATTTATAAAAATATAAAAAATATTGTTAATTGTGAATTCGCTATTCCCCCATTATCAGACTGTTGGAAATATTACATAAAAACTTCTTTCTCTCAATCCCCCCCCCACACACACACACTACTTCCGTTCCATTTTCCATCTTTTTTCCTATTGGCTGTTGCCTGCAATCCTCTGTTTTCCTATTGGTCAATAAACCTTTAACTGTAATTCCCATCTCTCCTATATATGTGAGCAAATTTCCGCCATCCTTAGCACTGAGGAAGGTATGCTATACGCTAACGAAACCGGTATGCTTAGAATTTAAAATTTTGATGCTTTTAACGTTGCTATTTTTTACGCTTTTATTATACTGCACCAAGCTCCTACTTGATAAATATTCTAATATTTTGACTTTTTAAATAATTTTTTTTCAATTAATCTTTTCAGAAATTATATTAATTTTAAGATAATAAATAAGTTTAATCAACAATAAGTTCTTAATAAAAATATCGTTTGCATAGTTGCATTAAAAGATGTTAATTACCAAACGATATTTCCAGTTTGTGAAAAAAAGTAATTATTCTAATAATTTGAATATGAGCTGTATGTTGGAGACTTGCAATTTTGCATACCTATAGCTGAACACCTCACACCAAACGACAACTTATAAAATTTTGAAATAGCCTTATATTTACCCCTCTGGAATCTAACTTGTGTATTTTAAGTATTTTTTTCTAACTGAGCCCCTAATTAAGTTGGAGACTTTAAATTTTGCATACTTATAGCTGAACACTTGCGATCACACGACAAATCATAAAAATTCCGAAAAGTCTTATGTTTACCCCTCCAGTCTCTAACTTGTGTATTTTAAGCAATTTTTCTAACTCAGTGACTAATTAAGTTGGAGACTCGAAATTTTGCATACTTATAGCTTTTATTTAAGCTGTTTCATTTAAGCACTTGCGATCACTTGAAAAATCATACAAATTAAAAAAAGTGTTATAGTCTTTACCTTTCCGGTTTCTAACTTGTGTATTTCAAGCAATTTTTCTAACTCAGATCGTAATTAAGTTGGAGACTTGAAATTGTGTATACTTATAGAAGAACATCAGCATCACCATCACATACTTTCACCGATTTTGATGGCGCAAAGTAGAGTATAAACGAAACACTGGCACAAATACTAAATCAGGAGAACATCTTAAAATTTCTATGAAAAAAGCTTATGCTTGACATGTTTTGTTCTCATGAATGTTATACATTGTCTTCATTTAGCATTTCCATAACAAAAATTAAAGTTTGACTTATAAAACTCAGCAAATTTTTTTCTAATTTTTGATCTGAGTAATTTGTTTCCAATTAAAAATATATTTTCTTGCTTTTTTTCTGTCTTGCTTCTAATTTACAACGAGTGACTTTAAAAATCTATATCTAAATTATGTTGCCAAACATATAGCTCAGTTACACATTAGGACATACTTAAACTTGCTATTCCATTGAAAATCTGGTCTGAAATTTTCATAAACCATAGTTTTTTAGTAAAAATATAAAGGAGAAACATATGAAGAATAATTCTATATTCAATATAGCTAAAACTAGTTGGATGTGCCAATCCCAAAACTTTCTTCTATCTGATATATCTTAATATTTCAAAATGTTGTTACAAATGTCAATATTTCATTTTCATTAGTTCAATACTGTGTCAACTTTCACTTTCATCTTAAAGGGTCTAGCCGGATAAGCATAGCGAAATGGCCCCCATAGCCGATGTTTGAAATAACATATGTCGTAATAAGGCTCAGCATGAGAATGCAATATAGAGTGATTTCAGCACTTGAACTTCCTTGAGATAATCGGTGAAGTATACGCCTGTGTTACTATTTTTCAAATACTTTTTTCTCAAAAAGTACAAAAGTTAAAAAAATGAAACTAATGTGATTTATTGAAAAATATATTAGTTCACATTATATATATTTTTTCATATTTTTTTCTAAATTTTAACATAGAAAAATAAACAAAAGTAATTAAAAAAATTATTAATGTAGTAATTTTACATTTACACCAAACAAAAAATTACAGAATAATGCCCAATGTATGTACATTTAAGGTAAAAAGTTTCGTTAAAATCCAAGATGCGCTTTTTGAGTTATAACAAAAATAATGCTAGCAACTTGCTAAAATATTAGCAACTTTCCCTGTTTGTATTTGCAAAAATACGCTGCTATCAATGCATTGGTCGATTCGTGACATTTCCACTCGGGCAGGATGCGCAGCGAGCCAAAATAAGAGAATGTTTCCATACATACCACTTCCCTGTAGGTTTGTTTCGTATTTGTAAATATTTTGTTAATTTGGCTTTGTGCTTATCCTTCTCGCGTAATAATATAAAGAACTGACATACAAAATGGTAAGATTTGCCTACCATGATTTTCACATAGAAGAACGCTATGGAGCTGTAGAGTATACATATATAAAGTATCACTTTAGGGGGGAGTGTGTGTGTGGCCGAGGGGTCTGGCCCTTGACATCAGAAGATACCTGTAGGGGGAGGGGATCTGTTCATTTGATATTGTTATAATTTTTAATGAAACCAAAATTTACTTTTTTGGTATCTTTTACCAAATTTCTATGTTAAATGTTGTGTAAAAATGCGAAAAATATATATAATGCGAACTAATATATTCTTCAATAATTGGCGTTGGTTTCATTTTTTTAACTATTGTACTTTTTGAGAAAAACGTATTTGAAAAATAGCAGCTCCGGCGCATACCTCCCCGATTATCTCAAGGTCAGAGATTAAGAACACTCTTTTTTGTATTCTCATGGTGATCCTTATTACCACGCATCTTATTTCAAACATCGACCGTGGGGGCCATTTCACTATGCTTATCCGGCTAGAACCTTTCTGCTTATCTTAGTTTTTTAAGTATGTTTTCTTCATTTTATGAAAATATAAAGTTAATATTAAAACCATTGAATGATTATAAAACATTTCATTCCAAAATAATAGAATAATCCAACGTTCACCATTAATATTCTCTTCGCATACGCGTATATAATTCGATGTAAGAGAATCCAGATGCGAAATTATACTTATTTTTGACAGTAAAAGATGAGGAAGAATGTTGTCCACCTGTTTTGTTTACAGGAAGTTCTGTTTAGCTCCGTGCAAAGGCGAAGTGCAAGAAGACAATATTACTGTTCAATGCATTATGCAACAAAGAGTTATTATTAAAAACTTTTAAATAATAAGTACTTCTTTAAAATGTTATTTGATATAGTTATTTCTTATATAACAGTGATATTTTATGAATTTCTTCTCTTCATTTAAATCAGTAAAATATGCGAATAAAAAATGTACAACTGTATCTGGAAATCATTGCAAACGTATAAAAAGAAAAAAAGAAAAAAATTGTAAAAATAAAAAGAATTTTTAGACACCGATAACAGTATTATTAGTGGGAGGGGGATTCGGGGAATGATAACGTATGATATCGGAATGTTGGGAGGAGGTCCGAAATTGCCAAAAAGTTGATAACCTTATATATTTACAGTCCCTATTCAGCTTCAGCTGCACAATCGATTAGTTCATCGACTTGATATTATACGCGAGAAGGGTGCACAATGCGCCAAAATAACAGAATGTTTACAAACACGAAACAAACCAATAGGGAAATGGTATGTATGGAAACATTCTCTTATTTTGGCGCACTGATGCATCCTGCCCGAGTGAAAATGTCACGAGTAGACCAATGCATTGATAGTAGCGTATTTCTGCAAATGCAAAGAGTGAAAGTTACGAATATTTTAGCAAGTTGCTAGCATTATTTTTTTTATAACTCGAAAAGCGCATCTTTGATTTTAACGAAATTTTTTTTCTTAAAAGTACACACTTTGAGCATTATTCTGTAATTTTTTTGGTTGGTGTAAATATAAAATTACTACATTAACAGCTTTTTCAAAAAATATTTTTGTTTATTTTTCTATGTTAAATGTTGTGTAAAAATGCGAAAAATATATATAATGCGAACTAATATATTTTTCAATAATTGGCGTTGGTTTAATTTTTTTAACTATTGTACTTTTTGAGAAAAACGTATTTAAAAAATAGCAGCTCCGGCGCAAACCTCCCCGATTATCTTAAGCTCAGTTCAAGGTCAGAGATTAAGAACACTCTTTTTTGTATTCTCATGGTGATCCTTATTACCACGCATCTTATTTCAAACATCGACCGTCGGGGCCATTTCACTATGCTTATCCGGCTAGACCCTTTCTGCTTCCGTCAATTAATCGGAATACAAACCGGGTATCTCGATCTTGATATTTATTAAAATCAATAGTTTTTCGCTATTCTGTTGTACGTATATCAGCTGTTCGGAAATAGTCGGCTTATCAGGATGGGAAATTCTCGTGAATTCACGAGCCGCAGTTGTACAAATTACTCAAAAATCGCTATTATAGTGCCCCCTTTCAGTGGAATATTTCCAAATTCAGAGAGGACATTCTTGTCGAGGCCAAAAACATGCACAAAAAATTTGGTTCAATTCTATGCATAACTTCATATACTTTTCGATGGTACAATATTGAAAATGGCACAAAAGTCGCTATTACAGCGCCCCCTTCCGGCGGAATTTTTTCCAATTCAGTGAGGACCTTCTTGCTATGGCCAAAAACATATACAAAAAATTTGGTACAATTCTATGGATAACTTCATACACTTTTCGATGGTACAATGGCGACACACGGACATTCAGACACACGGCACACGGACTGACAAACATTTTTACCCGACTGCCAAGAAGGGTTATGTGTTTCACGCGTATCTGGGTATGTGGATTTCTTTATACCCTTGAAACATCCCAACGGCTGGATGGATTTTAATGAATGAGGTCTCTATCGATTCGTCTTAACCGTCCAATGGTTATAGGCTAAATTTTGTTTTTATAAATTCAAAATGGCGGCCGAAAAATACAAAATGGAGGTAGATAAGAAAAAAAAATTATGCACCATATTGAGTGGCATATCATTGGATAGGTCTTTCAAAATGAAGAGGATGTTTCATTGAATATTTTACAGTCAGAAGCTCCGTTTAAATACTACACAAGCTGGAAGTTGTGTAGGTAGGATCTCTAGCTTTACTGCAACTATAACCATCATAGACATTTATAGGCCTCATCAAAACAGTGTTTATAGATAGGAACTAAGAATTAAACACAACTTAAAAGTCACCAATACAAGTAAGTAAAAAAAATAGTTAAGTAATATAAAAAATAGTTTAACATTGATGAGAAACAATTAATTTGTTCGCTTTTTATGCAGTCGAGTTTTTTGATTTTTTAAATTAAATTAAATTATTTATAATCATTCTTTGTGATCTCTGACCCCTAAAACGTGTAAATCCGTCGAAAACCGGAAGTCGAAAATAATTTCGATTACAACACTTTCTTCTATTGAAGAAAGTAAAAAAATTGTCTTTAAATGCAGTATATTTATGTTAAAAGAAATAATTAAGTGTACAAGCTACACTATTAATCCTAAATATTTTTCCTTTGTACACTTATATTACAAATGCATTTTAAATTAATAGAGTTTCATCTTTTTTTACTTTTCATTCTTTTAAATACTGTATAATCTGGGATATATGATTGTTGAATTTTGCAATATATTTCATTTACGTTATGTAAATGAAAAAAGAATTGATCCTCCCCCCCTTAAAAAAGTGCAGAGAAACACATTTCAGATTCATTAAATTTATAAAAAGCACCCTTTTGCAACATTTAAGTAAAATAATTTTTTTTATAATTTTATCTCTTAAAAATTTTAATTCTCGATTTTGAATAGAAAATCTATTTCAAAAATAACAAAGCATTCTTTTGCTACATTCAAATAAATTCTATGAATTTATAATTTTTTAATTGATTAGTGCATTAAAAATGGGTACATTAAAACTTCAGTTTACTTTCAACTGAAAGCAGCTGCAACAATTAAAAACAAACCACAGATAATTCCTTAATTCATTCTAAATTACGCTATCAGTAAATGTAGTTCTTAACATAGAAAATGATCATTCTTTTCTTGGTAAGCTCTCAGTAAATACGAATAATAAAACATCTTTGCAATTACTTATCTTTTAAAATTTTCTGCGGTCAATATAACATTTGGTACAACAATGGTTTAAATTAAAAAAATACGCTCAGGTAAAATTTATCTGAAAGAATAATTTTTTCTGTGTGAATGACATTTGGTTAAAAGTGTTTATTTACTTTTCATGTTTTTGGGAAGGACTTATAGCTGAACACTTGCGATCATACCCGACAAATCATAAAAATTGCAAAAAGTCTTATAATTTTTACCCCTTTGGTCTCTAACCTGTTTATTTTAAGCCATTTTCCTAACTCAGCCCCTAATTCAGTTGGACACTTGAAATTTTGCATGCTTTTAGCTGAACACTTGCGATCATGCAAAAAATCATAAAAAATTCAAAAAGTCTTATAATTTTTACCTCTTCGGGCTCTAACGTGTGTATTTTAAGCAATTTATCTAAACTCCCCGCTTTTCACCCGGGGAGCACATTTCTAACTTTTGCCGACACCCCTCAAGTGATATATCATTGCACGTCCATTTGACTACTCTTTTATATTTTGAACCATAGCCTTACATAATTTAGTTCCACTTTTTACCGTCAGTGGATGCCTACCTATCTCGGATGTTATGGGCCCGATCCCCTCGACTAATATACCAACGTACAGGTTGTAAGACGGAGTTTCGTTCGGATAGTGGTTTGTTTAGAATAGAGTACGCCTCCTGGTTGCGAAATGTGAAACTCACAGATTTTGAAAAAGCATAAAGTGTTTTGAAAGGAATATTAAACGAAAACCTTTTTGCGATATGTGATCACACTTACTCACTTGTTTTAAGTTTAAACTTAGTTGCTTGCTTCTTTTTTGAAATTTTATTACCCATTAGAAGCGAAAAATTTTTAATGGCTTAAATATTGATCATCGCCCTTAATATAAATTTAATTTTTAAAGAATTATCAAGCTGTGATTGACTGGATTTTCATGAAAACCCTAGTTTCTCAGCTTAAAAATCTGATTTTAGATTTAGTTCATAAAAAATGCAGAGAGTCCTTGCTTTACTCGAAAATGTGTCAGAATAAATAACAAATACTTCATTGAAGTATTATTTGTTCCTCTTTTGCAACAGTTTTCCATTTATTTTTATTTAGCACTTTCGCTCTGCGTCATTCCGGCTTACTTAATCCCAATTTCAGTAAGAACTTCTTTCATAAGATTTTTCAGATATTCCTGAAAATAAAATAAACATTCTGAGTAGCTTTCTGAAAGAACATGAGGAAATTTCTATACATTTTCGGAAACACATTTCAAAACATTCAAATTCAAGTAAAAGATTGAAAACCTTTCTTATCTTCTAATAGCATTTTATTTTGTGTAACAATAACTATAAGTAATAGACTGTGTTTTGAAGTATCTAGTTTCTCAGCTTTAAAATCCAATTTTAAGTTTCATTTACTCTAAAATACACTTTCCTATAAAATGTTTAGGTTATTTACTTTACTCGAAAATGTGTCTGAGTAAATAATAAGTATGTTTTTGTTGTATCCTTGTTCCTTCATTTGCAGCTTTTCCTGTTTATCGTCAGGTAATAATTTCATTTTGTGCCATTTCGATTTATGTAATCTTGGTTTCAGGCTCTTTTTTCCCAAATAGTCCTAAAAACAAAAGAGATAGTCTAAAACATCCCACTTAAAAGGACGTGGATTAAAAAAGGGCTATTTTTCACCCGTTAGCCCCTTGATGTGAAATATATTTTTTTCAGTAGTATACCTCATAACAAATAAGAAAAAAAAAGTATTTTGAATGAAAGTTCTATGATTGATAAGAAAAATAAAATATATAATTAAGTATGTATTATGAACATTAATGAACATAAACACTATTGTCATTTGTTTTAATCCATATAATCAATAGTAAATACAAAACTAAATGCAGAATTAAGATGTATGGAGCTTATTACGACTATTATTTCAATATATGAAATATCGGAAATAATCAATAACTGAAAATAATTACAGTTTCAGACACCTTTGGCAATGTGTTTTATATAAGTCTTCTTCCTTGATTTCTTCACCTGAATCACTACTGGACCATCCAGCGGCGGCGTCTTGTAGTGCATGAGCATATTCAAGACTTGGTTTTTTAACTTCGATTGAATTGTGGCGGCAGTATGCCAGAAACCATAATACGGAAGCAACACCCGCACAGCATCCTACGACCCTTGCGTCTACTTTACATTGACAATACCATTGGGTGATGTTGTTTCGTTCTGTTTTTATCCAAATATTGTAGTTTTTAGCACTTGATTATCTGATCGTAATAGAACGCAAAGAACAGAATCATTTTCACGGTGTATCCAAAGAGAGTAAATGCTTTCTTAATTTAAGTGCTCTTAAGTGCAAGATTGGATTTCTTTAAGTTAATATATTCCAAGAGTTAATTGTCGCAGCTCATCCCAAGTTAGGCGAAGAAAATCTTGAAAATCTGTATCAGTTAGCTTAGTTCAGATCGCCTTTTGCGTGCACATTGCACAGAACATATTATTAATCTTTTTCTAATATTGAATTATGTGAACAGTATTAGAGAGACTAGTTCTGAGCTTTACAAGTAACACTGCCAAGCAAGTTGAGATGACTTCTTTTTTGAGGAACGCATTTTGGACTTTACTAGTTAAAAATCAAGTTAAAATCAGACATGGATATACCCATGAGAGTATAATAATCGGACTCCGAAAGCTGTCCCGTTGTGTTAAAATCGAGAACTCTTCTTTGCCTACCTTTCTGATATTGTTTAAAAGACTTTCAATATCTTTTTCATACATTGATGTATTCTCACTTACAGGGACTTAAGCTTGCAGAGTCAACTTACTGAATACCAGTCACGTAATACTAGCATAGTTTTCCCGACGAAATATAGATTTCTGTTTCTATAAAGGCTTGAGATTGAGATGCTTTTGGTACAGTCACCAGGCTGTTCTTACGCTTGCATGTTACATTAATAAAGTAGTTGTTGTAGCATGTGTTAGAGGTGTGAGAACGAGGTATTGATAAATATATATTAGGTTTCTTAATTGTGGTTTCATTGGCAAGTACTCGTTGACGCACGATCTCTTATTGAAATAGGAGTATTTAGAGCTCGAAAGCACAAGAAATGCATATGATCTGCATTTAGAGCACAACTTAGAATCATTCTGTAGATCGCAGTTTTTAGAACTTTTAAGTATCGAATAACTTTTTGTTAGAAAAGATATGAAAATCACTATTTGTTTTTTGCCAGGTTTTACAACAATCAACACTGACTTCCAGGCATTATTTATTATTAAATTCTTCAATAAATATTTAAAACAACAGCTTTAGAACACAACATTGACAATTGAACTACGTAAATACTTTTAAAACGCGGCAAAACAAATCTGAACACGCTCAGATAGCAGTGCAACTGATATGCGTCTTGAGAAGTCTATGATATTTGCACGAAATATATTTTTCTCTAATGGGTAGAAGCGCACACTGAACCAAAATAAATAATGCTCACATGAAAGCTTATAAAAAGTAGTATCCTTGCAAGTCAAAATTAATTTGGTTCATGGAACGCTTCTTAAAAAGAAAATAATTCAAAGATTAAAAAAAATGACAAAAATGTAGGGAAAAGCAGAAACACTCTATATTCGGGCTATGATTTCTATGACTTGCTAGTTTATTTATCACGTAAATCTTGTATTATAAAAAATATACATATCTTCAAGTATACAACGACACTGAAAAAATTTCGGAAACCGAAACTATTTTTCGCGTATATTCCAGGCGAAAAATAACCTTTATCAACCCACCTCCTTTCACACGTTCATTAAAAATACACTGTTTATTTGCCTTATTTGAGAACTTGTTAAAATAAATAATAAATAATGAATCGTCAATAAACATTTTCATTTTACGTCACTTCGACTTACGGAATCTCAATATCAGTTTCAACTTCTTTCGGATGATTTTACAGATATTCCAAAAATGAATATAAAAATTCTAAAGAACTTTTCGAGAATGTATAGTTAAAATTTTCTATAATTTGATAAATATATTTCAAAAGTAAAATTTTATGGTGAATACGTATGATATGAGCAGGTGGAATTAAGAAAGAAAAATATTACGTATACGTATTTGTTTCGCTAATGACTTGATGAATTACGAAAAAGTGAATAAATGAGCGATTAAAGGAGCAATATAGTCATTGAGTCAGGAGCTCGTGTGGTTTCATGTCAGCGGACAAGGTAAACCATATATTTTTGAATTTACCACAAAATCAGTATGACATTTATCCATGATACTTTCAAAACAGGGGTAGCTTATGAGCGCCATATTGGAAAATGGCCGCCTTCGTTGAATCAGGGGTTCATGTGGTTTCATGTCAGCGGACTTAGTAAACCATACATTTTTGGATTCACTACAACATCAGCATGACGTTTATCCATGTTACTTTCAAAACCAGGTTAGCTAATGGGCGCCATATTGGAAAATGTGGAAAATACCCGCCGTTGTTGAGCCAGGGTCTCGTGTGGTTTCATGCCAGCCGAATTGCTAAACCATACATTTTTGGATTCACCACAACATCAGAATGACATTTATCCATGACATTTTCAAAAACAGGGTAGCTAATGGATGCCATATTTCAAAATGGCCCGCGATAAATAAGGTGACGGAAAGCTTTTCTTGGTTTTGCATGCTATTAAATTAATAAGGCGATTGTATGGACAATATAGACACGCAGTGGTCAAAAGGTACAACTAAGTTCAGTCAAAGAC
This sequence comes from Maratus speciosus, assembly GCA_963932465.1. Classification (NCBI taxonomy): domain Eukaryota; kingdom Metazoa; phylum Arthropoda; class Arachnida; order Araneae; family Salticidae; genus Maratus; species Maratus speciosus. The sequence continues at coordinate 404,454,794 of OZ010791.1, forward strand.
CTGCCGCAGTTGTGAGATATTTCTGATATGAGGGCAACATTTGTTTGCATGATTCGTGAAAGAACCAAAATCAGTTCTTGAGAAAAATCCATTTTACATCTAGATCTCTCTTTGAGCTGGATCCAGAAAGATGAACGTGATATCTCAGAATTACAGAACATGATTATCAATGTTCTGTAGACATGGTAAGACATGGTAATAAAATCAATTGGAGCGATCCCAAATCTAGAAATTTTCGAAGACATGGTCAAATATCATGAGGTGAGTGAAGAAGCTTACAAAACTTTCGTGGGAGAATATCTGTCTGAAGACTCAAAGCCAGAAGTTTTTTTCCAACCTCCAAAGAAAAAGAAGCTAAAACCATTTTCCGATTTGAAGAAGTAACAGAGTGTAAAGTTTAATAAATCAGAGTTTGTTGTCAAGCCAAAAAGATATCTGTTTGCTCAGATGATGATCATTGTTGAACGAAGAAATTTGGATATGATAACTGTTTTTTTCAACCATATAGGACCTCTTCCATGGTCCTTAGCAATACCTGATGGTTCAGTGCAAAAAAACTGCAAAATCAAACTGACGGATGTTATGAGAAAAGACTGCGACTGCTGAAAGAATTCCAAATGATGGTGTTGTTAACATCATTGACGGAATGTGCTTTGTTCAAAAGCTACCGCAGGAGCTACAAACATATGGACAACTATCAAAAAATCTGTTTTCTAAAATAATACAAGAATCTATATCCTCTCAAAGGATAGATGTTGTATTTGATACATACAGGCAGGTGTCAATAAAAAGTGATGAATTAAAAAAATGAGATGTTGGTGATCCTATGAAAAGTAATATATCTTCTTGACACCCAGTACGAAAATGGAAGCAGTTTCTATCTGATGAGGAAAATAAGAAAGAAATTATACATTTCATTTCACAAGAATTGCAAAATGAGCATTATCGGAAACAGTTGAATACATGAGTGATGTACGTTGCCTGCGGAGAAAAATGCTATAAATTCACGAAATAACTAGTTGAAGAAGCCACTAAATTGACATGCTTCCAAGAAGAGATGGATACGCGACTTTTATTTCACGCACAGCTTGCTTTAGCGCCTGGATTTAGAAATATATCTATAGATACTGATGTGGCAGTTATCACACTGTCTTCTTTAGAAAACGATTTGAAAATTTTCAGAAGGTCAATATTTGTAAAATATGGATCCAATGACAGGGTAAAGCACTACAGCTTGAGTGAGATGCACGGACTTCTAGGTTAAGAGGTATACAATGGGTTACCTGGAATGCATTCACTGTCAGGGTGCGATACGGTAAGTGCTTTTGCAGGCAAGGGAAAATGAGGATTCAGAACACTGATTTCCGAGATGCTTTAAGGTCCTTGGTACTTAAGCTGATGTATCAGAGGAAACAAAGAAACAGCTGGAGTCTTATGTTTGCCAGGCCTGTTATGGAAAGCACCAGGGCTGCGGAGTCGGAGTCAAGCCCATTTTTGAGTGAATAAGTCGGAGTCGGATTCGAATATTTTACAAGCAGGGCTGCGGAGTAGGAGTCGAAGTCGTGGAGTTGTAGTCGGAGTCAGGCCCATTTTTGAGCGAAAGAGTCGGAGTCGGATACGTTAAAATTCCCGGAGTCGGAGTCGTCCATTTTTCCTACCGACTCCGCAGCCCTGGAAAGCACAAATACTCTGACATTAATAAATTTCGACATACTATATTTTCTCCAAAAAAGTGTCTGTGGAGTAGCATCGCCTTCCGCCATGTAGTAATACACTCTAAACACAGGTAATGAGAGCTAATTAGCTGGGTCTTGTTTGGAAGAAGTGCTTATAGGCTGATCCTGATTTTGCATCCACAGATAAGTATGGTTGGATTTTTGGAACAGATAGTGAGGGAAGAGGTTTTCAAGAGGTCTAGTGAAATGGCCGTCCTCCTACTCCTGAAGCTGTTTTGGATCTGATGACATGCTTTTGTTCAAAAACATGTGCCATGCCATCATGCGCGTGTCTTTTTAATAACCTCAGATGTATAAGCATATACAGAATACAGGACTGTTCCAACTATGACGATGGAAGTGATTTGGACGCAGGAATGTCAACCGATGATGATAGCAATGAAGAAGACTAAGATTTCTGTTATTTATAAATTCTTAAGAGACTGAGTACTATATTTTCACCAGTATTAATTATTTCTTGAATTGCTGTGTCTTATCCACATGAAAACAATATGCATTAAATTTAAAACAAGATTTCGGTTTTCTTTCATCACAAATGTCTTTTGGACTGCTTATCCAATTTAAAATGTTAATAAACAAAGTTAAATATAATGATATTAAAATAAAATCTTAATAAACAAATAATTTGTGTAACGTTTTA